>OY998172.1:43068102-43668102 GCA_963921995.1 Oxystoma pomonae
AGTTGAAAACTTTAACCAATACCCCGCCAAGGGTACGTGAAATACCGTGCACTAAGGCAATTTTTGACAGCCTCCGAGGAGGCTATTTTTTGAATTTAAAATTATTGCTTATGCTAGTTGTATTGTAGTTGAACTGTAGTGATTTGAACATCGATGTCAACATCGAAACCCACCATCGTTGATGAAAAAACATCGATGTTTTTTTTTGCATTTTTTAGAGTATTCCGTTATTCAAAGTACTCTTATTTTAAGACTTATTGTAAATTTTGCACACAATATATACTATAATAAGCTTGCAAATAAGAGATTTATAATAATAATAGGTACATGATATACAAAAGCTATATTAAATATCTACGCTAAAAAACACAAAAAATATATGAAGTACAAATTAGATAGCGACTAGGTGCACCGTAAAAATATTCGGATTAGTTTAGGTAATCCATGTTTCCTCTTTGTTCATTTATGTGAGATTAAGAGAGAAAAAGAATCGATTAGATAGCCATTCGCGATTAAGTGCCTACGGTGCATTTAGGGGTTATATGGCGGCAAAGCCGACCGACATCTCAAAAATAGGCAATTCCTGTTTTTTGAGCCGCAGTGGGTATATAGTATAAATGCAAACTTATTTGCTATATTTTTTTTTTGGTCGATGTTCCGATGTCTATAAAAAAGCTTTTGTATATCATGTACCTATTATTATAAATCTCTTATTTGCAAGCTTATTACAAGTATATATTGTGTGTAAAATTTACATAAGTCTTAAATAAAAGAGTACATTGAATAATGGAATACTCTAAAAAATGCAAAAAAAACATCTGTTTTTTCACCAACGAAGTTGGGTTTCGATGTTGACATCGATGTTCAACATCGATGTGCCCATCACTACAGTTCAACTACAATACAACTAGCATAAGCAATAATTTAAATTCAAAAAATAGCCTCCTCGGAGGCTGTCAAAAATTGCCTTAGTGCACGGTATTTCACGTACACTTGGCGGGGTATTGGTTAAAGTTTTCAACTAGCAATAATCGCACCTCGGATAAACCTCATTGGTTACGATAATGCCACTGCGCAAAGCTGACGATAACCAATGCCTCTACAATACTTAATCTAAACATGTGAAGTTCTATTAGTGAAATGTTCATTCATGCCACTCCAGCGACATCTTTTGACAATCGTAAAAAAAACGACCATTCGTAGGAAGTTAGGCTGTAAGGTGGATGGTGGTGCCATCTATTGCATTTAAATAAAATGCAAGGCGCGGCGACTCTATATTTATAGTTTTCTCTAACACCAGGCATATCAATATAGTCAATAGTCAGTATCAGATTATACCGGGTGTCCCAAGGTGAGTAACCTATTAGAATATTTTCTAAACTGTGCAATGGAAACTTTTCAAACTTTCTATTCTAACATAAGTCCATGTAAACTATCCTTATGAAATACTTTCATATTTGCAGTGTTGCCATTTGCAGGAAAACTTGGCAACAATTCTTATTTTAAATTGAACACCCTGTATACTTTTGCATTTTTGGATCCTACAAAATATTTTATAGGGTCCAAAAATGCAAAAATATACACTGCAAATATAAAGATAAACATAGTTTACATGGACTTATGTTAGAATAGAAAGTTTGAAAAGTTCGGTCGAGGAAGATAAAATTGAGTATTTTTTTATGTGCATTTACTAGGTGAATAATATGCTCCATACAGGGTGATTGTTATTCAATAGAGCAGTGGCGTATGCACATCTGAGACTTTGAGACGATGCTGAAACTCAAGTTCCAATCATATTCAAAAACTTTTAGTTTCAATATATACAGAGTGTAAAAGATACGAGTCCAAATATTTTAATGGACAATAAGGAGCATCTTGTTAAGAAATCACAAACAACAAAAAATGACATTTTGTAGAGTCGCCCGTCATAATCATTAAGCATTTAAAAAGCAATTTGCAAAACAAATTGTGGTCAAAATTTTAAAGAAAACACTTATATACCTACATGTTTTTTTTTTAATGGCAATAAAACAAAAATAAAGTAAATAGGACCCTTTTGAATATTTTTAATGATATTAACGAGACGTCCTCGTGCAGGTTACATAATATTCCTAATAACACACTTTGTTCCCGGAACGTCCCCTGTGGTCCCGTCGCCGACTTAAATAGTACGTGCTGGGAACGTTCCCAGCAGCGGTCTGAGGAACGTTCCGAACGGAACGTCCCATATTGGTACCAAATAACTTTTTTTTATTTCTTTGATTGGTACACAATTTGGCGGAAAATCTAAGCTTTAAAGTGTACGTATTGTGAACGTTCAATCCGATAATTGTTCCGCACTTGTTAGGTAAATAACTATTTCCTACGAGCGTGCGGAAAAGTTGCTTTTCTGCATGATTTTTCGTTTTGAAAGTTGTACTTTTCCGCACAATTTTACTTTCCCGCACGATTTTTAATGTAACGCACGATTTTCAATTTAAAGGACAATATTTTAATTCATCAAATTACTGTATATTCAGAAAATTCATAACCTTTACCATTAACTTAAAAAAGTCACAGGCAGGCACTTTACTAAAAAAATCGTGCGGAAAAGTAACTTTTCCGCACTAGCGCTGAAAAGTTACTTTTCCGCACGATTTTTGTATTGTTAAAAATGAAGATATTTAGACCTAATTAAATAATGTACGTAACTATTTTATCTTATGTGTCATTTTATAGCATTACTATATATATTAAAATATATGCCTAATAAAAAAAATTTTTTTGATAAATATAAGACGATGGATAAAAACACTCGTAGGAAAAACATTGAACCTAACTCTTGCGCGTCGTTCGTGCAATTGCCGTCGCGTGCGGAAAAGTACCACTTTCCGTACTTCCTAGGTAAATAACTATTAGGCATGATCCAGTCTTTAGTTGGTCAAGTTTATTATTATTAATGATGTTATTTAATAAATAAACATTTTACTTGCTAATGGGAGGTTTATCCAAATCATTTTTATACATTAACATAAATTTAATCCTAATTCTGTATGTCTGTCTTTCTTCTTCCTTATCAAAATAAAGAGATAGATATACAGAATGAGCACTAAATTTATGATATGCATAAAAATGAGTTGGGTAAACCTCCCATAAATAAGACTTACCTATCTAAAAGATTGGATGGTCAACACTGTTTAACACTCTTCACTTAACTGACTTAGGTTGAAGGACGATATTATGATTTTATTTGTTTCTTGAGCTTGGTTGAGAATCTGCTTTAAATTGCGGTAGCACTACTGGTTAGCTGGGTATTCTATTTGTTCTTTTATATACCTAGACGAACTTCGAAATTTATGGTCAAGCCATGATGGTAATTTAAGGCTTAAAATATTTTAGCATAATTTAAGGGATAACGTTTTTGATGAAGCAATTTTTTACTATGTGTTTTAAATTTGTATACCATGATATTACTCACATTTTAAAGCTTTCTTTCCAAACTTTCGATTTCTGGAATAACACATTAAAATTTTTCAAGTTTTCACTGTTTTTTTAGCGTTCAAAAAAAGTACTGCCAAAAAACATTTTTTCTTTGTTAAAATGAAAAATATTTAGAGAGAGAGGGCAGAATTTTAGAGGTAGATGGAGAGATATTTTAGTGAAGTGTAAAAATTTTTAAGGTTGTTGAAGAGACAGCAGGATATAAAAATTTAGAGAAAGATGAAAATAATTTAAGGCCAATGTTTACTAAAAATTTCTGTTATGTCATCTGTCTGTCGTCTTGAGTGGTGTCGTGCATTAGATTTTTATTTTGCAATTTTTATCCAAAAAAACAGCAAAAATTGTAATTTTTCAAAGTGTAAAGCGTGTAAAACATAAGATGGTATTAATTTCTTTCAATCAAAGTTCTTTACAGTCTTTAAATTTACCAAAAAACGTGTCCTACTAAAGGGTATTTTAGCACATCTAAAAATAATTTAACAGGTATTTAAGAAAATTATTTTAAGGGTCATCATGGCTTTACCATTAAGAAAACAAAATGTCAATCTTATAGAAAAGTGAATACGTAGCAAATATAAATATACCGATGTCCTTACTACAAAGTCTTAAAATTTGGGACCACAGGAAATATTGTAAAATATATATTTTTTTATACCTTCATCAAAAACATGATTATTTTAGTAACTGTCTTCAGATAACTAAAGCATGGCTTTTTTTGTTACCGATGCAAAAACATTTTGCTTACGGTGCAAAAAAAGATTTATGTCCGTTTTTACCCAAAATTAAAGAGAAATAGCGGAAAATAGTAATACTGAAAAAATCTAATTATTCTTACCTAAAAATTAGGTCATTTCCGCCAGTTTTCACCAAGTATTTACGAAAAACATCGTCAAAATATCAAACTGTCAAAGATTAAAATGTCGCAACAATGAACGTCATCGAGTAAAAAGACACATCGCTATGGAAACGATTGTTATTTCATTTACCAGCCGCCTTGATCTATAGTGTAAAGATGGTGTGTTGCGAGAAGTGCTCTTCGTTCGAGATTTTTAAAGGAATTTTCCTGTTTTTCTTGGATTTTCTGATAAAGGTATTAAAAAAATAGCGGCTAAACTGTGCTTTTTTTTACTCGCGTTTTTAAATACCTCGCTGCGCTCGTTATTTAAACCAACGCTTGTAAAAAAAGCACTATTTTAGCCACTAGTTGTGAAAACTACTATTTTATACCTTCATCAAAAACATAATTATTTTAGTAACTGTCTTCAGATAACTAAAGCATGGCTTTCTTGGTTACCGATGCAAAAACTTTTTGATCACGGTGCAAAAAAAGATTTCTGTCCATTTTTACCCAAAATTAAAGAGAAATAGCGGAAAATAGTAATACTGAAAAAATCTAATTATTTTTGCCTAAAAATTAGGTCATTGTATATTGTATAATTAATTCTCTTCCAGACTATATAAAAGAAATTAATGTAGTTAAAAGTTTTAAAAGAAAAGTTGCCCTTTATTTTTCTTATTTTAATTAATAATTTGAAGAAAATGCCATATAGTCATGTTGCACCTCTGCAAAACTAGTTAGCATATTATATTACTAGATTAGCTGATTACTAACTTTATAAGTTACTTTATTTATTTATAAAAAACCACTTTTGAACTGTAAAAAATTCTAATGGTTTAATAAAGACTCTATCTATCTATCTATTTCTGCCAGTTTTCACCAAGTATTTACGAAAAAAGTTCTATAAGATTCAATGAGAAGGTCAATATTTTATTCTATATTTTATAATCTTCTAGAAGCAGAGAAGATTATATAGGAAATATATAATATTTTACCAGCTTGTAGTTTTAGAATAATTTATAAGATTGGATAAGACTAGTTACTTTTATGAGAATCAGGGATGTTTTATAACAGAAGTCTAGGACATTTTATCATTTTATATAAGGGTGTGGGCTTTTTAGAAGATTTTATGAACGCATAAATACACATTTTTAAAAGAGATTTGATGGGAATAGAGTATTGAGGATGTTTGAGGAGATTCTATCAGTATCATGATTATAGAAGATCCCATGAGGAATGATTTTGGAGAATTATCAATAATTTCTTCTGGATTACATTATTCGTTTTTTCATTTCCCTGCACGAGCGAAAAAAAAATTGGTTTCCTATAAAATACCGAATACCCAGCTCCAACCAAGCAAACACAGAACGTCGGTACATAATCGGACCGACGCGGCGTCCGCATCGGCAGTTAAATGTGGGCCGACGTTGGACCAACCAACTAGTTTGCTTGGCCCGACGAAAGTCCGCTGTAGTATCCTCTACCCTCTAATACAGGAAAAAAACCGACGATTCTCCGCGAACGCGCTCTATATGTGCGGCGCATAGACCCCCTGGGGGCCTATTCTTGAATCGAGAGAAAATTTTCTCTCAGGGAGTAAATTCTCTCGCTACTATGCATCTCATTGGTCTAAATCTTTGTTTTAAATCGGTTGATCGAAAGTAATTCTATTGGTCTTGACTAAGGGCACAGTGGTCCATTAAACGAATAACTGAAAATGTATATTGGCTCGATATTTATCCGTCAAAAACTGTTTATAGGGATGGACAAAACGTAAAGTTTTTACCGAAGGGAGTCAATAAATACGGCCGAACCAAAGAAAGCAAGCAAAAAGACCGACTTAAACTGTCTAATACAGATCGCATTACTGTTCCGATATTCGCTCAAGGCCATCTGGCGGATTTACTGGCGTTTTATTACACTTAGCACATTGCAAAATAATGTGATTTAGAAGAAAAAATTACGCTTAATAAGTAGCGTTCTAACGTTTTTTCACGTGAAAAACACGTGCTTTGAGAAAAAAAATCATCATATTTTGCAACTAGGTGGAATGGTAATTAGCAACATGCGTACAGTGTTGCTAAAAACTATTTTTTAAGCAACTTACTTGAAATATTTCATTCAATTATCTGCCCCTTATCTTCGACGACTGCGACGTACTCTCCCGTTTTTAAGAGTATAGTCTTTGCAGGCGCAGCTTTCCTTGTCTTACCCATGTAAAATTTCGCTTGCAAGGGTCCGTATTTTTGCCCCTATATTTTTCTATTCAAATACAAAAAATTTTCAAAAATTTTAGTCTCAGTTTAAAGATAAAGCGTTCTCTAGTAATAGTTTTTTAATTTTGAATTTCATTTCTGTGAAATATGGAATCCCTTACTAACAGACAAAGTTTGACGTTACCTGCAGGAGAATACCGTATCCCTTATAATTGACATGGTTGCCCATAGTAAAATGTTAAGAAGAAAAACAAAAAATTTAAATTGATTTTTCAATGCAAATATGTTCTGTGTTCTTTTTAATTGTAAAGATAAGTGTCAATTTTTGTTTAATAATTTTCTTTAGCTAGAATTTCGTAAGAAATGTAAGACATTGATTTACACTGGCAACTATGACAAGTGATTCCCAGCTGTTTATCATAACCTCCCTTTTCTCTGTTGTGTTTTTGAGTTTTTAAAGATTAATAATAATTCAAATTCACCGTAAAACACACAAGAATAAGATATTCTAAACGAAAAATATTATTGGACAAATTTTTTTTGTAAATCTTTATAATAATAAATACCGTATAAAGCCGACCATAAACAAATCAAAGGCGGCGTGCAAAAACTAAAAATACTGTCTTAAAAATAACGTGACGTTAGCTACGTCACAACGCGTTAAGTGATAAAGGGCAAAAGGTCTATATACTTGACGGAGAACCCGCTCGGTTATTTTTTGCAACCAACCAGATTTATTTATGTGCAAAAGCTGCAGCTGGTAGGTGATAATTATTTTTTTTTTAGTTGGGTTTTTAATTTTTTTCTCAAAGTGAATTTCCAAAAAAATTGTTGTTTTCTTATCTATTCTATTTGCATTGGCAGTTTGTGTGTGGGCAAAAGAATACGGTTACGGTAATCTGTGTTTTTTAGCATGTCAATTACCGTAATACGGTAAGCAAATAAGATGACGATAAATGAGTGGTCTATTAACTCTCTAATAGTTAAAGGACTCATATTAGAAAATTGATTTTTTGGGAGTTTTGCGTAAGTAATTTTTGAAGAAACTGAAAAGGAACCATCAAAACCTCCGGGAGAAATTCATGTTCGTGGATAGTTCATCTTAAAAAAGTTGTGAGTGGTTTTTGAAGTGCTTTAAAAGGCCATATTATATATAATATACCGAAAAGTATACTTTAATTTCGAGCATTAAATCAAAGCATTTTTCCTTTAGGTAAGTACCCAGCAAACACGGTTCCCTCGGGCCTTCGTCGGTCCGATGTCGATTGCCGAATTTGTCGTCATCGGCACGACGTCGATTTACGACATCGGACCAGTTTTGTCCGCTTTGCGATGTAGGCCCAATGCATGTTTGCCGACGCAGCGTTAGACTGTAGCCCGCCGTCGGACCAATGGTAAATTTTACTTTTTGCTGACATCCGATATGGTTTAACCACATGATACCGACCATCCACCCATAACTGCTTAATTTGGTCGGTCTAACGTAGGCAAGCTGGTCTCGGCCCGACATCGGTAAACTATTCAAGTCCGACATTGGTTTCCTAATGCGGTCCAACGTCGGCGATTGACGGAGGCCCGTCGGTGGTAGCTTAATGAATGAAAAATGAATGGAAAACAAGACAAATCACACATCTGCAATCACATTGACAAACTACAAAGTTTCGATATTGCGGGTGCTTAACCAGTCGGGCTGGTTTCAATGGCAGAAGAGGTGATTCTTGTAGAGAAGTACCACCATCTTGTCAAGTCCGCATTCTAGTTTGAAATATTCTTGCTCATTATATATATATAATATTATGTTCCACTGTACAGGGAACATAGTGACATTAGCGCCATCTCTACATACTAGGAAGAAACTATTAAGCAGTTTAAAAATTTTAAGGTGACGTAATCGGACCATCATCGGCCCTAAAGCAGGTAAAGTGGACGGCGGCATAAAGTCGAGTATAAAAATCGGGTCGTCGTCAGTTGCCGATTCTCGACCGATTAAATAAAGTTCCAATCGGACCATCATCGGCCCTAAAGCAGATAAGGTTTGCATTGGCATAATGTCGACTATAATAAATCGGGCCATCGTCAGTTGCTGATTCTCGTCCGATTAAACAAAGACAAAGACCTAAAGCAGATAAGGTTTGCGTTGGTATAATGTCGACTTTAGTAAATCGCGCCATCGTCAGTTGCCGATTCTCGTCCGATTAAACAAAGTTCCAATCGGACCGTCGTCGGCCCTAAAGCAGATAAAGTAGGCGTAGGCATAAAGTCGACTATAGAGTAAATCGGGCCATCGTTAGTTGCCGATTCTCGACCGATTAAAGAAAGTTCCAATCGGACCATCATCGGCCCTAAAGCAGATAAGGTTTGCGTTGGTATAATGTCGACTATAGTAAATCGGGCCATCGTCAGTTGCCGATTCTCGTCCGATTAAACAAAGTTCCAATCGGACCGTCGTCGGCCCTAAAGCAGATAAAGTAGGCGTAGGCATAAAGTCGACTATAGAGTAAATCGGGCCATCGTCAGTTGCCGATTCTCGACCGATTAAAGAAAGTTCCAATCGGACCATCATCGGCCTTAAAGCAGATAAGGTTTGCGTTAGTATAATTTCCACTATAGTAAATCGGTTCATCGTCAGTTGCCGATTCTCGTCCGATTAAATAAAGTTCCAATCGGACCGTCGTCGGCCCTAAAGCAGATAAAGTAGGCGTCAGCATTAAGTCGACTATAGTAAATCGGGCCATCGTCAGTTGCCGATTCTCGACCGATTAAAGAAAGTTCCAATCGGACCATCATCGGCCTTAAAGCAGATAAGGTTTGCGTTGGTATAATGTCGACTATAGTAAATCGGACCATCGTCAGTTGCCGATTCTCGCCCGATTAAACAAAGTTCCAATCGGACCGTCGTCGCCGGCCCTAAAGCAGATAAAGTAGGCGTCGGCATTAAGTTGACTATAGTAAATGGGGCCATCGTCAGTTGCCGATTTTCGACCGGTTAAACAAAGTTCCAATCAGACCATTTTCGGTCCTAAAGTGGTGTCGGTATAAAGTCGACTGTAGTAATGTGGAACTCAGTCAGTTGCCGATTATTGACCGAAAACTGTAAATCGGCCAGAGTGTAGTCGCCGATGCCGACACACTGCGTACCTATAGGCATTATGTTTGTTATTCAGGGTGTCCGTATAGACAGAAGAGGAAAAGTCCAATTTTACCTACTTAGATGATTTACAAAAAGCATCTTGTTTCGGGTGCTGATCCAGGCATTTAGCGAACAAAACGAGGGTGGCAGTGTTTTTTTTTAATGGGAAACCCTCTATATTTTGGCAATTGAGAATAGGGCTTTTTTCTGATTCCAAAAATCTCTAATTTGTTACTTTTTAGATAAACATAAGACCAATATGAGTTGATCAAGAAAAACTATATTCGGTGATTCTTTTTTTTTAAATCATTGCCATTTGTCATGTTATTTAAAAACCGTTAATTATATATTAGGTACCTATAACGAAATAAGTAAGTGGATATTTCGGTAAAATTTTTAAAATTACAGATTAATTTTTCAACTTGCGATAAGTTCTAAGAATAAAATATAAACTTCTCCAAAGTCAATGTTTTCCAATTACTTATTTATAGGTAATCTTTTAAAATTGTGTATTACTATCTAATTACTAAATTAAATTTTTCCTGTCGAATTATTTTTTGTCAAAATTTTATATTATTTCGCCCTATCTTTTTAACTGCATACGGTGCATTACCCTCTACCCAGGATTTCTCTCTAGAGCCGCCCCTGAACCCAACTAAAATATTGTATTAAAAATAGAAACGTTACCTTTTTTTTCCTCTGCACCGCCATATTTTTCTTGTGCGAGTACCTTTCTGTTCTGTGCTAGTAACAAGTCCAAAAAAGTCGAAAAAAATCGCAGAATTTATTTACTAGAATGTCGCCAATTCAAACAATTAATACAGAAACTGGTTTCGTTTTATGGGTGCACACTTTAGGTCTGAAATTTTATTAGAAAAATAAAAGTCACCGCCAATGTATTTTTATTTCCATGTTGGGGCTTTAAACCAGAAATTAATGGGGAATATTAACAACACAAATAGATACTTTTTAGTTTTGGGCTTTTTTTTTAATGCGTACCTATAAAGGGTTATGTCGGGTTCGGTCTGGGTGGGCAACTCATATTGTACTCTCTTTCTATTTTTTTTTATATTTGCATGTAAAACCGTTTTTTTTTTTTAATGGAATAATGTTTTGTTTTCCCTATTCATAATTTTCCCAGACAGTTCTTGAATGATGATGACTTTTTTGGTTGGTAAGATATGTCAAGCTTTGACAAAAAAAACAGTAAGGTTCACGGGAGATTTAAAAATATTAATAGAAGGAAAAATAGAAAAATATTATTGATCTATCGTTTTGTTACTCTTGTTCTTGAAATAATAATAATGTATAATATTATTTAAATTTAACTAATCTTAGCATAGAGCCATAATTTAGTTAAATACCTGTTAAATTATTTTTAGATGTGCTAAAATACACTTATAGTAGGTCACGTTTTTCGGTAAATTTGATGAATGAAATGACAGACAGATAACAAAACATAAATTTTTATTAAACAGATGCCTTAAATTATTTCAATGTGTCTCTAAAATACTTTTTTATAGCCTGCTGTCTCTCTTAAACAACCTTAAATATTTTTCATTATTAAAAAGAAAAAATGTTTTTTGGTAGTACTTTTTTTGAACACTTAAAAAACATCAAAAATTGAAAAATGTGAGTGTTAAGATTAAGAAAAATCGATTTTAAAAAATATTACTTTTTATTATTTTGGCAGTGAAATTTGTAACTACAAAATAGTTTTGTACTTAAAATGTATACATTTAAATATTGCACAAAATTGTGACATAAATTCACACCTCGACTTATACTTATACTTATAGGTATTATTTAAAACCACACAAAATTCTTACTTAATATTAAAAAAAAAACCAATAAAGTTTAAAATATTCTGAGGTAGGAGTAGTTGGAATACACAATTCTTTTTTAAATTAAGTTACTTGAAATATTTTGACCAATTTTTTTTACAAAACGAAAAACAGACATAATAAGGCCATCTTAAACCTGTTTCTGACGCAATGCAATTTTTTGTTTTGATTTATCAGTTACTACGTTTTCATATGGAGCTGAATACGTTTTCACTCCGATTGGGCGCGTTCTAAAAACCTTTTAAACTTTTGACATTTTCTTGATGCATTTTGAGGTTAGATTTTTCCAATTTTACTTCTTTGTTTTTTAAAGCCTGTAAGTTTACAGCACAATAATACAAGTAAAATAAAGGTATATACCTACTTTTCGTCAGTGCGATACATTTTCATGGAGTTAAATCTCGATACCATCCCAAAAAAAGTAGGCAAGACCAACGAAAATAAATGTCGATTCGTATTGAAAACGTGTTCAGTCCTACATGAAAACGTAGTAAGTAATAAGGTAAATGCTGTTTTCGATAATTTTACCTAATCAGCCATTGAACCATTCGGAAAAGCTATTTTTAAGAGATACATAGGACCGTTAAACAACTACTTCTCTGGCTTATATGTCAACAGGTATTGAATTAAAACAGTAAATGCATGCACATCTGCAGCCGCGTCCTGGCTACAGTGCAATCTCCGTGAGCAAAGAAGCCGTGACGATCCAAAACTTCTCCACTTTACCTCTGTCTTCTAGTTTGTCGACTAGTTTTGACCTTGTTTGGTCTCCCCAGGACATTGTGGGTTTCTAAAACCACTTTTATCCCGGTTTTAAACTATCTAGTTTAAGGAGTCGCTAATTTCTGAAAACCTACGTTGTCCCGAGGAGAGCAAACAAAGTCGAAACTTGTCTGTTAACGTACAGACAGAAGCTTCTTAGATAATCATTTTTTAAATTTGTCTCGATGGGGAAGTGGCAGGGTTCTGTGCGCACATAGATTACACTGTGGTCAGAGCGCAGCTGCAGGTGTACTGTTTGTAATTCAATACCTGTTAAGGCATTAGCAAGAGAACTAGTTGATTTTACAGTTGTCCGTATGTAGTGGAAGGAAATGATCTAAATCTGCGCGTTACCAACCTACTACTGACTGCCTAGTTTGATAAGTTGTATGTGCACCCATTGTGATTTTAAGATTTTACTTTTTACTGATATTATCTGATAAAATTAGCAAAATTAATCGTATATTCAGAAACGGGCTTAACTTACTTAAATGTGCTTCACAACTTTATTTTTATGTTGAATTTTTCATGGTTCCTGGTACTATTTCTACAATAAATAAAAGTTTGCTTACATTATTCGGTAACTTTTTTTAAGTTAACCCAGCAAACACTCACTGTCGGCGCCAAATAGGGTCTGCATTGGCAACATCGGCACCGATTTACTTGAACTGGGACACATAGCTGTTCGATTTTGGTTAGCAGTAATGGATTCTTATTGGCACACACTTATTGTGACTATGTGGGATTGATAGCTCTTTAGTCACATAATCGAGTGTTACCGTGTGTTTTGTTCGCATCCGTGTAGAAGGGAAAATATGACGTCATCTTTCAAGATGGCGGCCAAAAATCATAAAAAATACAACTCGAGAACAAGGATAACAAAAAAATTAACCTTCAAGGTCATCCGACCTTAAGTGACCTTAAAAATACCAAAAAAAACAGATTTTTGCCATTTTCTCTTCAAAAAATCTTAATAATTCTAGGTTTTGTCAGCCTTAGAGTTTGATAGTTTGAAGCTTCATGGCTTTCAAAAATACCCCAGTAAAATTAACATGCTGCAAAAATAACATGCTAAAGGGCGCTATTCGTCAACTATTAAAGCAAACAGAACCAAATTTGGTAAGAAAGAGAAGAAGGTCAAGTCCAACAATATTGTTTAAAAAAATTTGGTGCAGCTATGACAAGTTTCAATATGGCGGCTATATATCAAAATGGCGACCTATAACCACATTTTATATTGTTCCATTTCGTAAAAAAGCAAAAACGACAAGGTAGCCATTAATTCTTGTTGACTAATCGCCGCTAACTATGAAAAAAGTTTAGTTGATGCGTGACCTTGATTGACCTTGAAAATAACATGTACAAGTGAAAAACCAGCTTTTTGTGATTTTTTTTTTTAATTTACCACTACGCAAAAACTTTAAGCGCCGGAGATGAAATTAACATATTTGCCATAAAAAATACTTCGCATTAAAACTCCCTACCATTTTTTTTATATGGCGTCCCAGATGTTTATGCTATACCCAGGTAAAAATGACCTATATTCAGAACTGTGAATTTTTTGTTCTACTCACTTGTCCAGCCAACAAAGTCATTTAAATAATTTATTAACCTATAAGAGAGTTAGCACAAGTCAGATATATATTACCATATACTGGACCAGTATGGCAGTCGAAAAAGCATAAAAAATTCTAATTAGGACAGTAGGGCATGACTACACTTGTTCATTAACATTCATAATAAAATTCAAGGATGAGGATTTAACAGATATTTAGTCACACATTCATGTACCACCGTATCCCTGTAGAAGTTGTATAGAAGTTATATATATATATATATATATATATATATATATATATATATATATATATATATATAGGTCATTTTTACCGGGGTATTGCATAAACATCTGAGACGCCATATCCAAAAAAAAAGTAAAGAGGTTTAGAATGAAGTGTTTGTTTATGGCTAAGATCTTAATTTCATCTCCGGCACTTAAAGTTTGTGCGTAGTGGTAAAGTGGAAAAAACATCACAAAAAGCTGATTTTTCACTTGTACATGGTATTTTAAAAGTCAACCAAGGTCATGCATCAACTTAACTTTTTTTTCATTGTAAGCGGCGATAATTCAACAAGAATTGGTGGCCACCTTGTCATTTTTGCTTTTTTACGAAATTGGATAAAATAAAATGTTTATAGGTCGCCATTTTAATATAACAGCCACCAAAGTTTTTGAGAAAATAATACATCAGCAGATTACAGATTTTTTAGAAAACCAAAGTATTCTGTCCTATCAGCAGAAAGGATTTCGAAAGGGCAAATGTACAATTAGAGCGATATATCAGAAAATAAATTAATTAATTAACGCCTTGAACAGCCGCAGCGCTCTGTCTAGATTTAACAAAAGCTTTTGACAGTGTTAACCAAAACACTTTACTAAAAAAATTAGATGCATGTGGCATAAGAAGCATGGCGCTGCGACTGATTCAATCCTTTCAAGAGGACAGATGGTAATGCACAGAAGAAGTGAGCGAAAGTGGGGAAAAAATAAGATCGGAATTCAAATTGATAGAAAGGGGCGTTCCTCAGGGTGCGGTGCTGTCTCCGCTACTTTATATTCTCTACACAAATGATGTAACAAATATTATTGAAAACAACAATCTGGTTCTATTTGCTGACGACAAAACTGTTATATATGACAAACAAGATATAAATGAGACAAAAGCAGCTATAAAAGACGATTTAAATAAATTAGGAATATGGTTTAAAACAAACTCTTAACATTAATAAAACTCAACTCATTCAATTTAAACCAAATTCTGCTGAAAAGTTGTGTGTAGAGTATGGAGAGGCGAAGCTTGAGGCTCAGGACGATGTCGCATTCCTGGGAGTCACCCTGGATAGCGGACTTAACTGGGAAGCTCACGTTGAAAAAGTTGCACCCAAACTAAGCCAATTCTGCTATGCCCTCAAAATTATCAGACCTACCACGCCTATGTATAGTCCCGTGTCAGATACGGTATTATATTTTGGGGAAACTGAAAGAATACTGATTTTACAAAAGCGTTGCTTGAGAACTGTCTTGAAATTAAACCGCCAACAAAGTTGCCGAACACAGTTTATTAAACATAAAATTTTTACAGTGCACAATATTTACATCCAAGAAAGTATCAAATTCATTTTAAAAAACCCAGGCTTATTTGAAAAGAATAAAATAGAACACAAATATGACACAAGACAAAAACAAAACTTAAAAACAGATATACCTCAGTTCAGCTATCTCCAAAAAAATGTTACATTTAATATCATTAAAATATGGAACTCATTGCCTGCTGCATTAAAACACCAACCACATAAAAAAATTGAACATAAAATCAAGTACCTTCTGAAAAATAGGTCGTACTATAGTGTTGAGGAATATTTCAGAGACACAGAAAAGCTAAGCATGTTAAATTAGTACCTGACTAAAGCTTTAAACTAGCAATTAAAAAAAATTTTAAACCTTTATGTGTTCATGCGTTTTTTTGTGATATACTAGTATATTTGTAACTCATCGTACCAATCGTATTTAGCTAATTAATACTTAAAAAACTGACAAAAGCTTTAAAACAAGCCATATTATTTCTTTTTTTTGTATTTTTTTTGTGTTACCTACGTGTTTATCGATAGATTATATATTATGTGTTTGCATTTTACTGTTATTTAGACAAAATTATCGTAACTACTTTATCGTATCTACGGAACTATTTCTTATCTATATTATTTATTTTATTTAATTTAGTATGACGTGATCTACATCTGAAAAGGTAAAAATGTATTTTTTTATATAGATCAAATAAAATTGAACTGAACTGAACTGAACATATTGAAACGCGTCATAGCTGAACCAAATTTTTTTTAGCAATATTGTTGGACTTCCTTTCTTTTATGTCTTACCAAATTTGGTCCTCTTCGGATTTAGTAGTTGATGAATAGCGCCCTTTAGTATGTTATTTTTGCAATGTGTTAATTTTACTGGGGTATTTTTCAAGGTCTGAAGCTTCAAACTGCATCAAACTCTAAGGATCGAATTTGGCATATATGCCTAACAGTTTGAGGTACATTTGAAGTTGGACTGACAAAACCTCGAATTAATAAGATTTTTTGAAGAGAAAATGGCCAAAATTAAGGTCGGATGACCTTGAAAATAAATTTGTTGGAATCCACGTTCTCGAGTTATATGGAGTCGAGTATAATCATGCCCCGGTTGCGAAAGTTGTATCTTTTATGATTTTTGGCCACCATTTTGAAAGATGAAGTCATACAAACCCTTCTACACGGATGTGAACAAAACACCCGGTAACACTTGATTGCGTGACTAAAGACCTATCAATCCTACATAGTCACAAAACTTCTTCATTCAAAATTCCACGGGATAGAAATTATCGACATATGCCCCTACACTAATAGGCAATATCGGTATGCCAGTAAGCAGCCAAAAGTGGCCTAATTTTGGAAAAATTTTCCGGGCCAAAACCTTTGGAGTCGTGCAGTTCCGTTACAATGTTGCCCGCAGTGGCACGGCGTGCTATAATGGTCATATTCCTAGTCCTCCCTTAAAGAGACCCTTGAGGCGTCCATCGATTTTTTTAAGGAGACCTTAAGGACGCCTTGTTCCTTAAAAAAAGGACTGTGAATACGGCCCTAAGCCAGGCCAATTCATGTATACAAGAGTCAACTAACCATTTTATTTTCTAGAGTCGCAGAAATGATATTGACAACGCCCTGTAGCTTAATAAATCTGTCCGCCTTTAAAATGATCTATAATTTAGACCGGGTCCGGTTCAAAAAAGCAATGTTTAATTTGGCGACATTTACATTTTTACATTTACATTTTAGCGACATTGAAAAAGGCGATAATTTAAAAGATCGATATTCGATAGCGACAGCAACAGCGATATATTAAAAGAGCGACAAATCAGAAGGGCGACAATTATAATAGCAACGTTTAAAACAGCACTAATATTAGTCAACAGATTTGTAAAACAACCAAACAAAACAACCAAACCAACCAAACAACCAAACCATCCAACCAAACCAACCAACTAAACCAACCAACCAAACCAACAAATCTGTGAACTAATATCAGTGCTGTTTTAAATGGGGCTCTTCTGATTTGTCGCTCTTTTAATATATCGCTGTTTTAAATATCGCTCTTTTGATGTGTCGCTCTTTTAACATGGCAACGTTAATAACCATAATGAAGGAACTTTATCTATAACGAATAAAGTTAGCGATTGGAGTAGTGGCGCTATTTTAATATATGGTTGTTTTGAACGTCGCTCTTTTAATATGTCGCTGTTTTGTTTAAATGTCGCTTTTATGACTGTCGCCATAACCTACTTAAAGGTCGCTCTTTTAAATGTTGCCAAATTAAACATCGCTTTCTTGAACCGGATCTTTTGTAGATATAAGGCGCCCGCCTATTGTATATAATATTGTTATACATATAGACAGCAGTTATTTTACAGACTAACCCGTCGGACGTCCATAGAAGTTCCGTTTTACGTACGGTGGAACAGACACATTTCGGACGTTCCCAACATAGAATCTATCTAACCAGTATCACATGTATCCAGTATCGCATGTAAAGTCGGTTCGCTGTATGAAGTCCGATATCTCCAAAAGATGTTATCGCTTTTTGAACAGCAAGTCAGTTAAGTTAGAATTCCCTCGCTGTACTTGATCGTACCAGACATCCCACTGGTTCACTGTATTCGAGTGGGCTAAATCAGCGGTCTTAAAACAAAATTATTTAAGAATTACGCGTTATATTTATATCACGATAAATATTTCTATTTTATTTTATTTTTCACGTATACTTTTGAAAAACTTTTTGCATCAATAAGTTAAAGATTTTGACAGGTATTTTTTCCGAGAATTTAATTATTTTGCGGTCATTATAGGTAAATCTGGAGCTGTCGTCAATGCTAATAATCATTATTTTCCGCGAAATAATTAAAATTTAAATAAGTAGGTATGCTTTTATTTGCTTTTAGTTTGTTTCTTATTGTGTGAATTACGGAAGTTAAAGCAGTTATCAAGCAAAGTTATGGAAAATGTGCAGCAAGGTGACACAACGCATAGAAGGTGTTTATCTCCAGGTAAACGCCGTTTGGTATTACAAGTGGAACGTTATTTTACGTTAGAAAAAAATAACTCGGGTCGGTTAGTGTCTGTTTTGGCAGTGCAAAAACGAACGTCTGATGCTTGCGGCATTCCAGATAAGACTTTAAGAAGACTTCGAAAAAAGAGTGAAGAGGAATTGGTCAGACCATATAAAAGGGTTCGACAGCATTCAAAAACCTTTATATCGGTGAGCCTGGCGTTATAAAGTTGTGGGAGGAGGCACTTAGCAAAGTGGGCAAAGAAGAATGGCGGAAATGCATTGAACACACGGAAAAAATTATTTTTGAATCTTATGAGACAGAACAGGTTATAGACGAAGTAAGACCGTTAATTATTACGGATGATGACAATGATGATGATGGATGATATTTCAGATGCAGAGGAAGACTATTTTTAGTATGCATTTATAAGTAGGTGCGTTCTATCGTAAGACTGCAATATCGGTTCTTTTTAGAACCAAAACTTTATAAAAAAAATTCGTAAAACTAAATTGCCTAAATACTATAAAAGCTAAGAAATAATCTTTTTGTTACCTAATTATTTTTTATTGACTTTAAATGATTTAATTACTGTTTACAAATGTCCAAACCATGAGTTTCCTAATTACCGATGCAAAAAAAACATCACAAAAAGCTGATTTTTCACTTGTACATGGTATTTTAAAAGTCAACCAAGGTCATGCATCAACTTAACTTTTTTTTCATTGTAAGCGGCGATAATTCAACAAGAATTGGTGGCCACCTTGTCATTTTTGCTTTTTTACGAAATTGGATAAAATAAAATGTTTATAGGTCGCCATTTTAATATAACAGCCACCAAAGTTTTTGAGAAAATAATACATCAGCAGATTACAGATTTTTTAGAAAACCAAAGTATTCTGTCCTATCAGCAGAAAGGATTTCGAAAGGGCAAATGTACAATTAGAGCGATATATCAGAAAATAAATTAATTAATTAACGCCTTGAACAGCCGCAGCGCTCTGTCTAGATTTAACAAAAGCTTTTGACAGTGTTAACCAAAACACTTTACTAAAAAAATTAGATGCATGTGGCATAAGAAGCATGGCGCTGCGACTGATTCAATCCTTTCAAGAGGACAGATGGTAATGCACAGAAGAAGTGAGCGAAAGTGGGGAAAAAATAAGATCGGAATTCAAATTGATAGAAAGGGGCGTTCCTCAGGGTGCGGTGCTGTCTCCGCTACTTTATATTCTCTACACAAATGATGTAACAAATATTATTGAAAACAACAATCTGGTTCTATTTGCTGACGACAAAACTGTTATATATGACAAACAAGATATAAATGAGACAAAAGCAGCTATAAAAGACGATTTAAATAAATTAGGAATATGGTTTAAAACAAACTCTTAACATTAATAAAACTCAACTCATTCAATTTAAACCAAATTCTGCTGAAAAGTTGTGTGTAGAGTATGGAGAGGCGAAGCTTGAGGCTCAGGACGATGTCGCATTCCTGGGAGTCACCCTGGATAGCGGACTTAACTGGGAAGCTCACGTTGAAAAAGTTGCACCCAAACTAAGCCAATTCTGCTATGCCCTCAAAATTATCAGACCTACCACGCCTATGTATAGTCCCGTGTCAGATACGGTATTATATTTTGGGGAAACTGAAAGAATACTGATTTTACAAAAGCGTTGCTTGAGAACTGTCTTGAAATTAAACCGCCAACAAAGTTGCCGAACACAGTTTATTAAACATAAAATTTTTACAGTGCACAATATTTACATCCAAGAAAGTATCAAATTCATTTTAAAAAACCCAGGCTTATTTGAAAAGAATAAAATAGAACACAAATATGACACAAGACAAAAACAAAACTTAAAAACAGATATACCTCAGTTCAGCTATCTCCAAAAAAATGTTACATTTAATATCATTAAAATATGGAACTCATTGCCTGCTGCATTAAAACACCAACCACATAAAAAAATTGAACATAAAATCAAGTACCTTCTGAAAAATAGGTCGTACTATAGTGTTGAGGAATATTTCAGAGACACAGAAAAGCTAAGCATGTTAAATTAGTACCTGACTAAAGCTTTAAACTAGCAATTAAAAAAAATTTTAAACCTTTATGTGTTCATGCGTTTTTTTGTGATATACTAGTATATTTGTAACTCATCGTACCAATCGTATTTAGCTAATTAATACTTAAAAAACTGACAAAAGCTTTAAAACAAGCCATATTATTTCTTTTTTTTGTATTTTTTTTGTGTTACCTACGTGTTTATCGATAGATTATATATTATGTGTTTGCATTTTACTGTTATTTAGACAAAATTATCGTAACTACTTTATCGTATCTACGGAACTATTTCTTATCTATATTATTTATTTTATTTAATTTAGTATGACGTGATCTACATCTGAAAAGGTAAAAATGTATTTTTTTATATAGATCAAATAAAATTGAACTGAACTGAACTGAACATATTGAAACGCGTCATAGCTGAACCAAATTTTTTTTAGCAATATTGTTGGACTTCCTTTCTTTTATGTCTTACCAAATTTGGTCCTCTTCGGATTTAGTAGTTGATGAATAGCGCCCTTTAGTATGTTATTTTTGCAATGTGTTAATTTTACTGGGGTATTTTTCAAGGTCTGAAGCTTCAAACTGCATCAAACTCTAAGGATCGAATTTGGCATATATGCCTAACAGTTTGAGGTACATTTGAAGTTGGACTGACAAAACCTCGAATTAATAAGATTTTTTGAAGAGAAAATGGCCAAAATTAAGGTCGGATGACCTTGAAAATAAATTTGTTGGAATCCACGTTCTCGAGTTATATGGAGTCGAGTATAATCATGCCCCGGTTGCGAAAGTTGTATCTTTTATGATTTTTGGCCACCATTTTGAAAGATGAAGTCATACAAACCCTTCTACACGGATGTGAACAAAACACCCGGTAACACTTGATTGCGTGACTAAAGACCTATCAATCCTACATAGTCACAAAACTTCTTCATTCAAAATTCCACGGGATAGAAATTATCGACATATGCCCCTACACTAATAGGCAATATCGGTATGCCAGTAAGCAGCCAAAAGTGGCCTAATTTTGGAAAAATTTTCCGGGCCAAAACCTTTTGAGTCGTGCAGTTCCGTTACAATGTTGCCCGCAGTGGCACGGCGTGCTATAATGGTCATATTCCTAGTCCTCCCTTAAAGAGACCCTTGAGGCGTCCATCGATTTTTTTAAGGAGACCTTAAGGACGCCTTGTTCCTTAAAAAAAGGACTGTGAATACGGCCCTAAGCCAGGCCAATTCATGTATACAAGAGTCAACTAACCATTTTATTTTCTAGAGTCGCAGAAATGATATTGACAACGCCCTGTAGCTTAATAAATCTGTCCGCCTTTAAAATGATCTATAATTTAGACCGGGTCCGGTTCAAAAAAGCAATGTTTAATTTGGCGACATTTACATTTTTACATTTACATTTTAGCGACATTGAAAAAGGCGATAATTTAAAAGATCGATATTCGATAGCGACAGCAACAGCGATATATTAAAAGAGCGACAAATCAGAAGGGCGACAATTATAATAGCAACGTTTAAAACAGCACTAATATTAGTCAACAGATTTGTAAAACAACCAAACAAAACAACCAAACCAACCAAACAACCAAACCATCCAACCAAACCAACCAACTAAACCAACCAACCAAACCAACAAATCTGTGAACTAATATCAGTGCTGTTTTAAATGGGGCTCTTCTGATTTGTCGCTCTTTTAATATATCGCTGTTTTAAATATCGCTCTTTTGATGTGTCGCTCTTTTAACATGGCAACGTTAATAACCATAATGAAGGAACTTTATCTATAACGAATAAAGTTAGCGATTGGAGTAGTGGCGCTATTTTAATATATGGTTGTTTTGAACGTCGCTCTTTTAATATGTCGCTGTTTTGTTTAAATGTCGCTTTTATGACTGTCGCCATAACCTACTTAAAGGTCGCTCTTTTAAATGTTGCCAAATTAAACATCGCTTTCTTGAACCGGATCTTTTGTAGATATAAGGCGCCCGCCTATTGTATATAATATTGTTATACATATAGACAGCAGTTATTTTACAGACTAACCCGTCGGACGTCCATAGAAGTTCCGTTTTACGTACGGTGGAACAGACACATTTCGGACGTTCCCAACATAGAATCTATCTAACCAGTATCACATGTATCCAGTATCGCATGTAAAGTCGGTTCGCTGTATGAAGTCCGATATCTCCAAAAGATGTTATCGCTTTTTGAACAGCAAGTCAGTTAAGTTAGAATTCCCTCGCTGTACTTGATCGTACCAGACATCCCACTGGTTCACTGTATTCGAGTGGGCTAAATCAGCGGTCTTAAAACAAAATTATTTAAGAATTACGCGTTATATTTATATCACGATAAATATTTCTATTTTATTTTATTTTTCACGTATACTTTTGAAAAACTTTTTGCATCAATAAGTTAAAGATTTTGACAGGTATTTTTTCCGAGAATTTAATTATTTTGCGGTCATTATAGGTAAATCTGGAGCTGTCGTCAATGCTAATAATCATTATTTTCCGCGAAATAATTAAAATTTAAATAAGTAGGTATGCTTTTATTTGCTTTTAGTTTGTTTCTTATTGTGTGAATTACGGAAGTTAAAGCAGTTATCAAGCAAAGTTATGGAAAATGTGCAGCAAGGTGACACAACGCATAGAAGGTGTTTATCTCCAGGTAAACGCCGTTTGGTATTACAAGTGGAACGTTATTTTACGTTAGAAAAAAATAACTCGGGTCGGTTAGTGTCTGTTTTGGCAGTGCAAAAACGAACGTCTGATGCTTGCGGCATTCCAGATAAGACTTTAAGAAGACTTCGAAAAAAGAGTGAAGAGGAATTGGTCAGACCATATAAAAGGGTTCGACAGCATTCAAAAACCTTTATATCGGTGAGCCTGGCGTTATAAAGTTGTGGGAGGAGGCACTTAGCAAAGTGGGCAAAGAAGAATGGCGGAAATGCATTGAACACACGGAAAAAATTATTTTTGAATCTTATGAGACAGAACAGGTTATAGACGAAGTAAGACCGTTAATTATTACGGATGATGACAATGATGATGATGGATGATATTTCAGATGCAGAGGAAGACTATTTTTAGTATGCATTTATAAGTAGGTGCGTTCTATCGTAAGACTGCAATATCGGTTCTTTTTAGAACCAAAACTTTATAAAAAAAATTCGTAAAACTAAATTGCCTAAATACTATAAAAGCTAAGAAATAATCTTTTTGTTACCTAATTATTTTTTATTGACTTTAAATGATTTAATTACTGTTTACAAATGTCCAAACCATGAGTTTCCTAATTACCGATGCAAAAAAAAAATAATTTTGTCTGCGCTTGTTATTTAAACCAACGCTTGTAAAAAAGCACTATTTTAGCCACTAAATGTAAAAACTACTATTATTTAGAAAATGTAATTCGTCATGTTCCAAAAATATAATTTATTGTTTGAGAATCACTGACTTACCTGCTCAAGAGGTTTTATTGCTTAGCGGACTTCTTACAACGAATGCACTTTATACATTTTTCGTTTCAGTAGATGATGCCTGAATGGAGACGATACCGTGCCACCATTTGCGTAAGCCGGTGGCGTGGTATTGGGTAACCGGCATTGGGCCTGCGCGCTGCCATGAATCATCACCGCACAACCCAGGCGGACATCCCCAATAATCCAGCCACCACCGTTTGTCAATTCAGGCCAACACCGTACTTAACTAAAAAGCCTGTTAACTCCTACCGCTTCAGTGCCCTTTAGCCTATTGTGACTGCCATTTTTATAACCAAATTGACAAGTAAAACATGGATTTTCTGTCAGTTTGGTATCAATATGTCGCCGATCATAGGCCAAACGATACTAAAACGAAAATGAGTTAACTGGCTTTTTAGTTGAGAACGGTGTTGTTCAGGCCCAACATAAAGTAAATTGACAGCCGGAATCGCGCTGGTACCGGGCGATTTTAACATTGTTTGCTGGGATTGGCTAAAGGCCCTGTATACGATTTTTGACACCCTACCAAAAAAAGCACTTCAAAACTCTTAAAAACTGATCAAGTCTTGATGAGATTTTAAGAGATTTTATTGGTTTGAAGAGACTTGACCTGGCAAAAATGTATGCCACGTGAAAACTGACAAATTCTTATGATGTTACACCAGACACATGAGATTTCATAAGGTTTAGCAAGCAAGATTTTGATGAGATTTTACAAGATTTCACAAGTCTAAAAGAAGGGACGTTTTTAAAAGATTTTACAAGATTTCATGAGAAATAGGATAAAGGGTTGTGAAGATTTGACAAGATTATATAAGTATTAAAGTGTAGAATATAAACATGGAAGTATAACCAGATTTGACAAACAAGATGCGAA
Organism: Oxystoma pomonae; assembly: GCA_963921995.1. Lineage (NCBI taxonomy): Eukaryota > Metazoa > Arthropoda > Insecta > Coleoptera > Brentidae > Oxystoma > Oxystoma pomonae. Next base: position 43,092,967 of record OY998172.1, read on the forward strand.
TTTAAAAGATTTTATGAGTACCTATAAAATAAATTATTAAAAATACTATATAATCAAAATCAAACTATCAAGATATTTTAAGAGATTTTGTAAGTTTATATCAGACACAGGAGATATCATGAGATTTAGCAAGCAGAATTTTGATGAGATTTTAAAAGATTTTACAAGATTTCATTTTGAACATCTTTTAAAATAAATCATGTATGAAATAAAGTTTTCGACTCATTTTGTCCAAGATATTTAATGATTTGGTCCACGACTTGGTCCATAAGGTTGTCCAACTTTTCTATATATTAAACAATGACAAGATATAAATATATGTTTCACAGGCTTATCGATCACTTTTAATATGGATTCGTTTAAAATCTGAAATGTTGTTTCCCTTAAAATCTGCTAAAAGCATGTGAATTTTTCCATGTAAACTTGTGACATCTGATGGAGGCTGGGTCTTTTTATAACTGCTCAAAACTGCTGAGAACATGAGAAATCTCATGAAATCTTATTAACGTTCTTTTATATTTCAGTTAAAATCTGCTCAAAACATGTAAACTTGTCAAAACCATTGAAACCTTATCAACTTGTTTCTCTTAAAATCTGCTGAAAACTGCTAAAAACATGTGGATTTTCTCATGTAATCTTGTGAAATCTGATGGAGGATGGTGCTTTTAAAAACTGCTGAAAACATGTGTATTATCATAAAACCTTGAGAAATCTTATTAACTTTGATTTAACTTTTGCTTAAAATATGCTCAAAACTTAACAAAACCAGTGGAAGCAGAGCCTTTAAAATACTGGTGAAATCTTATCAACTATTATTATAAATTGTTTTAAAAACTTTTTAAAACTCCTAAAAATTCATGATGTTTGACGAGTTTTGAATCTTTTTCCGATATTGAGAGTTCATGAGATTTCACTCGAAAGTGGTGTTTCATAAACCGCATGAAATACCGACCAGAACTCGTAAACTTTCACTAGTTCTTTTTTACGAGTTTTGACGCGGTATTTTTGGCAGGGCAGTTATTGTTTTACCAGAGGTGATCAACTGGATTTGACAGTCGTTAGGAAAATGATAGTTGGTAACCGCTGACAATAAATAATTTTGTCACTGTCACATTTTTGATTGTGAAACGTCCGGTTTAAAAATGGAATTTTGCTGTACCAAAAACTGTAAAAACACGTGTCTCGACGAATTTGTATTGTTTCGTTGTCCAACAGAGAATAAAACTCAGGAAAAGTGGAAAGAAAACATGCATTTACCAAGAAGGAAAATTAATAAAAATAGCCGAATTTACGAGGTAAATGAGCTACAAGGGGTAGTGTTTTATTGTAAAAAAAAGAGTAACACAAATATAGATTAATAGGAGTCTTTATATTTTACCTATGATTTACATTTTTAATATCTACCGTGTATATTCAACGTTTTTTTTTTGTCAAAAGAAAAAATCAATCTTTCAAAAACTGTCTGGGGAAATTATAAAAAGAGACAACAAAACATCAGTCCCTTTCATAAAATCCGTTTTACATACAAATATAAAAAAAAAACTAGAAAAAGAGGAGAATATGAGTTGCCCACCTCTAGTAAAACAATAACTCTCAAAAATCATATACAGTTCGCAGCCAACGAATCGAGCTTGCAATTACTGTAAAAGCAAAATTACTTTTATATTTAGCAAACAACAAAAGGCTAAGATTAGGTCGCCTTCTTTAACTTTTATTTCGACTAAAACCTGATCAAAAAAAATCAAAATTTAATTAGAGTACTTAAAAAATACCTGTTTTCAACACTCATTCTACCTGATCTTCTTTTACGTCAGTTTTTTCCAAATCTAGTCTTTCGTAAACAACCACAAATCTTCCCAATTTCGAGGTAAGAGGCCAGTCACAATGAAATAATTGCTCTATTCTTTTATACCTAAAAGTAATATACCTAATCAATATTTTTAAGTTCAGCCAAAAAACGCTTGTGTGGAACATACAACTTTTCGTCGTCAGATATAAACAGTAAAAGAAAAAACGAGGTGTTCTGCTTGGAAAAATATTTAATTATTATAAAAAAAAATCTTTAAAAACACCTCCTTCATCGCCTTAAGTAGGAACATCTAAATTATATCTGTAGAAAGTCACTTTACGGTCTACTAACATAAATAACTAAAAAACAAGAGTTTTTTGTACTTCAGTGCAAAATGAACTTCCTGAATTTCGATTGCTCACACAGAGGGAGGAATCCAGGACGACGCCGTTTCGTCCTTATTAGGAACTCATCAGCTCGGTGTACTCCAACGACAGAGAATTTTGGTCGCGCTTATGTGCCAAAGATTACGGCTCAAGCTGTGTGTTCATTTTGCACTGAAGTACAAAAAACTCTTGTTTTGTAGTTAGATTTGCAGCATCACCGCTGTCTTCCATTTGTTTTTAACAACCTTTCGGTTGTTTTGCGATTTATAATCGCAGGATCGATGCTACCTCAACCTACTGCTAACTACAGTAGGTATTTTTTAAAGGACGAAACGGTGTCGTCCTAGTCAAAGGCATTCGAAGAGTCAAGATCGATATTCAGCATCGATGTGAACATCTACACCACGTCACCTATCATCAAAACATCGGTGTAAAGACATCGATGTTTATTATTTGAAAAATGTTTAATCGTCTTTCTTAGTATGTAACAAACGTTAAAAAAATAAAAAACCTACAAATATTTATTGTTCTAGATAAATAAAACTATAAAAACATACCTAATAATAACATAATCAAGCATGGAACATTTAAAATAGAAAAATTTAAATTTTACATTTTTTACGCCTTATTTGCTGCAAGCATACCATATGGGATGGGCTGCATACAAAAAATTAACATCGACAACATCGATAATATCGATATTTTTGATCCCTAACATCGATGACAAAACATCGAACATCGACCGCTCTAACATCCCCCACTTCTAGAGCAATCGAAATTCAGAAAGTTCATTTGGCACTGCCCATTGACTTACAAAAAATTCTTGTTTTTTCGTTATATTTACACTGCCACAGCCATCTTTCGTTTTTTTTTTTATAAATAACTACTTATTTTTTTTAAAATATGCTGTCATATCATAGAATCAAAAATACTTTATTGCCAACCAATTTTATCCACTACAAGTAAAACCATTTTAAAAGGTTTGGCTTTTTTAAAACTCTGAGTGCAAAATTGGTTAAGTATTCACACTATAAACCACATTAATTTTAAAGATAACTTTGTGTGCTTGTAAAATCTCTCATCACGTTTTTGATGTTAATTTAGTTTCTAAGATATATGCAAGACGGTTTTGCTCCCCTTTGGGCAGCAGATATCATGACGTAAGCATTGTACATCTAGACTCAAGGATTTCTTAACACTATTGACACTATCTATTTAGAAAACAATTGATTATTTTTTTAAAAATGTATTTTTTTTTAAATAAATATGTTCTAATTCTGACTCAATAAAGGTTTTATAAACATATGAAAGTAAGAAAAATGTTGTAATTTTTACCCTTTTATTTTATTTTTTATAAATAACTATACTTATTTTTTTTTTAAATATGCTGTCATATCGTAGAATCCAAAACAATTTACTGCCAACAAATTTTACCTACAAGTAAAACCATTTTAAAAGTTTTGGCTTTTTTAAAACTCTGAGTGCAAAATTGGTTAAGTATTCACACTATAAACCACATTAATTTTAAAGATAACTTTGTGTGCTTTTAAAATCTCTCATCGCGTTTTTGATGTTAATTTAGTTTCCAAGATATATGCAAGACGGTTTTGCTCCCCTTTGGGCAGCAGATATCATGACGTAAGCATTGTACATCTAGACTCAAGGATTTCTTAACACTATTGACACTATCTATTTAGAAAACAATTGATTATTTTTTTAAAAATGTATTTTTTTTTAAATAAATATGTTCTAATTCTGACTCAATAAAGGTTTTATAAACATATGAAAGTAAGAAAAATGTTGTAATTTTTACCCTTTTATTTTATTTTTTATAAATAACTATACTTATTTTTTTTTAAATATGCTGTCATATCGTAGAATCCAAAACAATTTACTGCCAACAAATTTTACCTACAAGTAAAACCATTTTAAAAGTTTTGGCTTTTTTAAAACTCTGAGTGCAAAATTGGTTAAGTATTCACACTATAAACCACATTCATTTTAAAGATAACTTTGTGTGCTTTTAAAATCTCTCATCGCGTTTTTGATGTTAATTTAGTTTCCAAGATATATGCAAGACGGTTTTGCTCCCCTTTGGGCAGCAGATATCATGACGTAAGCATTGTACATCTAGACTCAAGGATTTCTTAACACTATTGACAGTATCTATTTAGAAAACAATTGATTATTTTTTTAAAAATGTATTTTTTTTTAAATAAATATGTTCTAATTCTGACTCAATAGAGGTTTTATAAACATATGAAAGTAAGAAAAATGTTGTAATTTTTACCCTTTTATTTTATTTTTTATAAATAACTATACTTAATTTTTTTTTTAAATATGCTGTCATATCATAAAATCGAAAATACTTTACTGCCAACAAATTTTATCTACTACAAGTAAAACCATTTTAAAAGTTTTGGCTTTTTTAAAACTCTGAGTGCCAAATTGGTTAAGTATTCACACTATAAACCACATTAATTTTAAAGATAACTTTGTGTGCTTTTAAAATCTCTCATCACGTTTTTGATGTTAATTTAGTTTCTAAGATATATGCAAGACGGTTTTGCTCCCCTTTGGGCAGCAGATATCATGACGTAAGCATTGTACATCTAGACTCAAGGATTTCTTAACACTATTGACACTATTTATTTAGAAAACAATTGATTATTTTTTTAAAAATGTATTTTTTTTTAAATAAATATGTTCTAATTCTGACTCAATAAAGGTTTTATAAACATATGAAAGTAAGAAAAATGTTGTAATTTTTACCCTTTTATTTTATTTTTTATAAATAACTATACTTATTTTTTTTTAAATATGCTGTCATATCGTAGAATCCAAAACAATTTACTGCCAACAAATTTTACCTACAAGTCAAACCATTTTAAAAGTTTTGGCTTTTTTAAAACTCTGAGTGCAAAATTGGTTAAGTATTCACACTATAAACCACATTCATTTTAAAGATAACTTTGTGTGCTTTTAAAATCTCTCATCGCGTTTTTGATGTTAATTTAGTTTCCAAGATATATGCAAGACGGTTTTGCTCCCCTTTGGGCAGCAGATATCATGACGTAAGCATTGTACATCTAGACTCAAGGATTTCTTAACACTATTGACACTATCTATTTAGAAAACCATTGATTATTTTTTTAAAAATGTATTTTTTTTTAAATAAATATGTTATAATTCTGACTCAATAAAGGTTTTATAAACATATGAAAGTAAGAAAAATGTTGTAATTTTTACCCTTTTATTTTATTTTTTATAAATAACTATACTTATTTTTTTTTTAAATATGCTGTCATATCGTAGAATCCAAAACAATTTACTGCCAACAAATTTTACCTACAAGTAAAACCATTTTAAAAGTTTTGGCTTTTTTAAAACTCTGAGTGCAAAATTGGTTAAGTATTCACACTATAAACCACATTCATTTTAAAGATAACTTTGTGTGCTTTTAAAATCTCTCATCACGTTTTTGATGTTAATTTAGTTTCTAAGATATATGCAAGACGGTTTTGCTCCCCTTTGGGCAGCAGATATCATGACGTAAGCATTGTACATCTAGACTCAAGGATTTCTTAACACTATTGACACTATCTATTTAGAAAACAATCGATTATTTTTTAAAAACTGTATTTTTTTTTTAAATAAATATGTTCTAATTCTGACTCGATAAAGGTTTTATAAACATATGGAAATAAGAAAAATGTTGTAATTTTTACCCTTTTATTTTATTTTTTATAAATAACTATACTTAATTTTTTTTTTTTAATATGCTGTCATATCATAAAATCGAAAATACTTTACTGCCAACAAATTTTACCTACAAGTAAAACCATTTTAAAAGTTTTGGCTTTTTAAAAACTCTGAGTGCAAAATTGGTTAAGTATTCACACTATAAACCACATTCATTTTAAAGATAACTTTGTGTGCTTTTAAAATCTCTCATCACGTTTTTGATGTTAATTTAGTTTCTAAGATATATGCAAGACGGTTTTGCTCCCCTTTGGGCAGCAGATATCATGACGTAAGCATTGTACATCTAGACTCAAGGATTTCTTAACACTATTGACACTATCTATTTAGAAAACAATCGATTATTTTTTTAAAACTGTATTTTTTTTTTAAATAAATATGTTCTAATTCTGACTCGATAAAGGTTTTATAAACATATGGAAATAAGAAAAATGTTGTAATTTTTACCCTTTTATTTTATTTTTTATAAATAACTATACTTAATTTTTTTTTTAAAATATGCTGTCATATCATAAAATCGAAAATACTTTACTGCCAACAAATTTTACCTACAAGTAAAACCATTTTAAAAGTTTTGGCTTTTTTAAAACTCTGAGTGCAAAATTGGTTAAGTATTCACACTATAAACCACATTCATTTTAAAGATAACTTTGTGTGCTTTTAAAATCTCTCATCACGTTTTTGATGTTAATTTAGTTTCTAAGATATATGCAAGACGGTTTTGCTCCCCTTTGGGCAGCAGATATCATGACGTAAGCATTGTACATCTAGACTCAAGGATTTCTTAACACTATTGACACTATCTATTTAGAAAACAATCGATTATTTTTTAAAAACTGTATTTTTTTTTTAAATAAATATGTTCTAATTCTGACTCGATAAAGGTTTTATAAACATATGGAAATAAGAAAAATGTTGTAATTTTTACCCTTTTATTTTATTTTTTATAAATAACTATACTTAATTTTTTTTTTAAAATATGCTGTCATATCATAAAATCGAAAATACTTTACTGCCAACAAATTTTACCTACAAGTAAAACCATTTTAAAAGTTTTGGCTTTTTAAAAACTCTGAGTGCAAAATTGGTTAAGTATTCACACTATAAACCACATTCATTTTAAAGATAACTTTGTGTGCTTTTAAAATCTCTCATCACGTTTTTGATGTTAATTTAGTTTCTAAGATATATGCAAGACGGTTTTGCTCCCCTTTGGGCAGCAGATATCATGACGTAAGCATTGTACATCTAGACTCAAGGATTTCTTAACACTATTGACACTATTTATTTAGAAAACAATTGATTATTTTTTTAAAAATGTATTTTTTAAAAAATAAATATGTTCTAATTCTGACTCAATAAAGGTTTTATAAACATATGGAAGTAAGAAAAATGTTGTAATTTTTACCCGTTTAGTAATTTAATTAAAACATGCAAAGAACAAAATAAATAAACAACTAGCACACAATCAACTATAAAAGAAACCTTGTCTGAAGTAAAGGGGTTTTATTCAATTTTTGCTTTATGTATTTTTTTTTCTTCTTTTCTGACTCAATAAAGGTTTTGTAAACATATGGAAGTAAGAAAAATGTTGTAATTTTTACCCTTTTATTTTATTTTTTATAAATAACTATACTTAATTTTTTTTTAAATATGCTGTCATATCATAAAATCGAAAATACTTTACTGCCAACAAATTTTACCTACAAGTAAAACCATTTTAAAAGTTTTGGCTTTTTTAAAACTCTGAGTGCAAAATTGGTTAAGTATTCACACTATAAACCACATTAATTTTAAAGATAACTTTGTGTGCTTTTAAAATCTCTCATCACGTTTTTAATGATAATTTAGTTTCTAAGATATATGCAAGACGGTTTTGCTCCCCTTTGTGCAGCAGATATCATGAAGTAAGCATTGTACATCTAGACTCAAGGATTTCTTAACACTATTGACACTATCTATTTAGAAAACAATCGATTATTTTTTAAAAACTGTATTTTTATTTTAAATAAATATGTTCTAATTCTGACTCGATAAAGGTTTTATAAACATATGAAAGTAAGAAAAATGTTGTAATTTTTACCCTTTTATTTTATTTTTATAAATAACTATACTTAATTTTTTTTTTTAAATATGCTGTCATATCATAAAATCGAAAATACTTTACTGCCAACAAATTTTACCTACAAGTAAAACCATTTTAAAAGTTTTGGCTTTTTAAAAACTCTGAGTGCAAAATTGGTTAAGTATTCACACTATAAACCTCATTCATTTTAAAGATAACTTTGTGTGCTTTTAAAATCTCTCATCACGTTTTTAATGTTAATCTAGTTTCTAAGATATATGCAAGACGGTTTTGCTCCCCTTTGTGCAGCAGCTATCATGAAGTAAGCATTGTACATCTTGACTTAAGGATTTCTTAACACTATTGACACTATTTATTTAGAAAACAATTGATTATTTTTTTTTTAATGTATTTTTTTTAAAATAAATATGTTCTAATTCTGACTCAATAAAGGTTTTATAAACATATGGAAGCAAGAAAAATGTTGTAATTTTTACCCGTTTAGTAATTTAATTAAAACGTGTAAAGAACAAAATAAATAAACAACTAGCACACAATCAACTATAAAAGAAACCTTGTCTGAAGTAAAGGGGTTTTATTCAATTTTTGCTTTACAAATCTAAAAATATTTCGAGTTATTCCCAATTTTACCGCCACATGAAAAAAGTCCTTATTTTTGTTCGCCAAATATAAACTGAATACTTTGCTATTGTTAATTTAAGAAGAGTTTTAAATTCAATATAAAACACACCGCAAACCATGGGGGAAGTTACTGGTTTATCATTAGATGTGAATGTGTATACAGACGAACAGCTATGGCTTAGAAAACCAAAAATTTATCAAATCGATTTAGCACTTTGTAAAACCAATTTTATTAAATCTAAAGCTTAATTATAATTATTTAAACCCATTCAATATCATTTTTTTAAACTTGACTTTTTTAATTAATAAAAAAGTCTTACCTTGTCAATATATCCCCTCCAATAATGGGTATCAAACTGTCAAAACAAATGATATGGGATGGCAAAGGCTTGTTTGGGGGATAGTTTTGTCTGATCCAAACATTGGGATTCTTGTAAAAAAGCTCGGTCTGATCGACATATCCCTGAATGTTGTTCAAGTTTGGATTGCATCTTAAAAAGTTGGTAGTTACGTTTATATGAAGATGGCTGGAACGAGAAAACAGTGTTAGGATGATTTTGCAATATAAACTAAAATTTTAGCAATTTTGATAGTTGTTTAACTATAATCACAGAACTTTTATTTAATGCTAAAATCCTAGAACTGTGGGTTTGAAACTTAGTTCAAAGCTATGTTGGAAAAGCCCTAACAGAACCACAGTGAAGTATCAAATAACCGACGCAAAAACTCCTCAATACGAATAACTATTGTTTCTAAAATTGTGGGAAAATTCATTAGTGGCTTGTAGAAGAGTCATCACGTAATCTGTGATGCTATGAAAGAAAAACAAAAGAATACTAGGTACGTAGTTACATTTAAATTTTATTATTACATACAGGGTGGATTCTTTAAGCGGAACGGTGCTTCTAACGGGTTAGAATTTGGTTGAATAAAAAAATCCAAAAACACGTCAACTGAGATTTTTAATTTTCTGTAATCGTGCTATCTTGGATTATGTCTGTCATGTAGTTTACGAGGTATGGCAATTTTTTATTTTTTTGAAATAGGACACCCTGTATATTTTGCAATTTTTGAAATCTGCAAACAATTCTCTCTTCAGCAATACCACAGAGTAGGAACTATCTTTTACGATAATCAAGATATTTTTATCTAAATCTGTATGGAAAACGTCATATTTATTCAAATATCCCCCGTAAAACAGGGCATAGACAACAATTCCATGCATGTTTAAATGCCTCTATCTTAGAAACCATAAGAGATAGAGTATTAGTGTGTGGTATTGTCAAAAAGATAATTTTTTTTTTAAATCAAAAATGTCAAACTATAGAGGGTGTCCTATTAAAAAAAAATAATTTTTGGCCATACCTCGTAAACAAAACGACATCAAAAAATCCAAAATAGCACGATTAAAAAAAATTAAAAATCTCAGTTGACGTGTTTTTGGATTTTTTTTATAAAACCAAATTCGAACCCGCTAGAAGCACAGTTCATCTAGTCAGCATGTAATTATTCGTTTCTTTCAAATGAATATTTTCTGCATGATTCCAAAAATACCTAAAATGATAGCTTTATTCGCCGTACTGATGAGCACTACTACTAGTTCGAAAAGGTTTTCCTTACTTTCTTTGAGGGAGTGCTCGCGATTATATTGTTTTTATCTTCGCCGGTTTTTAAACAAATTGACGAAAACGTTAGCATGGGAGTAATGTGTTGAATAAAGAACCACCTAACCTATTTTAACTTGTCTAACACAACTTATGGGAAAATATTTTTCATTCTACGCGAGAAATTGGAAATAAAAGACCAATCGAAATTTTAGTCTCTCATTTAAAAGAAAGTAAATTTTATAATTAAAAAAGCAGCTTTTTAGAAGTTTTATAGGACGAAAATTAATGGTTAAAATGGGTGGGAAGAAATATAATGAAACACTCTCTTCAAAAATATCAGTTTTGGAATAAAAAATTGTTTTATGTTGAAAGGAAAAAAAATCTTATAACAAAATTTTTTGGGTAATATTTACGAAAACCAAAATCTGAAATCCGTATATCAATAGCTGCTTTACTTCTAAAGTTATGATTTTTTTTATATGTTTTAACGTTTTTTCAAAGCTCCCACGAATTTGGACTTTAAATTTGTAGTACATATTCATGGAAAATTAAATCTGAAAACCGTATATCGCTACTTGCTTTTGTTCCAAAGTTATAATTTTTTTAAATATTTTATTACCTCCCCCCACCCTACCCAAAAGTGAATCAGTTAATGGTCAGCCGATAGAGGATTTTTGCGAGGATTTTTGTACCAAATTTCGTTAAAATCGATTAAGGCATTCTTGAGTTATCGTGTATACAGACAGACAACAGATCGACAGACAACTTTTTTTCGTCGATTAAGGCGTTTTCGAACCTTAGTAACTCATTTTTGATAAAATTCAAAAAAGTCAAAATTTCACGATTTTAATAGTATATTGGCATGGTGGTCTAAAAAATTAAAGAAACTTCATTTCATACCTATAAAGTGGGGTCGAATGGCAAGGCATTAGGAACAAAAAATTCGTATTGGCAGGATCTTTCACAGCGATATCCCGTAAACTATCCATCACATCCAAAGTACCTCTTTGATGAATGTAGCCTAAATAAAACGCAGGTGCTGCGTTTCCTATGAATATTATTGTGGAGACTAACCATATTGAAAACCTAAAAAAATATTGGTAATTTGGTATCTAAGGTGTAAAGTATTAGTTTTGGAATGCACATAAAAAAGCGAAAATAAGTGGCCCTGCAAAGTTTGAGTTTCTCTTATTTGGATGTAAAAGTGAACTTTTAGGCCCAAGGGAGAAGTGAAATTTTACTTCCCAGTATAAACAAATTAGGTTTGCAAGAAAAAGTTATTTTTATTATTATCTTATAGCATAATTTCTGAAAAAGGGCGCATCAAAGATTCTAAGAATGGCAACGCGAAAAATATAAATAAGTTACTTCTCTATAAACACTATTATCGCAGATACGCTATTATGCAATTTTTTCAACTATAAATTGTAAAAAATATAAAGTAACCTACATGCTAGCTTTTCTACTCCAGGAAGACAAAAATATTGAAGAAATATAAAACATCATTGGTAAGAGAGGCATCAAAAATCTAAATTCCTTGTGTTTTATTAAGCTAAAAAAGTAAGAAAGGATTATTTTATTTATAAACTTCTTAAATTATCTGCTAATATTATTTTTTGTAAATCGAGATTGAATAATAGGACATGAAACCTAAAAAATCTATAAAGCTCGACAAAAAGTCACACAAAAAATAATAGCATTCAAAAAATAAGAATAATTTGTACAAAGCCAACAAGCTAATAACAATAAAAATTGTTTTTAAAGATTTTCTCAAACACTGTAGTTTATAAAATAAGAGATAAAAAAGCAAAACATTTTTGGAAGTGCCTATAAATTTTGTTATTTTCCTAAGTTTTGTAGAAAGTTTGGTGGAATGTATGTATCTTATGCACCAAAATATATTTTTTTAACTGATTAAATAAATCAACATAAATTTCCCCTTACCATGAAATTTTAGGTAGCTGATGATCTCTTTAAGATTAAATGCTGTCCACAGACTGGCATCCTATAATAGCTTTTAATTTAAATAATTACTTAAAATAAGGTTTACCTAAGTACAACAACAGAAAACACTATAGTGCCCAACATTGCCAACTCATTGGGATGCAAGTGTCTCTGTTTTAAAATCACTAGTACTGCCAGCATAAAAGGCAGAATTTGGATCCCTAGTACTGCCGGGATACCTTGGGAAAGGTACCAATGCCATGGGTGCTCACCTAAAAACATGATGAGCAAGATAAATAATTAAAATGTAAGGAATTTATATAATTTTTATAATGACTTTCAGAATATCATTTTGTATGTTTTCACAAGGTATTTAATACATATCGAAAAATCAAGATTCTTGTTCTTTAATATGTCACACTCTTTGCCGGAACAGAGAACATGCTCTATGAAAGAAAAAGAAGACAATCTTTTTCATACGCATTGAGTACGATCTGAAAACATACTAATTACAAAAAAACTGAGAGAAAAACATGAAAAAAGGTTTGAACTCAATTTTGAAATAAGTTTTAGTAATTTTACATTTAGCAATCCTTAGAAAATAACCTTTCCAAAAGAAAGGAAAACTAAGTTTTTGGAGCTCCATCAGGAGATATTTAAACTTACCATAACTAGATGCAATGTTTTTGAAAACATTAATTTTGAAAAAATTGTAAGGGGTAACAACAAATGATCCATGGGCAAGACTGTCAACTAAAGTTGTTATAATGAGGACAATAATCCTAAAACAAGATTTATTTAAAAAGGGGAATCATTAGTATTATTTACAAGTCATTACTTTAAATGTAACAAAGTAAGTACCTGATAAATAGTAAAAAGAAAATCTTACCCTATAGGCAAATATCTCTTCACCATCAAACGAACCACACTATCTTTTGAAATAGTTAAGTGGTAAAAACACAGTGGTATCCAAACTATCATGCTGGTAGGTCTTGTTGCAGCCAGAATGGCACTTATCCAGATAAAAATCGAATTTTCCTCTAAAACATTAACAGTGCCTGCATTAATAATACCATAACTAGATGCAACTAAACTAAGTCACTTGCACTAAAGCTTCCACTGAAATGATAAGACTTTTTTTTACATTACACTAGGCCCACTGCGGCACAATCTAACAACTTGAAGACACTATAAAATTCATAATTTATAACTGTCACATGAAATCTAAAAAATCTGACTACAAGTACATTAACTTTACCCTACCTATTCCTTTTCCCACCCAAGGAAACTTTGATAAAGCAATGGTAGTGAGTGTGGCCTCAAAGGTGTTGATTAAAGTCCTAGAACCTGTGTAAAACAAGAACCAAGAGCTGGATAAAGTAAAAACAGCCCATTTTTTGGTGCCTGACCATTTGTAAAAGCGCAGGTCTGAGTATGCTGTAAGAATAGCTTGTAAAATCCTAGGAACATAAATCTGAAAAGAATGAAAACATCCTATTCAAAATTCTAATATATATTCTTATATTAAAAAAATATCATTAGGTAAACTTGATTCTAAAAATCTCCGAACCAGTTTGACAAAACATCTGCAGTCATCGAAAATCACCTGATGACAGTTTTGGCCATTTGCTTTTACCAAGTTTTACCACAGATCAAAACTAAATTCAGAAAATAATTGTTTAGTACTTTGTTATGATTATTAATTTAAACAAGAATTTGATAATTGTGCAAAATTGTCGCTGTGTTATATCTCCTGTTTTGCACAAAATTTTTAATTTATCACTATTGAGTGGCGTTTTTCCAGAGGAATGTAAAAAAAGCTACATAACACCTATCTTGAAAAGTGGCAACAGGTCACTGATTGATAACTATCATCCAATTTCTAAAACATCAATATTTTCAAAGATTTTCGAGTCCATTAGTTCAGATAAAATATATTTTCCAATAAAGAGTATTGTTACATATTCCAGAGCAACATGGTTTTGTGTCAGGTAGGTTCACAGCCACAAATTTAATGATCCTGGAAGAATATATATTGAATGCTTTTGAAGATGGATTAAAGGTACAGATCTAGTCTATACTGACTTCTCCAAAGCCTTCGATTATGTAAATATAAAACATAAACTGGCTGGGGAGCTATCCCTCTAACAGAAGGCCATCAGTTAAAATAAAAAACTGTTTACCTGAGGAAATACTAGTCAAGTCAGGCTTGCCATAGGGTGGCCGTTTATCAACAATTTTATTTATTTTTTTTATTAATGACATATCTGGCTGTTTTGTGGATTGTTTCATCTTGCCCTATGCATATGACTTCAAGATTTACAAAATAGTGAGGGCTGTCAGAGATTGTTTAAAGATTCAAGACAGCCTTAACAAATTGTCAGTGTATCAATATCAATATAAATAAGTGAAAATTGATGCGTTTTTATACAGAAACTCTCATCCTATTTTTTATAACTACTCAATCAATAATAATTTACTAGAACCATTAACAACTTTTAAAGATCTAGGGGTCTTCTTTGATCCAACTATCAATTTCAAAACTCATTACAAATTTATTTGTAATAAGGCTTTCAAATATCAATTGTTTTAAAAATGTATACTGCTCACTTTTCAGGTCAGTTTTAGAATACTCAAGCTGTGTATGATCACCTTTCTATTAAGTGTCACATTGACAATTTAGAAAGAGTGCAAAAGAGATTTTTAAGTTTTATTGCAACTAAACTTAAAATTCCTTCAGAGGACATTGTTTATTTTGACATTCTTAAATTATTGAACATTCCAACTCTGGAAAACCCTCAGAAAAACCGTAGATAAATTTTAGATTTGGTCTTTTTATTTAAGGTTATAAATGGAATGATTGACTCACCTCAGCTTCTTCAAAAAATTGATTTTAAAGTGCCACAAAGAAATTATTCTTTAAAAAAATCATGCCTTTGAGTTCATTTAGAAATAAGCTTAATTAGAAAAATCTGTGACGTCCATAAAGTTAGCAGTACAAGGTCAGCAGTGCAAAGATTTTTTCATGTCACAATTTAAGGCTCATTTAAGGCTAATTAAATGCCCTATTCCCGAATTTAATGCTCTTGTTGTTTTGGAGATATCGCTTGCACTGCTAGCTCTCTAAGGGACTTAGCAGTGTGGAATGTCTAGTGTGAAAAATCGATTCCTTTTGCGATACCATGTTGATCTATGAATTAAAGGCTAATTAAATGCTCTATTCCCAAATTAATTGCTCTTGTAGTCTTTGAGATATCGCTTGCACTGCTACCTCCCTACTGGAAATGACAGTGCAGAAGATCTAGAGTAACGAATTCGGGTCAGTCCATATCAAGTCAACCAGGGTATTTTACCACACCATCTCCGATGTTGATGATTTTTAGTATACATGTTTTTCCTACCAAAAAACTGGAAAATCCAAAATTTCAGACTTTTTTGACCAGTTGTTTATTTTGAATTAATTTTTGAAAATCGAAAAAGTCACTTATTTGTCCTTAACATGTGCGCACAAAATTAGGAATATCCAAAGAACCACTTATAATAGAAAAGTAGGTGAAGGTTCATTTTAAAGCTCTTATAAAGACCTTTCATATGAGAATATTGCATAACATATATTGAAAAAAAAAATAAAAAAAAAAATTTTTGATTTTTTTTTTGAAAAATTTCAAAAAGGCCATTTTTAATTTTTTTCAAAAAATTATATTATTTTCTTTAAAGTGTTATTAAACTATTCACAAAATTTTGAGATGGACAAATCATGGGTTCAATGTGAAAAAATTTATTAAAAATGTCACATGCATGAAAAATCGCCTATAAAATGTACTTAATATTTTTGATATTTTTTTTGACATTGAACCCATCATTTCTCCATCATAAAATTTTGTGGATAATTAAGTAACACTTTGACCAAAATTATATATTTTTTTCAAAAAAATTAAAAGTGGCCTTTTTGAATTTTTCAATTTTTTTTTTTCAATTTTTTTATTTCCAATTTTTTTTTTGTTAAAATTATGTTGTGATATTTCATAAAAAAGAGCTTCAAAATGACTTTAAAATGAGCCATTTATTACTTTCCTAGTGTAAGTGGTTCTCGAGATATTGCTAGTTTTGTACATTCATGTTAAGGTCAAAATGCTGACTTTTTTATTTTGAAAAATTAAAAAAAAAAACTACGAATCAAAAAAATCTAAAAATTTGCATTTTCAACTTTTATGGTAAGAAGAAAATATATACCAAAAATCATCAAAATTGGAATTGGTCGCGTAAAATTTTTGTGATTTTTTGGTTGATTTGATATGGAATGACCCTAGGGTCAGTCCATATCAAGTCAACCAGGGTATTTTACCACACCATCTCCGATGTTGATGATTTTTAGTATACATGTTTTTCCTACCAAAAAACTGGAAAATCCAAAATTTCAGACTTTTTTGACCAGTTGTTTATTTTGAATTAATTTTTGAAAATCGAAAAAGTCACTTATTTGTCCTTAACATGTGCGCACAAAATTAGGGATATCCAAAGAACCACTTATAATAGAAAAGTAGGTGAAGGTTCATTTTAAAGCTCTTATAAAGACCTTTCATATGAGAATATTGCATAACATATATTGAAAAAAAAAAATAAAAAAAAAAATTTTTGATTTTTTTTTTTGAAAAATTTCAAAAAGGCCATTTTTAATTTTTTTCAAAAAATTATATTATTTTCTTTAAAGTGTTATTAAACTATTCACAAAATTTTGAGATGGACAAATCATGGGTTCAATGTGAAAAAATTTATTAAAAATGTCACATGCATGAAAAATCGCCTATAAAATGTACTTAATATTTTTGATATTTTTTTTGACATTGAACCCATCATTTCTCCATCATAAAATTTTGTGGATAATTAAGTAACACTTTGACCAAAATTATATATTTTTTTCAAAAAAATTAAAAATGGCCTTTTTGAATTTTTCAATTTTTTTTTTTCAATTTTTTATTTCCAATTTTTTTTTTTGTTAAAATTATGTTGTGATATTTCATAAAAAAGAGCTTCAAAATGACTTTAAAATGAGCCATTTATTACTTTCCTAGTGTAAGTGGTTCTCGAGATATTGCTAGTTTTGTACATTCTTGTTAAGGTCAAAATGCTGACTTTTTTATTTTGAAAAATTAAAAAAAAAAAACTACGAATCAAAAAAATCTAAAAATTTGCATTTTCAACTTTTATGGTAAGAAGAAGATATATACCAAAAATCATCAAAATTGGAATTGGTCGCGTAAAATTTTTGTGATTTTTTGGTTGATTTGATATGGAATGACCCTAGGGTCAGTCCATATCAAGTCAACCAGGGTATTTTACCACACCATCTCCGATGTTGATGATTTTTAGTATACATGTTTTTCCTACCAAAAAACTGGAAAATCCAAAATTTCAGACTTTTTTGACCAGTTGTTTATTTTGAATTAATTTTTGAAAATCGAAAAAGTCACTTATTTGTCCTTAACATGTGCGCACAAAATTAGGGATATCCAAAGAACCACTTATAATAGAAAAGTAGGTGAAGGTTCATTTTAAAGCTCTTATAAAGACCTTTCATATGAGAATATTGCATAACATATATTGAAAAAAAAAATAAAAAAAAAAATTTTTGATTTTTTTTTTTGAAAAATTTCAAAAAGGCCATTTTTAATTTTTTTCAAAAAATTATATTATTTTCTTTAAAGTGTTATTAAACTATTCACAAAATTTTGAGATGGACAAATCATGGGTTCAATGTGAAAAAATTTATTAAAAATGTCACATGCATGAAAAATCGCCTATAAAATGTACTTAATATTTTTGATATTTTTTTTGACATTGAACCCATCATTTCTCCATCATAAAATTTTGTGGATAATTAAGTAACACTTTGACCAAAATTATATATTTTTTTCAAAAAAATTAAAAATGGCCTTTTTGAATTTTTCAATTTTTTTTTTTTCAATTTTTTATTTCCAATTTTTTTTTTTGTTAAAATTATGTTGTGATATTTCATAAAAAAGAGCTTCAAAATGACTTTAAAATGAGCCATTTATTACTTTCCTAGTGTAAGTGGTTCTCGAGATATTGCTAGTTTTGTACATTCTTGTTAAGGTCAAAATGCTGACTTTTTTATTTTGAAAAATTAAAAAAAAAAACTACGAATCAAAAAAATCTAAAAATTTGCATTTTCAACTTTTATGGTAAGAAGAAGATATATACCAAAAATCATCAAAATTGGAATTGGTCGCGTAAAATTTTTGTGATTTTTTGGTTGATTTGATATGGAATGACCCATTCATTCAAATTACAATTCCATATTGTTCTTTGAATTTAAGGCTAAATAAATGCTCTATTCCGGAGTTATATTTTTATAAACGTGATTTGCACTGCTAACTTTACGCGTAGCGATTTATGACTTCTGATGGTAAAAAAATTAATTTTAAGATAAAATCGACCTCTACTTATTAAAGGCTAATTAAATGCTCTATTTTGAAATTAAGTGCCCCCTTTTTTGATTTTTTTTTAAACGCGATCTGCACTGCTAACTTTACGCGTAGCGATTTGCGGAGTAATTTGCTACGTGTAAAGTTAGCAGTGCAGATCCCGTTTTTTTTTAATAAAAAAAGATGGGAGCTTTTATTTTGAAATGGAACATATATACAAGTCGATTTCACCTTAAAATTTTATTTTTTACCATCAGAAGCTGTAAATCGCAACGCGTATAATTAGCAGTGCAGCAAGCAAGTTTTTTTAAAGTTAGAAACAGGAAGGAGCATTCAATTCCGGAATAGAGCATTTAATTAGCCCTTAACATGTAGCGGTCGATTTCACCTTTAAATTATATTTTTTACCATCAGAAGCCGTAAATCGCTACGTGTAAAGTTAGCAGTGCAGATCAAGTTTAGAAAAAAAAGGAGGGGAGCATTTAATTCCAAAATAGAGCATTTAATTAGCCTTTATTATGTAGAGGTCAATTTTTAAAATTATATTTTAAAGTAAAGTTAGCAGTGCAGATCATGTTTTAAAAAAAAATTCAAAAAGGGAGGCATTTAATTTAAAAATAGAGCATTTAATTAGCCTTTAATAAGCAGCGCACGCGATATCTCAAAAACTACAAGAGCAATTAATTTGGGAATAGAGGGTCATTCCATATCAAATCAACCAAAAAATCACAAAAATTTTACGCGACCAATTCCAATTTTGATGATTTTTGGTATATATTTTCTTCTTACCATAAAAGTTGAAAATGCAAATTTTTAGATTTTTTTGATTTGTAGTTTTTTTTTTTTAATTTTTCAAAATAAAAAAGTCAGCATTTTGACCTTAACAAGAATGTACAAAACTAGCAATATCTCGAGAACCACTTACACTAGGAAAGTAATAAATGGCTCATTTTAAAGTCATTTTGAAGCTCTTTTTTATGAAATATCACAACATAATTTTAACAAAAAAAAAATTGGAAATAAAAAATTGAAAAAAAAATTGAAAAATTCAAAAAGGCCATTTTTAATTTTTTTGAAAAAAATATATAATTTTGGTCAAAGTGTTACTTAATTATCCACAAAATTTTATGATGGAGAAATGATGGGTTCAATGTCAAAAAAAATATTAAGTACATTTTATAGGCGATTTTTCATGCATGTGACATTTTTAATAAATTTTTTCACATTGAACCCATGATTTGTCCATCTCAAAATTTTGTGAATAGTTTAATAACACTTTAAAGAAAATAATATAATTTTTTGAAAAAAATTAAAAATGGCCTTTTTGAAATTTTTCAAAAAAAAAATCAAAAATTTTTTTTTTATTTTTTTTTTCAATATATGTTATGCAATATTCTCATATGAAAGGTCTTTATAAGAGCTTTAAAATGAACCTTCACCTACTTTTCTACTATAAGTGGTTCTTTGGATATTCCTAATTTTGTGCGCACATGTAAGTGGACAAATAAGTGACTTTTTCGATTTTCAAAAATTAATTCAAAATAAACAACTGGTCAAAAAAGTCTGAAATTTTGGATTTTCCAGTTTTTTGGTAGGAAAAACATGTATACTAAAAATCATCAACATCGGAGATGGTGTGGTAAAATACCCTGGTTGACTTGATATGGACTGACCCTAGGGTCTTCCATATCAAATCAACCAAAAAATCACAAAAATTTTACGCGACCAATTCCAATTTTGATGATTTTTGGTATATATTTTCTTCTTACCATAAAAGTTAAAAATGCAAATTTTTAGATTTTTTTGATTCGTAGTTTTTTTTTTAATTTTTCAAAATAAAAAAGTCAGCATTTTGACCTTAACAAGAATGTAAAAAACTAGCAATATCTCGAGAACCACTTACACTAGGAAAGTAATAAATTGCTCATTTTAAAGTCATTTTGAAGCTCTTTTTTATGAAATATCACAACATAATTTAAAAAAAAAAAAATTGAAAATAAAAAATTGAAAAAAAAAATTGAAAAATTCAAAAAGGCCATTTTTAATTTTTTTGAAAAAAATATATAATTTTTGTCAAAGTGTTACTTAATTATCCACAAAATTTTATGATGGAGAAATGATGGGTTCAATGTCAAAAAAAATATCAAAAATATTAAGTACATTTTATAGGCGATTTTTCATGCATGTGACATTTTTAATAAATTTTTTCACATTGAACCCATGATTTGTCCATCTCAAAATTTTGTGAATAGTTTAATAACACTTTAAAGAAAATAATATAATTTTTTGAAAAAAATTAAAAATGGCCTTTTTGAAATTTTTCAAAAAAAAAAATCAAAAATTTTTTTTTTATTTTTTTTTTTCAATATATGTTATGCAATATTCTCATATGAAAGGTCTTTATAAGAGCTTTAAAATTAACCTTCACCTACTTTTCTATTATAAGTGGTTCTTTGGATATTCCTAATTTTGTGCGCACATGTTAAGGACAAATAAGTGACTTTTTCGATTTTCAAAAATTAATTCAAAATAAACAACTGGTCAAAAAAGTCTGAAATTTTGGATTTTCCAGTTTTTTGGTAGGAAAAACATGTATAATAAAAATCATCAACATCGGAGATGGTGTGGTAAAATACCCTGGTTGACTTGATATGGACTGACCCTAGAGCATTTAATTAGCCCTTAATATCTAGAGTTCAATTTCATCTTAAAATTAAATTTTGTACCATCAGAAGTCGCAAATCGCTACGCGTAACGTTAGCAATGCAGATCACGTTTTTTAAAAAAAAATAATAAAAAAAGGGGGAAATTCAACTCCGGAATGGAGCATTTAATTAGCCTTAAATTCAAAGAACAATATGGTATCGTAATTAGAGTAAATTCTTTACTATAGACCTTCTGCACTGCTATATCCAGTAGGGAGGTAGCAGTGCACGCGATATCTCAAAAACAACAAGAGCAATTAATTTGGGAATAGAGCATTTAATTAGCCTTTAATATCTAGAGGTAGATTTCATCTTAAAATTAAATTTTGTACCATCAGAAGCCGCAAATCGCTACGCGAAAAGTTAGCAGTGCAGATCACGTTTTTTTTTTTTTTTAAAAAAAAACGTGGACATTTAATTTCAAAGTAGAGCATTTAATTAGCCTTTAATATGCAGAGGCCAATTTCATCTTAAAATAGGGGGAGGGGGAACATTTAACTCCGGAATAGAGCATTTAATCAGCCTTAAATTCAAAGAACAATAATAATACTCTAGATCTTCTGCACTGTTATTTCCAGTAGGGAGGTAGCAGTGCAAGCAATATCTCAAAGACTACAAGAGCAATTAATTTGGGAATAGAGCATTTAATTAGCCTTTAATTCATAGATCATTTAATTTAATTAGCCTTAAATGAGCATTAAATTGTGACATGAAAAAATCTTTGCACTGCAGACCTTGCACGGCTAACTTTATGGATGTAAATCTGTTATTACATTGTTCCTATACTTGGTACCTATACTGTTTTTTATTTTATATTGGTTAATAATATTAAAATTTAAACAACTGTTTTTTTTATATATATAAATATTTTTTAAGATTATTTTATTTTGTAAAAAGGTAAATCCATCAATAAATTCTATTCTATTCTATAATTTTAACAACAAACCAAAATATAAGAAATTAAATTGACTTTATTTTCATGGTTCTTTGTAAACAAAACCATATTCTATAGTCAATTAAATGTTACAAATTTAAATTTAGCTCGAATTTAGTACATACTTTACATGCTTCTTTTGAATTCCGCTACATTACTGATGTAATAGCCACATCAAAAACAAAGCAAAATCCGAGGTAAAATCATTGACATTGACAAAAGCAAGATCTTTCAAAACATTTTTTTTTTATTTGTATGTACAATTTTAAAAGGAATTACTTATTTAATAAGAAATTTTATGTGCCTTTTTTTCCAGATTAAATGGGAACAAATTTGGAATTTGGTTTTCTTCTAGAATTAAATTAAAACTCAAACTAAACATTTTTTAATATTTATATAGATCGACTTGAGAGTATTCAATGTAAATTTATAAAATTTGCATGTTACAAACTTGGTAGGAATGGCATTTTTCTGAAGGACAGAAGGGAGTATTATGATGTATGTTTTGCTTTTAATATCATTAATAATTTTATATGTAGTCCTGAATGCCTGTCTGTTTTACAATCTCATATTCCAGTTTACATAACTTGTAATACTCCACTTTTTGTCCCACAGAGTCGAACTTATTACTTTATGTATAATCCAGTAAATAGAATTAGCAGAAATGTTAACAAATTTTGTGGTCAACTTGACTTCTTCATGGTTTCAAAAGAAAGGCCTAAAATTTCTGCCACTAGGGTTATTCTAGGATAGATATTTTTGTATCTTTATCTTTTTGTATTTTCTTGTGAATGTGAATACTAAAATAAATAAATTAAGAACAAACATAGTCTATTAAGAAATTAAGAACAAACATAGTCTATAAAAAATAAAAATGTGAAAAACAGAGTAAAAATTGCTTAAACAAAAACGTTACCCCTTAAATTATGCTAAAATATTTTAAGCCTTTAATTATAGTCTAAATTAAGGTGACCAACTCCTAAAGGGGCAAAACCGGGACACTCCGGTCATTCAGTGTATTGTATATCATGTATTTTTTTCTTATATGCACCCCTAATAATATTAACATGTATTTTCCAAAATACTTATTAAAGAAAAATAATTTAAGTAAGGTGTCAATTCAAATTTATAGATGGAAGAGAACATCCATTTTTTTAATTGCAGTGATTTTAAAGTTACAAAATACAGTGGTATCAAAAGCGTGGGAACCGGAACTTTTGCTGAAAAATTGGGACTATCTGGGAAAGATTTTTTCCCTGGGACAAATGGTCAAAAATCGCGCCTGTCCCGGCCAAACCGGGATGGTTGGTCACCTTATCTAAATAGACTTTAGAAACATTTAGTTTTGGCAAACCTAAATATTGCAGTATTCCGATCTTTGGTGACCACCATAATTTGGTCTTCAGAATTTCTGTAATTATGCAGTTTTTAATTTTTTATGAAAAATTCTTTATGGGGGCACCTACTAGGGTCCCTAGGACTCCAAATCCACCTGCTCCCGATTTTTTTTTTTAAGAGAAAAAAAGGTGCCCGGGGGGCTTGTAATGTGTTTTTTTTTTGTTTTGGGTTGGGTTGGATTAGGTTGGGTTGGACTGTGTTGGATTGGGTTGTTTTAGTAAAAAAAAATTAAAGAAAAACCAAAAAAAAATTTATTTGGGGTTCTAGGGACCCTAGTAGGTGCCCCCATAAAGAATTGTTCATAAAAAATCAAAAAAAGCAGAAAACTGTATACTGCATAATTACCAGAATTTCAAATGAGCTATACCTAGTAGTGTTGTGGTTAACAACAAAAACAAAAAATGTGAAATATTTTTTAACATGAAATTTTAATAGGTATGTACTTACAATAGCTAATGCTGAGTCTAGTTTTAACACTGCTAAGACCTTATAGAGAGCTTTGGGGTTCTAGGGACCCTAGTAGGTGCCCCCATAAAGAATTTTTCATAAAAAATCAAAAAAAGCAGAAAACCGTATACTGCATAATTACCAGAATTTCAAATGAGCTATACCTAGTAGTGTTGTAGTTAACAACAAAAACAAAAAATGTGAAATATTTTTTAACATGAAATTTTAATAGGTATGTACTTACAATAGCTAATGCTGAGTCTAGTTTTAACACTGCTAAGACCTTATAGAGAGCTGCAAACACCAAAGGATGCACATAACTACGTATCCCTGCAAACCATTCCCATGTTAAGTGCCCATACCCAAAAGCAAACTTGTGTGCCACCTCCAATGATTGGAAGTACTCGTCTGGCACAAAATAGGTTTGTATTAAAAAGACAGACCCTAGTCTGACTAGAAAGAATATCAGAAATACGTCCAGGTGTTTCATTTTCTTAAAAACGGTTTTAAAGTTGAATTAAAACCCGCCGTTAAAGCACTTTTTAGAACATGTGTAGCAATATACTTTATTCCTAGATTAACTGCCGTGATTGCCGCAGGTTTATCTATTTCTATTCTGTTATAAAAATAGAAAAATCCGAATTTTCCCAGCGACTACTTTGTCGTCGTTTTATTTTGGCTGAGAAAAGTAAGGTTAGGTTTGTTTTGATATGGCACAGTTGGTTGCCTATCTTTGAGAACGATGTCCGGTGTTGCCTAGCACTAGGACACCGCCACAAACATTCTTGTTTGTGGACACCGCAGATACAGGGTGTAATTTTATTTACAATACCTTCTTTTTCAAGCAATGATACAAACAATTTGGTCCTTTGATTCCAGAACCAGCTAGAATTATAAAAAATTTAGAGCCTATAGGTGTCTTGCTCGAAGGAACACAAAAAATAAAAATAACCCTCCAGAAATCTAACGAATCCATTAATGTTTAAAAAATTACAAAATACCTAACTGAATTTCAAGCAAAAAATAGAAAAAGTAATAGAGTATGGTACCTACAAAAGATATTTTGAGTCTTGTGATTTATGTCAATATTAATTGAAGTCTTTTTCAAAAAGGCAAAGTCATCTGACACCTCGAAAGTAAATTTTATCCCTCAGCCTAGAGATTAGAAGTAAATTTAATCCTTCAGGGATTAAAAAAAAATTAATGCCTGGAAAATAAAATAAAATTTATCGCAAGTCAAGCCCAACATCACTTAATTGCTCTTGGATACGTTTTAATTCTTAGCACCTTTTCTTTTGACGAACCATTTGGCGGAGAAATAACGTTATTTCTTTTCCTAAAGTGCTTAAAATAGTATGTAAACTTCGGGACTAAAGCGCGTATTTTAATCCCTTAGCGCATTTTTTCGTCGCGTGATTCACCCCTAAATGCATCACCGTAGGCACTTAATCGCGATTGGCTATCTAATCCATTATTTTTCTCTCTTAATCCCCCATAAATGATCAAAGAGGAAGCATTGATTAGCTAAACTAATCCGAATATTTTTACGGTGCATCTGGGGCATAGAAATCAGTCTATGATCTGAGGGTAAGTGTAGCACTTTAGTCCCTAGGTTTATAAATATAATGTACTATAGCTAAGGTTATTCCGATACTATAGTAACTACCGAGTAGGTATCGATACTTTTGTTTCGATACCAAGTACTTTTGGTATCGATACTTTCTAAGCGATATCTACTCGGTATCGAAAGATTTTACTCAATATCGAATCGAATCTGTCGGCCTCAGCTTTCTGTCTTCCTCGCGTTTCTGGCTAGACCATGTCTTTCTTGGGCAGTGTTCTTTAGATCGATCGGTAGTCAAGAAAAAGAAAGAAATACACATCAGAGCGGATGGTCGTTGCAGTCTTTAAGTGGCCTATATAAATATGCCCTAAAATATTTAATTGTCGTCGCAACATCAGTTCCAAGCTAGTGCTTATTTTCGAAACCTAGATTGTCTCCAAAACATCTTGAGCAAGTATTATTTTTGGGCAATTTGGAGGCGAAAGAATTTTTTGTTTTAGTTTTTAAAATAATTAATAAATAATTTACGAAAATATGCCTTACTTTTTATTAATGTGTTTACTTTGTTCCGTAACAAACAAAAAACAAACATATGAAGGTCCCTAAGTTTAATAACCCATTATATTTCTATGGGTTTAATCCATCGATGTAGTTAGTACGTCGATGGTTTAATCTAATAAAAAAATCGGTAATTTCAGAAAGTATCGATACTTATTTCATAGGTAATGAGTAGTATCGAAAAATGTTTGCGAGTATATTTATATAAATAGGTATCGGATCATCCCTAACTATAGCCGCTACCACAATTTACTGATCATTTTTTTTCATTATTTCTTTTCTTTTTTTTAAAGTGGAGAAAATCATTCGAAAACAAACCACATGATATTAAACACGGTTGGGTTGGGTATTTGTAATATAGTTGTCCCCGGCTAGTCACCCGTGGGTTGACAGTCGGGGAGGAGAGTAAATCTCAATCATACTTATTAAAAGAAAAATTTGTCAAAAAGATTTTGCTTGGTACAGGAGATATGACTGATTCATCGCCATCTATATGCCACTGGTAGGAACTAAAATCGATAAAATACGGGGTGTTATTTTAAACTGTCATCTATTTAGGTGACCGCCAACCATGGGCGAAGTTGGGGGGGCTGAAATAGCCCCCCCCCAAAAAAAAATAATTTGAACACTATCACACACACACCACAATTCAAAATGGAAATTGCCAAACAAACTTTTTTAGGAAATTGACCAGTTAGTCTGGATTTGTGCATTTAATAATTTGCCCTTCATTATTTAAATTTTAACCCCGTGTAAACCCAAGCGGAATCGGCGAGTGAATAAGTAAGTATTGCTCACTATACCGAGTTCGAGTTCGATAATATTCGGGAGCTACACATCCGGACCAATTTCAATATGGCGGTTGACAACTAAATACAAAAGCAAAATGGCACTGTCATTGTCAGTGACAAAATACTGGTCCGCAGCAATTTGGAATGGAGTGTATGTGCCACCAGTAGACGCTAGCCCGCCTGTCTCCCGTACCGCACCGCTCCGCTACTGCCCAGCAAACATTGAATTAATAAAAATGTAAAATGTTCACTGTACAAAAAAAGTACAAATTTGGAACATGGCATTTTACTATTTTTGTATATTTAATGCTGCACTTTGCGGTTCTATTACAAATAAAGCAATATTTTAGTAGTCTAATTAAAGTACTTTATGCCAGTGCAATATTTACGCTTTTTTTGTATTGTTGCGACGCATTGCAGCACAAATTGTACAAATATTGTAAAACTTGCGATATGTTTACTGTAGAAGCATCTACCTCTGCAGTCGATGATTTTAAAGAAATAAATTAAAAGGTTTTGGTTGACTACGGTATATTATAGAGCATTGGATAAAATATTATAAATAACATGAAAATAAGATTTTCGGTTGAAATTCAAAAGTTAGCTGTAGTGTTGCATAATTTTTTTCAAATAAAGTTTCATGAAAGTTTGGAATTTATTGATCTGTACGTAAACACTTTATTCAATTCATAAGGATATTTTAAAGGCTGAAATGACCTTAATAAAGAAGTGTGTCGGGAAACGTGGCGAAGATACCCAGCAAACACAAATCGTCGGCATTGAATGGGACCAATGTCGACAACGTCGGCAGTGTGTCGGCATCGGCGACTACACTCTGGCCCGATGTTGGACAGATTGCGATTTTCAGTTTTCGGTCAATAATCGGCAACTGACGGAGGTCCGCATTACTACAGTCGACTATATGCCGACGCCCACTTTATTTGCTTTAGGGCCGACCTTGACCGAAAACTGAAAATCGCAATCTGTCCAACATCGGGAGAGCGTGTAGTTGCCGATGCCGACACACTGTCGGCGTTGTCGATATTGGTCCGATTCAATGCCGATAATTTGTACTTTTTTTGATGCGTGTTGGGCGCTCTAGGCGTGGAACCGGCTATTACTACATGAATTCTGAGCCACATTCGAGCTTAGGTGCAATAAGATTACGAAAATTTAAGAAATTTAATTTATATGTTCTTGCCCAAAAAGATCGTGACGAATGCCCAAGCTCGAACGAGCTCTGTAAAATAGTACCGAAACGGCAACGCGGGTTTCTATTTCTATCTTTGTTCCACTTACATGTTAGGTATTAACTCTCCCTCTCTTTTTATTTTACGTGGAGTACGCTATTTTTGAATGACGCATTTTATAGAGCAAGAGTTTGCGGCAGTACAGTAGTAAAGTCAATTGTCAGTAAGATATACACAATAAGTTACCTACCAGTGGCGGTCGGAGTGAGGTCAAAATTTTTGAAAAACTATCAAAAATTTTACTGTTTTTATGAAAAACCGGCGATTTTTTAAATAAATTCTCGACAAAAAGGGGAGGGGCTATCGCACCCCCCCCCTGGAACCGCCACTGTACCTACACATTATAGGTACTCACGGTCCATAGGTAGGTACTAACCTATAGGCTCGGGGGGGGGGGGTTAACCCACCAACCCCCACCCCCCTCAGTGTGACCGTGTCTGACGAGTTGTTGTTTTCCATTAGTTAATTAAAAATAAAAATACCAACTGCGATTTTTAACAAGAATTATAATCAATTCTGAAATTGAAGACAAGTTTCCATGGAAATTCAATAAAAATCTTATTTTCAAATAATAACAAAATGAAAATCAGCAGATAAAGTAGATCTCTGCCAATTAATTTTTATTGATCTTATATCGAACACTGCCCTCTACATGGAACGCCTTGAAAAATGGGCACGCCTTTTTTTAAACATGGCCGCCATTCTTGTGTTGAAAATCGCTTTTCTGCACTTGTGTGTTGATGGGCGTCTTGCCTAATGAAATATCGACTTATTTTAAAATTCTTATTTGAAGGTTTTTTAACTAATTTTGAAGTATTTTTCGCTGAATTTTAGTTTTTTGCAGTCAAAAAAGTTAATATACAATAAATTACATGAATATTTTGGGATTTTTAGTTGTTTTTTTGGTAAAAATGTATATAAATTCAAATTTACCGGGTTGACTTGAGCGCCCCCTAAAGCGAATATTTTGCTTTAATAGGTTCAATAAGTTTGAAAGCTCCTATTCAAGATGGAGCTATTATTTTAATAATAAGAAGAGGTCAGTAAATTTAAAATAAAAACAAGTGATAAATGTGTTTTTTTTGTTGTTTTCCATTTGTTTATGTTTTGGAAAATATAGTGAAAAGTTTCCCATCCCGGAAAAGATGTACATAGTGACGTAAGCAACTGTACAAAAAGCGGCTGTAGTTGGCTTGGGTTGTCATTACCTTTTGTTTTTATTTGATCTAAAAATATGTAGCTTATCTACATGTAGAAAAATGCCTGTTTTCCGGTAATTTTTCATAAACATGTAGGTAACTAAAAAGACTGATTGAGGCAAGCAGGAATTTTTTTAAAAAGTGAGGTTCTGGGTTAATTCAGGTTAATTTTTCTAAACTATCCTTTTGCCTCAAAATTTTGTTTTTGTGGGTATTTGTGTTATTTAAAAAGTTTAATATTAATAGATACCTACTTGGTGTGTGCCTTCAATGGTTCTCTCAAGATTCTTTCTAGGAACAAAAACAGACCAGTAAATCTAGGTACCTGAATGACGGGTCTCTGGAGGGAAAGAGGCTTATGAATTTTCTATTAAGGCAAGTCTGTTGGCCTGGGTATTTTCCTCTTAATAATAGATATAAAAAATAATAAAACTGGGCTGACCATACATCTGAGCAGACATCCTTTTTAACAGGACATGATCTCATTTTCTAGGGAAAATTTTTTGTGTCCCATATACCATAAAACAGGGGCCTGTTTTTCGAATCCATATACAAATTTCCATATACATATACTAAATAGTAGACAATTTTTATGTCAGTCTCTTTCTATACAGTGTGAAACGAGAGGCGAAAGATAAGCCAGTATGTGTGGACTGTATTCACATTCGACTGTTTTAAATCAATATTGCACAAGTGGGTGGAGGGCATTCATGTACCTATGCATCAGCATATCAGTTGCCTCCTATTCTTTATGGTATAGGAAGAGCCAGAAGGGGTGGCTTTGGACTAATTTTTAAGTTTTTTTTTCATAACTTTTAAAGCCTTTAACCAATTAACTTGAAATTTTTGCTCAAGGAAACACAAAGGATCTCATGCATGGTATCAGTCTAAATTGGTTCAACTTTTTGTCATATTTTTGTAAAAATTTTTAAGTCTGTCTGAAGTCACCTGCTACAGGGGGGTGAATTCAGACATGCCATTTTTATTTATTATTATTATTATTATTATTATTATTATTATTATTATTATTTAAATGAATTAAGGAGTCTTTAAAACTAACTTAAAGCTAAATTTTAAAAACTATTCTATACTTATTTTTCAATCATTTTTGTGTGTTAAGTTTTAGTAAAAAAAAATATTTTATTAAATAGGTCACTTTAGACAACTAAATTATTTTTTTCCTAAAAGAAAAACACTTATCCTATACAGTAGTGCTCAAAGAACAGGAAGTTTCTATCTAAACATTTGAATTTAACTTAAAGCTTAAACAACAAAAAACTTAAGTGTAACTTTAATTTAAAAAAAACAACTCTTAACCTATAATTAAAACCAACTATTTATTTATTTATTAACAGAATAAACCAATTACAATATAACAAACTTACTTAAATAACTGTCGGGTCATTCCATATCAAATCAACCAAAAAATCACAAAAATTTTACGCGACCAATTCCAATTTTGATGATTTTTGGTATATATTTTCTTCTTACCATAAAAGTTGAAAATGCAAATTTTTAGATTTTTTTGATTCGTAGTTTTTTTTTTTTTAATTTTTCAAAATAAAAAAGTCAGCATTTTGACCTTAACAAGAATGTACAAAACTAGCAATATCTCGAGAACCACTTACACTAGGAAAGTAATAAATGGTTCATTTTAAAGTCATTTTGAAGCTCTTTTTTATGAAATATCACAACATAATTTTAACAAAAAAAAAAATTGAAAATAAAAAATTGAAAAAAAAAAATTGAAAAATTCAAAAAGGCCATTTTTAATTTTTTTGAAAAAAATATATAATTTTGGTCAAAGTGTTACTTAATTATCCACAAAATTTTATGATGGAGAAATGATGGGTTCAATGTCAAAAAAAATATCAAAAATATTAAGTACATTAAAAATCATGCATTTAAAAAAATAAACATATTTTAGGAGCACCAATAGTGCACTGGATATTAAAATAAATAAATTTGTTGGATGGATACAGGTTTTAAAAAATACCCAGAGGCTTTATCTACAAATTATTTTATTTTAAACTCGCAAAAGAAATAAACAAACTTTTCTACTTCGTTGATAAAAATTAGACAGAAAACACTAAGACTAACTATATACCTTAAATTTATTTTTTTAACTTTCTTTTAAGAATTTCTGATGAATCTGACATTTCTTTTTTGCTGACATTGTAAGTTCTGCCAGTAGCAGTGTTGGGTTCAACTTTTTTTATAAGACTTTCTGGTTTAATAATTAAAATATCTTGAGGTGTTGGGTAAAAAAATGATGAGGCAGGTCCTCGTGGATGAAGAAAGCTTACTTTCAGTTCTCCGCTCTCATTATTTTTCCCCAAGACACAAGCCAGCCACCAAGCACTGTCATATTCTACAGTGACAAACCCTGACTCGATATTTTGCAAAATAATGCTTCCACCTTTAAAAAGATTATGTGTCTCTAAGCATGTAGAAAACTGTTTTGCCAAAAACGTGCTTTCTGTAAGAGGAATTACAGCATGAATTTTTTGTGTCCCCGGTATTGTTAAGACTTCCGCAAATCTTTTATTCAAAATTATTTCATGATTTGTATAATCTGCTTCTGTGCAATATTTAAAATCAATGCCAGATATGTTTTCTTCACACCAAGTAAACAATTGTAGAGGTGTCATTATTTGATTGTCATAGGGCCTCTGCAAACTGGCTTTGGCAGCAAGTCTTTTAACAGTTCCTCCCAAGCCATCGCAGGCACTTTTGCCATGCGAGGTGGCAAAATAATGCCACTCTGCTTCAACACCAAAATTTTTTTTATGCAGGCATATATTCAGAAAATTCTTTTTGTTTTTGTACTACGCAGCACATCCATCCGAAAAATAAAAAATTTTGTTAAGTCCTGGTATTTTGATTTTTAAATCAGGCATTAATTTTTTTAAAAATAAATGAAATGCAATTGTATTATGTGTCAAGCTTTCCGAAATAAACACATAATTCAGGTTGTGCAGTTTACCATCACTTAGAAAATAAATGGCAAAAGGGTGGAGGGTTGCCTGGCTGTTATTCCAATGATAAGACTGGACTTCATCTTGCATAACAAAGGAATAATTTTCCGCAAAGTCGCAAGTGATCAAAGACTCTCCAGGTTTAAGGTTAATTTTTATTTCATTGTATCTATCTTTTTGCATTTTTGCAATAAAAGAATGTGATTTAAGTTTTACAAGATCATCAGTAAATTCCTGGACAAAATCATCACTTTTCTTAACAACGGTTTCCATAGTACACCTATCTACTGAGACCCACTTTTTAAATGAGACCTCATCAATTAATTCTTCCTCAAATTTCTATTAACGTATTTTTAAACTGTTCTACTCCAGGACATTGCTTGCATCTATTGCTTAAAAAACAGTCCACTGAAGGTGGATTACACATTAGTTTATAAAGGCAATCATGATAAGATATTGCAAGAGGCCTGTTATTTTCATCATATAGCTTATTTAATTTGGAGCCATTGAGCATTAGTTTTATATTTTGATGTATAGTACATACACATACAGTATGAGTCCCACTTTTTCCTGCCAGTATACAGTTTTTGGGTCGCAGTTCACAAAATTTTGAAAACCCAATTTTTTCATTGGGGTACTCAGTTTTAAACAATGCATAAATTTCTTTTAAATTAGCTAAGACTAATTTTTTTTGTACATATTCTTTTTCAGCTCCATATTTTCTGATAACAACATAATCTTTTTTACCTGGCATGGTCCTGCTAATGTCATCCCTTTGGTAAAAATCTACCACTATTTGGGCCACTCTATCACTAAGGGTCTTTCCCGGTTTGGGGTTAGGAGAACATAATATCCCATTGTCCTTAACTAACTGTTTTACAGCTCTGGCCAAATATTGAGAAACTCCAAATTCTTCTTCAATCTTCTTTCTACTCCAACTTTGAGGTAAACATGATAAAACTAGTATTTTCTCACTCCTCTTTTCGATTTTTAAAAATTTGTCCTTTAACTGCTTAATCATTTCACTTTCGTCACTCTGGCATTCCTTTACTAGCGTTGAATCTGATTCCTTTGTAAATGCTTTCGCAATTGTATGCTGTACAATATCAATTTTTTCTTTGTATACATTTTTTCTTTTAATCGGCGACACACCAAGAAGCTCCAATGACTTGTTTAAAAGAGTAAATGATTCAGCAGGATCTTGAAAATCTGGATCATTTTCTGGAACTTGACTGGGTCTAAAAAAATTTAAAAAGTTAGTTTTTTATAAGAACTTAAAAAGGGGGTAACAGCTGACCGAAAATGTGTACATAATGCCAAGAAATTTGTACATAATGTCTGTATTCTCAAAATGCCATGCAAAATAATGCCATGCAAAATAATGCCATGAGATTTTTCCACTCCGTACTTGACGCAATTGGTTTAGTTTATTAATTTTATATTAAAAAATACTATTTGTTACTTACCCTGCCTCATCTTCTTCAGATGCCTTAAACTCCTTTGAAAGCTTTAGTCTACAACCATCACAGATTTTCATTCCCATTTTGACATTTTTGTAACTGCACATCCACTTGGTCACATTTCTTAATTTCCCAAAATGCTTGATTTTTAACTCTAGTGGATCACAGCACTTTACTTTATATTTAGTCCATCCACTGATTACTGATACAGAATGAAACGTAGGATATAATTTTTTATTATTAAATAAAATATTGTTAAATATTTTTATAATATCGCTTTACACCCCATTATATTCTTCTAATTACCAAAATGCATTGTCTATTTATAGGCGATTTTTCATGCATGTGACATTTTTAATAAATTTTTTCACATTGAACCCATGATTTGTCCATCTCAAAATTTTGTGAATAGTTTAATAACACTTTAAAGAAAATAATATAATTTTTTGAAAAAAATTAAAAATGGCCTTTTCGAAATTTTTCAAAAAAAATAAATCAAAAATTTTTTTTTTTTATTTTTTTTTTGAATATATGTCATGCAATATTCTCATATAAAAGGTCTTTATAAGAGCTTTAAAATGAACCTTCACCTACTTTTCTATTATAAGTGGTTCTTTGGATATTCCTAATTTTGTGCGCACATGTTAAGGACAAATAAGTGACTTTTTCGATTTTCAAAAATTAATTCAAAATAAACAACTGGTCAAAAAAGTCTGAAATTTTGGATTTTCCAGTTTTTTGGTAGGAAAAACATGTATACTAAAAATCATCAACATCGGAGATGGTGTGGTAAAATACCCTGGTTGACTTGATATGGACTGACCCTGTCTTGTAAAAATTGGAAAAGCATATCTAGATCTCTTTGATATATATTATACAATCTCACCATATGGGTTAAAGGTTTAAAAAAAACAACTCTTAATCTATAATTAAAACCAACTATTTATTTATTTATATATTAACAGAATAAACTAATTACAATATAACAAACTTACTTAAATAACTGTCTTGTAAAAATTGGGAAAATATATCTAGATCTCTTGGATATACATTATACAATCTCACCATATGAGTTAAAGGTTTAAAATATTCATAATTAAATTGATGGAATGGAACATGGGAAAGCGTAGTGTGTCTTGTTCCATGAAATGTATTAACACTTTATAGGGTATTGGGAGCTATATATCCCACCTATATTGCAGGGTAAATCTCATTGGCTAGTTTGAATATTAGACTGCGCGCGAATCAACTCGGTGTGTTGCGCAACTATGAACCGGCTTTCAGTCGCGTACAGGACCTTATGCTGCAACTGATCCAATTTATATATAGAATGATTTATAGTAAGGACCCCATACTGCATTGCATACTCCGATCTAGATCTAACCAGGCTATTGAAAAAATAGGTAGTACTGAGCAAGAAAACTGTGTCGAGTTCCTAAGAATAAACCCAAGTTGCTTGAAAGCTCCATTCACAACAGAATCAATGTGTTTGTTAAATGTAAAACTGGTACCAAAAAAAACACCTAGATCTTTGACACATTCAACCCTTTTAAAGTACACCACTCACTAATTATGGTTAAATCATCCTAGAGTAAAACCTGATCATTTGGGCAACAAATAACTTTGTAAAGCTTTTTGTCATCTGCAAAATTTAGAAATTCTGAGTGTCTGATAACCTTTTCCATATCAACAAATAATAAAAACATTAGGGGCCCACAGTGAGAGCCCTGCGGGACACTTGAAGTTACTCTAATGGATTGAGAAACAATTCCATTTACCTTCACACACTGAGGATTTCCAGATACGAAACTTTCATACCAGCTGAGCCAGCTACCCAAAATGCCAATAGCCTCGAGCTTCTTCAACTCAGAAATCAGTGTAGAGGCTACCTACTTGATATAGCAGCAAATTTGACACTGTACTCTTTCCAGATTGAAATCCATGTTGTTGTGGAATTATGATTTTATTAGTGAGTTTAGATTGTCTAGGAGCTTTGGTATAGCTGACTGAATACAAATTTCTCTGTATTTCTCTATATTTTCTCTCCCTCCTGATTTAAAAATATTTTTGGTAAAGTGCAAAACTATTCAAAGTTGTCCAGGGTATTCTAAAACATTCTTCTGTAAGTCTTAAGGACATCTGCCCTCTTCAAACTAACTCATTGGCTTTTTCCAGCGTTTCAGGTCTATAATTTTGATAACTACTTCCTCCTGTAATTTCGAACCATTTTTGTAAATAATTTAAAACAAAAAATCCACCCTCTATGTAGTAGTAGTAGTATAGGGGTGGCCCATGGGCCTGGCAATTAGGCCTCTTTGAGCGAGTGCAGCTCCTCTTTTGTGGGAAATCTCCACTTCAGCTGCCTTGATCTGGCATATGCATCACACTCTGCTATCAAGTGCTGCACCGATTCCTCTTCAAGCCCACAAGTGGGACACACGGGATCTCCTGCTACTCTTATTTGCGTCAGATGTTTGTTTAGCCGATTGTGCCCAGTCAGCATCCCTGTCAGCATGTCCTTTTGGGTCTTGCCTAAGAGCCGTGTAGTTCTGGCTACATTCGGACCATCCACAAATAGCTTGGGTTGTCTGCACTTTGACCCTTGCCTCCAGGACGTCTTCAGTTCATTGTTCGCCCATTTGTTGAGCTAACTCTGTACCTGTTTTCTTGCTATTCCCAGAAGAGGTTCTAGTCCAATGTATTGGGTTTTGGCCCCTAGTCTGGCAAGTTCGTCTGCTTTCTCGTTCCCTGGTATTCTTTCATGACCTGGGACCCACATCAGTGTTACCCTCTTGTCTTGAACCAGTGTTTGCAGTGCTTCAGTGCACTCCTCCACCAGACTACTGTCTATTGGGGATCCACCCTCTATACTTTTTTCCTAAACATTGGATAAAAATCTCAACATGTTATGTTGTCAAAATGTTAAAACATTACACGCCCTTCTATCACCGTGATCTATATTGAGTCTTGTCCAATAAAAAACCACCCTGTATATATTTTTTTAAACACTGTATAAAAAACATTGGATAAAAATCTCAACATGTCATGTTGTCAAAATGTTAAAACATTACACGCCCTTCTATCACCGTGATCTATATTGAGTCTTGTCCAATAAAAAACCACCCTGTATATATTTTTTTAAACACTGTATAAAAAATGTTTTGTGTTAAAATTGTATAAATAATGTTTTGTGTTGTTAAACTGCTATTGAGACATTATACGCCCACTTATCACTAATTTCTTTTGATTTCATCCTGTCCGAATTTAAACCCAAAACGACGTTTTTCATCACCATGTAAATAACAAATCAAAAGAGACTTGGAACATTGTACGAGATCTAGTTGGGAAAAACAATCATAAACCACAACAAAAGTTGAACTTGAAGTTTTGAACTCTTTTTATTGTTCTGTAGCATCTGACCTAACTAAAAACATAAAATCAAATGTCGATCCACTAAACTAGCTTGAAAATTTACGTGTTGCCGAATCTTGTGTACTTACACCAACTAACATCTGCAAAATTAAATTGGTGCTTAAATCAATTAATAATCAAAATGCTGCGGCACTGATGGAATTTTATCAAAAATCTTAAAGGAACTTCCTGACCGTGCATTAGATGTTCTTTCTTGCTCCATAAATAAATCTTTCTTGGATGGAACCTTTCTGACAAGCCTTAAGGACATGGCGACACAAAAAATCCATCAAAAAGCATATGATGGACTTTTTGTCATGAAACAATGTCTTCAGTAATTTATACAAAAATACTTACATATGTACATAAAATATAATAAAGTTTTTTTGTTCGTTTCCAAGATCCATTAATAAACCAAAAAAGTTTTTGAGAAGTAAATATTCCCAAATTTTGTATACATACCTCTTGGAAAAAAGACCCAAATTCCAGGTCCTGCGGTTCACCCTATGAAAGTTGTATGGTTTATAGATTTAGTTTCTCGAAATATAAAAACATAATTTTTTTATTTTTAAGTTCAATCCTTGCTTGCAAGCCCAAATGCCAACTTGAAATTTTCAGACTGCAACCCTAAAAAGCTGTTTGTTTCTCATAACTGCAGAGATTTTTAAATTTATATTTGCCATTATTATTATTAAAAGTAACACCTGTGGCATATTGGACAAAGCGTTTTGGTTTCTCACTTCATTACAACCAGGCCTTCAGTGTCTAATGGAGAGTCCAGACACCTACAGATCTGTTTCATCCTTATTAGGAATCATCAGGAAGTCATAGGATTGTACCTGGCAGTTGAAACTAAAAAAAGCTGCCAGGTACAATCCTATGATTGGACTTTGGCACCCAGTTTGGTTTAATACGCAAAAATAAAATAAACTAGTATGTGAATATCTCAAAAACAACCAATCTGACAAAATGACATTAGCCTTTATACACCAATTGTATACTATTTGGGACAATACAATTTTTTTTATGATTGGAATAACATTTTCTATAATACAATTTTTGTATACCCACTATTAAACAATTTGTATTGTCCCAAATAGTATATGACTGGGTGTATAAAGGCAAATATTGTTTCTCTCAGTGTAACTTCGTTTTTGGTTTCCCCTCCACAAACAAATAGTTTTTGTTCAAAATCTGTTGTTTTTGTCTCGTCCTTACCTATTATAAGGAAGGACGAGACAAAAACACATAGTTGAGTTGAGTTCTCGTGAAACAAGACGTTGGTGGTGTCTTTGATATTGGAATAAATTAGTGCTATTTAGGTGCTAATTAAATTCCAAGTGACCAAATTTTGTGCTCTTATAGTCTCCGAGATATGCGGTGCACCATGTTAATTTTAAAAAATATGTAGAAAAAAGTAAAAAATATAGATTTTTTTTTAAATAGCAGCATTTAATTAGCATTTAATTTTCTGCTGCTATCTTTAACTGGTAGCTAGCAGTGCAGGCCATATCTCGGAAACTACAAGAGCCCAAAATTTGGTTACTTGGCATTTAATTAGCACCTAAATAGCACTAATTTATTCCAATATCAAAAACACCACCAATATCTTGTTTCATAAGTTAATTTTAAAAAATATGCAAAAAAAAGTATTTTTTTTTAAATTTTCTTATTGATATCTGGATCATTTAGACCAATGTACAACTTTTCGGGACTATTCTAGCATGGTGCACTGCTATCTTTAACGGGTAGCTAGCAGTGCAGGTCCTATCTCGGAAACTACAAGAGCACAAAATTTTGTTACTTATCACTAATTTTTCCAATCATAAAATCTGCGATGCTGACTTTATACTGCTAAATTTAGGGACGTGTAATTACGTTAAGTTACTTCTGATTTTCTTGACTTTTCTTAAAATTTAAACAAAAATAGTCCCACGACATAAAATTAAAAGCTAACAAGTAATACTCAGGATAAGTCACCCTCAAATACGTCAGTTTAAATAGCGTGCAAAAGTGTGCGTTTTTGAGCGGCTTGTGTGTAATTTTACAAATTTTATTTTTGGTTGGCAGTAGTTAGTAGTTCCTGCAGATTCTATATAAACTATGAAGGCATGAATTGATTAAAACTTTAGCGTATGGCAGGATTGAAGTGGGTATTTTAACTCTGGTGTTAAATTGATTATTAAAAAGCTTTATTATTGTGTCAACATTCTGTTTAATTATAATTTTCATTAACTAGTTATTTAAGTGCAAAATTTTTTTATTAGGTAATGATATGAACTTCTAGAGGAAAACTAGCAGCCTCAAAATGGTTCAAGAAACAAAGCAAGTCAGGGTTGACAACTGGGGAACCTACTTCCTCCAACGTCTTCAGCTGTTTTTCAGTAAAACTGATTATTGCGATTTAACATTGCAGTTTGAGGGAAATGTACAGCTAAAGGTGGGTTGGGATGGCATTATTTACCAAAAAAAAAATCGAATTTGTGTTGATCATGTCATAAATTATTTTAAAACATTAAGTTTCTTGGATAAAGGGATTTATTGTTAACTGGCATAGTAATTTTTTTGAATTTCAAGATTTGTAGTTACCATTTCTTAAACTGAATGTTCACCAATGAATCATCAATAGCTAGACAGGAATGCAAAATAATTAACCTCTTTAGTTTAACATGGGGGGCAAAAATAATTAATTACAAAATTGATCTCAGGAGTGGTCTTTTTGTTCTGGGAAGCTAGATATCAAAATTCTCAATAATTATATAAGTAATTAGTTTTTGCAAAAATACAGAATTTTAACAAAACATACTTCTGGGTTCACAGACTGGTTATAAACGCCTTCATCAAAAGTCCAACATTAGAGTAAAACATAACCGTTACAAAAAAAATAGTTTTTTCGAGAGTTTTTTCTCTTAAACTAAAACTTAGGGCACAAAATTTTTCTAAAAAACTTCTCAGAACAATCTTTTATTTAAAAAGAAATAGCTGGGAGGCAAACAAAATTTCTTGAATATCTAAATGTCAAAATTCCAAAAATGAGCCGGAAGTGCATCCAACGCCGTCACCACAAAAATCGAAGTAAACATTGAAAAACATTAAAGAGTAATTTGCTGCATTCTTTTTTTTTATCTAAAAAAAGAAAAGTAAAATAGTCAAATTAAAGATTATTATAATGTCTTGTAGCTATTGATTGATAACAAAATTTAACTTATTAGTACATAGTTACCGGCCTCTATATTTTTTTTGAGTAATATAGACAAAAAGGCAATGTATTGTGGATATATGGGGTAGTATATTGTACGGGTTATTTTTTTTTAATCCAGAATTTGAACAAAAAATACTTTTAGGTTCACAGACTGGTTATGAACGCCTGTACCGAATATTTTCTATTTCTGGAACAGACATGCCCAGCATTAGAGGAAAACACAATTTTAATGCCCGACAATTTACAGGCAGACGTTATTGTGCCAATAGTGAATTTTATGTACACTGGCATGCTAGAGTTCCATCCTTCGATTTTTCATAAGTTGTATAAGGCTGCAGGTGAGTAAATAGAGAGTTTGTACGAACCTGGAACGGCGGCAAAAAACAGGAGATTTATTACCCCATGAAAACGCCAAGGAAAAGTTAGGGAATTTTACTAAACAGTTTTCTTTATTTTTTTATTTTTCACAACGTTTCGCACGTTTATGTATCTGCAATCGAAACGCTGTAAAAAAAAAAAATAAACATCATGGAAGTTTGAAAGTCTAGTTTACTCTTAAGTTCAACATGGTGTACCACCTTCAAACAACAGTTTTCTGTTTGTTTAGAAATCATGAGCATCTCCGTTTTGTCAAAGTTACTGGAGGCGCAAATGGAATCTGCTCTAAAAGGAAATAAAAATCAATTAGGCATCAAGAAAAAACCAGTTGGTAGAATTATCAAACAAGAGTCAGTTGTTGAGCAAGGTAAAATGGCAAGATTCGACGATGACGCAGGAGTGGCCGGTTATTCAAGATCATCAGCAGGTACAGGTAAAGTGAAAGATTTGTAAAAGATTGTCCTGGTCATATTCCTAGGTTGAAAAATAAATATTTATTTTTGTGCAATTTTACTCAATTAAAAAGATATATATGTACCTTATTACAGTCCTGTAAACATAAACAATGTGAGCGGTTACAGAAAGTGCAAACCTAGGCGCAAAAGCCCGTACACCAATATAATGTCAACAAGTTTATTGTTGGTATACAGACATCATCTATGTACTACTGTACGTCGATGATGATGAAAAGCCTCAAATTTTAAATCAGATCGGAGCATTATCTGCCCTAAACCAAACTAACAAGCAGCAAAAATGTTACTTCCAACCAAATGCGTCTTAATATGACGTCAATTTCGGGTAGCATTAAGGTCGTGATCAAGGACGTTTGTCTCCAACGTTGTTTTTGAGGTAAAAGCTACGTTCTTAGTTATCCGTTACAAAACCCAACGATATGCCCACGTCGGCAAAAGCGACATACGTTTTTACTGTAAAGCCGACGTCTCCAGTGTGTAGGAAATTTAAATGTGCAGGATACCGACATCTGCTTGCCGTTGAAATTTAAACATCTCGATTCACATTTATCAATAAACGTTCTTTCGTTTATAAATTTTTATGTGGAAGGTGCCCTAAAAGTAAATAAAATAATTATGTGTTATTCTTGTATACCTATCAGGATCCGCCTTTAACAACACGCATCTATTTTTATTCAACCTGTAAAATATGTATTTATTGGGTATAATTTAAATAAATCTTCAAGAATTTCTTTACAAAAACTTTCTATATTTTTGGCAGTCGAAACAAAACCAAACGTAATGTTCTTAGGTGAGAGAAATTAAACGTAAAATAACGTTGGCAATTGGTAAAGCTAGTCAGGATCAATGACGTCGAGGCGACCCGAATCTGTATTACCCATTTAGGTGCGAATGAGGGTCGTCAAGCAGTCGAAACGACGTCGCTAGCCGATGTCGCGGTTCTCAAGGGCAACGTATGCACAACGTAAGATAACGTCCAAATGCCGCCTGGGAAAGGTTTTTGTTGCCCGAACTGCATATATATAACGTTATCGCGAGTTGACGAGGCATGAGACATGAGAGGATTTACCGTAGATCATTATAAAAAGGGGTATTTTTTTGCGTAATTATAAAGCTTGAGAAAATATCTTGTAATTTCTATGTCCAGTTCAAAGCGAAATCCCAATTTATGTATGATATTGCAATTTTTTTAAACATACATTTTTTTTTTAAAGGGTGGTATATTAAATAACGATACTTTTGTGTAGCTTAGAAAGATAATACACAAATTAAAATTTTTTGCAGTGCCCAAGAGAGCGCCGATGGTGTCATCACCCAAATCGAGTCCCCTACCATCTGTACTTCTCGATGACCCCCCCACCCCTGTT
The DNA here is from genome assembly GCA_963921995.1 of Oxystoma pomonae. Classification (NCBI taxonomy): domain Eukaryota; kingdom Metazoa; phylum Arthropoda; class Insecta; order Coleoptera; family Brentidae; genus Oxystoma; species Oxystoma pomonae. The sequence continues at coordinate 43,135,723 of OY998172.1, forward strand.
GTCATGACTCGCCCTAGGGCTAATTGGCGACGGCGACAGACATCCAACTCGATTGCGGGGCATCCGTCCGAAGTAAAATGGGTAAGTTGCAAATTGAACAATATCTTTAAAAAAAAACTTGTTGAATTGCAGTTAAAATTGTGATTATAAAAGTACACATTTGTAAAGCTTGATATCTATCAGTACCAAGACATGCCTCCCATTTTTTTTTTTACTCACCACATTATGGAACAAGGCAGCTTTAAAGACGTCTTGCATAGCTAAAAGAAGACGTCTTGGTGCTATTTGATATGGTTTACGTGTATATATATATATATATATATATATATATATATATATATATATATATATATATATATATATATATATATATATAAAGTTTATTTCCCAACTAACTTAAATGTTTACTACAGGGAAACCATTTAACTCAAAAAAAGGGATAAAAAAATTAACATACATCAAACAGTTAAGAATCATATAATATAAATAAATAAAAAGCGAATACTTTAATAATCATCATATTAAATATTACCTAAATCTTGGTATAAAAACTGGTTTATTTATTATGTTGGGAATTTGGAACCTTTGGTTGCACTAAAACAAAATTATGATTGTTTTCCACAAACCAAAACTACACTTTTTTGCACTCGACGCGCGTTTCGCTAACAACGTTAGCATCATCAGGAGACGATAAACAATGAACTAAATTAATCTAGGCTCTATCTTATATGGGTCAGTCCATATCAAGTCAACCAGGGTATTTTACCACACCATCTCCGATGTTGATGATTTTTAGTATACATGTTTTTCCTACCAAAAAACTGGAAAATCCAAAATTTCAGACTTTTTTGACCAGTTGTTTATTTTGAATTAATTTTTGAAAATCGAAAAAGTCACTTATTTGTCCTTAACATGTGCGCACAAAATTAGGAATATCCAAAGAACCACTTATAATAGAAAAGTAGGTGAAGGTTCATTTTAAAGCTCTTATAAAGACCTTTCATATGAGAATATTGCATAACATATATTGAAAAAAAAAAAAAAAATTTTGATTTTTTTTTTGAAAAATTTCAAAAAGGCCATTTTTAATTTTTTTCAAAAAATTATATTATTTTCTTTAAAGTGTTATTAAACTATTCACAAAATTTTGAGATGGACAAATCATGGGTTCAATGTGAAAAAATTTATTAAAAATGTCACATGCATGAAAAATCGCCTATAAATAGACAATGCATTTTGGTAATTAGAAGAATATAATGGGGTTTAAAGCGATATTATAAAAATATTTAACAATATTTTATTTAATAAAAAATTATATCCTACGTTTCATTCTGTATCAGTAATCAGATTAACATTGCCCCCCATTGTAATATTTACTTACAAAACCTCTTTTCCACCAGAGACGTACTATTGGATGTTCCAATTCTTAGGAAAATATGCCTGTATAAACCTGCCAATACTTTTGTGAAATACTGCCTGTTTATTCCTGTTTAACATTAAGGACACACCTCCTCCATTTTATTGGTCTGTTTAGGTACATTGTGGGGATTTGCTGACATGAAAATTCCTGCATAAATTGATTTTAAATTTTTGGCAAGTATCTTCCTGATACAGCTCCAAATAATCGATACATAATAGTTCGACTGAAGGTTTATCAGAAGTCATCTCTGTGTAATTTTAAAAGTTTCAACTATGGGTGAGGCAAGTGGATGGACTAAATATAAAGTAAAGTGCTGTGATCCACTAGAGTTAAAAATCAAGCATTTTGGGAAATTAAGAAATGTGACCAAGTGGATGTGCAGTTACAAAAATGTCAAAATGGGAATGAAAATCTGTGATGGTTGTAGACTAAAGATTTCAAAGGAGTTTAAGGCATCTGAAGAAGATGAGGCAGGGTAAGTAACAAATAGTATTTTTTAATATAAAATTAATAAACTAAACCAATTGCGTCAAGTACGGAGTGGAAAAATCTCATGGCATTATTTTGCATGGCATTTTGAGAATACAGACATTATGTACAAATTTCTTGGCATTATGTACACATTTTGGGTCAGCTGTTACCCCCTTTTTAAGTTCTTATAAAAAACTAACTTTTTAAATTTTTTTAGACCCAGTCAAGTTCCAGAAAATGCTCCAGATTTTCAAGATCCTGCTGAAACATTTACTCTTTTAAACAAGTCATTGGAGCTTCTTGGTGTGTCGCCGATTAAAAGAAAAAATGTATACAAAGAAAAAATTAATATTGTACAGCATACAATTGCGAAAGCATTTACAAAGGAATCAGATTCAACGCTAGTAAAGGAATGCCAGAGTGACGAAAGTGAAATGATTAAGCAGTTAAAGGACAAATTTTTAAAAACCGAAAAGAGGAGTGAGAAAATACTAGTTTTATCATGTTTACCTCAAAGTTGGAGTAGAAAGAAGATTGAAGAAGAATTTGGAGTTTCTCAATATTTGGCCAGAGCTGTAAAACAGTTAGTTAAGGACAATGGGATATTATGTTCTCCTAACCCCAAACCGGGAAAGACCCTTAGTGATAGAGTGGCCCAAATAGTGGTAGATTTTTACCAAAGGGATGACATTAGCAGGACCATGCCAGGTAAAAAAGATTATGTTGTTATCAGAAAATATGGAGCTGAAAAAGAATATGTACAAAAAAAATTAGTCTTAGCTAATTTAAAAGAAATTTATGCATTGTTTAAAACTGAGTACCCCAATGAAAAAATTGGGTTTTCAAAATTTTGTGAACTGCGACCCAAAAACTGTATACTGGCAGGAAAAAGTGGGACTCATACTGTATGTGTATGTACTATACATCAAAATATAAAACTAATGCTCAATGGCTCCAAATTAAATAAGCTATATGATGAAAATAACAGGCCTCTTGCAATATCTTATCATGATTGCCTTTATAAACTAATGTGTAATCCACCTTCAGTGGACTGTTTTTTAAGCAATAGATGCAAGCAATGTCCTGGAGTAGAACAGTTTAAAAATACGTTAATAGAAAAGTTTGAGGAAGAATTAATTGATGAGGTCTCATTTAAAAAGTGGGTCTCAGTAGATAGGTGTACTATGGAAACCGTTGTTAAGAAAAGTGATGATTTTGTCCAGGAATTTACTGATGATCTTGTAAAACTTAAATCACATTCTTTTATTGCAAAAATGCAAAAAGATAGATACAATGAAATAAAAATTAACCTTAAACCTGGAGAGTCTTTGATCACTTGCGACTTTGCGGAAAATTATTCCTTTGTTATGCAAGATGAAGTCCAGTCTTATCATTGGAATAACAGCCAGGCAACCCTCCACCCTTTTGCCATTTATTTTCTAAGTGATGGTAAACTGCACAACCTGAATTATGTGTTTATTTCGGAAAGCTTGACACATAATACAATTGCATTTCATTTATTTTTAAAAAAATTAATGCCTGATTTAAAAATCAAAATACCAGGACTTAAGAAAATTTTTTATTTTTCGGATGGATGTGCTGCGCAGTACAAAAACAAAAAGAATTTTCTGAATATATGCCTGCATAAAAAAGATTTTGGTGTTGACGCAGAGTGGTATTATTTTGCCACCTCGCATGGCAAAAGTGCCTGCGATGGCTTGGGAGGAACTGTTAAAAGACTTGCTGCCAAAGCCAGTTTGCAGAGGCCCTATGACAATCAAATAATGACACCTCTACAATTGTTTACTTGGTGTGAAGAAAACATATCTGGCATTGATTTTAAATATTGCACAGAAGCAGATTATACAAATCATGAAATAATTTTGAATAAAAGATTTGCGGAAGTCTTAACAATACCGGGGACACAAAAAATTCATGCTGTAATTCCTCTTACAGAAAGCACGTTTTTGGCAAAACAGTTTTCTACATGCTTAGAGGTCGAAACACATAATCTTTTTAAAGGTGGAAGCATTATTTTGCAAAATATCGAGTCAGGGTTTGTCACTGTAGAATATGACAGTGCTTGGTGGCTGGCTTGTGTCTTGGGGAAAAATAATGAGAGCGGAGAACTGAAAGTAAGCTTTCTTCATCCACGAGGACCTGCCTCATCATTTTTTTACCCAACACCTCAAGATATTTTAATTATTAAACCAGAAAGTCTTATAAAAAAAAGTTGAACCTAACACTGCTACTGGCAGAACTTACAATGTCAGCAAAAAAGAAATGTCAGATTCATCAGAAATTCTTAAAAGAAAGTTAAAAAAATAAATTTAAGGTATATAGTTAGTCTTAGTGTTTTCTGTCTAATTTTTATCAACGAAGTAGAAAAGTTTGTTTATTTCTTTTGCGAGTTTAAAATAAAATAATTTGTAGATAAAGCCTCTGGGTATTTTTTAAAACCTGTATCCATCCAACAAATTTATTTATTTTAATATCCAGTGCACTATTGGTGCTCCTAAAATATGTTTATTTTTTTAAATGCATGATTTTTAATGTACTTAATATTTTTGATATTTTTTTTGACATTGAACCCATCATTTCTCCATCATAAAATTTTGTGGATAATTAAGTAACACTTTGAACAAAATTATATATTTTTTTCAAAAAAATTAAAAATGGCCTTTTTGAATTTTTCAATTTTTTTTTTCAATTTTTTATTTTCAATTTTTTTTTTGTTAAAATTATGTTGTGATATTTCATAAAAAAGAGCTTCAAAATGACTTTAAAATGAGCCATTTATTACTTTCCTAGTGTAAGTGGTTCTCGAGATATTGCTAGTTTTGTACATTCTTGTTGTCTTGAAAAATTAAAAAAAAACTACGAATCAAAAAAATTTAAAAATTTGCATTTTCAACTTTTATGGTAAGAAGAAAATATATACCAAAAATCATCAAAATTGGAATTGGTCGCGTAAAATTTTTGTGATTTTTTGGTTGATTTGATATGGAATGACCCATATACAATCCTTTAGTGGGCGGAGATAAGACTAATAATTTGTGATTGATCACGATTTTTAATCCTATCTCCCCTCAACCAAAGAATAAAGTACTAAACGGGATGGGTCCTCTATCTTTATTTAAACTATTTCTGGATTTAATGATTTCCATACTTTCATATGCATTCAAAAGTCTTTTGTTTGGTACACTTTTTAGAAGTTTTAAGTTATCTAATGTGAATCTATGATTGTTTTCAAAAGCATGCTCGGCCACACTTGACTTTTCTGTTCTTCCGTATTTTAAGTGTGCTAAATGTTCTTTAAAACGTGTTTGAATAGAGCGTCTCGTTTGGCCAACATATTTTTTGTCACAATCCATGCAACTAATTTCGTAAATTCCACTTTTTTCTAGAACTGTAGTTTTATCCTTGGGATTTCCTAGTATACTTTGTGTAATCCTTTCGTATAATTAGGATTATAAGGAATTGATACAAATTTTGAGTCGCAGGTATCTTTTTGTCTGAAAAAGGTAGAATTCCGAAAGGTCTTTTGAAAAGAATGTCTATTTATCAGCTTATTTATTAAGCCTTCGTCGTAACCGTTTTCGCCAGCTATATTCCTAATCCTATTCTTTTCTGCTTCAAATCTTTCTTTGTTTAAGGAGAAATTTACTAATCTATATGTTAAAAAGAGCAAACTTGCAAGCTTATGTTGTAAGCAATGAAAAGAGTCATTTGGAATATACCTGTTGGTGGCCGTGCCTTTTCTGTATAGGTCAAAGTCCAATTTATTTTTATTTCTTATAACTAAAGTGTCTAGAAATGGCAGTGTACCGTTGTTCTCTGTTTCATAAGTAAATTTAATAGTGGGAAATTTGTTATTTATTTTTTCCATAAAATTTTCAACACTAGTTACTTAAGTGTTGAATACTGCAAACACATCGTCTACATACCTGAACCACTGGTTTGTGGAAAACAATCATAATTTTGTTTTGGTTTATTTATATTTATTTTTATATTAGTTTTGTCTGGGTTGAGCTAGCGGTTTGTATTTCTGAGGCGCAGTTGTTCAGTGTTTGAATCTGATGAAAGAAAATTTTTTGGTGTGCAAATGTCCATTTTTTTAAAGTTTAGTAGCAAAACAAAAATTTTTTTTTGTTTTAGAAAATCAAAAACTATTAAAAAAATAGTTTTATTGATGAAAGGCTTTTTAAGAAAATTTATTTTTATTTGATGTGACCTAGTTTTTAGCATAGTGACAAACTGCAGTAGATTAATTTTGAGGTTTAAAAAAAATAATTTTAAAGATGACGAAGTCTATTTAGAGACAGTAAGGGTGACTCCAGTTTTTCAGAGAATCTTTAACCGTAAAAAATCACCTAAAAATAGCTTACCGTTTACAAACAATATTAGAGTTATGTAGCATTTTAGACAAAATATTACATTTTATGGTAAAGCCATGATGGTAAAATATTTTAGCATAATTTAAGGAGTAATGTTTTTGATTAAGCAATTTTTATTATGTTTTCACATTTTTATGCCATGATATTGCTTACATTTTAAAGCTTTCTTTCCAAACTTTCGATTTCTAGAATAAAACACTTAAATTTTTCAAGTTTTGACTGTTTTTTAGGCGTTCAAAAACTGTACTACCAGAAAACATTTTTTCTCTGTTAAAATGAAAAATATTTAGAGAGAGAGGGGAAAATTTTAGAGGTAGATAGAAATATAATTTAGTGAGGTGTTAAAATATTTAAGGTTGTTGAAGAGAGACAGCAGGCTATAAAAAATTATTTTCATCTTTCTCTAAAATACTTTTTTTTAGCCTGCTGTCTCTCTTCAACAACCTTAAAAATGTTTGCACTTCAGTAAATTATCTCTCCATTTACCTCTAAAATTCTGCCCTCTCTCTCTAAATATTTTTAATTTTAACAGAAAAAATGTTTTTCGCCAGTACTGTTTTTGAACGCTAAAAAAACAGTGAAAATTTGAAAAAAGTGAGTATTTTATTCTAGAAATCGAAAGTTTGGAAAGAAAGCTTTAAAATGTGAGCAAAATCATGGCATAAAAATGTGAAGATCATAGTAAAAAATGCTTAAACAAAAACGTTACCCCTTAAATTATGCTAAAATATTTGAAGCCTTAAATTACCGTTATGGCTTTACCATAAGACACAGAAGCTTGACACTGATATTTTTTTACTTTTGTTTTGTCAGCTGTTATGTGAAAAACTACAAAATGATAGGTGTCACAACTGTTTTTTTTTGGAAAGAAAAATTTCCAAAAAAAAAATGTAAGTTATGTCACAAAATGACATTTAATGGACGTGTAGTGAAGAATCGATTAAATAGACTAAAATGTGTTGGCAGCAGCTGTTTTTTGATACCAGAATCATAATTCTATTCCATCTAGTTATCAAGATTAATTTGGCATCGAAACATGGTCAAAATATAATTGATCATCTTGAACCAGGTTCATCTTTGAACCAAGTTTACTTGAACTAGCACTTAAACCTTCATTGAACAAGCGAACCTATGAGTTGTCCACATTTATCATAGCTTTCATTTTAATAGCAACCGGTTACCCCGAAAGAAGAAAAAGCAGTGACAGTGTTACACGACAGTACACCGAGGCCTACCAGATTCGAATGGCCCGATGATGATTTACCTTCTTCTTCGTTCATGGACAGCTCTTTCGACGAAAATATCTCGTTAACTAGTAGACCTTTAGTTACGAAGAGAGAAGAAGATGAAAGGTAAGTTTTTCGAAATAATAAATTTTAGCCATCCATACAGTTAAAAAACTTTATTTAATACCACTAAAATTATTTGGTTTAAAGAAGACCTAAATACTAAATTTTATGATCGTTTCTGTCGAGAGCCGCTATACCGATGTTTACAAAATTTGGCACAAACATTCCTAGGCACCAGACGATGACCTGATTATAGTGTTTTGATGGTGGCGGAGGGTTGGAAAGAGAATAGGAAGGGGCTTGAACTTTAAAATTTAAATTTAAGACATTTACAATTCACAGGGTGGCCATTTTCTGGAAAACTGGGAAAAGTCAGAGAATTTCGACAAAAATCTGGAATTTTAAAAAACATAATAAAAAAGTGTCGGACCTAAAATTCCTTGAAATTTACAAACAACAAATCTTTACTTTGTAAATTTTTTTTTAAAAAATTTAAAGTTTTAACTTAGTAACAGTAGCTATTTACATAGTGATTGATTCTTTACAAAAGTTTTAAATAATAATTAATTTTTTTTATTTCAAATTTCTTATGGAAAATGAATTTCAAAAGAATTCTTGGTTTAAAGAACCCTGCACGGATAACATGGACCTAAGTACCGCGGTAAAATGTAACCATACTGATTGTGAGATGGGTGATAGGAGATATGAGCCGTCACAAAGAGCATATGTCTGTCAAAAACCTACGAAGACTTTTTCTCGTACGTAAGTTGAAAAGTACTTTGAAGATTTTCCTATTTGGATCTCAATTAAAAGTTACTCGAATACTGCACAGGGACGTATCCAGGGTGGTTAATTTTTTAAAAAATTACGTAAATTAACGTAAAAAATCTTTTGTGTTTCTCTTTCCCTGGTGGTTTTTTATGTGTTTGGTCTTATTCGAAAGGTAATTAAATGGCGTAGACAGGATTTAATTTAAAGGAGGGCATGAGCCTTGCGAAATCAAAAATAAGAAAAATGTTAAAAACAGAGGACTACCTTATTTTTTGCAATTACATTTTTTGTCACATTTATTCAATTCGGTACTCTTTAAGGGTATAGTGACGTACCAACCATTAAATATTGAGTTTGAAAGATTGAATTTTCCCCAAAAATTAAGAGCAAAATGGTTATGAGAGACTATGCTGTTACTCAACCCCCCTTCTCCCCAAAGAACCTTAGCCCACCTCAATCTCAGTTTTTTTCATTTTTCTGCTTTGTTTCGTCGTCTTGACTTGATACTCAAACTTTGCCTATACCCAGTGTCATATACCCAGTCAGAAAATGTTTTAGGGGAGAAGCTGAGGATCCTTGGAGGGATGTAACTATTTTATTCTTAATTTTTGGGGAAAATTTAATCTTTTAGTCAATATCTAATAGTTTGGAAGGGGGCGGGCATAAGTCTTCCAGCCCCCACCCTGCGTATGTCCGGCCTATACCTACCTACAGACACCTTCGAATTAAATCCTTCATACGCCATTTAATTACCTTTCGAATGAGATGAAACCCATAAAAAACCACCAGGGAAAATAAAACCCAAAAACTTTTTACTTTTGTTTACACATTTTTTAAAAAAAATTAACCCTCTTAAACAGTATTCAAGTTATGAGAAAATGTCTTTGTTTGCCAGACATTTGTTTGACGTCTCACATCTCCTATCATATACAATCTTCATAGAATGTGACTATTTTGACCTTTGGTACAATACCTTTAAAATATGGTTGGACGCTATAATGGCATTGATTGTTATAATTTTAAGTTAACCATGTAAATAATATAATTTTTAGTATCATTTACTAAAAATTCTCGCCTGCGCCGCATTAGTGACTTGATTTTCCCAATGTATCTAAAATTGAGACTAGATTCGATCCCAACCCAGTCCTTGGCAGGTAACCCAACCCCCTTTTCTAAAAATATTTCATAATAAATGTAAAGAAGGTCAATTTTTCTTAATTTTCATAATTTTAGATAAACTTTAAGGATTGTTTTTTCAGAAACATTTAAAAGGTGTTAAAGATGCCATCTTTAGTAAAATGTTCTTAAAATTTTCACCTGACATGATTTTCCAAACATACCTATAACCGAAACTGGATTCGTACCCAACTCTCAGTCCCTCTTGGCAGGTAACCCAACGTTAAAATAAAAACCATGACGTTCAAAATTTTTAGCTTAAACTGCAAAAGAGTTAAATTAATATGCATTTTTAGTATAATTTTCTTAAATTTTTCGCCTGCTGCGCATTTAATTATGATTTTGGTAACAAATCTAGAATTGAGACACTAGATTCGGTCAAGGATTCGTGTCCTTACTTTCTTAGTACTTACAGTAAACAATTGAGTCCAACCCAACACCTATTAAACCGGGGAGGGGGCCAGGGAAAAACTTTAAAAATGGTCATGGAAATCAGCTCGCAGGAAGAAAAGAGTTCCGAACTTTTTCCGAAAATATATTGCATGCATCGCATATATTCCGAAAAGTTTTACTTTTGTGCAATGTTTCGATTGCTAATGCAGTAGTATGTAGCAAACTTTTACGCCTATTCTTCGTACAATTAGTTACTAATCGTGGTGCCTAATAGGGGTACGACCAAAATGACCATGAAAAACTATATTTTAGAGCCGGCCCATCCACATACAGTGAAACTAATAGATCAGGGTACTCCAAGAACGACGTCCCTAGGCAAAATAGTTTTTCAATGGATCCCCAAGATTCCCTTAAGGAATATCATACTGGGCAGGAAGAACATGAAGAAAAATCGAATAATGCTCAGCAAAGTGGGCAAAAAAGGAAGTTTGAATCTGTAAGTACTTTTTTTTTAATTTAGATCTTTTACACTTTACAACAGTATATATTTAAAAGCAAGCTGTCCGCAACCTGGAAAATCAGGGAAAAGTCTGGGAATTGGTCAGGAAAGTTTAATTGGGCAGGAAAAATCGGAGAAATTTGACCAATGATTTTAGGTATTCTATTTTCCAAACTATTGTAGCACCATTGCTGCTGAATCTGGCTTTTCTTGGACATGATTTTTTAACTGAAGTGTGCTTTTTGCTTTTTGTAGATGGTCAAAAAGACACTTTAATTTGCCAACAATGGTTTTTTTGACAAGAGTCCCAAAGGGAAATCTTACATAAGATGCCCGAACTACTTTCCTGCCAGTCATTTCTCCTCTACCAGGAGAACCTGCCTGTTGGCAAGCCACTGGCTTATTGTGCACCCTCTTGGTTCCTAGGCTAACCACTCCATTAATTTTGTCCCCTCTGCAAGTTTGTGGAGTAGTCCGCAGTGGATATTGGGTCTAGTTCAACTTCCCTAAATATTAGGTGCCTTTTGCGATCCAGTGCCTCACATTGGCATATTACATGTTCTACTGTTTCCGGTTCCTGATGGCATAGTCTGCAGCTCAGGTCTCAGTTTTTATGAAAAACCCTTTTTTTTATTTAAAAATGTATGTTATTAGGCTTATTTTTGTGCGTAAACAAACCTTCAAAACGTTTAACAAAACAACATGTTGCTGTCATTGTTCAGAAAAATCACACAAATTCTGTCTTTCCTTTTACGGGGTAAGAATTTTCGACACTTGAGATTTATTAGTACGCGTAGTAGAAATTTAGTTCCGCCGAAACACTAGTCCGGCAGAATATCTTTAAAATATTAAATTTACGAAATGTTATTAAAAAAATTACGCAGTTTCTCTTACAACGTTAGGATAAATATTAAGAATGCTGTGTTTTTATTTTAAATGAGACAATAAGTAAAAATCGCCACTTTCCAGAATTGTGCCGGGTGAGATTTTCTGTCGTTTCTCTGAAGAATCGCGAACAATATTTTGTCGATTTTGTCTAATTTTCAGGCAAGAATAATTAGATTTTCTCAATATTACCCTTTTTTAAATAAAATACAGTTTTTTTTCAAAAGTTACACCGTTTTAGATTTACTAAACAGCGGCAATACGCTACACAAATAATATCAGGGTGTTTTTGGACAGCATAAAAAAATAACAACTATTGGTGTTATCGTTATTTAGCAAATCTTGAAGAATTAAGTTATTTCGGTTTATTTTCTTATCTTTTTTTACGCTTACCCATTAAGCAATATAATGATTAATAAAAGAAAAACCTTTCTAGGCATTCTTTTTGAAATTTTTTCGAAAAAAACATACATTTTGACTTGAATTGACAGAAGCAAATGTAATCAAAATAAAGTTTTTACCTAGACGCGTGCGGTAAAGTACACTACCGCACTCATTTGGGTGCGGTAAAGTTAAAGTCATGACTCTTTACCGCACTCAGTGCGGTGAAGTAACTACGTTTATTTAAATACTTTAAGATGCAGATGTTGGAAATTTTTAAGGATTATACGTGAAATCTTGTACCTAACACATGCGTAAATTGTCTCGAGTGCGGTAAAGTACTACTTTCCGCACGCAAGTGAGTGCAATCCTTAAGCTTTACCGCACACGAGTAGGTAAATAACTAAAACGACAGAAGCATCCATGTAATTTTTGCGGTAATAAGCACATAAATAGAAACTTTAAAAATATTAATAAAAATAAACTTATAATATGGCGAAACCAATAAGATAATCAAAATATTTTTTGTAGGTAATTTTTATTTAAATACGTACTTATGTACTTAAGTTTTGTATATACAGGCCCGTGTTTAACCTAATATCTCTAAAACCAATAAAGGCAGACAAATGTATATTTTTAAAAAAATTAAAATTTATCTTTTTTTGTGCTAACCGTGCTGCCAGTCAGGCAGAGGTAAGGCAGCGAATTCACTTTTTTTATTGAAATACCCTGTATATTTTGACAAATGTGAACGTTTTCGTTCTATTGGTATGTTACCTTTTTCTCTTAACAGTTTTTAAATAAAATAAAAACTTTTAAATAGGAGAAACTCATTGTTCTTAAGTATTAAAAAGTTATTGTTATTTGTTTTTTAAAGCAGTTTGTGAAAGGGGTAATATTAGATATTTTAGGAAAGATAACAAAACGATGTTTCACTGCCAAAATACTCATTAAAAAAAAAAGTACCGTCGCCGCCTTTACTTCGCTTACTTAACGACTGACTCTTTTGGTTTTGAAGATATTCGGGTGAAGTCGGAGTTTTGAGACACCCTATATATGTTCGTATATCTTTAGTTGTTTTTAATTTGACCGATTATTTTCAATAACAATAAATTTTTTGCACTAATTTGTAAGTAGTTTCTTCTTGCATTTCTTAACCCTTTTAGGGTCAGGTAAAACCTAATTAGGACAACAGCAAACAATCATTTAAATTTTATTTCGGGCAAATCCAATTTTGTATATAATATCTATTTAAACCTTTAGGGTCAATTTAACAGTGTGACAGGCTAAAAAGTACCTACTTAAGCTCTTGACTGTTTCATTTTTAATTTTATATATTTCTCAGACAAGAGATATTTACGCGGTAATTGATTGGATTTTATTAAACTGCTCGTTTAGAATAAAAAAAGACTTTTGTTTCATTTTTAGCACAATGTTAAGTTAACCCCAAAATTAAAATTAAAAAACCGACATAATAACTATTTCATGTAAAACAAAATTATAATTGTTTTCCACAAACCAAAACTAAACTTTTTTGCACTCGACGCGCGTTTCGCTAACAACGTTAGCATCATCAGGAGACGATAAACAATGAACTAAATTAATCTACGCTCTATCTTATATACAATCCTTTAGTGGGCGGAGATAAGACTAATAATTTGTGATTGATCACGATTTTTAATCCTATCTCCCCTCAACCAAAGAATAAAGTGTACTAAACGGGATGGGTCCTCTATCTTTATTTAAACTATTTCTGGATTTAATGATTTCCATACTTTTATATGCATTCAAAAGTCTTTTGTTTGGTACAGTTTTTAGAAGTTTTAGGTTATCTAATGTGAATCTATGATTGTTTTCAAAAGCATGCTCGGCCACACTTGACTTTTCTGTTCTTCCGTATTTTAAGTGTGCTAAATGTTCTTTAAAACGTGTTTGAATAGAGCGTCTCGTTTGGCCAACATATTTTTTGTCACAATCCATGCAACTAATTTCGTAAATTCCACTTTTTTCTAGAACTGTAGTTTTATCCTTGGGATTTCCTAGTAAGCTTCTTATTGTGTTACCGGATTGATATACTAATTTAGGACCGGTGTTATTAAATACTTTGTGTAATCCTTTCGTATAATTAGGATTATAAGGAATTGATACAAATTTTGAGTCGCAGGTATCTTTTTGTCTGAAAAAGGTAGAATTCCGAAAGGTCTTTTGAAAAGAATGTCTATTTATCAGCTTATTTATTAAGCCTTCGTCGTAACCGTTTTCGCCAGCTATATTCCTAATCCTATTCTTTTCTGCTTCAAATCTTTCTTTGTTTAAGGGGAAATGTACTAATCTATATGTTAAAAAGTGCAAACTTGAAAGCTTATGTTGTAAGCAATGAAAAGAGTCATTTGGAATATACCTGTTGGTGGCCGTGCCTTTTCTGTATAGGTCAAAGTCCAATTTATTTTTATTTCTTATAACTAAAGTGTCTTGAAATGGCAGTGTACCATTGTTCTCTGTTTCATAAGTAAATTTAATAGTGGGAAATTTGTTATTTATTTTTTCCATAAAATTTTCCACACTAGTTACTTTTGTGTTGAATACTGCAAACACATCGTCTACATACCTGAACCATACTCTGGGAAAATACTCAAATTCTTTACTTATATCTGATTCAAATTTGCTCATAAATAGGTTTGCGATAAAAGGTGATAAACTATTACCCATTGTGGTTCCTTCTAATTGCTGGTAGTAGTTATTTTTATATTGAAAGTAATTTTGATTCATGCAGAGTTTTGTTAAAGATAGGTATTCTAAAGTCTGTTTGTCTTCTAGATTGTTTTTTCTTAGTAGTTCCTCCAGATATTGTAAGGTATTGGGGATCGGCACACTAGGGAACAACGAACTAACATCAAACGAGATTAAAATTTCACCTTCTTGGAGTGAAATATCTTTAACTTTGTTGATAAATTCAAGGGAATTTTGAACAGAAAAACCTTTTTCCTTTATCGGTAAATTTTCAAACTCGTTTGCTAGCCATTTCGAAATGTTGTAAGTAGGTGATCCTACAGCAGAAACTATAGGTCTAACCGATTTTCCAGGCTTGTGGATTTTCGGAAGACAATACAGTTTCGGCATAGTGGGATTGCTTACTTGTAGTTTATATTTAATATTGTCAGTAATAATATTGTTACATTTTTTAATTGTGTCTTTTACTTCGTTAATCATTTTTGGTAAGGGGTTCTTTGGGACTTGTTTGTAGGGTCCATTTTTTATTAGGTTATATACCCTTTCAAAATAATCTGTTTTATCTAATATAACAACTTTATTACCCTTGTCAGCATTTAGATAGAAAACATCTTTTTCTCTCAAACTTTTAATTGTTTTATTGTGATTTAATGTACTATTTTTATTGTTTTGAATGATGTTTTGAGAGATCTGATATCGACAAGCATCTCGCACATAGCCCTTTGTGCCTTCTGAAAGATAAGAGATTGAACTTTCAATATTTGCAATAATATCACTTAAATTATCTTTTTGTGGGGGCAGAGCAAAATTAAGACCTTTGTTTAAAAGTGATATTTCTTTGTTATTAAAAGTTTGAGAGGATAGGTTTTCTACAATGTTTGCGATTTCCTTCGACTTTTTTGGTTTTGGTTCAGAACGTTTTAACTTTTGTAGCTTTTTATTAAGTGAAGACATCTTCTTCGTAAATTTTTTCTCAATTACTACAAACATATGTCTTTGGAAATCGCACCATTCTTCAAAGTTCTTAAATTAGTATATCAATCCGGTAACACAATAAGAAGCTTACTAGGAAATCCCAAGGATAAAACTACAGTTCTAGAAAAAAGTGGAATTTACGAAATTAGTTGCATGGATTGTGACAAAAAATATGTTGGCCAAACGAGACGCTCTATTCAAACACGTTTTAAAGAACATTTAGCACACTTAAAATACGGAAGAACAGAAAAGTCAAGTGTGGCCGAGCATGCTTTTGAAAACAATCATAGATTTACATTAGATAACCTAAAACTTCTAAAAAGTGTACCAAACAAAAGACTTTTGAATGCATATGAAAGTATGGAAATCATTAAATCCAGAAATAGTTTAAATAAAGATAGAGGACCCATCCCGTTTAGTACACTTTATTCTTTGGTTGAGGGGAGATAGGATTAAAAATCGTGATCAATCACAAATTATTAGTCTTATCTCCGCCCACTAAAGGATTGTATATAAGATAGAGCGTAGATTAATTTAGTTCATTGTTTATCGTCTCCTGATGATGCTAACGTTGTTAGCGAAACGCGCGTCGAGTGCAAAAAAGTTAGTTTTGGTTTGTGGAAAACAATCATAATTTTGTTTTAGTGCAACCAAAGGTTCCAAATTCCCACCATATTTCATGTAGGTATCATGGCTTGTAAATTACAGAACATGTTTTTCCAGTTGCTTACCTAACTAAAATATACTCACAAAATTTATTTTAAACATACCCGTGTGTGTTATGTGCGACAAAAAAAAACAAAAAAGTAAAATTATTTAAAAATTATTAATACCACCCTGGCCTTGAAATATCAAAACAGTATATTTAAAATGAAATGAAATTTAATCAGGCCCTAAACACATGCCCGAAATGGATCCGGCGACCGCTTCAAGTGACATCAAAGAGATCTCGCCGGCTTATTTATCTGGTTGGTAGGTGATCCGTGCTATAACTTAGCAGGTCTTTCGTGAGTTTTGGCATGAGGCTCAGCTGTGTCTTAGCCCCTGTCTTTCTAGCCAGTGGCTTTCATGTGTTTCCCTTATCCAAAGTTTGACCTGGGTCCTTTAAACTCTGGATAAGGGAAAAACATGAAAGCCACTGGCTAACAATGGTTGTTTTAATATTTGAGAGGTAGATAGAGATAAAACAAATTGTTATAAAAAAAATGAGGAAATAATATTGAAGGTTGGTGATTAGTCAGGTAAAGCGGTGACAGAGGCTGTAACTTCTTTCCTCTTTTTTATAGGGGAAATTAAAAGTATTCATATTTTTTTCACTTCAGGGAATTTTCTAATTTTGTCAGGGTCTGGTAATGTTTGCAAAGAAAATTTGTGGGCACAAAACAAACAAAACTAATTGACCCATATTTTAGCTTAGTAACTTTTTCTAACCGCGTATTTGGAGGTATTATTGCACGCAAGCGCACATTTTTTGAATTACATATATTTTATTCATTTTAAAACCAGTGATGTTGTACCTAAAACAACACACCTAACCAGAAAAATATCCAAATTAACTGTCTTTCCAACATTTTTGAATAATGTCTAATCCCTCAACCTTTTTTTTTCTAAAAGTTAAAACCGTCCGGACCTAACAAACTAATAAAACAGATTTCCGAATAGCGGGTCGACACCCAAAGCCTCGATAGCTTAATGGCCGATTATTTTCTTTTTTTTCTGGTTCTTCATCGTGTGCTTAACGTTGCAAACTTCAGAGTAAATACGACCGGTCTTTTTAGCTAGCCGCCCGAGATTACGGTCAACCAACCAATTGATAGTTTTTAGTTTTATTGTTTATATATACTTTGAGGATTATATTAATTAGATGGGCATTAATAACCCCCCCCCCCTTAACTTTTACACCGAATATAAATCAAAATGTAACCAAGAGACCAAGGTTCGATTCCCGGGGCAGTCGGTAGTCTACTTGGACTTTTTCTTATGAAATTACATAATTTTGTAAGATTAAGGAAAACGCTGTATGGAGCGGGGTAGGACGTGTTAGCTAGAAGGTGGGCTAACACGATTCCATACCGTTCCTCGTAGAGGACGTTAAGAGGACGGTACCGTGCGATCCATATATTGATATTGGAACATGTTAAAGTCCCTAGCCTCAACAAAGGGGTTTAGGCTAAACTAAATCCTTCTAGGAAAAGAAAAACTGCCTTCCTAGGGGGTGCTCATCAGATCGGTCTGGTGAGCGGGTAGGGGGGCCTAAAATAATTATACTTCTTGGAACGAGAGGTTTATCCTAGAGTCCCTCTATACATTTGACAGTTGTTGTTTTACCAGAGGTGGGCAACTCATATTGCCCTCTCTTTCTGGTTTTTTTGATATTTGCCAATTTTTTAAAATGGACTGATGTTTGTTTTCTCTTTTTATAATTTCCCACAGTTTCCCACAGTTTTTTAATGAAAATTACTTTAGAATATTGTGTCAAACTTTGAGAGAAAAACATGAGGTACACTTCCGGCCACTTAAAATGCATACAGCAGAAGTTAGCTGCAGGTCTTTTGAATTTAAGTTTTGTTAATTTCGTTGCTTATTGTAACTGACTTTGACGTTTTCGAATTACAGACCAACACCGTACTTGGGAACGGTGTTGTACAGACCAACACCGTTCTTAACTAAAAAGCCTGTTAACTCCTTCCGCCTCAGTGCCCTCTAGCCTATTGTGGCTGCCATTTTTATAACCAAATTGACAAGTAAAACATGGATTTTCTGTCAGTTTGGTGTGAATATGGCACCGATCATAGGCTAAAGGATACTAAAACGAAAATGAGTTAACTGGCTTTTTAGTTGAGAACGGTGTTGTACAGACATTGTAAACACAAAATAAGGAGACTGGCCACACTTTACTGATTGATACACAAAGCGTAATATTTCTCATCATATCAACATAAGCCTCAACCCTAAATCTTCCATGGATTCTAAAGAGGATATCGGCGGGAGGACAGCCCCTAACCTCTCCACCCATTATACACATAGCGTGCTCGTGGCGGGCGATATACCAAAATTTGTTTGCTGTCATTGGACTAAAAGATTTTTTCATCCGTGAAGACCACTTGTTGCCAAAATTCTTCTTCTTGTAGTAAATAGTTAGTGCAAAAATTAACCTGACTTGCTTCTTTTCCGCACTAAGTAAGATTTTCTTGGCAGCAACGCGACTTCTAAGCCTAGAATGGCTTATCCGTCTGTGCGTCATTCTTATGAATCCAGGAAACTGTGCCTCAATTTTCGCCTCTGGGGCCATCGCAAATGGGTGGTCTTCAAGAAAGTCGATCAGTGGTAATTATGCAGTATACGGTTTTCTGCCATTTTTGATTTTTTTTTGAAAAATTCTTTATGGGGGCACCTTCTAGGGTCCCTAGGACCCCAAATCCGTCTGCGCCGGTTGGTTTTTTTTTTGATTTTTTTTGGCTTTTTTTAATTTTTTTTTCACTAAAACAAACCAAACCAACACAGTCCAACCCAACCTAATCCAAACCAACCCAAAACAATTAAAAAAACACTTTACAACCCCCCCTGGGCACCCTTTTTTCTCGTTAAAAAAAAGAAAAAATTGGGCGCAGGCGGATTTGGGGTCCTAGGGACCCTAGAAGGTGCCCCCATAAAGAATTTTTCAAAAAAAATCCAAAATGGCAGAAAACCGTATACTGCATAATTACCCGATCAGTTGCTGATCCCGCTTTCGTCCACAATGGGCTTCTCTTTGAACCGACCAACCATCGTTTAATTTTGCCAAAATTTGAGCTTTGTCGAATTTGTTTAGTTAAGGCATTTTTAAATAAGCGTATGACAACAACGAAATCTGACGGTGACATTTTTTGTCAATTTGAAATAAATAAGGTTACTGAGTTGCAAGGTCCATAATAGACTATAAAATCGGCGTACGCATTTTATGTGGCCGGAAGTGTAGATAGACAGATATTAAAAATGTTAGTAGTAAGTAAAATATAAAAATTTTATTGATCTATCTTTTTGTTACTCATTTTCTTAAAATAAAAATAATATATAATATTATTTGAATATAACTAATCTGACTTACCTCGCAAATTCGACTATTTTTATTAATTTTTCTTACGTTTCTTTTTCCATTCCAGACGAAGACTATTTTTAGTATGCATTTAAAAGTAGGTGCGTTCTATCGCAAGACTGCAATATCGGTTCTTTTTAGAACCAAAACTTTATAAAAAAGAATTCGTAAAACTAATTTGAATAAATACTATAAATGATAAGAAATAATCTTTTTTTACCTAATTAATATTTATTAACTTTAAATGATTTTTTAAATACTGTGTACAAATGTCCAAACCATGACTTTTTAGTGGCTAAAATAGTGCTTTTTTACAAGCGCGAGTAAAAAAAAGCACAGTTTATCCACGAGTTGTGAACACTAATTTTTTTAATACCTTTATCAAAAACCTACGAAAAACAGGAAAATACTTTGAAAATCTCGAACGAAGAGCACTTCTCGCAAAACAGACCATCTTTACACTATAAATCTGGAGGTGGCTGGTAAATGAAATAACAATGGTTGCCATGGCGATGTGGCTTTTTATCGGTGACGTTCGTTGTTTAATATTTTTACGATGTTTTTAAATGATTTTTTCGTAAATACTTGGCGAAAACTGGCGGAAATGGCTTTATTTTTAGGCAAGAATAATTAGATTTTTTCAGTATTACTATTTTCCGCTATTTCTCTTTAATTTTGGGTAAAAAACGGGCAGAAATCTTTTTTTGCACCCGTGATCAAAAAAAAATTTTTTTTTGCATCAGTAACCAAAAAAGCCATGCTTTAGTTATCTGCAGACAGTTACTTAAATCATGTTTTTGATGAAGGTATAAAAAAAAAATTTGTCTCCCATTGTTATTAAAACCAACGCTTGTAAAAAAGCACTATTTTAGCCACTAGATGTAAAAACTACTATTATTTAGAAAATGTAATTCGTCATGTTCCAAAAATATAATTTATTGTTTGAGAACCACCGACTTAACTGCTCAAGAGGTTTTATTACTTAGCGGACTTTTTACAACGAATGCACTTTAGTGGCTATTATTTTATGATTTAGAGAAAAGTTACTACGTTATAATGATTGTACACGTTTAATGATACCCCAGCCACTTTTATCGCGCGTAGAATTGCCCTGATTTCATTTTAATAAAAGATCGCCCTCTACGCCACTGAAACTTTTCTGTAAATTTATACAGGATAAAAATTTTCTTTCTTTTAAATCATTTTAGGTCGTAAAAGTGGTATCTCCGAAACGAACGAAACGATCCGAGAAAGAAAACGAAGAGCACATAGCTACGGAGCACACAATCAGCATAAAAGCGCCAAAAGGTTCCGGTGAGTTGGACCATACCAGAATAGTCCAGGAGATTTTGAAAAAGTACCCCGGATTGGTTAAGAAAAATAAGAATATTAAGTTGAAAATTATGACCAAACCGGATGCGAGCGGAGGGACGGTTAATCACAAGATCAGGATGCAGGTGAGAGTTTCGATCGCGAAAGGGTAGTTTGTGCCAATAGTGGCTGAAATACTGTCTTTTACAAGCTTTTATTTAACTTCACACACTGGTTTGGTTGTTTCATATAACAATACGATACTATAATGGCCCTGCTCTTGTATTTTTCTAAAAAATGCCGTTGCAATAATAATTCCCCTGATCAAGTTAGCCTGGAAAAAATGTTGAGCCAAAAATTCTTCTGGGTGCGTCAGGCACGCGCAGTAGATTTTGGCCTTGCCCATGATTTTGACAATATTTTGCGACACATTATATTATCCCATAGTTATATGCTATTTTGCTTGCTTTCTTATTTGTTCGTTAGTATGTTTGACAAGTCGTACGAGTCAATTTTGACTAACTTCTACCTAACCTAATGAGGCTTATTTTCTCATTTATTATTACCATACAGTCATATAATTAAATATCGTCTGGAAAACAAGTGCATCACACAATAGCCACTCAAAATCATGGATTAATTTGAAAAACTGCTTGTTTTTGAGAAAACGTAAATTCTGAAAATTTACGAACTATGAAATCCGAATTATCGCTGTAATAAGGTTTCTGTCTCAGCAATGGCTCGCCTATTGTGGTTCCCCTTTCTTCTTCCCTGCTTTGCTAGAACTACAAAACAAGTTGCAGCCCCGTCCTTGTCATGAAACCCAGAAGATTTGTTAGTATGCCCTGTATATAGCTTTCTGGCCGCGGACATTCTAGGTCCCCCAGTAAGGCCCTGGTTCTAACTAGGCCTTTATATTGACATGTAATGAGGTTTCTTCCTCTTTCTTGCAGAAGCGGCATGTTGCATCTTCTACAATCCCATTGCATACAAGTGCTTATTGAGTTTGCAGTGACCTGTTAGGAGCCCCACTATTTGTCTGACAAACTTCCTTTCCTTACTAAGAAGTTCTGCAGTCGGCGTTGGTGAACGTTCTTTAATGAACTGTTTGGCCTGTCTTTGTCCAGGCGTTTGCTCCCACAGACGGTTCGTCTCTTTAGTGAGCCAGTCTTTAATAGATTGCTTGGCTCTGGCCTTAGCGATCCCACAAAATGGTTCAGGCCCTGTGAACTTTATTGCCTAGCCTTGTCTAGCCAATTCATCGGCTTTTTCTTTCCGGAGTGTTCCCGATGTCCTGGGTACCAGGTTAGTGCAGCACCGTTCTAAACTAAAAAGCCTGTTAACTCCTACCTCCTCAGTGCCCTTTAGCCTAAGTTGGCTGCCATTTTTATAACCAAATTGACAAGTAAGACATGGATTTCCCGCCAGTTTGGTGTCAATATGGTGCCGATCATAGGCCAAAGGATACTAAAACGAAAATGAGTTAACTGGCTTTTTAGTTGAGAACGGTGTTGGTTAGTGTCACCCTTTTGGTGCTTCCCAGCCTATTTAGAGCTGTTCTGCAGTCCCAAACCAGTTTGGACGTCACTTGCACTGCTTTAAGTGCAGCTTGACTATCTGAATATATAACTACCGAATGAGAGTTTTCCTTTAGAACATTGAACTGTCGCTTGGCAATCCCAGTATAGGTTTTTTTTTAGCTCGTTTTCAAGTCTTTCATGCTCAAGGAGTGGATTAATTTTGTATTTATTTAAAAGGTGTTTTATTTATGAAATGTATTAAAAAACTTAAATGCAAATTTTGTTCAGATTTCTGTCGCTGTCAAAATGTCAGTTTAAAAATATTAGCGCTGCGTTCAATCACAAACAGCTAGTTCGGATCTTTTACCTCTGCTTGCACCTTGGCTTGCACCAACCCCTACTGATGAAAGCTACAGCTTTAAAATAAGTGCGCTTTGAGTAAGGAAAATTTTCTTGACTGATCTTTTAGATAACCTCAATGTTTTAATTTCAGTTTGTAAATAAATTAATATAGTTGTTTTGGATTTTTTTGTTTGGTATATTTTTCGTGTATAATCAGTGACCTTCACTTATGTTTGTTTTGCCTCGTAGTGCCCTCATAAATATATTTTTTGTGCTGAAAACGGGTTCAAAATATGGCGTTTTTCTAGACAAAATTGGAGGTGTTTTGGTGATTAATGAACAACTTGGGATATTAAATAAGGTAAATTAATCCTTGTGAAAACGGTTACTTGGTGAAATTATGAACGAACTTATTACCAATTGCCACAAAATAATCCTTTCTGGGGGTTATAAATTTAAAGCACCCCCCAGAGGTGGTCTAAAAAATCACCAATTTTATAACCTCAAACACCGATTATGAAGCTATTATGTGCCAAAATTTTGGCGTATTCACCACTTGCCATTTTGAAACCTGTCAAAAAAAAAATAGTTTTAGGGCATTTTCTTCTAAAATATGCTATTTATTTTGACAAAAAAGCAGTTTTTCAGTGGTATATAGCAATAAAAATACAAAATAATCAATAACTTTGTGTCTTTTCTGTATGGGTAAGTGTTTTTTGGAAATTGGTTTTAAAATTTAGTGCCCCCCCCCCACAGGTGTAAATATTTAGACATGTGGGGGCTACTATTTTAGATCTTAGTAAATCCCACTGGTCATGTTTGTTAACTTTTTAGTTTTATGTATTTTTGTACCTATCTACACTCCATTCCAAATTGCTGCGGTCCAATTTTTTGATACTGACAATGACAGTTCCATTTAGCTTATTTTGTTTAATTGTCAGCCGCCATATTGAAATTGGTCCGTATGGATGAACGAATGGAATGAGGTGTAGCTGTTCGAGGTATGTGTTCGCGAATTAAAGTATTACCCACTTATTATTGTGTCAAGAGCTCCTACCAAAAATATTTTTTCCGCCGTTGCGCCGCCGTCGTCGATCGCAGATATAACAAACGAGGGGCGTCATTTTCTACTCTTGCACCAGGGCGCCATCAAACCTTGTGGCAAGGCTGGATACACTGAACACGGTATGACAATGCGCATTTCGGCATGACGTGGCTGTCCTCCCCGATACAGTATTAATGTTTAATGGGTTTTTTGGTTGGTATAGGTTGACTTGCGGGTGTTTGCAAGGGTTATTTTCGCTCTAAATTTAGACAAGAACAAAAAATTTTTGAAAATAATATTGTTTATTGAACTGACTTACAAGTTGGTCAGGTTTTCACACTAGAAACATTTTTTCTTGCAGATTTCCACTTCCCCAGAACCCCCTGTAGAAGACGAAAAATCAAAGTCTCATCCAAGTGTTTCTGATGAACCGCAAGATCCATTAGCCATTAATCCCGAAAGAACAATAAAAACAAAAACCAAGAGGGCTGGACCTGACGGACCTTGGATTTGTTTAGGGTGTGATGGTAAGATACTCTCTTTTTAGTGTGTAAATTTCGTAAAAATATTGTTTCTTAAATAGTGTGCTGGACAACGAGCCGAAGGGGAGCGCTTTAATTAATCTAAGCGTGTAATAGCCTAACCTTTAATATCGTCATAACCAACAAAAACAAAACGTCAGGACTAGTGAGCCATCTTTTATTTTATTTTATTCGCGTTTTTTCCAAAAACTTTAATTAATAACTCTACAGTAGTGACTGACCAATAAAAAACGTAGGTATTTCGTAAATCAGTGCCCTTACCACAAAAATAGATCAAATTAGTCCCCCATTCAATTACAAGCCCGCTAATGTTTTGAATTGCAACACTGTTGAAGGCTGACGGCTGTGTCATTTGAATATGTCGGCCCCGCAGTCAAATTCCAGGTTTTAATAAAAATGGGTTTTACAAATTATGAGTTTGATATTGAATGAGTTTGATGAATAATGGTTCGATTAAAAACGGGTCTTATTTATTTCGAATTTGTTATTGAATGGGTTTAAAGAAATAAGGTTCGGATAAAAAATTGCAGTTTTTATGGTGAATCGTTCTTACGATGAAAACCAGAGGCGTTCGTAGAAAGCGTATTATCTTTGGATTTTCGTCGAACGTAACTAGGAGCACTCCTTGAAGGATAGGCTCGAAACAAAAAAAAACGCACTGGTTCAGAACACCTTTCTTTTTACAAGCTTTTATTTAACTTCCTATGTATGTATGTTTGTATGTTCGGGTCAAATCTTGTAACTCAATTTTGACAAACTTCTAGACGTCCGATTAAATTCAAATTTGGTATGCGATTATAGTTCTGGTGACAATACAATAATATGGTATTATTAGGCCCCCCTCTCCCCTTCGAGGAGAGTGGAGGGGGGAAACGCCTGAGTTTGTCCGATTTCAACCAAAATTGGTATACTGGGGTTTTTGGGGATAAGAAATACGAATTTTTGATCATATTTTGAAAATTCAGTATGGCGGATTCAAGATGAACGATTTTTGGTCATTATTTTCTAAACAATTTTAACTGCCATATACACATCCGATTGTCTTCTAATTTGGTATGCGTTTATAGTGTGTGGTGACAATACAATAATATGGTATTATCAGGTACCCAGCTCCCACTAACGAGGGAAGTGGAGGGGGAAAAATATTTAGTTTGTTCAATTTCAATCAAAATTGGCATAGTGGAGTTTTTAGAGAAGGGAATTACGAATTTTTGGTCAGATTTGAAAATTTCAAAATGGACGATTTAGAGTACAAATCAAAAATAATTTTACATAAAAATAGCTTTTCAAAAACAATGCTTTTATAAATTTATGAATCAACAAATTGGGAAACAAATAAAACAAATATGCAGAATGATTTAGAACTACTTCAAAATTGGTATACAAAAAATAGTATCACTTTAATTGTAAAAATAATCAAAATTGTAATTGTGAAATAATAGAACAAAAAAATAAAGTTAAATATTTAGGAATAATATTTGATGAGAACCTAAATTTTAAAGAACATATTAAATATGTAACAAATAAATTAAAATATATTTTGAGTAGCTTTTTCTCTATAAAACATACCATACCAGTATCGTTAAAAAGAACATTCTATTTTGCAATGGTGCAATCGATATTAAGTTACAGAAACAGTATATGGGATGGATTTTATGAAGAAACTTTATATAAAATTATTCAAAAATCTTTTATTAGAATTATAACATAAAATTTTATTTTCTGAATTATTCTGCATAAACGTTTGTAAGATTATTAAAAAGAGAAACACATAGTCAAGGGATGTTTATGTATTTATCACCAAAAATATTAAATTCAGTTCCAAAAGAAATTCAAATTTTACCGTTTAAAAAATTTAAAATAAAGATAAAAGAATTGTTTTTTTCAAACTTCATAGTAGAAGCAATTTTAAAAAGACAATAAACAAAAAAAAAGAGTGTCTAACTAATTAATTAGCAATAATTTTAATGTGTTTAAATTAACATTTAAAAAATTTGAAACCTATTATATGATGTTTTCTATTTTTTACTAATTTTAAAAAGCACACAGGATTAATTTCCTTGCTTTTTGAAATGATAAAATAGTATGATTATGTTGAAATATCAAATACAAAATGTGAATTTAATAATTTTAAGGAAATTTAGAAATGAATAAAAAAAATAATAAATAAATAAAAGATAACGTGCACCAAAAAATTATTCTCTAATTTTTGGCATTCTGATATCATAATAATAAAGGGGATTGGGCGCAAATTAAAACTAACAATGTCCATCAATATATCAGAGAAATGTTAGTGTAGCTTAGGTCGAGTTGGGTTGGATTTACTTACTTGCATTTCTCTGCTTTATAGTGAATACAGATTCTTGCGAACAATCATAATATAATCAATAACATAAATTTATCGAGTCAACATGGCCAAACTTCCTATAATACGTGCTTTTATTATATGATATCAGAATGCTAAAAATTATTTTCTACTTTTTAGTGCACTTTATATTTTAAAAAAGCTTGTATTTGAAAATCTTTTGTTTAAATCAAATTATTTTGCATTCGAACGGTTTGTAGATGGGTACGTATATCAGTGGCGTAGCCAGAAATCGAATCTGGGGGCGTTTCATCCTTTAATAAAAATAAACTACCTACTACTACTAAGGCAAATTTTTAAAAATTAGATAAGTGTTTATTGCTTGAGCTTTGGAACTGAAGAGAGGGGAGAAGGGCGGTTCAATAGGTGTTTAGTTAATGTATATGTAACAAAAATACTTGTTTTTTCAAAATTAACCATTAAGGTCGCCGCAGGCGAAATTTTTTAAAACATTGCACTAAAATTGCTTAAAAATTGTTACAATATTTAATATTGGTGTAGCGTCGTAGGCGAAAACTTTGACAAAAAAAGGTTTTAGATTTTTTTTTAAAGTTTTTGCAAAGTTAAAGACAAGAATGCCGTTTATTACACGTTTTGAATGCTGGTAAACTAAAATTGTAACAATGACGTTATAGCACCACAGGCAAAATTTTTAAAATTTAAGACATCACACCAAACACACGTCACAAACCAGAGTAAATGCTCAAAAATAGATTGGCTTGGACCTGCTGGGGGGGGGGTTAACCTCCAAAACCCCCTCCCTGGCTACGTCATTCAGGATGACCCGATATCCTAAAATCCTAAAAAATCCTAAACTTTTGACGGCGTCCTAAAATTTAAGTAAAAATGGGCAAAAATCCTAAAATTTTCACAAATTAACACTTTGTCCTAAAATTCTTTTATAATGTCCTTAAATTTTAACTAAAATAAAAAAGTTATTTTTTCTCTGATTTCTTTTCGAGTTTATTCTATCCTTTTTGTCCAAATTAATATCTCTAAGAAAAAATGTTGTATTTAGAGTATATACTCAGTCTTGGGAAAATACTTTGGGTAAAAAAAATGAAAAGGATGAATATTCTGCATAGTGTAAAATATGCAGTAGTGGAGTAAGGCAGGTATAAAGTCATGGTAGGTCCCAAAAGCACCACTTAGAAAAATTGCCGGGGGGGGGGACCGCCGAAATTGTTATTTAATAGAAACCAAGAAAATTTTTCCATTATGTTTTCAGATAGTGAAATAGCACGAAATATGTCTGTGTCATACAAAAACAAATTATATTGTTCAATTTGGTTTGGCAGTCAGCTTCAAACAAAAATTAAAAAAAAAATGATTGATTCAAATCCCTACTCTTTATTATTTGACAAAACCACAACTTCACAGGTCGAAAAACAGTTGGATATGTATATTCACTTTTAGGATTCTGTAAATGACGTAATGATACCAGAGTTCTATATTGGATGTGTATTTATGGGCCATTGCAGTTCCCAACATATTAAAGAAGTAGCTTTTGATTTTATTAAAGAATATGGACTGGATGCATTGCAGGAAGAGTTTGGTACGGGAAAGAAAATGTCCTAAAATTTTTCCAAACTATCCTAAAATTTTTTAATTTCTGTCCTAAAAATCCAAAAAAAAATTGACAAAAAGGCTTTGGTCACCCTGGCCACTGCATATATGATAAAATTTATGTTTTTGATAGGTTCTCCCGAATTCGTTCTCTATTACCTTTTCCGGAAGCACATGTCGGACGTCCACAATGAGAAGTTTGACAGCTCCTCGTGCAAGTACTGCGACCGTGTATGTTCCTCGGAGATCACAATGGCGTACCACTTGCACGTCAAGCACAATTTGAAGCCACCCGCATGGTTGACATTTCCGAAATGTCCGAAGTGCGCTTTTATAGGTGAGAATATTTTCTGTCAAAAATTCAAGCTTAAAAAACTTTTAAAATTTGACAGTGGGATTTACTAAAAGGGTTTAACCTACTTTAGACAGGTCCTAAGTTTAAGTGAAATTGTTGGTTTTAAGCATTTTATACCAACTTCCTTGAGTTTTGGACATAGTTTATTTATAAGAATAATTTTAATTATTTTTTTTCTAATGAAGAACCATCTTACCATAACCTTAAAAAAATCAATTCAAAAGAAGTTTTTTTTAAACCTAGGGGTGGATCTAAATGGTAAACACTCTGTTGAGCAAATTAAAATTGACTTTAGTATGTCATTCTTATCAAAACTTACCCTTGTTTATTGATTTTCTCGATTAATACTCACTGTCACAAAACCATTTCGATATGTAATCATAAAATAAGGATTAGATTAACTTTCTATTTATTTAAAAGGGGTTTTTATTTATCGAAAGTATGAAAAAACTTTACAAACACAAATTCATCGCAATCGCAAACCACAAATAAAAATATTTCATCAAAGAAAAAAAGCAAAAAACATAGCAAATGCGGCAAAAACAGACCTGAATCCAACGATCATTCACTGATGCGTTCACAAAAGAGTCATGTCGACTCAACGAACTGGGCGGTGCCCGGTTCTGTGGTAGAACATGAGAAAATGGACATTAGCGAAGTACCGATAAAACTTGCAGCTTTGAGACTTTTGAGTGTGAACTTTCAGTGGAAAGTTTTGTTTGATGATTAAGCTTTTAGATAAACTCAATATTTTATTTTCAGTTTGTAAATAAATGAATAGGTACAGTTGTTCTGGATTTTTTTCATTGGAAACAGTTTTCGTAGTGCCCTCATAAATATATGTTTTGTGCTGAAAACGGGTTCAAAATATGGCGTTTTTCTGGACAAAATTGGAGGTTTTTTATTGATTAATGATCAACTTGTGATATTAAATAAGGTAAATTAATTCTTGTAAAAACGGTTACTTAGGGAAATTATAAACGAACTTAACAATTGCCACAAAACAATCCTTTCTGGGGGCTATAAATTTAAACCAACCCCCAAAGGTAAATAACCTCAAACACAGATAATGAAGCTATTATGTGCCAAATTTTTGGCAAATTCACCATTTGCCATTTTGAAACCCAAAAAAAATTAGTTTTAGGTCATTTTCTCCTAAAATATGGTATATTTTGAGAAAAAAGCAGTTTTTCAGTGGTATTATGTAATAAAAATACAAATAGTCGGGGTTTTTTTCAAATCTATAGGAAGATTTTTGGTGATTTTATTCTAATTGGCACACACTTAGGCATGACTCCGGGGACCACCAAACCAATATAAATTTTTTCGGCGACGGCGTACGATAGGCGTCGCGACGCCCTAAACTTTTTTTAGGGCATAGGGTCATTTTGACAGCTGTATCTCGGTCATGTATCATTATTTAAAAATTTTGGTTAAACCCCTTAAAAGGCTACAAAATTGCCTTTAATATGCTATGCAAAACATGATTTTTGACTTCCAGTTGATTGCATAAAAAAATAGTCAATTTGAAATTTAAAAAAAAATGTATTTTTTCTAAAAATTTACAAAAAAAAAATTCTATTTAGTATTTATGAACGAGATTATGAAAATTCATTTTGAAGTGACTGTAAGAAGGACCTAGCTATTCCGTCTACGACCCGGACCTCTTCTGCCTTCAGTTTTGACTTCTATTATCAATTTTAAGAGTTCGTTTTGTGATGGTAAATAAAACTTCAAGTTCTTTATTTATTCTAAGCAAAAAATCCACATTATTTACTCTGTCCATCCAGGATATCCTTAGTATTCTACGATGACACCGCATCTCGAGTGCCTCTAACTTTTTGCACATGGCCTCAGTCCATGCTTCCATGTCATAATATAACATGCTAAAAACATAACACCGAAGCACTCGAATTCTGAGAGTGGTATGAAGATCGCGACTACACAACTGATTTCATTTTGTTAAAAGATGATCTGGCCTGTTCAACTCTTGGACGATTCAGTTCTCATTAAGGAGGCAACCCAAGTATTTGTATGAATCCACGCGTTCGACTTGCTGCCCATTTACTTCTAACATGCCGCTGATGTTATTTTCCTTAGATATGACCATTCATTTTGTTTTGCCAACATTTAAGTTAAGCCCGAATTGCGAACTTTTGGCAGCAATTTGATTCAACAACTCTTGCAGGCCTTCCAGCATGTCTGCTATTATGACAGTGTCGTCGGCATATCGTAGGTTCAAAAGATCAAAAGATCTTGGGTGGAAATAACGAAAATTCAAACTTGGATGAGCATCCCACAAGGAACACACAAAAGATCAAAGCGAAAAGAGAAATTATTAAACGATGTTTCGCCCTGGGTAACCAGCGTGGGCTCATCAGTAGTTTCACTGGTCACCCTCCACCATACATCATCAAACACCATCATACACATTGATTTCCAACCCTGAACCACTCACAAATAGGCATCGTTCCGCACTGGTACTTACTTATCCAAGTTACCTGATACGAATCGTTTGTGTATGATGGTGTTTGATGATGTATAATGGAGGGTGACCAGTGAAACTACTGATGAGCCCACGCTGGTTACCCAGGGAAACATCGTTTAATCATTTCTCTTTTCGCTTTGATCTTTTGTGTGTTCCTTGTGGGATGCTCATCCAAGTTTGAATTTTCGTTATTTCCACCCAAGATCTTTTGATCTTTTGTTTTTTAGTTTCTTTTCGGTTGAAGTAACTGATTTGGAGGTTTTTTAACTTCTTCTTTGTTATATCGTAGGTTGTTCAGTTTTATGCCGTTTATGGTCAGAGCCTCTTCACAGTTATAAAGTGCATTCTCTATTATTTTGTTACTATAGATATTAAACCACAGCAGAGACAGTATACAACCTTGGCGCATACCTTTTGTTTTTTGGACCTTTTCGGACAGTTGGCCATCAACCTTTATTTGACTCTATCAAACGCTTTCTCATAATCTATGAAACAGGCATATACTGGCACCGACACATCCCTAGACCGCTGAACTAAGACTTGAATGCTGAACAGGGGTCTCTCTTGTCCCGAACCCACCACGAAATCCAAACTGCGTGTCCCCCATAAACGATTCGCATTTTCCGTAAATTCTTTTATGGATAATATTTAGAAATACTTTTAACATATGACTCATTAGACTGATTAGGCGGTAATCACTACACTTCTTTGCTTGCATGTTTTTTAGGCATTGTGACAAAGGTTGATTTTAGCCATAAACTTAGGAGAAACAATTCTTTTACAAGAATTTAATAATAAAGATTTTATCCTCTTAGCACAAAAATTGTTAAATTTAATTACTTTATGTTTTTTTAGGAATCACAGCTGAAAAACTAAAACTTCACTTAGATAAACACAATCCCGAAAACGTGCAGTGTCCGCACTGTAAACTAGGGTTTGAAAATAGGATATATATGAATAGCCATATGATATTTGCCAGCCACAACTTTAAGGGTAAGAAAGTTTTTGCGTTTTCGATCTACGCTCAAAAACCGTTCCCGAGCCATCCGAGATCAATCCAAAAGAGCTTTGCGTGTTCGATTTAAGAACTGATCACGCTCCCGCCTATATCTGCGCGTTCGATTTGTTTCCTCCCAATGAGCATTTTTGTCTATATAGAAGTTACAGCAAGTAATATAAAACCTTCATGAAATAATCAAAAGTGATATTATTTGGGGTTGGTGATAATTTTATAACTCTAATATATCTCTTAAATGAGTATAAAAGACTTGAAAAACAACTGACCAACACCAGCTTATAAAAATTTATGGTACATAGTAATGGATAGAAAAACAACATATAGATTTTATAAAACTTCCTTATGAACCCTCAAGTCTAGATATTATTATAAAAAGGTTTTACAACTGTTCTAACAACATTACATAACAAATTAAAGGTTTTTATCGATTTAGAAATATAAATTTTCCATCTTTCTTCCCTTTGCTTGTTATGTATTATTATTTTTCTTTTTAAAATAAAAAATTTATAAATGGTGTTTACCAATCTTCTAAAATAAATTAAAATGGAAGTGAGATAAGTTGAAGCAGCAATATGAATATTTATATACTATAGGTTAAATAAAAGCTGTTTTCCCAGTCATCCTACTCTGATAATCAGCTGCGGTCCCGTGTGTACTGTATAGTTTTCGAATACACTCACAAAATTTTCATGGGCTCCAAAAATACTTGGGAAAACGGGAAAAAATATTCATTTATATAATACATTTTTTTTCACATATGTTTTTTGCTTTCTGGGAGAAATATTGAATTTTGTATTTTGTTCTTAACCCTAAACAAGCAATATTTCGATTAAAACACATGTTGAAACCCCCGTTTTTATTTTGGTCAAAAACCTATTGTTGGAATCCAGAATGGCGAAAATTTACGACAATTCTATAAAAAAAACAATACAATTATACCACTGTTTACATCTTTCAACACTATTTTATCAACGTTTTAAAAGGTCCGTTTATTCGAGCTTAACATAGTTACCATCGTTCTCTTTTCCTAAATGTATTCGTCTGAGAGAGATCCAGCATACTACACATACCAGGAAAAATACCCGCCTGTACACCCTTCAACTCTGCATAACTGTCAGAGGTAACTATCTCAAGAAGATCGCCATGCGCACTGTATGCACTCGAAGTTTCACGCTCCGTTTTTGCGAACTTAACACCGCTACTATATTGTTCTCTTTTTCTAAAACCCGGTTCCCATCTATGGGTTTCTTATGCGTGGGCTCCCCGAATCAAAACACGCATCACGTAGTCTAAGCGAGATTTGCCTATACAAGTTCATGTTGTTCCACCTGATGAGTTTTTTGAGTCAAGGGCCGCGCATGGGAAACGCTGGTCGGAATCGGGTATAGAATGCATTCGATCCCGATATCTGTCATCGAAAACTATCTCAAGAAGATTTGGATCTCTTATCTCTCTCAGGTTGATGTAATTAAAACCAGATAATGATGGTATGGTATCTCGCAAAAATGCGCCTTTTGATGACGCAAAAAAGCGCCTTTTAATGTCGCAAAAACGAGCCTTTTGATGTCACAAAATTAACCTAAAAAATCTTGTTTATTTTTTTGTTCTAAAAACAGTGGTATTATAACCACTATACAAAGAAATTAATAAAAACATTATAGAAAGAATTGGCAAAAAAGGTTTATGAATGAGTTCATAAGAATATTGAGGCACCAATTTATATAATTATTGTGTCTGAGTTCCCAAGTTTTTATAAGTGTCTCTTTGTTGTTGGTTACTTAAGTTTTTATAAGTGGGTTGATAGCAACATTTTAAAAACCAATCTATATATCTTTAATTGATAGTTACTTACGGTTTTATAGATGGGTTAACAGAAAGATTTCAAAAACCAATTTATATAACTTTTGTCACTGATGACTTATATTTTTATAAATATGTTGGTGGAAACATTGTTAACACCAATTTATATAACATTTGTTACCGATGACTTTAATTTTTATAAAGATGTCGCCAGTTTTATGTTACCTTAGGGTACCATCATTTTAGAACCTTTAATAAAACAAATATACAAAGTCAATTCCTGTAGGAAACCTCTAAATACGGTAGGGCATTAATGGAACCCTCTTTATAATAATTATATAAATTTTTGTCACCAGAGGTTTCTGAAAATGCTCATTGTGGCGCGTTCGATTTGTTCCCTTATATACCTTACTTTTAGCGTTTTCGATCTACAGTGCTCTCAGATCACCCCCACACAGAGCAGTGACGTCACAAAATCTGTCCAGGAGTGATCTGAGGGTGATTCCGAATTCGAATATGAGCACTCGACTGGCGATCGTAAATCGAACGCGTTTTCGCTCTAAAATTTATTACAGAACTTTTCAGAATATATTTTCGTGGGGCCCCCTAGTGCGTTCATGCAAAGCTTTATTTTACAACTTTGTCTGTAAAGCACTGCTTTGCACAAAATTAATAATTTTTGCCCTTTTTTAAGGCACATTAAAGAAGTCATTTTCATAAACTCGATTTTCTGTCCATTTTTTTTTCAAGAAATAAGATGCCATAAACTTTTCAAAACAAAAAATTACAAAGTAAGGTTATGTCTATTGTTTTCATCCAACTCCTTGATTCCTCAAGATTGACGGAGCAAGAAAAAGCGGTCCGGCAGAGATTTGGAGCACAAATCGAACACGCAGATTTCGGCGGGAGTGTGATCCATTCTTAAATCGAACACGCAAATCTTTTTTGGATTAATCCCGGATCGCTCGGGAGCGGTCTTTGAGCGGAGATCAAAAAAGCTATTTGTTATTTTAGTCCACTGAAATTGGCGATTTACCTTGAACAAATTGCAACACGAGCGGTTTTAACGTTATTCCGCTTAGATTGGCCTACTTTTTAACATACCCAAAATCACAAAAAAAAAATGTTCATTAACTAAGACGTGATGTTTTTAGACTAGTTTTCAATACTGGTTTTGAATCTGAAAAAAAATTGGAATAAGATACAAATAAGATTGCTAGTCACGTTTTCTCTCTATAAACATGGCTAGCCTAAAGCAAGAGATGTAGCACATGTTTTTGGGTTTAATTCAACCTGAAAAATTCAGAAATCACATAGGAAAAACTACACACATTGCAGCTGATTTGAGGGGGGTTACGGCACATGTTTTTGGACTAAATTTTATTGCTCATTACAAAAATAGTATTATTTTCTAAAAAAAAAAAACAGAAATAAAATAGTTAATCGCGTTTTTTCTTTCTATCCTTTGAAGACAAATGATGTATGAGCAACATAGATAAATAGGTACCTACTTATTTACCCTACATGGAATTTGCGTAAAAAAGCTAATCTTAAACACATGATAGAATAGAAATTTTTTCTATCGGGCCAAAAATTCGCAGATAATATATAGGGGGATTTGGCACATGTTCGTGGGAAAAACTTTCAGGATCAAAATAATCTATAGAATGCCAGATTACACATTTTGATTTCTTCAAACGAAAAAGAATTGAAAATCATGTTAGTTCATCTAAATTTCTAAAAGATGACAGTTATCTTCTTCATCAAAAACAAAGTTATGATTGTTTTCCACAAACCAAAACTACACTTTTTTGCACTCGACGCGCGTTTCGCTAACAACGTTAGCATCATCAGGAGACGATAAACAACTTGTTAGCGAAACAAATTGTTTATCGTCTCCTGATGATGCTAACGTTGTTAGCGAAACGCGCGTCGAGTGCAAAAAAGTGTAGTTTTGGTTTGTGGAAAACAATCATAACTTTGTTAGTGCAACCAAAGGTTCCAAATTCCCAACATTTCTTCTTTATGTTGATTTCGTTTTGCGTTTGTTTACTGTCATAACCCTCTACAGTTAAAACCTCCCTCTCTCCCGAAGTGCTGCGCGCGTAGGTAGTTATTCCATATTATGTGACATCAGTTAGTTTTAGGAAATTAACGCGAATTTCCTAAATTTCTTTAATATTTTAAACAATAGTTGAGTAGGTAGCTACCAAAAGTAGGAAGATAATGATTTAATTTTATAATTTCTTTAGTAAGTAACCAACAGGAGGCAATTTTTTTCATAAAATATGTTTTTTATGAAATGTGTCCAATTCCAATATAAAAGTGAGAGAGATGACAACATTAGCAATCTTTTTTCATCCTTTTTTATGAGTTTTAAGATCAACGTTAAAAGTTATTTTTACTAAAAAACTCATGCATGTGCATAATAATATGATGTGTTGTGTTTGGGATTTTTTTTTCTATAGGATAGAGAAAACATGGTTCAGGGCTATAGTGCTGTCTTTTTTTGAAAAATGAAAAAAATATTTATCAGCGGTAAAAATTAGTTCAAAAACTCAAGTGATAATTTTAAAGTAGTTATGGTTTTATATGTTAAAATATAAATGCAAGTTTTTCGTGAAAAAAACGATGTGCTGCAAATCCGATTTTGTCCGCTTTTGGATATGTTAAAAAGTAGGTATTCTAAAGTTAAAAAACCGTTAAAACAGATCGTGTTGCTCTTTTTCAAAACACAGCATATAATCTGTTACGTATTTTAAGAGTCTTTTTTTAGGGTAGAGAGGGAAAACAGGATTCACGGCTATAGTTCTGTCTTTTTCTAAAAAAACGATAAAATATTTGGAACCAGCGGTAAAAATGGTTATGGGTTTATAAGTTTTTCTGAATTTTTTGGCAGCCATCTTGAAAAAACGTAAAAAAAAAAACGATGTTCCGCAAGTTATATTGTGTCCGATTTTGAATATGTTAAAAAGTGGACTTTTTTACAAGAAAAACCGAGCAATTTGTTCAAGGTAAGGCCTGTTTTTTCGCTAATTTCAGTGGACTATTTCTTGTTTATGGCATCTTTTTTGAAAAAACATGGATAGACAGTCGAGTTTATGAATATTACGTCTTTAATGTGCCTCAAAAAAGGTTAGAAATTATGAAAACACCTTTTGCATGAACCTCCTAGGGGGCCCCATGAAAAAATATCCCGAAAAGTTACAAAAAAAAAGAGAGATTTGTGACGTCACTGCTCTGGTTGGAGCTGCTCTCAAATCGAAAACGCTTTTAAATTAAATGACTTTTATTCAAATTGTTATGCCCAACCTGTTTCGACACTATAAACGACTGTCATCATCAGGGGTTAACCCAGGGAGGTGCTACAAATACGGTGACATTTGAGAGTGTCTATAGGAAAATTCACAAGTTTATTTGTTTATCCAAGAAAAATATGGTAAAGCTTAGATTTTTAGCAATTTGTTTTTGCTGGATATATCCAATCTGTTCCCAAAATTTTTTTCTTAACCAAACAGTTTTCGAAAAAAATATAAAAAAGTAGCCACAAGCCTACTACTGCAGGGTATCCAGCGACCGAGAAAACCGGGAACTTTCCGGGAATTTCATGGAGCCGGGAAAAACCGGGATTAAAAAGGGATGAAACAATGAGTGTGTAAATTTTACTTTCCCTTTTTATTCGGAAAATTAAAAATATTCTTAACCAATCATCAAATTAACCCATTTAAAGTTTTAGAATAGTTGGGCCATTAATAATATGAGTTTCATTCACTCTTGGAATTTCTAATGAAAAAAAAATACTAAATACTAAAAAATGGAAAATTTCGCAGAAAACGATAGCAAAACTTAACAATTGTTTATTTGTTCTTAATGGTTTTAAGGGAATGGGGAATGTAAAAGACGGCATTTTACCCTAATGGTATTGTTTTTCGTACACACTGACTCAACCCAAAACACCTACATAAATCCCTCCTTAAAAAAAGCTGCGCCTTCTGGTTTATTATTTCTCGTGCGCCGCTTCTATGGCATGTTATTGGCAAAAAAGTTTAAGGTAAATCAACAACCGTAAATCTGATTATCCCCTTTCTCCTAGATTTGAGACAACATAAAGTGCATATTAAATAAAATAAAATAAAGCAGGAAGAAAGTCTAAAAGGACCGGAAAAAAACCGGGGCTTTGTTAATGAATTTTTGCTGGGCACTCTGTAAAATCGCACTTTTATGCCTTGGTGTATATATTATTTATGTCTTCGGGCTTTCCACCACACTACTCAACTGTCCCTACTATGCCAGCTTAAAGAGGCGCAGAGGTACTTCGTCATTTTGTATTTTTTTTTATTTTCCGGTATAGACACAAAACTTGACTGTCTCTACTGTATGCGAAAGAAAAATCTAGTGTACCTCGCCAGCTTATTCATCTACATTAAAGAATGCCACTTAAAAGAGGCGCGGAAGGACAAGTTTCTCAGTTTGGGCGACAACATGGGCTTCGAGTTAAGACCCTGTCTAGTGTGTTTCACTTATTTTTATTAGATTTTATTTACAGTTACTACGTCTTTTTGTGCTTTCGAATGCTAACATTTTTTAAACATTTTCTACTACAGATACAAAACTTGACTGTCCATACTGTATGCGAAAGAAAAATCTACTGTCTCCCGCCAGCTTATTTAACCACATCAAAGAATGCCACTTAAAGGAGGCGCAGAGGGATAAGATCCTCAGTTTGGACGATAACATGGACTTTGAGGATCCCGAGGAGGGGACTTTCAAGGGCGAGGCACAGGATGAGGACGATGTAGAAGATATACAGCAACAGACAGATAAGGTTTGTCAAATTTCTAGTAATTTTTTGGAAAAACTCAACTTTTTTGCTAAGTTGTGCGTTTTTCCATTCTCAATGCGAAATGAACAGCCTTGCACCTCAAAATTTTGAACTGGGCACCCTAAAGGGAGGCAGTTAACTCCCTTGGGGTGAGCAAAGGTCCATCTCAATGAAAACATATTTATTATTTTTTTTAAACCAAGCAAAAAATGGTTAGGTTACCTATCCATCATAATTTTTACCACTAGTTCTAGAAACTACTATTTCTGCTTAGGTAAAAATAATCTCAGACGTGAAATTCGCGAGAAAGTCCCAAAAAGGAGAAATAGTTGAGGAGGAACATGAAGGAGAGGAGGAAGCGGAAACACACCAAAACTCTGAAACGACTGAACCGGAAACTATTGATACACAGGCGATGAGTAATGTAAACGTTCCTAGGACGATTGCCAATGATTTAGGTAAGAATAAAAAATTGGAAATACGATCAGCACGGGTTTATAAGGCAATCTAACAAAACATGAATTGACTCCAATATGGCCGCTGAAGTCAAAACCCATCGTTTTTTTTATAGCACAGTCGTTTCTGATTGAGGAAAAAACCACTATATTCTAAAAGTTTTAACTCCTTGAAAACCGGGAAATCCGTGAAAAAGTCGGGAATTCGGTGGGGTCGAGAAATTTGCTAAGAATCTTTGAATTTTTCAGATTTTTTACCTGGTTGAGATTCCCTTGTACATGTACATGTAACTCTTTTTGCCGGCCTCCGTAGTGCAGTGGGTTCGCATCCCGGATAGAATGGATATTTTGTGTTTGTTTTTAACTCTGCAAAAATACTTTGCTATATTGGGCATTGATTCTACTATGGATGAAAAGTCCCAGTATAAAAAAAATAAATAAATTTTAATGAAATTTTTTCCTGCAGCGCTATCTTTCGAATAGAAAATATATTTTTATAAAATATTTAAAATTTACGGGCTTTTTAAATTTTACACAGTACTTTTTGTAAAATTTTACACTCTGCGGTATTTGTTTTGAACACAATACCAGATAATTTTTTTGTCGCTCCCCCCTTTGCCCCTCACCAAACTCAAAAGTTTCAACAAAATTTACTTTTGGCGCTCGCTATAATGTCATTAATTGTTACAATTTCAGTTAACAGTTTTTATCAACAGCATTCAAAACGTGTAAAAAATAGCCTTTTTAGTATAATTTTTTCAAAATTTTTGCCTGCGGGCATTTATGCCATTTCACTAACACATATAGAACTGAGACTAGATCCCAACCCAACTCAGCGTCTGTTAACCCCAATTTTTTAAAATAAACACGAAAAACATCTTATAGGTAGGTACTGGTAAAAATGTTGTCTGCAGCACTATAACATCATTGATTGTTACAGTTTTAGTTTAATTTTAAGCATTTTTATGACATGATTTTGGCAAAAAATCTAGAATTGAGACCAGATCCCACACCAAACCAGCATTTTCTGCTTAAACTACAAAAAATTGCATGCAGGTCTTTGACATCGCGATTTTAAAAAAATAATTCGGGAAAAAGTCGGGAATTTGATCTAAGGAATCTTGTGCAAAACATTGCAATTATCCCCCTAGTAGTTCTAAATAACGTCATCTCTCTCAATCATGAGACTGCCGACCGGGTCCTTGAAATAGCATACAACATAATCAACACTGCTCTCTCAAACTGGATGGAGAATAAGTTCCACCAATACTGGAGAGAATTGCCAGGACTGGCGCATTCCAAAGAGTTCATTACAGAACCCTGCAGGAAGAGGGCCGGGAAACTTATTGAGCTCCCGGACAATGGTTGATCCTTGGTTGACCTATATACTTGACACTCCAGGCTGAAAGTACCATTGCACAGAATGGGTCTATGTGAGGACCGAATGTAGGCTCTGTATGGAGGAGGACGAGACAGCCAGACATGTGCTGTGGGATTTTTATAGCAACAAACAATCTCGAAAAGTGAGCCACAATAGACCCGCTAGTGGTGGCAGTGGATAATGCAAGACTGGCACACTCACAAATGAATCATCATCATGATCTCAAATCACCCAAGTAGCATTTTTGGTCAGAACTTGGGTATTATATCCCTTACATAGGATCGGACTATTTCCCTCTAAAAATTAAATAGGGACTAAATTAAGTAAAAAAATCCCACTATTCTACCTAAGTGGGGACAGAACTGACGGAAATTTTCCCTGCAAAATAAGTCAGGTCAATATAAAAATGAACGCCGCTAATAATGGCTACTAGTGTAGGGGCATATGTCGATAATTTCTCTCCCGTGGGATTTTGAATGAAGGAGTTTTGCGACTATGTGGGATTGATAGCTCTTTAGTCACACAATCAAGTGTTACCAGGTGTTTTGTTCCCATCCGTGTAGAAGAAGTTGATATGACGTCACCTTTCAAGATGGCGGCCAAAAATCATAAAAGATACAACTTTCGCAATCGGGGCATGATTATACTCGATTCTATATAATTTGAGAACGAGGATTCCAAAAAATTCAGTTTTAAAGTCATCCGACCTTAAATGATTTTGAAAATCGCTAAAAAACAAGATTTGAACATACTAAAGACCGCTATTCATCAACTATTAAAGCGAAGAGGACCAAATTTGGTAAGACAGAAAAGAAGGGCAAGTCCAACAATATTATTAAAAAATATTGGTTTAGCTATGACGCGTTTCAATATGGCGGCTGATATATCAAAATGGCGACCTATAACCACATTTTATTTTATCCAGTTTCGTAAAAAAGCAAAAATGACAAGGTTATTGAATTGTCTCCGCTTACCACGAAAAAAAGGTTTAGTTGATGCATGACCTTGATTGACATTGAAAATACCATGTACAAGTCAAAAACCAGTTTTTTGTGATGTTTTTTTCCAATTTACCACTACGCAAAAACTTTAAGCGCCGGAGATGAAATTAATATGTTAGCCATAAACGAACACTTCATTTTAAACATCCCTACCATTTTTTTTGATATGGCTTCCCAGATGTTTATGCTATACCCCGGTAAAAATGACCTATATGCCTATACTTTTTGCTTTTGCTTTCAAGAAGTAGGATCTTTCAAGTGTCCTGCCAGATTTGAAAAAACTAAATTTTATTTCACAGTTCACCGACCATTTATTTAGAAAAATTGAATAAAAGTAAGGTTATGGAGACTGTCAACTGTCATCGGCGGAATTGTTGGAGCGTTTTCCAGTCGCATGTTGGGTTGTTAGTAACCAACGGTCGTGGCAAGTGGTTCATTTGGGATTGTTTGACGACTGTAGTCCATTTACGTGTGTTTTTTGGGATTCTCATAATATTCGCCATTTTTGTTACCGTCGTTTATGTTCGAAGTGGACGCCATTGTTTATATTTACTAAACACGGAAAAAAATACTACAAACACCATTGCATGGCATTTTGGAGACGTTTTATGTTCTGGGAGAGATAGGTGTTTGACCATGGATTCCTAAAAAGAGGGCTTTAGTAGCATCCATTTTTTTTTCATTAAAAAAAAGCAATATTTTTCGTTTAAACACAAACAAATCAAGGGCGCGCGTGTTGTTTCAGTCCTTTTCTAAGCATATTTGTCAGTAAACCGAATTGCATTTTCAAATTTTGCTATATAAATACTATTTAATAAACGGTAATTATCAAATTATAATTTTTTGTTTGCGATTTTCTAAAGTGTATAAAAATAAGTTCATTTTAGTAACCGAAGTTTGAGATGGGCAACATTTTGGGTAGTGAAAAACCACCAAAAAATCAATAACAAAGAGGGCGCTAGTGTAGTCATTTTGGGTCGTATTTTACGACTTAACAAGAACGATTACTATTCCGAGTCCAGTCACTGCACAATGACGTAAGGACTCAAAAATCATCCACCATTTTGGTGTAAATCCGGGTCGGCATGTTGGCTAAAAGGACGTCGCGGTTGCATTTAAAAACGTCGCTACGCCGGTAAATTGCTGCTTGGATTAGTCTAATAATAGTTAAATGGTTTTAAAATGAACCTATTCACAAAATTCAGCCGGACATTTAAACATTTTAAAATATTTTTAGACACTTTTTTAACAGTAAAAAAATTAAAAAAGAACATATTGATTCAATATTATTTTCAAGTAGGAATTACATATTTTTTACATAAAAAACTAAATAACTAAATCGATCATCCAAAATTTAGGTCAAAAATAGGTAATTTGTGACTACCGCGGACATCCACCAAAAAGTGTCTAACAATAAAGGCAAACTACTTGGTAAGAAAGAGCTACATTAACGCCTCAAATTGTTCCCTGAATCTAATTAAAAGAACGGTACAAATTTTGTTGCCAAATTAACCATTATTTGACCTATTTTCAGCCCAACATAGTAATGCTTATGAAGGATTCTTATAAACTAAAGAAGAGTAAGACTTTTCCTAATGTAGTTAGGATTCTTTTAGCACTGGTTTAGTGAACCTAAAATGATGCTTGGGCAGTCAGCCCTAAATATAGTCTCACTTGGAGACGATTTTTAGGCTGAACTGAGAGAGATAATGCTTATTTACAATACACTCGAGAAAACAAAAAAAATGGTACAAAATGACAAGTTACTTGTACGCCACCATTTTTAAATGACAAATCAACTGATTATGAGTTTCTCCGATAAACGCCCCAGTGTTTAGTTTCCTTCTAAATATCTCTTACCTAAAGTAAAGTACGACCTAATAAAAAAATTTTGAAAAAAAATGAGAAGTTCTTTGTTTTTTTGTCTTACGAAAATTTTGAAAACCGTGTTCAGTTATTTTTTGCATATTGTTTCAAAAACTTTTGTTTTGAAGCGATACACAAAAAATCATTTAATGTGGTTTTCAAGCAACACCCAAAATCTCTTACAATTGTCGGTCATTTTTCAAGCATTTGTGGTATCATCGCTGATCATTACAACTTTTTATGATTTTTTTAATTCTATTAATTTTACTCTTTGCACATTCTTTGCACTTTTTTGAACATTTTGTTTTATCGATTATTTTCCTTATATTTATTTCATTTCCTTAAAAATGTTTTTGTTTACCTCCTTCCTCTTATTTCCGCACAGGTTTAGTAGATATTGTTGTCCTAGATGACAACAGGCAGTACATCCTTCAGCAGGGACCCAAAAGGCATCCGGCGGAGGAAGGGACAGAGTTTATTTTACCGCAGGAGCTCAACAACGACGGTAGGTGTACCCCCTAAAAACAGGATATTATCTAAATACATAGTTACTTTGTTTATACGGGCTTTTTAAAGCGCTTTTATATAAACACGGTTTGAACGTTTTATTTTTAGCACTGAAATCGTTTTTTATTTTAAGCCGATTTAACAGATTTTAGAGATAGCACCAATTTGAATGTCTGTATGAGCACTTAAAATAGCTTCAGCATTGCTGTCAATTTCAAATCGTACTTTTACAAAACCGTTTTAGACGCGTACGTAAGTA
The DNA here is from genome assembly GCA_963921995.1 of Oxystoma pomonae. NCBI lineage: Eukaryota > Metazoa > Arthropoda > Insecta > Coleoptera > Brentidae > Oxystoma > Oxystoma pomonae. The sequence goes on from OY998172.1 coordinate 43,179,828, forward strand.
AGGTTCGGTGGACTACGAACCTGAAGCAGTCAGGTTTTTAGTAGTTTCTAGACTACCGCACTGATAAAAATGGTTGAAATTACGTTGTATTATGCTTGGCCAAAATTTCGTTATTTCTTTGCCGCTCGGCACTGCTGCCTTTGCAGATATTTTTGTACATGACTCGTCTTAGTTTGTATCCAAGAATCGAAGGATTTTTTGAGAGATAGTTGGGGCAAATTCTGCAATTTCAGTTGTGAATTTGGCTCTGCTATTTCCTTTATGTGCTATTTCAAATCTGAAAGTGTTCTATTTGTTGATGTGGTTTTTGCCTGTCTTGGTCCTGTTCCCATTTGTTCAGTTATTCCATGAAGTGGATTTCCATTAGGTCGCACTCCAGCTCGAATTTGGATCTGAAAAACCCAATCCAGTTCCGTTCGCTAGTTTGGAGCCGCCTTCCTGTTTATCCCTCTATGATTGGCAGCCGTTTATGATAAACAACCAGATCGTCATTGGGTTTGCTGGCATTTCACAGTTTTATTTCTTCTAAGATGTGCAAATCACCCAATATATCCAGACTTTAATTTTGTCTGTCTGCCTCTTTGTATATATATATTTTTTTAAAAGTATTTGGTGTAATAAAGAACATATTGATTATATAAATTAAATTAAAGATTTGCATTTCTTCAAAAATTTACTATAAATCGTACTGTCCCATCCAAGTAGTGGTAGCGGAACAAAAAATCTGGGGCCTTATTCTCCCAACATTCAAATGTATATAAAATTAAACTTTTATATCTACTTTAGTCCGCCAGGGGCTGAATTCTTGAATCTCAACCGCACGAACGTTCATTTCTGTGAAGTAAATTGAATAAATTAATATAAAATGGTTATTTATATAAATACGTCTCTCGAAATGAAGCTGTTCGCCTGGTTCATACAGTTTTTTGGTGAATGTTATCGGTGAACGCTGGTTCAAGAAGATTGCAATTATTAGGAGGAATTTTATATTTACTACAGAATATTCAGCCCCTTAAAGAGGCTCGAAACTTGCTTTGGTGAAGCGTCTTTCAGATCTAGTGCGTCGATCTGTGGTTTGCCGAAAATAAGTTGACGTTGACGTGCAATGGTCGGACACTCACACAGCACATGTCTGGCCGTCTCGTCCGCCTCCATACAGAGCCTACATTCGGTGTCCTCACTTAGACCCATTCTGTGTAATGGTACTTCCAGCCCGCAGTGACTGGTATATAGATCAACCATTATCCGAATCTCCTATCTGGTGAGCTCAACGAGTTTCCCGGCCGTCTTCCTGCAGGGTTCTGTAATGAACTCTTTGGAATGGGCCAGTCCCGGCAATTCTCCCCAGTATTGAATCAAGAAACAAGAATCAATTTATTGGTGTTAATTTACACATACATATGCGTTTTCACAAGTCAATAATTTCTTATAAATATTATTCAAATCGATTAATTTTTGTCATAAAATAAAATTATATGTAAGTATAAGTTATTGTAAACATCAATCAAAACATCGCACTTGACTACTAAACATCATTATTTAACAACAAAATATCTTACTTAATCACTAAACAAAATGAACAGTATATAACACTATATAATGAATTAAAAAAGATCTACGCATGGTGCCTAATAGGATTGGAACAGCTGAGAATCGAGAAACTCATCTAATGAGTAAAATACATGGTGTATTAGTTATGCCTTAATCATAACTTTAAATTTATTATCGGAAGCTCTTTTATTTTATTGGGTAGTTTGTTAAAAAATTTGATTGCCAAACAACCTGGACCGTACTGCGTTCTCTTTAGTCTGTTGTAACTTGGAATTAATTTGTCTCGATTTCTTGTGTTGTAGTAGCGAACTGCGAGGCATACCAGAGGACGAGATACCATGTATTCGGTTCCCCGACCCTGGATGAGGAGGACTTGCACACGCTCAAATGGGATAAAATACTGGACTTTGCAAAAAGAACAGTAAAACCAGAAGAGCAGGCTGCTAGACCAGTGGTGCAGGCGGCGGATTAGGGGCAGGCTCGGGGTAAGGCAGAAAGGGCCCTGGGAGGCCTACTTGCCAGGCTTCGCGCCGCCCCTCTCTACTACTACTACTTGTGTTGTAGTTATGACAGTCTCTGTGAGCTTGGTAATTCTCTATATTTTTCTTAATGTAAATCAAGTTTTCAAGAATGAAGAGTGAGGGAAACGTTAATAACTTCTGCTCTGTAAAAGTTCGTTTGCAGTCCTTTCTTTATCCCAACCCAAAGACAACCCTAACGGCTCTCCGTTGCAACCGAAAAATCCTGGAGGAGTGATACGCGATTGTATCAGTCCATAATCGATTGTTTCAGTCCATAATAGGCACTTTTTAGAGTTTCTCCTGCAACACAGTGCGACAGATTTCTCAACAGGAAAATATTACAACCAATGTGCTTAGCTAACTGTCCAACATGGCAGTCCCAGCGCAATTTGGGGTTCATATGTACACCAAGAAATTTTACACACGGTGGATTTTGGCATTGGTGGAACTTCCGTACTCTTTGTCTTCCTCCGTTTTAGTAAGAATAAAAACAGATTTTAGGCATAACCTGTTACAATTATGAGTACGCACGGCGTGAAAAATTTAGACCCAAAACTGAGCCTCTGAAAATTCATATAAAAAAATATACCTTGAAGCTTTAAAAATCGTTTCCTTTAGTATTTCTTATTTTTTTGCCTTAGCTCTCCTACAGGCTGCCTCCAACGAACTGAACTCTACCGACGAACTAGTCATGGTGCTGACCGACCAGGATTATCACCAGGACGGACAGAGTCCTGGACAGTCGGACAACTCCAATATCGTCGTTTTGTACAGTCATCCGGTGGAGGGTCAAGATGGACAGTTTATTACGTCACAGGTGAATTTTGTGAATTTAATTGTAAATTGTTTATGTGCGCCACTGCCATTATTATAAAAAGTCGGGCAAACATCCACAAACTTGTTATTGTCTCACAATTGTTTACTACCACTTCTAATTTTTTCTCTAAAAGGTATCTTGACCATTGACTAAAATTTTATTCAGCGATTCTTGCAGAACTTCCAGCAGCCATTATGACAGTGAAGTTGTGAAGTACATCTTCTATTATTTTATTACTGTAGATATCAAACAACAGCGGAGACAATAAGCAACCTTGGAACTCTTCGGATATTTGGTCTTCAACTTTTATTTGAGCTGTCGTTTTGTACATATTGGCAATTATCCTTTTGGCCAACCTATTTTTTAAATTTTACGCAATTATAAAAGTGTGGTTTTTATGCAACCTTCATATTGGAAAAACAAATAATTCGTTTTTTTTTAGGGCAACATAATGGTTAACTCTCAAACAGGAATGTTGGAAATTCGGAACGGTGCTGCCATCACCACAACTGACGGCGATATCCTCGTGAATCAGCAAATATCTAACGAAAATCAAGGAGAATCGATCGAATTAATTGAGAAAGAAATACAAGACAATCCCAATCTTAAAAGAAAAGAAGTCGTTAAAGCAGTGGTTAAAGATAGTAAAACTTCTCACCATGATGAATTAAACAATCAAAATAGTAAAAGTGTTTCTGGTAAAGCACCACCAAACAAAACAAATTTAGAACCTAGTGAAGAACCGACTAAAGATGATGAAAATAATAAAAGGTCTACAGATGGAGATGTACCGGATGGTCTTGCTCAATGCGAACCTATGGATGTTGATGAGGATACAACTTTACAATCGATCCAGGAGGCGTCCAATGAGGAGTTAAAACCAGAGGTAAAATAAATATTTTAATTTAAAAAAATGTTTATTGAAGTACGTAGTGACAACAAAAAAGTTGTTACCAATCATTACATTTTTTCATTTTAGTCACAAGAAAAGCAACTAGGAACCGCTGAAGACAATGAAGTACATAAAGACACTTCAGAGGATCATGGATCCGATGTTCCTCCAGAATTAAATTCCTCAAGGAACGAGTCAGTGACAATAAATGAACTTAATACGAGTACAGAGGACAATCTTATTCTAAATGATCCTACCAGTTTTTGTAGTGAGCAATCTACGGCTGAAGAAGAAGGTGAAATTTTTTAAGAAGAAAAATCACTAATCAATTTTTACCCCTTTTTTTATTGTCCTTACTTTTATTTACATCTTAATCCCGTTTACAGAGAGTGGTCCGCAATCCGCTGAAGACCAAACTATTAAGGAAAATCAACAAGAGCCAGCGGAGTGTCAGGATGAACCTATGGAAGTTGATGGCGCTCTAAAAACTGCAGATGAAGTAGATAAGAATCCAGAAAGTAATAAGAAAAATGAGGTTGGTTAGTTGGTTACAAGTATTTTGTAAAGAATTCCATTTAAGTGGTAAGGAACATTCAATTTTAGATTTTTTTTGCAGGCACAATTAGACACATCAACTGACACGGTTACAGAACCTGATCCAATTGCAGAAAACGCTACTGCAACAGTGGAACAAGAAGAAAATGTTTTAAGCAACAATCAAGAAAAAGAGGGAGAGTGCGAAGGTGAAAAGGAAGAAGATGCAGAGCCTTCAAAAAGGGTAATGGATATAAACGAGGCACAAAGGTAAGAAACATGTATTTTGTGTAATGCGAGTCGTTATTTTCTATCGGAATTCACTCCAAGGTTTATTATATAATATCTCCAGTGTTTTGTACTGATCCATTTCAGTAATTAATGCCCTGAACTAGTTTTTGTACATTCTTTACAAGGTTGTGTGCAGAAATCATCTGGGTTCATTTTTAGTTTTTGATATATTATCTGTCCCTGCTTGATAACTGAGTTCAAATTTTTTGTTTCCAGGCGACTGTGTTACCCTGAATAAATAAATGGTGATTTTTTTTTATCAAAAACAGTAATAAAATTAACAAATAAAATAGCAGAATTTATAAATAAACTATAACGCACAGAAGCAAAGCTTGTTAGTGCCAAGTCACCATTGGCTTAAAGTCATCGAGAAGAGAAATCACAATCCAGAAAGAAAGTCACCAATTAGTTAAATTAGTCACAATTCAGTAAAACTAGCCACAAGGAATTGGGTTACGTTTTTCATGTATTTTACACAACACATAATACCTATTACTACTAACTAGTTTTTAAACAAGTTTGCTATTTGTAATCTTTCTGTAGCAAATAACCATTTTTAAAATTGTTTTCAAACACTTTCTCATGAATAACTATTTTTAAATTATTTGGTATAAAGTTAAAAAATTTAGGAGCTAGATATTCAAAATTCTTATGGACCATTTCTTTCCTTGTTATTGGGATATTCACGTGATTATTTTTATGTCTATTATTATGTGGCTGAGAAGATGTCTTCTGGTTTATTTTTTTATGTATAAAAATTACTAATTTAAAAAAGTATAACCGCATCTTTGCAAAAAAGCAAAAGTTAAGAAATAGAGGTAAGTTTATTTAGATGAAACCATTTGCTTATTTCATTAAAGTCATTTTCTGTTTTTGTTTTAAGCTCTTTCCAACTGTCGGCAGAGTAGAACATTACGTCGTTATCAGCAAAATTTGACATTTTACTTTCGCTTTCAATTTTTAAAAGATCATTAACATATATTATAAACAGAAGAGGCCCCAGCACCGTCCCTTGTGGAAAACCACAAGTAACGGTCCTAAGGTCACTCCTTACACCATTTATTTCAACAAATGGTTTTCTATTGTTTAAATAAGATTTTAATAAATTGAAAGCCCTCCATCTAAATCCACTTACCTGCAGTTTTTGGATTAATCTTTTGTGGCTAATAGTGTCAAATGCCTTAGTTAAGTCTACAAAAACACAGCGCAGCTTTTTTTATTGTCTATTTCATTACAAAGTTTGGAGCATAAGTTGAGTTTGTCCTAACCCCAAATTCTTTCTTTGATATTATATTATGGTCGTCAAGGAATTTAACCATTTGTTTTTTATTTTTTTTTAATTTTTGATATGTTTCATAAAAGGGAAATTAGTCGGTAATTATTCACATCATTTGTGTAAGCCCTGCTTAAATTAAGGTTTAATTTGTCCCAATTTAAGAATGTTTGGAAAGTACCCAATGCTAAAACTAAAGTTTATCAAGTAGACCAACAAAGGAGAAATTTCACTGACGATCTCTTTCAGAGTTTCCGCCTTGATACCATCGTGACCAGGTGATTTTTTGCAACGTTTCTTAATTCTTCGCTGCATTTCCAATCTACTCTAGATCATAGACATCATAGAGTAGTAGAACAATGTTCGACGAGTGCGCATATAAAATTAAGGAAAACACCATCAGTGCTATTTTTATGGGAGCTTCAATTTGAAGGAAAATTAAGCGTTAAGACAGATATAATTATTTTTGCAGATATCCTAAGCTCTGGAGTTGATAAATTTAAAAAGGGATTTAGTGAGGGTGAATAAATAACAAAATCAAAAAAGGTAATGGTAACCGTAGATCCGAATTTCGCACTTGTGGTGCTCATCAGTACGGTGTTAGGAATTAGGAGATGAAATGATGATGAAAAAATCTGAAACAGGATTCATGTAAAAGACAACCATCTGTCAAATTGCAGAATCGGCAGATGTACCTTCAATTTGAAGGAAAATTAAGTGTCTCTACGGAGACAGATATAATTATCTTTACACCTTTTGAGTGAATTCACCCTCACTAAATCCCTTTTTAAATTTAAAATTTTTAATTTGCGCCCATCGCTTTTATTATGGTCTAAGAAAGATAAAAAATTATTTTCTACTTTTGAATGCATTTAATAAAAACTTGTTTTTTAAAAGTTTTTTTGTAATAAAAATTTATTTATACAATTATTTCATGGATAGTGTGCAAAAGTAAATGAGTAAAAAATTTTAGCTGATCTTTTAATATAAAAAAAACACCCATATTTTATGTTTTCGGCATTTTTTTGACGCAAAGAAGCATTTTAAATTACTTTTTGCAAATTGAAAAGTATATAAGTGGTCGCAAAGAGTAGGTTAATGCCTTCGTTAATTCCTATTTTGTTATATTACCCGTGATAGACTTTTAGCTGACTGCTTAACTGTTTTCAGAGAAATCAACAAATCTATCCTGGAAGATTGGAGTGAAGATACAGACTCGCAGCAGTCTGATAAACCCGATGTTAGCACCGAAAGTAATGACAATACCGACCTTGGTACCGGCTTGGGTGATGATAAGGGACCCTCGAACGTCAGTAAGTTAATGGACGATTGGGAAGACGAGGATGAGGGAAATTAATGCAGTGCAGTGTTTCTTGCAGTATTCTGACGAGAGACCAATAAATATAGATGGCCTTGTAAATAGCGGAGTGGTTTGTCAGAGTTGACAAATGTTTGTGGTATTTTTTTTTGTAAATTTTGACTATATTATTGGAAGTGACCACCCGCCCCATATATAAAGATTGTTTTGGTTTTGTCAATATCAAAGTTTTACTGTTAGAACTTGTTACATGTGATGACTTGAAGCATAAATTTAAGTTGAACTTGTTAGGTTGACATTGATTAAAAATAATTTTTATTGTCTGCGTCAAAATTTGTGAGGTGCAGCCATTATCAAATTAAAAAGTGTGTTTTAATGAAAATAAGGATTTTAAAATACCGTTTGGCTCAGACACATCGTGTATAGGGTGATGCAAATTCGAGGGGATTGTATGGGGTTTAAGGTATCTCTAAGGGGGTTAGATTTTTTTTAGGTTTAGGTATCTAAGCAGTCTTTAAACATGCGTTTTAGAATTTGCCCTATAACTTTTTTATTATTGAAAATTCATTTTTGATGTAAATCGCTTTTCTATTGATAATGCAAAGTAAAATTTATTTGTCAAATTGGATTTAATCTGTAACGTTTAGTTTTTGAGATACAAGACTAAATTGGTATTTTTCTTATAGAATGACTGGATTTTTAAATTTAACTTATGTTCCTTCAAAATGATTTATTGCACATGATACTCTAATTTTTGTATTCTTATAGTATTATTTTTTTTATTTTCCTAATATTTTTTGTATTTTTTAATTTAATTTTATTTTCGTTTTCCGTGAAAAGTATGCTATAAAAATAAATAAAAAAATAGTGATTAAAAATCAATATCATGTGCGATACGTCATTTTAAAGGAAATTTTATCCTGATTACCAAAATCGAGTAAAAAATAGGTCATTTCACAAGAAAAATATTACAGATAAAATACAGTTTCACAAAGCAATTTACACGGAAATGCATATTTTTCAAAAGTCCCCTGTAGTAGTCACCAATAATAATTTAGTTTTTTGATGTCTCCCCTAGAAATACCCAAAACCTTACAATTTCCTCGAATTTGGATCATCCTATATTTACATATATAGTTTCTTTTTTTTTTAGTTTGAAAGACATAAATTTTAATTTATTAGAAAATATATCGTGGAACGAATTTTCTGTTCGTTAAATTTGTACATTTCTAAAATCATAGTGAATACTTGTAATTATTATTATTATGCGTTTCTTTGTTTTTGTGTATTTGAACTTTTTATATAATTAAATATATTGTCAAAAGTCATTTCGTTTTGATTCTTTAGTATAATAGGCCAGTCAAATTAGGATATTTTGAGAAAGTAATTCCCAGCGAGCTGGAAATCATTTTAGTCCCTTTATTCGCTTCTAAATGCGTGTAATCCTTAGATTAAAAAGAGACAAGATATCTGGTCCGACGAAAACTCCTTGGCAAATAATAACCACTGTTTATTTACAAATAAAATCACAACAAAACAAAGGTGAAAAAACGACATTAGAACGATAGTAGTTAGGTCGTGATTGGCTTGTGGGTGGGCAGAGCGTAGACGGTCGGATGATATTTTTATTGACAAGCTTTTTCAGGATGTTTTAAGCGGTTTATAAGTAGTTTTAAAACCACATTTTGTCAAAAAACGTTAATAGTGTGTTTTTTTACCAGAACCAAAATATTTTGGAGCATTTAAAGTGATATGCAAGTGAAATTAGTCAGTGGCGGTACATACCGCTAGTTATACAGAAAATAAAAAAAACATGAAATATACTTAAATTAGCAGGTCCTTAGATTAAAATATCAACAAACACGTTCTTTTTTTGATGAAGTAGTTAATTCCCAATGCGTCAAATGAGATATTTTCGAACGTTTTTATAAGGTTTTTTTCGAGGTTTTTTTTTATAAAGACGATAAAATAAAGCATACTTTTGATGAAGTAGTTAATGTGCCCTAAAAGTCGTGTTAACCATGTTTTTTTTCCCTCAAACACAAAATTTTCAATGTTGAAGCCAAAATTTCTTATTAATTTTGCATCAAGAACGGTTTATCCATTTTTCGAATTCATTGCCAATTGTTCCTCGCACACTCCCTACCCACTGTTCGGTTGTCATTTGTCATGTTGATTGTTGACATAAAGGCGGATTTACGCTGGGGAGCAATTCATCAAGCAAACAATTCGAAAAAGTTCCATCATATGGGAATTCACACAATCGTTTACGCTCGCAAATGTCATAACTTGACATATGACATTTGCGAGCGTAAACGATTGTGTGTGTATTCCCATTGGTTGTGTTCGCCACTTGTAGAGATCCACTAGGAATTGTTGGATCCCCACTATCACTTAATTTCTTTAACTTTTCTGTAAAAACTGCTTGATGTTGTGAAAGGTTTGTTTCTTTTTTCTTTTGGCATGTTAAAACACAAAACTGTCAGGATCACCACTACTAGGTAGGTACTTTAAACACAGAGAGACGATCAAAACGTGAATGCCCTCTCTTCATTAAAACCAAATTTTACCTAAACATCTACTTTCTTTGTTTGAATTTTGAGTTTCCATCTGTTTTTTCCTATCCCTTTTTATGATAGGAGGGTAGGTATCTAATAGCCCAAAATCCAAAACAAGGGTTGAAGATACAATAGTAATTAAGGAAATATCTTATAATTTGGAAATACCGAGAAGGAACATGAAAGTTATGATTATTGATTAATCTAAACAGCTAAATAAAATAGAATAATTTTCCATAAAGTTCGAACATATTTTTAGGTTGTACTTATTTGGTCAAAAAACCAAATTTTTGTCCTAAAACTTATTCCAAAAAAAACCCTAACTTTGAGGAATAACTGTAGGTCAAAAATAAGTAACTTTTGAGTTCAGTTTTAAACCAAAAAAATTCTTAACATTGAGGGATTTCTTCAGGACATTAAAAATTTTTGACAAGCAATGTTGACCAAGAAATGCACAAACCAGGCGGGGACCTCAGAGTGGAATCTCAAGTCAAGTTTACCTTCAATTTACCTTCTCTTTTAACTTTATATTCAAAACAACTTTGAAGACATGATACGAGGAAAATAATTCTAAAAAATATCCTAAAAGAAAACCTTTAAAATGTCGTGTATATAATGACCATTTCTTAAGGTTATTTGTTCCAATTTAAAACTTATTTTCAAACCTCAAACTACAAAGTAATTTTCTGAAGGAAAACGGGGGATGTTTTGACGTATGATTGGTTATCTTAACCTTCCAACTTCCCAATATGCCCCAAAATGTTACTTGGGCTTACTGGTTTTTGAAATAAGGTATTTTTACGAAACTGATTATTACGAAATCCAGCAAGGGCAGTTACTGTGTTTTGATATGAGCTAATTGGTTTATTTATCTAAAAAAGTCTATGATCAATTAGCTTTTTGACTGCCGATCTACTGTTAAGTAAAATTACTCTATTTTATTACATAAAAAATATGTAAATATTGTGTTTCTGGAACTCTAACTTTTTTTATTTAATTTAATTTAATAATTTTCTACGCCGTGGAGATTTTAGAAAAATCTATTTTTCTCCATTAAAAAAATAAATTAGTTACTGTTGTTTAGATGGGACAGCCTACCTGGGATGGTGCAAACTCATATTTCACACATTAGGAGCAAATATAGGTATTAAAACGATTTCCAGCTCGCTTGGAATTAATTCCTCAAAACTGTTTTTTTCGACCTAATTTGACTGGCCTATAATGTGTGCACATACGTAGATAGGTTTTGTGAAAAACACGTTATGGTACGTCAAAATGTTTGGCCAGTATAACAAGATAATTCTGAAGTTATTTAAAACAAAATGGTGCGTACTGGGGACCCAAAGGACGCCGGAAAAAAAAAAGTGTTACCCACATTAAAAACTTTTTTATATTTCAGTGGGTTTATTGCAAATAGACACGTTGTTTTAGAAATGGTGATTCTTTTAATTAACTTTTTAAACATTATGGGGCTTGAAAAAGAACCAAAAATTTACAAAAAAAAAAAGTAAAGGCTACTTTGTCTTGGAATTATGAATATCTGTTAATAAGGACAACATTTGCAAATATTTTTATTGTAATTCTAGAAACTCGTAAAAAGAGTTTGTTAGAAAACTTAAACTTACTTGCTACACAATTATTTTAAAAATAAATGAATCCCCCAAGATGGATAGTCCATAAACCTACCTGTTTCTTTCTTATAAAGAATCATCAGGGAACCTAGAATGAGGACGAATCAGGCCTGTAACATGCTTCTGGACTATCAATTAGATTTTGAAGGCCCGTAATGAATCGAAAAGCAAATTGTTTGCCTGACATCCACTAAACCATTCTTTAAAAAAACATTTTTTATTTAAAAAGAAACGGGGGTAATCACTAGTATAGAAAATGTGACATGATTGCCAATTTTGATGAATTGTCAGTGACTGCAGGGGACTGCCAAGAGATTTCTAAAGTCTCTTAGGGACTCTTAAGGTCTGCAAGCCGGGGTTTGAGTTTTAGGTAGTTGTAGGGGCTGCAAGGGATTGCCAACAGTGGTTACCCCCTCGAAAAAAACAAATCAGAATCCAAAAATATATATCTAATAATATTTATATTCTTATTTAGCCGCAAATTAATTACTGTTTCTTATTGCTTTAGATATTTTTTAAGCTACACTAAGCATTTTTATTGTAACTAGGATAATATTTTTGGGTTGTTAAAAGTAATCTCCATTTTTCCAAATTAGTTCTAAATTATCCTCTCTAATAGCATCAAATTTTGATACATTTATCACGTTAAGTGCTTATAATAAAAAGTGTATAAATTAACAAAACAAGTTATTTTCTCTTTTCACTTTGTGAAGTTTCGGTTACATCGCTTTAGGGTAATAAATTTAAACTTTTTAGTCAAGAAAGAACACTTCTTACAGTAATTACTTTTTCAGGCAAATCTTAATCTTCTTCTACAAGGAATTAAATTTCACTTTTTTTAAATGACAACATTAATACAGGGTTAAAACTGGTCAGGGAATCCTGGAAAACCTGGAAAGTCAGGGAATTTAAATAGTGACCTGGAAAAGTCAGGGAATGGTTCCCAAGTCGTGGAAACCAGGGAATTTTTACAGTATGGTTTTTGCCTTTTATGTTCCTCATACAATTTTTCTTTTGTTCTTTAATATTTATCAGATTTTGCAAAAAACGTGAAAAATATCAAAACTTTTGAGAAATTTCCTACTATTGCAAAAACTTTTGCCTACGACGCGATAACATCATTAATTATTACAATTTTAGTTGAATTGAACAGCTTTTCAAAGTTCGTCACATTTATGACATGATTTTAGCAATGCCAGAAAAGCTGCGACAGCCCCTGAATAATATTTGCCAAAAACGGGAAAAATATCAACATTTTTGAAGAATTTTCTGCTATATTGCCAAAATTTTTGCCTGAAACATGTAAAAAAATGGCTTTTTTAGTATACTCTTCTCAAACTTTTGGCCTACGGCACATTTATGAGATTTTGTAAATGTAATTGTTTGTACATTTTTCTGTTCTTCGTAAATTGCAAAAAATTAGCAAAGTATTCATGGGTCCACAAGCTTGTAGAAAATGTTTATTTTTTAATGTGCTTTATTGGAATTTAACCTGGATTTTTTATTTTTGGTCAGAGAAAATCAGTTTCAACCCTGTAATAGTGTAGGTTTTTTTTCAAAAAAAAATTATATAGGATAATTTTAGGTGAAAAAATAGCGCCAGCAGGCACGTATAGCCATACATAAAATTTTTTTAAAAAATAAAAAAAAAAACATTTTTTTTGGGTTGAAAATGCAATTATCTATCTGTGTGAAAACCGCGTTTCGCTAGCTGCTACGGTTCGTGAGTTACATTTTTTTTTAAGTTTCATCCCCCCTCCTATCCTCTTGCCAACGCATCACCCTCATAAAAAACTAATCAGCTCTGCATCTGGCGACAAAGAATTTTTGTGCCAAATTGGATAAAAATCGGTCAAACGGGGTTTGAGTAATCGTAATCAGACAGACAGACACCATAACAAAATTTTGTATTTAGGTCATTTTTGACCCAAATAACTTATTTTTAGTGAAAATTAAAAAAACTTTTTGACGATCGTAATAGCCTCCATATTATTATGGATGTTAATCAGACAGACAGACAGAACCCCCTAGACAGCATCATTCGTCCTAGGGACGTACATTTTACATCCATTTTACATCTTTACGTCCAGGGACCTACTAGGTACGTACGACGTACATACAAAATTGTGCGTAAAATGTACGTACAGCAAAAACGTATTTTTAGCAGAGAGGAGTTTTCGGGGTTTAAAATCGCCCCCCACCCTTTAGGCATAAAAAAAATTGTATTTTATTTATTTACGTCCCCCAAGGTACGTACCAAAATTTTCTCCTGTACGTACCCTGTACGTACGTCGTACATTTTACGACCAATTCACGTCTTTTATTGATCCCCCGCGGGACATAAAAAGTACGTACACAAATGTACGTAAATGGTAAATATTTTCCATATCCCAAGAACGTACCTAAGACGTACATTGCGTTGGAAAGTGCACGTAAAATGTACGTCCCTAGTACGTACATTGGAGTTAGCATACGTACTTTTCTTCCGAGGCTTAGGTACGAGGTACCTACCTGGTACGTAAATTTGCTGTCATGTTTGACCCAAATAACTTTTTTTTAGTGAAAATAAAAAAACTTTTTGGCAATCCTAAATCGGTTTCAAAAAATGTATACCATTTTATACAGGGGTCTCCCAAAAATAAGATTTGACACAACCTTTTTTTTAAATTTGAGACTCTGTATATTTTCTAATTTTCTGAATCCTTAAAAAATACCATTCAAAAGTTTAAATTTGTATGGAAGAGACCCAAAAGCAACAATTATAGTCAATGTCACTGGTGTCAATTGTCAAAAATTGGTTAAAGCGTAGTAATATTTCCTAAAAAAAAGCTATAGGAGAAATGTCATTATTGTCACTTAGTGTGGTCACTATTACGGTTAAAAAATTACCGCATTGTCGTAAAAATATCAAGTTACACGCGAAAGTAATATTTTCCACTATATAACTACCCAGCAAACACGATTCCCTCGGGCGTTCGTCGGCCCGATGTCGCTTGCCGAATTTGCCGTCATCGGCACGACGTCGATTTACGACATCGGACCAGTAGTATTTTTTGTCCGCTTTGCGATGTAGGCCCAATGTATGTTTGCCGACGCAGCGTTAGACTGTAGCCCGCTGTCGTACCAATGGTAAATTTTACTTTTTGCTAACATCGGCGTGCCGTCGCCGTACGATTAGGGTCCGATATGGTTTAACCACATGGTACCGACCATAAAGCTGCTTAATTTGGTCGGTCTAACGTAGGCAAGCTGGTTTCGGCTCGACATCGGTAAACTATTCAAGTCCGACATTGGTTTCCTAAAGCGGTCCAACGTCGGCGATTGACGAAGGTCCGTCGGTGGTAGCTTAAAGCGGCCCGACAATGGCAAACCACAAAGTTCCGGTAATGGGTATAAGGCCCCACATCAGCCTCTCAAAGCGGCCCGACGTCGGTTATTGACGAGTGGTGGCTTGACACGATCCGACATTGGTAAACTACAAAGATTTGATAATGCGGGTGCTTAACCAGTCAGGCTGGTTTAAGTGGCAGAAGAGGTGATTCTTGTAGAGAAGTACCACCATCTTGTCAAGTCTGCATTCTAGTTTTGAAATATCTTTACTCATTATATATATAATATTATCTTCCACTGTACAGGGAACATAGTGACATTAGCGACATCTCTAGATACTAGGAAGAAATTATTAACCAGTTTAAACATTTTAAGGTGACGTAATCGGACAGTTGCGGATTCTCGACCAATCAAACAAAGTTCCAATCGGACCATCGTCGGCCCTAAAGCAGATAAGTGGTCGTCGGCATAAATTCGACTATAGTAAATCGGACCATCGTAAGTTGCCGATTCTCGACCGATTAAAGAAAGTTCCTAACGGACCATTATCGGCCCTAAAGCAGATAAGGTTTGCGTTGGCATAATGTCGAGTATAGTAAACCGAACCATCGTCAGTTGCCGATTCTCGTCCGATTAAACAAAGTTTCAATCAGACCGTCGCCGGCCCTAAAGCAGATAAAGTAGGCGACGGCATAAAGTTGACTATAATAAATCGGGACATCGTCAGTTGCTTATTCTCGACCGATTAAAGAAAGTTCCTATCGGACCATCATCGGCCCTAAAGCAGATAAGGTTTGCGTTGGCATAATGTCGACTATAATAAACCGAACCATCGTCAGTTGCCGATTCTCGTCCGATTAAACAAAGTTTCAATCGGACCGTCGCGTCGCCGGCCCTAAAGCAGATAAAGTAGGCGACGGCATAAAGTTGACTATAATAAATCGGGACATCGTCAGTTACCGATTCTCGACCGATTAAAGAAAGTTCCTATCGGAACATCATCGGCCCTAAAGCAGATAAGGTTTGCGTTGGCATAATGTCGACTATAGTAAACCGGACCATCGTCAGTTGCCGATTCTCGTCCGATTAAACAAAGTTCCAATCGGACCGTCGTCGGCCCTAAAGCAGATAAAGTAGGCGACGGCATAAAGTTGACTATAATAAATCGGGACATCATCAGTTGCCGATTCTCGACCGATTAAAGAAAGTTCCTATCGGACCATCATCGGCCCTAAAGCAGATAAGGTTTGCGTTGGCATAATTTCGACTATAGTAAACCGGACCATCGTCAGTTGCCGATTCTCGTCCTACTAAACAAAGTTCCAATCGGACCGTCGTCGGCCCTAAAGCAGATAAAGTGGCCGTCGGCATAAAGTTGACTATAGTAAATCGGGCCATCGTCAGTTGCTGATTTTCGACCGATTAAACAAAGTTCCAATCGGACCATCGTCGGTCCTAAAGTGGTGGTGTCTGTTAGTTGCCGATTATTGACCGAAAACTGAAAATCGCAATCTGTCCAACATCGGGCCAGCGTTTAGTCGCCGATGCCCACACACTGCCGACGTTGTCGACATTGGCCCGATTCAATGGCGAAGATTTGTGGTTGCTGGGTATATGCTATTACTAAGCACGAAAAAACTCTCAGTTCGAGGCTTAGGTACTTTATAGTTGCCTCATTTAATTTCTTTAATATTACTTTTACGAGGTAACGACTCTACTGATATTAATTTGGCTGCAATTCAGTATCCCCTACTGAATACAAAACAACAAAGTTATGAAGTCTACACGGTCGCCTATCTACGACGCAGTAAGAAATAAATGTGCATATAGTGGAAAAACGTTGCCTCTACGAGTTATCGCTACTTTACTGATATTGTAAATCAATGTACCGTCAACTGGATGCGCGACAGCCATGTTATTTACTTCTATTAAACATGGAATTCAAATCAAAATTTAAAAATACCTCATTAAATCACTGATTAGTAAAAGTAAAGAAATTATATATTTTCAATTAATAATGTGGGGAAGAGAAAACCTATAAAGTCAGAAATACTACTTTATGTGGTAAATAGTACATCGGGATAACGTGCCCGTTTACTACCTGCGAAGACATAACTCCTATATCAATGCATTCCCAAAAACGGTGGATACCTCGAGGAATACTAGTAGTAAAACCGTCGCGTTGCCGTGATATGACGCCACAACTCTATTAGGGATAGGCCACAGGGTTCAAAGTGGTCAGAGAATACCTGGAAAAGTCAGGGAATTTGTATGCTGTCAGGGAAAAGTCAGTAAAAACCCAAAATGACCTAAAAGTCAGGAAAAAGTCCGTTAATAAGATACCCATAGTGTGTAACTGTTTATGATTATTTTAGAAATAAACCTATTAAAACCAAAATATTTAGTATGTTGGAATTCTCCCAGATAGTTCTAACCAAAATTCTTTCGCAACCGTCCCAGCAAACACGGTTCCCTCGGGCCTTCGTCGGTCCGATGTCGATTGCCGAATTTGTCGTCATCGGCACGTCCGTCGGTGGTAGCTCAAAGCGGCCCGACATTGGCAAACTACAAAGTTTCGATAATGCAGGTGCTTAACCAGTCGGGAAGATTTAAGTGGCAGGAGAGGTGATTCTTGTAGAGAAGTACCACCATCTTGTCAATAGTTTGTAATTTTGGTTTTGGCTGTGTTTTACTTTAAAGACATATTAGATGCGTAAGTTTTGTCTGATTTTATCCCATTTTTCTTAATATTTGCAATTGTTGTAGGACTTAATTCGGTTGCTTCTGCTGTTCGCTCTATTAAATTCTTAACTTGAAAGGCGGTTCCGTTGCGGACTGGGTCTTTTTCCAGTTAAAAAAAGCTAATATATTTAAAATTATTGCCATTGTGTCTATTATATTTTTTCGAGGCATTTCTTGCTTTCAACAATAACTTTGTTGACACAAAGACAAATTTATGTTTTTGAATTACAGTGACGAATATTTGAGGTAAAAATATAGAGGATGTTTACTTATAAAAAACGAACAATAATCAGACACCAATTTTTTCTAAAAATTGGTTGGCACTGCCGTTTGAAATGTACACTATAGGCATCATAAAAGTGGTACGTGATAAACATAGGTATTTTTTAAATTGTATGGTTAACTACCGGATTATATTTTGTGACAGACTGGTACTAAAATATGAAAATATTGACATCAAAGATTGCTTTTAAAAATAATTTTTATATTACAATAATACGCTAACGCATAAAACAACTTTAACAAAAATTAAAAAACACAACTGTATCGAAAATTATAAAATAATAGAAACAAATTATTAGGTATACAAATTTTAATATCTAGTCATTGCGCCATTCACATCAATTATACATACCGTTTAACCTTCTTTGTAGAGAATCAGCCAAAATTTCAAAAAGGTTTTCATTTTCACCAATCACTTCTTCATAAGCATTGACTATTAACTGGACCAAGTGATGTTGATTTCCCGGCATAATATTAAAGCTATTATATTCCAGGTTTTTTTAAATTAAACCCCACATTTTTTCCATAGGATTGGCGACTGGGGTTTTCGCAGGCCAAGGAAGAACTTCAATATTTTGCTCCCGAAACCAAGTTTGTTAAATTTTGTCCGTATGAGCAGGGCAGTTGTCTTGTTGAAAAATAAACTGGTCTTGATAAAGTTCTGTGACGGCTGGAAGCATGGTGTTCTCTAAAATGTCCACTGTGTGTGAGCCTTCCATTGATTTGAAATAGAGCACCATGACCTCTAGCAGAAATCCAACCTCACATATTTACCGAAAATCTTCCAGCGCGATCTTATAGCGTGTTCTTGGTGGACGATACACCCGAATTTGTTTTCTGTCACTACAGGACTGGAAAACTTTTTCATCGGAAAATATTACCTTTCGCCAAAACTCTGGTTCCTTTAGAGAGTAATTAAGGGCAAAAAGTAACCTGGCCAATTTTTTTTTTCATTCGTAAGTTTAATTTTTTTAGCACCTACACAAATTAGAGCCTTTCCTTACGCGATTTGGTGCCACTCTTACACATCCTGGAAATTAGGTTAATCTCTTTGCCTGGGCAACAAATGCAAAAGGGTTTTCTTCCATAAAAGCGATAAGGTCATAATCTTGTTCATCACTTGACACTTTCAATAAACCAGTCCCTTGTTTTCCCTCTATTGTCTGATCTTCTTTCCATCGTTTTTTAATCGTGGTTTTACTGCGTCCATAAGTTGTAGTTTTGCCAGGAGTTGGGCTTTATCAAATAAAGAAATTTGTGGAGGCATTTTTTATTTATTTGTCAGACTGAAATACAGAATGACATACTTTGACAGTTTAAGAAAAATACAATAATGGGTGACTTTGTTTGTAAAAATCGACCAAGGTATTACAACAAAAAGAATTGTGTACCAACTATGTTGGGATTTTGGAACCTTTGGTTGCACTAAAACAAAATTATGATTGTTTTCCACAAACCAAAACTACACTTTTTTGCACTCGACGCGCGTTTCGCTAACAACGTTAGCATCATCAGGAGACGATAAACAATGAACTAAATTAATCTACGCTCTATCTTATATACAATCCTTTAGTGGGCGGAGATAAGACTAATAATTTGTGATTGATCACGATTTTTAATCCTACCTCCCCTCAACCAAAGAATAAAGTGTACTAAACGGGATGGGTCCTCTATCTTTATTTAAACTATTTCTGGATTTAATGATTTCCATACTTTCATATGCATTCAAAAGTCTTTTGTTTGGTACACTTTTTAGAAGTTTTAGGTTATCTAATGTGAATCTATGATTGTTTTCAAAAGCATGCTTGGCCACACTTGACTTTTCTGTTCTTCCGTATTTTAAGTGTGCTAAGTGTTCTTTAAAACGTGTTTGAATAGAGCGTCTCGTTTGGCCAACATATTTTTTGTCACAATCCATGCAACTAATTTCGTAAATTCCACTTTTTTCTAGAACTGTAGTTTTATCCTTGGGATTTCCTAGTAAGCTTTTTATTGTGTGACCGGATTGATATACTAATTTAAGACCGGTGTTATTAAATATTTTGTGTAATCCTTTCGTATAATTAGGATTATAAGGAATTGATATAAATTTTGAATGCATATGAAAGTATCCAGAAATAGTTTAAATAAAGATAGAGGACCCATGCCGTTTAGTACACTTTATTCTTTGGTTGAGGGGAGATAGGATTAAAAATCGTGATCAATCACAAATTATTAGTCTTATCTCCGCCCACTAAAGGATTGTATATAAGATAGAGGATAGATTAATGTAGTTCATTGTTTATCGTCTCCTGATGATGCTAACGTTGTTAGCGAAACGCGCATCGAGTGCAAAAAAAGTGTAGTTTTGGTTTGTGGAAAACAATCATAATTTTGTTTTATTGTGTACCACTTTTATGATGCCGATAGTGTACCAACCAGGAATAAACAAAAATTACGTCACTACAAATGAGTATAATTTCGACTCAACACCGTACTCAACTAAAAAGCCTGTTAACTCCTACCCCCTCAGTACCCTTTAGCCCATCGTGGCTGCCTTTTTGATAACCAAATTGACAAGTAAAACTACTAAAACGAAAATCAGTTAACTGGCTTTTTAGTTAAGAACGGTGTTGTTCGACTATATTTATTTTTTAATTCCACTCTTATTGCACCGGCTCTTACCCACATTTTCACCTAATTATTTTTATGTCTCCATTAACTAATGCGTCCAGTTACAAGCGAGAGAGAAAGAGATGGGTAGAATTTTTGTCTTCTGCACTTGTTGCTAAAGAGAGTTTTAGTAAAGAACAGATGAAAGATATTCGGTGCAAATGGGGGAGACTCTTTTTGCTTGTTTTCCTGCAGAAATCTATTTTTTTTTAAATGTCACCCAGAAAAAATTAATTTTAGTACGGATTGGATGGATCCTGATGCAAAAGCTCCCCTTGATTGGGTAAAATGGATTAAGCCGGTAGAAAAAATCTAAGTCAGTTTTTGTGTGTCCTGTGTGATAAAAATAAGCCATTGGAACTGTCCAACATGGGTCGCCGGGCAGTAAAATCCCTCTTTGAAGGATCCAAACACACAAATATGACCAGAAATGCATGAGCAGCAAAATCATGAAGAGAGTGTGATGATAAATAAAAATAATGAAGCTAGTACCTCAAAAAATTCTAATAATATTTGTGATACTCAGAAAAATATATTTATGACAGATTTTATTCTAAAACCAGACGTTGTAGATGCCGAGACATTGTGGTGCTTAAATATTGTAGTTACTGTTATTAAACCCAATTATTTTGTGTTAAGCAAGGTTTATGGCATATGCGTCAGAAAACATACATATTTTATATTCGGTGAAGGGGTTGGGTACCTAATTGTCTTGTATTAATTAGCAAAGTTTGGCGAATGCGTTAGTAAAAAGTAAATTTGCTTGAGTTTTATACTTTGATGGAGACGGTACTTGCCTATATCTGCGTTTTTACAGAATGATGACAGTTTGGTGAAGCTAGGTGGTGGTAACAGTTTATAAAATGATAACTAACTAACTAATAAGGGAGAAAAAATAATGTACAGAGGCTATGAGACTAAATTTGAAAAAAGGTAACATGGACAAAAATGTCAGAATTTTTTATTTAAATGACAAGGGAAAACCTGGAAAAGTCAGGGAATTTCAAAACTGAAAATCACCTTGAACCTTGTACTTATTTTCTTATCTTTTCCACACAACTTTAAACTTGAATATCTTGGTGAAGATAAAAGATAGGCCCACCACAATGGCAGCTGATAGCATTTTTGACAGAGTTCATTGAGCTTTTTAAATCTTACCCATGTTTATGGAAAACTAAATCCAAAGACTATATGAATGAAAATTAAAAAAAAAACAATGCTTATAAAATATTGGTGGAAAAGTTGGAAAGAAATAGAAAATACGCTACAAAAGAAACAGTAAAATCCAAAATAAATAGTCTACGTGCTGGATTTCTCATAGAAGTTTCACCATTCAAATTCACACACGCCACTGCTAATAAATTTAAGTCACTGTCTCTGTCTCTGCATTTAAGATAATATTCGCGTGTATAGGCAATTCCACTAAATGTACATGTACGCACAGAATATTTTATCTATATCATAGCCTCCAAAACAATCAAACATACTTATACAGTAGGTATTTTAGCTGCGCCCGTGTGGTAGCCTCCAGAACAACCGAAAATCAAATAAGAACGTGGGTTTAAATAAAAACCACGCCGATAAAATTGACTTGAATTAGTAATTTTTAAAATTACCGCCACAAATATCAAAAACCGACGGAAGTCTATGAAATAACCTTAATATCGTAGGTATCGCCCTGTATAAATGTGATCAAGCAAAATCTAGTTAAAAGTTAAGTCTGAATTAGCATTATTTACGAAAGGGAAACAAATTAAATATGGTCCCAAACAGTTCAAAATTATCCAAAACGCACTAATTAAATTGAGTTTCGAACTCTACTGAATTTAATTAAAATATTTTTCGAAGTGTGGAAGTGCCTTCTACCTTTTAGGATTGTTTTTGACAGCATTTAAAACAAGCCTAAGGCTGGACTTTCATAAGCTTTTTTTCCGCGCGCATTTTGAGATTTCGCCTTCACCATAACTTGAAATCGGCGCGGAAAATCTGCTAATGGAAAGCTAGCCTAAAGGTATATTTTTTTTTGTTTTCTTGTAGTTGTAGGGTGTGAAACTCAGAATCAGCTGTTTAACAAAAAAATCCAACCAACCAACCAACGACGAAAAAGGCAATTTTTTCTTAGTTTTTAATTCAATTTTTCTATTAAAAATAACCAATTCATTTCAGTCATATATTATTTTTCGCATTAGGAGTCATATTCACACTGTTAAAGTCCAAACTTTTGCAATTTCGGATTGAAACACGATCTTTACAAACAACAAATTCTCCAATTTTTGGAATCACCGGGTAGAATATTACATGCCGAGCTCTTTCGATTGCATCTCCTACCAAAGGAAACTTCATAAAGTTTATAAAAAATAACACATTAAACATAAGTTTTCAAGAACTATGCACAGTGAAATTAGCAGTCGGTTGGTTTATAAAACTTTACAATATTTTATGATTTTTTATATAAAAATTCCTCATAAAGGTTTAAAAGATTCTATGAGATGTACCTGCAACATTCTAGAATAAAAAAATGACACCACAACTTTAGCAATGGTACTATTAGAAGCTAACCTAAACTATAAACTACAACGACCCAACCACTATAATATAATTGCATACCTTGGACTTGCATAAGTTCAACATATCTAGTACAAAAGTGCTCTCGTATATGTCTTTATTTGTCGCCAGAAGCTGTTTCTTGTTTTGAGGCATTGTTTATAAAAGGCTACGAGATTTAAAAAGCCCAAAAATATTTTTTTGTAAGTGTTTACGACAGATGATTGTATAAGTAATATCTGTTTCAAAGTTCTAATAGGTTAGGGCAGGTAAGATCCTATTAATTTGTTAAGAGATTTTTTGAAGTTATGTTTATAATATTTATTATATAAAAGTATTGCATTGATAAGTTTCTATGAGGTTTTGTGAGGCATTGTTTATAAAATTTTATAAGACTTCATGGCTCAAAAAAATTTTTTTTTAGAAGTATTTACGACAGTATTTTTGACTAAGTAAGTAAGTAAGTATAATAACTATAGCATTTTTAATTAGTTATTTTTCAGGTGGTCCAAAAAAATATCGTTTTTACGAGATTGGTCTGTTTCAAAGGCCATAGCCATGTAGCAAGATTATAAAAGAACAATAAATTTATTATGCAAACGTAAAAAATATTATGAGCCTGTCAGATTATAAAATGCCCTGGAAAATCTATAAAAATTGAGAATGGACACGTAAAACCTTATAAAATTTTGCCTGACTATAAAATCTATAGGTAAGTAGACTTATAAAAACTTGTGTTTTTACCAACCCATAGCAAAGTTTATATAAAACGAGATGTTTAAAGAAACCTCTAAAACTTTATGAGTCTGTCCCCAGCAAACACGGTTCCCTCGGGCCTTCATCGGTCCGATGTCGCTTTGCGATGTAGGCCCAATGTATGTTTGCCGACGCAGCGTTAGACTGTAGCCCGCCGTCGGACCAATGGTAAATTTTAATTTTTGCTAACATCGGCACTACGTCTCGTTACGATTAAGGTCCTATATGGTTTAACCACATGGTACCGACCATCCGCCCATAACTGCTTAATTTGGTCGGTCTAACGTAGGCAAGCTGGTTTCCTAAAGCGGTCCAATGTCGGCGATTGACGAGGGTCCGTCGCTGGTAGCTTAAAGCGACCGACAAAGTCCCCACGTCAGCCTCTCAAAGCGGCCCGACGTCGGTGATTGACGAAGTTCTGTTGGTGCTTAACCAGTCGGGCTGGTTTAAGTGGCAGAAGAGGTGATTCTTGTAGAGAAGTACCGCCATCTTGTCAAGTCCGCATTCTAGTTTTAAAATATATTTGCTCATTATATATATAATATTATCTTCCACAGTACAGGGAACATAGTGAGTTTAAAAATTTTAAGGTGACGTAATCAGACCGTCGTCAGTTGCCGATTCTCGACCAGTCAACGAAAGTTCCAATTGGACCATCGTCGGCCCTAAAGCAGATAAAGTAGTCGTGGCATAAAGTCGACTATAGTAAATCGAGCTATCGTCAGTTGCCGATTTTCGATCGATTAAACAAAGTTCCAATCAGACCATCATCGGCCCTAAAGCAGATAAGGTTTGCGTTGGCATAATGTCGACTAGAGTAAATCGGGCCATCGTCAAACATAGTTCCAATCGGACCGTCGTCGGCCCTAAAGCAGATAAAGTAAGCGTCGACATAAAGTCGGCTATAGTAAATTGGGCCATCGTCAGTCACCGTTTCTCGACCGATTAAAGAAAGTTCCTATCGGACCATCATCGGCCCTAACGCAGATAAGGTTTGCGTTGGAATAATGTCGACTATAGTAAATCGGGCCATCGTCAATTGCCGATTGTCGTCCGAATAAACAAAGTTCCAATCGGACCGTCGTCGGCCCTAAAGCAGATAAAGTAGGCGTCGGCATAAAGTCGACTATAGTAAATTGGGCCATCGTCAGTTGCCGTTTCTCAACCTATTAAAGAAAGTTCCTATCGGACCATCATCGGCCCTAACGCAGATAAGGTTTGCGTTGGAATAATGTCGACTATAGTAAATCGGGTTATCGTCAGTTGCCGATTCTCATCCGATTAAACAAAGTTCCAATCGGACCGTCGTCGGCCCTATAGCAAATAAGGTGGGCTTCAACGTAAAGTCGACTATAGTAAATCGGGCCATCGTCAGTTGCCGATTTTTGACCGATTAAACAAGTTCCAATCGGACCATCGCCGGTCCTATAGTAGTGTCGGCAATCTGACCAACATCGGGCCAGAGTGTAGTCGCCGATGCCGACACACTGCCGACGTTGTCGACATTAACCCGATTCAATGCCGACGATTTGTGTTTGCTGGGTATAATTGTACCTATATCGCTTTAGTCATATTACAAACCTCAAATCCTCTTGGGATGTGCGGTGCTCTTAGCATAAATACGTACTAAAACGATTTTCACCCCTTAAAATCAAGTAATGAAATTAATGAAAGTAGGTCAAGTGACATCTCTTTGACCTTGTAAAGCTCTTCATTCTTTAATTGTAATTTCAACCCAAAAACAATTTTTTACGGATAATAATTGGTCCAATATAAATTTTTAGTTATTCGTTGTAGCAGGTAGCATGTCTAGCCAATAACTTTTTAATTTATTTTAATGGAGAATCCGTCATAAAAGGGGCGGGGCGTATCCCCTGAATCCGTGGCTGGTATAAGTTTTCTTGTGTCGGCTAGATTTATCAGCGGCAAATAAAATAGGTAACCGATTCTTAATTGGTTAGTCACTGAGCAGACTATATTTATTTTTTTTTCAAACAATTGGAAAATAACCACTTTCCGTACGATTTTTCATACGGAAAGTTCTACATTACAAGGCATGTTCTTTCGAAATATTTCCACACTCCAGAAAGGACCTTTTTGTTCTGTTTTCCGGTCCCTTGATCCTTTTCTGTTTCCATTTTTGACCAAGTTGGCTATGACTTCTTGTTGACAGCTTTTAGCTTGTTTTTTGGGCAGTTTTGACACTTCTAAAAGAGCTGTTTTAAATTTGTTTCAAAAGTTTTGTTTACAAAAATGGACTCAGATCTAGAAAATGAGTTGAATCCGGAGAAAATAATAAAAGCTGCTTCAAGAGTCACATAGACGAAAAATCGACCAGAAATTTTTAATTTTCAAAGTAAGAGTATACTATAAATATAGGTAAATAAAGAACAAACCTAGAAATCTGCCGTTTATGAGCTCTTTAAATTTATCATTAACTGGTCGTCGGTCATCACTGATTTAGCTGTGTGAAGCTAATAGGCACTACACTATAATTTTTCTAATGTTTTATACAATTTTGCACAAGTTAAAAATACAAAAATCATTTCTAACCACAAAACTTGACTTGTTTTTCTTAGTTTTCATCTTAAAAACTTTCTTAGTTTTCATCTTAAAAACTACCGGCCTACTGTTCATAAATTACGCAACACGGCTAGGCGTCGACGAAAGTGATACTAAAATGTTTTTCCTGATCGTTTGAAGAAAAAAGTACGTAAGATACAGGACCGGAAAGTGTCTTTACAGGTCTCCGCAGGTTTTATTGTAAAGACCAATTTTCCGGTCTAGTGACGTAAATACCTATTGTCTGTGGACTAAAAAGACAAATTGGCC
Source organism: Oxystoma pomonae (assembly GCA_963921995.1). Taxonomy (NCBI): domain Eukaryota; kingdom Metazoa; phylum Arthropoda; class Insecta; order Coleoptera; family Brentidae; genus Oxystoma; species Oxystoma pomonae. The sequence continues at coordinate 43,206,352 of OY998172.1, forward strand.
ATTTACAAGAGTTATAAAAAAAAATTTGTTCGTTTCATTTATTCATTGGCGTTTCATGCAACTAAACTCTCGCAAACTTCAAACTTTCTCGGGGTGACCTAGGATATTTTAATGAAGAATCCATCGTAAAAGAGAGGGGGGGTATCCCCTGTCTGATATCAAAAGAACTACCATTTGACCTCTTTCCCTATTCAAAAACTCAAAGTTTGTATAAACTTTTCTTGATGTTGCTAGAATGGTCAGCGGAAAATAAAATAGGTAACCGTTTCTTAATTGGTTATTTGCTGAAAGTTATTTTGTCTGTAAGCTAAAGACACACAAATTGGCCATTTACGTTAAAAAAAAATTTTTTTTGAAGGACTCCCGCAAACTTCCAACTCTCTCGGGTCGCGTTGCAACTCATAACGCGCGCGACCAGACTTTTAGTAATCGTTGTCGCGACGTGCGCGAAACAAGGGGTTGTGACAACTTTAGATCGGCTTTTTCACGAAAACATCGCTCGTTTTTTAGAAAGTTCATTCAAAGTTTCTTTATAATAATATTGGTAAGTACATATAAAGTATGTATGTATACAATTTTTATTTACTATTTTCAATACCTTATTTAAATATTTATTTTTATGTTTTCATTGGAAAACTCTGAAAACGTTACAAGGGGCTGTAACAACTTTGTAACGACTTTTACAAGAAAACATCGCACGTTTTTCAGAAAGTTTGTTTCAAGTTTTGTTATAATAATTGACATTGGTAAGTAAAAAAGTATATCTATAAATTTTTTATAATCTTAAAGGACCCCGCACGAAATACATAGAAAAATTATTTCGCTGAAATTTGATAAAATTTTAGTATGTTATAGTGAGCTATGGAGATAAAAAAGATGTGTAAAAAATTATTTCTATGTCTAGTTCCAGAGATATAAGCCATTTATTAGCGGATAACCAAAATATTTTAGTTCAACCAATTCCTTATCCTTGGTTTGTCATATGTCATTACCCCCTCCATCAAAATACTAATAACCATTAAATTTGCCAATATGGGTTGGTTATCGCGTTTTTAAAGTTATATTTTTTTTTAATGAAAATTGCATGAAAATCTGCCCATCGGTTCAGAAGTCTAATCTAGTCCAATTCCAAAAATTAACATAAACTGCCTTAAAAATATGAGTATAAACAGGCCAAAGAAATGCCATCCTTTATGATATTTCTAAAACAAGCCATTAACCCTACTTTTAAAAAAATATAAAAAATAATATCTTACGACACTGACAGTCGGAAATGCATCCACAGCAGTAAGCAGTACGTTTTACATTATATACCTATTTTGTTTCACACAAAAGTCGGTCAAAAAAATTTAACCCCAAACAACAATGTGCTGTCAAGTTAACCAAAGGTAACCCTGCTCCGGAGCTGGGTTATTTTTGGTTTGACCCAAAAGTGAAACAGCTGCTTATTGATAGCAAAATAGCCCCTACTTTGATTCAAACCGTGATCACTAATATGCTCTGGTCAAAATTGATTAAAATTGGTTATCCGCTAATAAATGGTTATAGAGGGTCAAAGTTTAAAAAAATGTCATTTCGGGGTATATTGGGCATTTCCTGACCGAAATAAAATAAGTTATCGACGATGGGTTACTAAGGAACCACACATGGACTTTCTTATTATTATGTTGGTAAAATGTTAACAGGTTGTATACCGGGGCTAGCAAAAAAATAATTTTTTGCCAATTTTTTATTTTCCCCGATATAAAAATAAAAAAATATTTTTGATCAAACATTAATGCTTTAGGTTTTTCTAGATAAACTGAACAAGTTTTCATTTCCAGTAACAGTTATTTTGTGTTACCTGTTTTTTTTTTTATTTTTTTGCTATAAAAACTTGACGAAAATTGTTTTCTACTACGAAATAATTATTTTGCAACTCCAAAATCTAAATTTTGCGTTCAATTAAATTTTTTTCCTAGCTACGAGGTACAGGCAAAATGTCCTATATTATTAATTTAACAAAAAAATTAATAAATTTTTAATTTTTTTAAAACTGATCGAGGGATCTTATTTTAATTTTGCCTACGCTTTTATCGTCCCTTTATCTAATACACGGTGCAATTTTTACCACTTCTTTATGTTTTGCATCGGGGATTATGATTTTATAAAGGTTTCTTAAGGTTCTCTAAACTAAATAAAAACACTTTTGGTGGGTCTGAATCATCAAACAAACAATAATGTGCCATAAATTATTAATACTTTGAATAAAAGTGAAATGAAGACAATCTTGGATATCTTGTTTAGAGTTTACTTATAAAAAATTTAGAAATAGTCTTTTCTGATTGCCAACCTTTTTGTGGAAAAGCCACTGATTTTGACTTAATAGAGTACCTATATAGGTACAAGGAAGTACAATTACCCATGATCATAATTTATAGCATTTTGTTTGTTTGATAATTTAGCCCCACCCAAAGTGTTATTATTTAGTTTAGAGAACCTTGAGAAACCTTTAAAAAAATCATAATCTCCAATGCAAAATATAAAGAAGTGGTAAAAAATTGCATCCTGAATTAGATACAAGTATGATAAAGGCGTACGCAAAATTAAATTAAAATCCCTCGTTCAGTTTCAAATAAATTAAAAATTGATTAGTTATTTTTAAAAATTAATGATATGGAACTTTTTGCATGTACCTCGTAGCTAGGAAAGAAATCAAAAATAAAATTTATTTTATTTAAAGTTTGCTTTTTTATTACACTTTAACTGAATGCAAAAAAATATTTAGATTTTTAAAATAATTATTTCGTAGCATATAGTATAGTAAAATTGTCATTTGAGGTCGCAAAAAATCCGGGGAGGAGTTTTTGATATGTTCTTTCGGGAGGTCTGAAAGTGAACCTCTCAAGTGTTTCTCCCACTCCTCAGAAACCATCCGCCATTTTGAAAAATATCTGTAACAGACTTTTCTCCAGTTCTATTGGTCGGAGGCGAAAAAGTCTGAGAACAAAAATATTCGGCAGAAAATTTGCAACCTTTTTGTCCAAGTGCCCAACTTTCTGTAGTTAGTGTCTAAAAAGATAGAGGGTGCCAAAGTTACAAAAAATCAGTTTTAACGTATTTTGACCAACAAAAAGTGATTTTTTAAAAAAACTTTAAATAAGAAAGTTGTAGATCTCGGAAAACTCCTATCAAAATATGTATATTATTTATAATTAATTAAACAGTCTCTGAACTACAACCAGTCGGTAAAATTCTTTGAGAACCGCTTTTTGGGCATGCGTGAAGTCGCGTGTTGAGGACATAGAATTGAGAGAACCCACCCTCTCATTTCTCTGGTTGTGGATTATATATTATTATTTATATTAAGAGCAGTACAAATGAGGTATAAAATTAAAGCTTGTGATGTATGCTACACAAATGACCTAGTCTGTCTCATGAAAACGACCGAAAGTATCTGACACACTGACATTTAGTCAGGTACCGATAGTCGAGTCCCTTTAAGTAAAGGGCCATCACTTACATAAACGCGACAAGAGGGGTTGGTGCAGTAAAATTGTCATTTGAAGTAAAAAAAAAACCGGACAGGCTGAGTTATTTGTATGTTCTTTGTGGAGTCTGAAAGTAAAATTCCCAAGTTTGTGTATCTTTTGGTCGGAGGCAAAAAAGTGTAGAAATAAAAATCTTTGGCATAAAATTTGCAATATATTTTGTTATAGGTTTAACTCTCTGTAGTTTTTAAAAAGGTAGAGGACGTTGAAGTTACGACAAATCAGTTTTAACGTATTTTGACCCACAAAGCTTTAATTTGATACCTCATTTGTACTGCTCTTACTATATAGTATATTTTCTAACTAGTGCTGAAAGTGCTACTTTTTCGCACGCGATTGCAGTTGGCCGAACGACGCGTGGCGGAGTTCGGCCATGCAATCAATATCGGAAAATAAACTTTCAGCACGCGTTAGGAACGCTATTTTTTCTACTAGCGTAAGGAAAAAGTTTTTTTATTTTTTAATAAACAATACATTACTACAACACTATACTTGCTACTCGCTACTTATTAATATTAATGGTAAACGTAAAATTTGTCGCATTCTGCAGATTAATAGCGGATTGCAGTAGTTTTTTTGTTGTGGAAATATTCTCTGCGGAATCTGCTTCAACAACCTCTTGAGCTAGTAGTTCGACCAAAGCAAAATTTTTGCTTGAAGATGAAGTGCGTGGAAGTTCTTTATTACGAGTCGCTAATATTTGGTTCGACATTTTTCTGCGAATTTCCGTGGATTCTTCCAGATATCCTTCAGCCACCGCAGTTGACTTCCAAACACCTAGTTTTTTGATGTTGGTGATTCCCTCTCCACTATTTGCCAACATCGTGGCTGATGATCGCCGGAAACTATGGCCCGTGTAAAGTTCAGGATTAGCAAGTTTCAGATAACCCGCGATTTCTGATGGATATTTGCCAAATGTATTTATTCCAACACATTGGATGATACATGCACTTTGTCTATAATTCACAAAAAATCTATTGTGGGGAGTGCCATGTTTTCGCATATTTGCGTATTTTTTTGTAAAGCTCTAGATATTTTCCGTTGTTTTCCTCACTTGAAATAACAAAACTTTTGCTGGTGTGATTCTTGCTATCTGATATCTTCACAATCACGAGTCCCTCCCTTTCTGTAATATCATCCGTTGTCATTTTTGCGAGTTCAGCACGACGACATGCGCCAGCCAACCCGAAAATAGTTGCCACTTTTATCATAAGATATGTGTTATCTGGTGCTTCACACATAAATTTAAAAATTTGTTCCTTTGTAAAAATTTTGGCTTTCTTGGGTTGGAATCCTACGTTTTGTTTTTTAAGGTAAGACGTAAGCCGAAAATATATATTTTTCTGAATTTTAATGACATTTTTGAGCATAGAATATCTGGACCACATAGTGTTAGGTCGGCAAGTTTTGCTTAAATGCATAAAATAAGCCAAAAAAACTTCTTCTTTTAAAGTTTTTACAGCCGGCCGTCGCACCACTTGTTGTAAACTAGATATTCTTTTTCGTACCTTTCTTTAGATTTTTCAGGAAGCAACTCCACCTTGTTGTCTGCTTGAAGGATAGACTGAGGCAACTCTTCATCCGATGAATTCATTTTGCTGTCCTTTACGAAGAAAATTTCAAATCCGTTTGGATTATTAAAAATTGACGTTCTTCACTCTGACGTTTGTTGACGACTTGTTGGCAAGGCGATAAAATTGAAATTTTGATATGACATGGTATACGGATTGCTGTTTGTCAGCGACTTGACAAGCCAAACACTAAGCCCACTGAAAAAATGTATAGATGTAAGGTACTAATTTTAGACATTTTCACTTTTCCGCACTAGTGCGGAAAAGTAGTGCGGAAAAGTGCCACTTTCAGAACAAAAATGCATGCGGAAAATTGGTGTTTTCCGCACGCTTGTAGGCAAAATAATAATATATATATATATATAATTCGCAACACGCAACTTCATGCATGCCCAGAAAGCGGTTCTCAAAGAATTTTACCGAATTTCAGTCGCTGTATCTCAGAGACTGTTTAATTGACTATAAACAGTAAGCATATTTTTTCATTTAAAGTTATTTTTTTTAAATCACTTTTTGTTGGTCAAAATACGTCAATACTGATTTTTTGTAACTTCGACGCCATCTAACTTTTCGGAAACTTACTACAGAAAGTTGAGCACTTGGAAAAAAATATTGAAAATTTTATGCCGAATATTTTTGCTCTCAGACTTGTTAGCCTCGGTTAGAAAGTTTTTTGAAAATGGTGGATGGTTCCCGAGGAGTGGGGAAAATATAAACAACATATAAAAATTTTAGACTCCCCGGATTTTTTTCGAGGTACCCCCCTTATTGATCTTGTCAAGTTTTTATGGTACAAAAATAAAAAAACATGTATCTTGTAATTGATCTGGGGCCGCACGTGGCCCGGTGACCAAAAATGCTGTTGTTCCGATGTCGGTTACTGACATCGTGTTGACGTTGATGGCTGCGGCGATTGGCGTTCGTTTGACATCACCCAACACCGTTCTTAACTAAAAAGCCAGTTAACTCATTTTCGTTTTAGTATCCTTTGGCCTATGATCGGTGCCATATTGACACCAAACTGACAGAAAATCCATGTTTTATTTGTCAATTTGGTTATAAAAATGGCAGCCACGATAGGCTAAAGGGCACTGAGGGGGTAGGAGTTAACAGGCTTTTTAGTTGAGTACGGTGTTGCATCACCCCGCGTCCACGGTGTTTGCTAGGTGTTGAGGCATCTGTTGTTCTGGTCACTTACTTTGTTTATACCGACCTCTTTAAGCTCTTTTATATAGGAAAGGTTAAAAAAATTTGTCGTAAAACACACTTAAAACCGTTTTAAGCACTAAAACTTAGGGTCGGTATACAAAAAATGCTTTACTGCATTGCTGGGTTGGATTGAGTTGCGGTGGGTTGGATTGGGCAGCTTTTACGGAAAAATCTATTGTAAACATAGTTGTGTAATTTGTTTTCTTTTTAATACCTACTGAAATTTAATAAACATGTAATAAAGGACGTATAAACCCTCGGAGAAGGCGATTTTATTTAAACCGTTTTTATATGTAACACCGATTTTAGGCGCGTATAAACGCAGTTACTGAGAAATACGGAAGTACCAAATTTATCTGTGAATTCACATCTTTTTCTGTGAATTCACAGATTTCTCTGTGAATTCAAATTTTTTTGTAACTTCACAGATTTTTCCGTGAATTAAAAAATTCTTGTGAATTCACAGTTTTTCTGACCTGAGGAACTCACCCTAATTTGTATGAAAGTATCCCACCGGCCAAGTGTGACTAAATGGCCTACTTGGCAATTTGACCACAGGCCATTTTTATATTTAGTCAGACTATATAGCCACATGGCCACTTGTCCATTTGGCTACATAGTCATTTCGGCACTTAGTTTTTTATCCACTTTGGCCAGAATTCCAAGTTTTAAAATCAGAATTCCGAGTTTTGAGTCGAAAATCCGAGTTTAAGGATAGAATTCCGGGTTTAAAATCAAAAGTCCGAGTTTAACGTCGGAATTCCGAGTAAAGTTGGAATTTCAAGTTTAAAGTCGGAATTCTGGACAAAGTGGATAAAAGGCTAAATGGCCAAATGATCAAATAGCCAATTGGTTTAATCGCCAAAAGGCCAAATGACCAAGATAAATGGTCAGCTATTTGACAGTTTTAAATTGGAAATCAGTAGAAAGTGAGCACCCTACGGTAAAAGTATTGAAAAAATTAGTGTCTGTCATTCGGGCAGTGCTTGAAGACTTTTAAAATAAATTAAAATTTTAGCAAATTTGGCGATTTAACCCTTTAGGCAATTGGCTATTTGACCATTTGGCCATTTAGCCTTTTATGAACTTTGGTCAGAATTCCAACTTTAAACTTGAAGACCCGACATTCCTCGGAATTCCGACGTTAAACTCGGAATTTTGACTTTGAACCCGGAATTCCAACCTTAAAATCGGATTTCCGACTCATAACTCGGAATTCTGATATTAAACTTGGAATTCTGGACAAAGTGGATAAAAATGGACAAGTGACCAGAGGGCCAAATGGTCATATTGCTATATGGTCAAATAGTCGAATGATTAAATAGAAAATTGGCTAAATGGACAAATGGTCAAGTGACCAAGTAGACCACTTAGCCACACTTGGCCAGTGGGCTATTTTATTTCTTTATAGTTATGATGAGTTCAGGTCAGAAAATCTGTGAATTGTCAAAAGAATTGTGATTTCACAGAAAAATATGTGAATTTACAAAAAAGTTGTCAATTCAGAACACTATCCACGCTTCTGCTGTACGCTTTTTAATGGCGCCAAGACAAAATACTTTGAACGAGACCATACACAGGGTTCCTAAGATTTTCCTTAGGGATAGGATTTCAATAAATCAAACAGAAATGGCATAGAAAGTTCTGCGCGCACAAAAGAAACAGGTATATTAAGCAATGGTGCCAGTTTGTTATTATCTCCGGACTGCTTTCATGAGAAAAAATTGTCGCCACTCTTTCATTGTGAGCATAAATCATAGTTGCAATAATAACCGTTGACAAGATGTCTGCAAATTCCGCTAGATGGCGGCCACACCATGAGATGATGATAAGAGAAATTAGATGTTTTCAGGTCCAAACCACAGCTTTTTCTTGCTTAAAGGAGGCGGCAGGGTCCATTATTTACGATACTGAGCCATAAACTCGTGAGGTTGTTAACATTAGAAAGAAATATCTTCGCTTTTAATTAAATTTCTTTCCATTCTGTTCTACTAGTGACATCTATCCGGAAACGGCCAAACCATGCAGCTAGCACTAGCAGCCAAAGAAATCAATAAACGGCGCTATTTTTCCTGCAGAGCTTTTTGCTTGCGATATTATTGATTTTAAATAAAGCTGGCCCTACACTACATTTGATATTTTTGAGGTGTTTTATGACATGGTCTCCAAACATGTAGCGAACCAATTCTTCAAAACTAGCGGGAGGGTAAAAGCGAAAAATAAGGGGCTGCCAATATTTGTAACACCCAAAAAGGGGTAAAAAGATTTATTTTGCTCTGTTTCTTTACAAAAAACGTTATTTTTACGAAAAACTTGAGCTCTGCCACTTTTTTTATTTTTTTCTTCAACTTTCTCGAAATTTTCGTCATACCGTAGAAAAAAATTATTTCCCCCATGGTCATACTCTACTTTTATTCGAAAAAATTTAGAAACAGAGACGGGATCAGTTTTCCTAAAACGAGGGATCTTGGTTTCGAATGAGAAGATTTCAATTAAATTAGCCGAACGCAAAAATGTTAGAAAAACAAAGCACGAAATAAAAATGGCGCCGCTTACAATTTTTTTTCAAAAATTACGTAATTTCGGGAACGCAAAGAAATAGGTCTAAAGAGTATAATTTTTAAGAAAAAAATATCAATTTTCTCGCCCTCCTCCACTGGGACTACAGGGGCCGTGCACAAATTACGTAATGGTCATAGGGGGGAGGGGGGTTACAAAACATTACGTAGGGGGGAGGGGGGTTTTCGACAGCGTTTGCATTTGTGTGAAACTAAGAAAATTTGGAATGAAAATAAATGAAATTTTTTTTTGGGGAGGGTAGTGGTCTTGAAATCGTTACGTAATATTAGGGGAGTGGCGTGCCAAACCGTTACAAAACATTACATAGGGAGGGGCTCAAAAATTGGTAAAATCACCGTTACGTAATTTGTGCACGGCCCCATATCTGACTTTTCCTCCTTTTTGATTTCGAATCAAAGTGCAAAACCCGGGTTGGACGTTCGAAGGCGTCAACCCGTCCTATTTGCTTAATAAAGTTTCTACGGAAATATCTCAGTCGATTTCTCCGGCCGTGTATGAACGCTTTAGGTTACGCATTTGCATGTATCTCAGTCCCCAGCCTGTAAACAGTGCGTAAGGACAATGGCTACAAAATGAAAAGCCGAAAGATATTTTTTTTTTACGATATCTTTTATCAGTTTGGTATTAAAGTCGAGCAAAAACAATTTTTATTCCAGTCCTAAAGGTATGAAAATGGAAAACATTAGAAAACAACAACCTGGAATGGATTTACTACGTGTAAGATGTAGTGACAACATCGCCCCATGCCCATTCTTTTCTGCCTAATGTGCTTTTCCGTTTATCTGCGTCTTATACAAGGCTGCTTGGCCCCCTAAGGATTTGCTTAGGAACCCTGTATACAGACCGCTTCAAGCTACTGCGAACATAGGGGGAATCAAATCCAATTTACTCTCCGTGCCGTACGACCGAGGTGGATTCGAAGCACGCTGCAGTGTTATCTTTTGGAAAATTATTTTGTTTTTATTATTTTGTTTTATTTCTGCCTTGCTCGAGAAACAAATGGGTAAGTTCTTAATTGAAATAATACATTTTTAAAACCAAAAATGGATGTCTACGAAGTTGCCGAAAAAGTGCAGATGGTCAAATGGTCAAATCGTCATAACCCAACACACGTTCGATATTGATCGAGGGAAAATTTGCATTTGTATTTTGACGTAAGAACACAGTATCCCCAAAAACTAAATGTTTGGGCGGGGGGGGGGGGGTATTATAGGGGAACACGTAATTGGGCCATTTTTTATTAACGGCAATTGCAATTTGAATGGTCCTAGATACTTGGATCTACTGCAGCAGCACATTATTCCAACTGCTAGGCAGTTGTTAGGTGTAAGATTTGGTGAAACATGGTTTCAACAAGATGGTTGTTCCGCTCACAATGTTGGCCTTGTTAGGGAATATCTTGATAATGTATTTCCTAATCGGGTTATAAGTACACGGGGAACTATTTTATGGCCAGCTCGATCTCCCGATCTTGCTCCTAATGACTTCTATCTGTTTTTGAAGAAGCTTTTCAAATTATCACCCCTAACATGCTTGGAAACGTTAGAAGGGGTTTTTATAGTAGGCTCGGATATTGTCTAGCCGAGCATGGAGGACTTTTCGAACATTTGCTTTAATTTTTTTTTGACTGGGAGAATCTTTTTGGTTTTTAGAATGTATTATTTTATTTTGAGAACTTGCTTTTATTTTGTTTTGCCTTATTATTTTCATTGTAACACGTCGTCACTGATAAATCTGAGCAGTTGACAATAAAACGCTCTTATTTATCAGTGACAAAAAATAAGAAAATTAGGTTATAAAAATTTGCGTATTTATTGACCAAATTCCGGTTTCATTGACTACGCTCCACACAGCACCGTGGTTAGAGGCGTACTAAATACCAAAGGAAAGTCATGCAAGTGGTGATCGCAAGCCTGAGTATTGGTTGCTTCACTGATAGGCGTGCGGTGTCTCTGCATGTACGTACACTGGCAAATTAGACTTCTTCCGCCCTATGTTCGCAGTAGCTTGAAGCTTGAAGCGGTCTGTATAGATCACAAATAATAGGTAAATTGGTTTGGACACGTAACGGATCGCGATACGGTACGAAATATGCGCACACATGCGCCTTTCGATACGGATCCGGAGACGTGATGATTTTAAATACTGCTTTATGTCTCTAATAAACAACACACGTTTAACTACGTGAGTTACCAAATTCAAATAAACATTGTTAATAATTCAAAGAGAGATAAGACTTACTAAATGAGGAATCCCATTACAAGCCAGCCGTTTTGCAGTCCCGAAACTCAATAACACTAAATTCCGGAGAAATTGCAGGTTTGGAGATGGTAATCAGTTTGTCGCGAATTTGGCTTGAAAAGTTATATCATGGAGTGGCCGTGTTTAACAGCCTCTGACGTTTGACAAAATTTCTTCTTAATTTAATTTTTTCTTTGAATATTGACTATGTTGGGAATTTGGAACCTTTGGTTGCACTAAAACAAAATTATGATTGTTTTCCACAAACCAAAACTACACTTTTTTGCACTCGACGCGCGTTTCGCTAACAACGTTAGCATCATCAGGAGACGATAAACAATGTTATGATTGTTTATAGTCTCCTGATGATGCTAACGTTGTTAGCGAAACGCGCGTCGAGTGCAAAAAAGTGTAGTTTTGGTTTGTGGAAAACAATCATAATTTTGTTTTTTTGAATATTGACATTTGCTATACAGGTAATTGATTTATTAATCCCTTTTTTTAATAACAGTAATTATGTATTCGAAAACCATAAATATCCAAAAACTTATGAACACGTTTTTTTTTTTATTTTTACAAAAAGAAACCTTTTGACTAGGTAAACTAACTTTAGTTACCAAAGTAATAATTTATTTAGTCATAATTTTTAGCAAAATTGTAGCCACGAAAGTAAAAACAAAAGTGGAATGATAATACCCCCTGAGAAATTTCACAAAAATGACCGCATTATGCAGGTGACAGTTATGAACCTAAAAGAACGTAGTCACATCAATCGAATCGATTTGACATTCTTTTTTGTTTTTGGTGTGTCTTTTCCACAATCAGTAATTAGTATTTTTTACCGTGATTTTTCATAATATATTAAAATTTTGTTTTTTGAAATTTTTGTTAATAGAAAAAGTAAAGTTATATCATTTTTAGATGGGTTTCAAGTCCCCCTGTAAACATGATATATATTTGCCTGCTTTTTTTATTAGCCACACACTTGTTTGAACCAAAACAAAAGTTACTAGGATGTTACTCCGTTGTTTTTTTAGTCGTTGTTTTTTTTGCGTGTTTTTGCTAAAAATATAGTGTTTTGATTTGTTCAGTGCTGTTATACAACCGGAATGTCTAGTTTTTTGCCTTCCATAAGTGATGTGCGATAACCCATTTTATTATTAGCCTCAGAGTTAGGGGAATTTTGTCAATACCAACTTATTTAGGCTCACAAATGTCAAGTACATGTAGCGGTCATTTTATTTACAGGATATTATCATTCCACTTTTGTTTTTACTTTCGTGACTGTAGCGCGACGCTAGCTAATTTACGTTTTTCCTAAGTTAGGGCAATTGTGCACAATCTGGAAACACCGCGCTGTCTAGGTAACACACCCCAACCACGAAGTGTCAAGCCCCCGGGGCACAAAATTACGAATATACACATTTAAACGAATATATAATTTAAAATTTTGCTCTGTCCCGTACCCAAATCTACTTATAGATCATGAAATATTATAATGTTTTATGTGCTACGTTTTATAATCTTTTATGAGGTTGTTTTGGCTCAATCAAGCTACACCCTCCCCTCAACGAAACTCAATTTGGATATTGTAAAAATTATGTACTAATTTAGTCCCCTTTCAAAAAAATGTATACTTAATGAATAATAACGTAGTTATTCGCACTTAAAAGGGGGGGGGGTGGCTTGGCGCTAAGCTGCACCCTCATGCTTAGAAAACAGCTTAAATGAAAGTTGATATGTCATAACCCAGCAAACATTGGATTAGTAAAAGTGTAAGATATTCGCTGTACACACAAACTACAAATTTGATTGAAATTAACTCTGTGTTTCGGACTTCCATTGTCTATATTTTATTTATACACGATCAGATATTGTACTGATCGAAACGTCGTGTATAAATAAAATATAGACAATGGAAGTCCGAAACACAGAGTTAATTTCAAACACATCATTGTCTCAAACTTTCAAACATACAAATTTGATGCTGCACTTTACAAAACAACTAGTAGTTTGCACCTGAAGACGATCAGAGATTGTACTGATCGAAACGTCGTGTATAAATAAAATATAGACAATGGAAGTCCGAAACACAGAGTTAATTTCAAACACATCATTGTCTCAAACTTTCAAACATACAAATTTGATGCTGCACTTTACAAAACAACTAGTAGTTTGCACCTGAAGACGATCAGAGATTGTACTGATCGAAACGTCGTGTATAAATAAAATATAGACAATGGAAGTCCGAAACACAGAGTTAATTTCAAACATATCATTGTCTCAAACTTTCAAACATACAAAACATTTAATTTTTTTGTATTGTTGCTACGGATTGCAGTAAAAATTATACAAATATTGTAAAATGCCGCGTTCCAAATTAGTGCTATTTTTGTACTTGCGATATGTTTGCTGTGAATTTTGTACTAATTATGTACTCTTAAAGAAGGGTATTTTTAGTTTACAAAAACCATCGGTTCCTAGATAACAAACAAACAAAAATCTTAGGAACCGATGGTTTTTGTAAAGTAAAAGTACCCTTCTTTAAGAGTATATAATTAGTACAAAATTATGACACATTAACTTTTATTAAATCTGTCTCCTAACCAGCTTAGAGCCAAGCCACACCCTCCCCCCCTCTTTTAAGTGCGAATAACTCCGTTATTCATTAGGAAAACATTTTTTAAAAAGAGGACTAAATTAGTACATAATTTTTACAATATCCACATTGAGTTTCGTTGAGGGGGAGGGGTGTAGCTTGATTGAGCCGGTTTTTTTAGAGGTTATACATTCCATCGAACTCAAACAACATTATCCTTACATCTTTACATGAATTCCTAGCACCGTACTGATGAGCACCACAAGTGCAAAATCCGGACCCAAGCAGCATTTTTCGGACTTACGACCTAATCTGATCAATGCGACGTCGTATTTAAGTTGAATTTGGGTTCCCTGGTGGAACACACCTCCTTAAATCATGATCTAACGTCCGGTTTGAAAAGAATTGAACCAGACGACGAAGTACAGGTTTCATCGACCCATTGACGTCGGTTAATAGCCCACCTTAGTCTAATAATAAGTTCAAATATTAGTGCACGCTTAGTCGTTGGACGGACGTCCTTATGTCTAACATATTTTGAAGAATTTCCGCCAACTACAAATAACGTCCGGTAGAGTCCTTAATAGATAAAAGTAAAATTAAGGCAAGATACAGACGATGTCTCATCGTCAACAGATACGACGTAGTTTTAGGTGGATTTGCCAATAGTCATAGGTATATCGCTGACGATATATGCCGTTGGCCTGCACGACGTATTTTTTTGTATTTATAACGTACGTATAATAACGTCCGCTAGATTTCTACTGGTGTCTTCTGGTTGCCGAAGGAAAAATGCCTAACGATGAATGCACATCAATTTACGTCGACATTTGGACTACCGTCTAGCGTCAAGTGGATAGTTCAAAAAAGTAAGCAAGGGTTCTTTTAAAAATGCCAAAGAAAAGTTCATTCAGACATACTCACTCATTGTTTTTTGCGATTTTGCCGAAATTTGTTCACTGTTCAATGCTTTTGTATTGCAAGAAATATTTGAAAAAACGGTTATGATTATTTCGACATGGTTGACATTTGATGTTTAAGCACAGTTACTGGATTTCGAGCCGTCGACGATCGGACGAATTCCACTTAGGCCGACGGGCCATTGCGCCATCGTCGTACCTACGTGAAAGCCGCACCCTACGAATGAAGAAAATTGGGCGTCGGATCCAGAGTTGTCGGCGAGACGTTGAGCCATCGTCAATCCTACGTATAAGGTTTATACCATGGCCCGACGTCCAAAATGCATTCGAATAAATCAATTTATCATGGATCGAGTAAAGACCATCTACTAAACTTGGAGATCCGGTCCGAATTGGTTATTTTTTGGGCCTCAGCGGAAATCCGCCATACTTAGGAATTAGCTGTCTTCCGCCATTAGACAAACGCAGGTTAAATATTGCAACCAACCAATATGTCTTTAGAATATAGCTTAAACTAAGAAATGTCAAATATGTTTGCAAATTTAAAAAAAATATATGTATATTTTTTGTTTTTAGTTTTTTTTTTTCTATAAAATCTAAGAAATTTTGAGGCGCATGTATTTTTCGGAATAATCTTATCAATGTTTATCGGTAAACTAATCTTCGTTAGTAATTTTACATCCCCATCGTGCATTAAAGGCCTGTTATAAACTGCTTCTAAATAATAATATTCTTTGTTCTCCATATAGGTAGCTTGTATTTACAAACAAGTTTACCCGATGGAACTAATAAGATATAAATAGTTATAATGAGATTACCTCTACCTACTCCACCTCGGCTAAAACTATATTTTACGTTGGCGACTACTCCATCCTGGACATTTTGTAGAAACCTATGTAATTCCGATGGCGGTCGAACGTCGTACGATCGACCCGTGTACCTATTACCAACAGGTCAGTTTAAGTACATCGATAGACCCTAATAATTAAAGCGTTCGACGTCGATACGACTCGCATTTGAATGTGCCATATAGGTGCAAAAAGAAGCCGGTTCGAGGTCAAACGGACGTTGGGGACCAACGTCCGATTATTAATGCGGACGAACGCACAACGTCATATTACGTCAAATTGCTACTTGGGGATCTACGGTTACCATTACTTTTTTTGAGGAAAAGCTCGCTATTCATTGATTTTATTATTTATTCACCCTCGCTAAATCCCTTTTTAAACATTATTCTTGTTCTCATGCCGTCGACAATCTGGTCAAAAGTGGAAGATTAAAACGCCGGAAGATATATAAAACATAATTGCATTAAACAAAGGCATTAAGGATCCCCTTTTAACCAGAAAAGTATTTGGTATAATTATTCATGTCAAAAGCAAAGCGTGCCATAATCGTTAAGAAGATACAATTGGGAACCGTTTGCCCCATTCAAGGATCGTAAAATCCTTAAAATTCGAAAAAGCGTATGTTCGAGAGAACTTTTTCAGTTGCGTCCCTAAAGGCGCATTTACACAGACAAACTTTCCTTTGATGTTGAAATGCCAACAAACATTTACACGAGCCTCTTGAGCAAAATGTTCAAAAAAAAGTTCGAGCAAAATCTCGTACAAAAAGACTCACGGAAATTTTGGAGAGAATGTTAAGCAAAATTTGTTTGAAGAAATGTTGGTATAGAAATTTCTTACAAATTTAAATTTTATAGCTTTATGGGAATTCATTGAACTTAACTGAAAATAGAAAGACTAAGTTTTAAAACAAGGTATTTTTAATTATGTGCTTTCCGACGGAAAAACGATTTGATGTCGAAATTCACATTTTACCTTATAAGCAACTTCGATTGACCTGATTTTTACAGGGGATATGCCAGTATACTTGTAACTTTTTTGGGGTTGTAAAAAAACGAGAATAAAAAAATAATAATTGGCACTTATTTATTGCTGTTGCCTGTAAAGGCGCAATTACACAGACGAACATGCTCAAATAAAAGCTCGTGCAAAAGATCTAAAATTTTTTGCGTGAACATTTTTGTGAGCTTTTCTTTGAACATTTTGTTTGGGTAAATTTTTGAGCAAATTATTGCTATCTATTTTGGAAACATATTTTTAAAGATGAGAATAAATAAAATTTCACATTAGTGATCAGTGATCTCAATTCTTTAAAAAAATGGAACACCAAGTTTTATTTAAAATTTTTGTGAAAAAAAGCCGACGGCAAGCGAAACATTATTATTGGCTCTACTATCAGTTTTGTCACATGGATTAGGGTTACTTATAATATTTTTTTCTTAGGGTTTTTCCCGCATTTTTTTGCCCGGATTTTTTTTTGGGATTTTCTTGCGTGTTTTTTTTATTTCCAAGGGTTTTTGCCTAAAGTCAAAAAAAAACCCAGGAAAATTTTTATTTTCCTAAAAAATTTTGAGTTTTTCAAATATCGGCAAAAAACTCAAAAATTGCACTTTTAAGCGATAATCCGCGCCTCACGACTATGAGGAGTGGTGGGAAGGGGGATTTTTTTTGAACATATTTTTGTAACTTTGCTTTACCTTTAGCTTTTATTGTTGTTTTTTAATTCCTCACACCAGATTTACCTAGTTAGTTTAAGGTCCCAAGGGTTGCTTAAAAAAGCAAAAGGTTCATGAAAATGCTGAAGATATAGATATTTACTGTCAATTTAATGTAATAATCAAGGTCGATTACTTACGACAGTAAATATCTATCTTCAGCATTTTCATGAATCTTTTGCTTTTTTAAGCAACCTTTGGGGCCTTAAACTAACTAGGTAAATCTGGTGTGAGGAATGAAAATGAAACAATCAAAGCTAAGGGTAAAGTTACAAAAATATGTTTAAAAAAAAATCCCCTCCCCATCACTCCTCATAGTCGTGAGGCGCGGATTACCGCTTAAAAGTACAATTTTTGAGTTTTTTGCCGATATTTGAAAAACTCAAAATTTTTTTGGAAAAGAAAAATTTTCCTGGGTTGTTTTTTGAATTTAGGAAAAAACCCTTGGAAATAAAAAAAAACTCGCAAGAAAATCCCAAAAAAACCCCCGGGCAAGAAAATCCGGAAAAAACCCTAAGAAAAAAATATTATAAGTAACCCTTATCCATGTGACAAAACTGAAATAAAAGTTGGTGTTCCATTTTTTAAAGAATTGAGATTACTGATCACTGATGTGAAATTTTATTTATTCTCGTCTTTTAAAATATGTTTCCAAAACAGATAGCAATAATTTGCTCAAAAATTTACCTGTTCAAAGAAAAGCTCACAAAAATGTTCACGCAAAAATTTTTAGATCTTTTGCACGAGCTTTTGTTTGAGCATGTTCGTCTGTGTAATTGCGCCTTAAGAATTTTGATGAGTCTCGACGAATTTGGTGGTTCTGAATCCAGAAACACGTTTACAGACGCTGCACCGTCGGTGTGTCTGTCTGTCGGTCAGTCTGTCCGTCGCTCACTTTCTAGCCACTGTTACTCAAAAACGCCTGCATAACGAAATTTTACATATCGATTTCTTGTGTTAACGCGAAGACCCCTATTGTTTTTTAGCTTTCTCCCAAAAAGTTTCCTAAAATAGTAGTTTTCACAACTAGTGCGAGCGCAGCGAGGTATTTAAAAACGCGAGTAAAAAAAAGCACAGTTTAGCCGCGAGTTGTTAAAAAAATTTTTAAATACCTTTGTCAAAAAATCCAAGAAAAACGGGAAAATACTTTTAAAAATCTCGAAAGAAGAGCACTTCTCGCAACACACCATTTTAACACTATAAATCAAGGCGGCTGGTAAATGAATAACAATGGTTTCCATAGCGATGTGTCTTTTTACTCGGTGACGTTCATTGTTACGACATTTTATTCTTTGACAGTTTGATATTTTGACGATTTTTTGAAATGATTTTTTCGTAAATACTTGGTGAAAACTGGCGAAAATGGCTTAATTTTTAGGCAAGAATAATTTTTCAATATTATTATTTTCAGCTATTTCTCTTTAATTTTGGGTAAAAAACGGACAGAAATCTTTTTTTTTGCACTCGTGATCAAAAAAAAAGTTTTTTTTTGCGTCGGTAACCAAAATAGCCATACTTTAGTTATCTGCAGACAGTAACTAAAATCATGTTGTTGATGAAGGTATAAAAAAAAATATTTTTTTTACCTTGTGATACCTCGTTGGAAAGCTTATAAAAATCTTAGTTTAATGGCACCAAATTTTTGATAATATATTTATATAGAGCACATAAAAGTGGAAAAAATCAATTTTTTGTGCCCTATATAATTCAAGTCACTAAACGAAACGTCAAATAAAATGTAAGTTAAGTTAATGTTAAGTTTCAGATTACGTTCTATTTTCTTACCAAATTTCATCCAAATCGGTTTTAGCCGTTTTTGCGTGATTGATGGACAAAAGTTTTGGTTCACTGGTTCTAAAATGTTTGACGACATATACAGGGTGGATCCTTTAAATGGAACGGTGCTTCTAGCGACTTTCGGGAGAGGTTTTAAAAAATGCTAAAAGCGAATATGTAATGATTTTTTACGAACTTGGCGCCCATGATAAAACAAAATTTGGGCCCCCAACTGGAGGCCCAAAGCCTACCTGTTAATATGAGAGCCCCTGTTATTTCTGTTAATATGCGAGCTAGAAAACAATTTTAAATACGAAAGTTATTTGATTGATTGATCTTCAAAAATATTAAAGTCAAGAAAGCCAAGTGTCATTCGAAGTCTTAAATAATGATAGCAACTTTCTTATTTTAAATACAACACCCTGTATTTTTTACATTTTTGAATTCTAGGTTTCTTTCTGATTTCAGAAATGTATAACGTATATGCACTGGGTTCAATAGTTTGTGAGATATTGGACTTTAAATTTTTTTCATTTGGGTGGCTGTGAATTTCAATTTGTGGTATAAGTATATAAACACTTTAATATCGCCTACTATGATTTAGCAATTTTTTAAAGACAGCTAAAAACATCATTGCCTACTATAATTAATGGAAACACCTCAAATTGTAATTCACAGCCACCTAAGTTAAAAAAAATTGAAAGTCCAATATCTCAAAAACATGTTATGGTACTTGAAATATACCTTATTTTTTCGATCGAAATATCATAAACATTGATGATATTTTCACCGAAAGAATAATTCTTTTTATTTCCCAATATATATCGGGAATAAAACCTACAACAATGTGACAACCTCGCATTTGTGGCGGGTCAGCCATATAAACGTGTATACGCTGCTCCATTCATAATTTCTGTACGGCGTTGTAGCTTTAGCATAATCGAGGTTTTGGTATATTTTACAGATTAATCCAGAGTTTTTTAATATTTTTTCAATAGATTTTTAAGTGTTTGTGGCAAAAGTGATGTAACAAAGTGCGTAGGGTGACGAAAACTGGAGATTGCAGGTGAAAACCAAACATTTCACAGGTTTGTTATCATATGTTTTTTCGACGCCATCTTGTGATAGGCCGCCATAGGCGTGCAACTAGTGTGCAATAAATACAAAATGTTATTAATAAATTTAGAAAAGAAATAAGTTTTCTTGGGTTATTTTTACGAATTTGTGATAAAAACAATATGGTAAGCACTTATAATATATAATATATATAATTAATTACACTATATTTGGTATAATGAACCAACCCCAGCTGTGACATTTTTAAATATCCTATATGAGTAGCAAAAAAATGTATGAGGTGCGTATGATATTTATTTATAACTACATTCACAGTTTTGATACTATCTGTAGTCAGCTTATTTTTTCCGCTGAGATTTGTTTATAAATAGTACAAGCGTTCCCGGTATAAATATAAATTTTTAAACATTATTATGTCAGACACATGATAAAGAATATATGTTGGTCACAACTTTTTATTTATATTATTTAGCTAGGTAGATACCCCACATAAGATTTTTTTGTATTTATTAAAAATGTTAGAATACTTTTGTACGTATTAAATAAAAATTATAGTAGAGTCTATAAATTCCATTTTTTTTACACAACGAAAAACCATCATATAGTACCTATAATTTGGGTATCATCCTTTTTCAAAATACCACTATTTTTAGTCGAATTTGCTTATTTTTTGGTAATTTGCCTAAACAGTGCGGAAAGTGATACTTTTCTGCACACGATGGCCGTTAAGGGCGAAAAAGGCACTTTTGACATGTTTTTAGTACAACAATTTCCTACTTGCATAAAAAGCTTCTGACTAAGGTTATATATATTTGGTATTTTTGAAATTAAAACCAAAAAATAATTTTGTTTTCATTTTTAATTTAATCTAGTTTATAAATGCATCTAGAAACTCCAATTAGACTTAAAATTCACGCCATGCTAAAAAAATACTTTTACCTATGCTAATTTTTTAATAAAGTTTTGCAGGTCACTTGACATTAAATAGGTACAGAAACTACTTCGCAAATGTGTGTGAATAAGTCTACTTTTACATATCAATTTTAATGAGGAAAGTTCAACTTCCCACATGCCGTGCGTAAAAAAATAAGCACGGCGTGCATAAAAAACCGTCATAGCGTGTGTGAAAAAACGTTTAACGCACGCAATTTTTTTTAAAATGGTACTTTATGGACCCAATTTTGTATTGTGTTGTAAAAACTACTTTTTGATCAAGAAAGTCATCATAAACACTCGTAGAAAAAAATTGTACCTAACCCTTGCGGAAGTGTCTTTCCCGCCCGAACTCCTCCCGTGCGTAATAGTATTACTTTCCGCACTAATTAGGCAGATAACTATCTGGAGAACATTTAAAAAATTAATATTTTCTATGTTATATCTTTACATAAATATTTTCACAATGACAAGTATAATACCTCTCCATACCGTCAGTATCAATTATTAAATATAAAAAAATTAAAGATTGTATTTCCAAAAAAATTTGACAAGTCTTAAAATAACGACCAAACCTTTTTAAATTTATAAATAACGAGCCGCTTCTGGCCGCTGCTAATCGTAAGCTGGTTGGAGCATGTGTGAGGAGGAGCATGTCTGGTGCAGCGTTGCCAGTGAAACATAAAATAGTTTTCCCTAAATCTAACCACTGATCGCGTTTCAAAGCAATTTATGAATGACTTGATGGGTCTATTTTAGTTAAACGTCTTTGGTGGCACCTTTTTGGAAAGCTTGTTAAAAAAGAAATTCGATAAAATAATTTTTTTTTGGACATCTGTTAACCCATGTGTTAAAAATTTTACGCCAGTAATATCCTTGTGTGGTAGTTTCTTTATTCCACACAGTAAATACAGAAATGTGTAGTTTTTTTTGAAGATAAAACAATTGACAAAAAATAGGTTTCTTAAAATTTTTGACACTTCAAAAATATTTATTTAATCAAATTTCTTTTTTAACAAGCTTTCCAAATAGGTGCCACAAGTGGCATCTTCTCATGAAAAAAATATTGGTAGGCCGTGGGCCTTCACTGAGGGCCTCCAAATAATGGGCCGCCAATAATGTCCTTGTGTGGTATTTTCTTTATTCCGCTGAGTAAATAGAGAAATATGTTTTGAAGTTAAAACAACTGACACAAAATAAGTTTTTTTTTTAATTTTTGACACATTGGTTGACAGATGTAAAAAAAAACTAATAAAGCTTTCCAAAAAGGTGCCTCATTAAAAAAAAATAGTTGGTAGGCCCTGGGCCTCTAGTTGGAGGCTCTAAATTTTTTTCATCATTGGCAGAAAGTCCGAAAAAAATCATTAAATATTCGCTTTCAGCTTTTTTTGAAATCTGTTCCCCAAAGTCTTTAGAAGCAACGTTCCATTTAAAGAATCCACCCTGTGTAATAGCACATATAAAATGTAATAGAAAAGTCCAGATACACCTTGGAAAAGTCTGGACACCTCCTGCAAAAGTCTGGATAAAGTCTAAAGAAGTTTGGATCCACTTTGGACAAGTCTGGATATACCGTGTAAAAGTCTGAATACAAACTGGAAAAATCTGGATCTTGGTCTGGATATTATCTGAAAAGTCTAAACACACCCAGGAAAAGTCTGTATACACCCTACTGTATACGAATAGTGGATTTTTATGTATTTTCTTGAGCGAGGAAAATTTTAGAGTAAATTTGTATTCGATTTTTATATTTCAAATAGAATATCTGATCTGATCCCTAATCTGTAATAGGATTCTGCAAATCCATGCAAAAAAATGGAACACGTGAGTTTTTTCCTATACTCATGAAAATAGGGTAGCCGTTTTCAACAGCTACACAAAAAAAATAAATGGCGGCAGCAGGCACGTATAGTCCTCCGTATTTCTATTTTTCTCAAAACTTATACCTTCTTTTACGGCCACTTTATTAAGAAAGTAATTTTAAAATTATTCATTTTAAAATGAAAGCAGGTTTTCACAATGAATTTTAATCGATAGGCGCTGCTCGTCTGACAATATCTATTGTTGAGTAATGTTATTAGTTTTTTGATTGACATTCTAAATATTAAAATTGTTTCCTGTTTTTTCGTAAGAAAGAAATTACTTTTATCTACGACCAACCAACACCGTTCTCAACTAAAAAGATCGGTGCCATATTCACACCAAACTGACAAAAAATCCATGTTTTACTTGTCAATTTGGTTATAAAAATGGCAGCCACAATAGGCTAAAGGGCACTGAGGCGGAAGGAGTTAACAGGCTTTTTAGTTAAGAACGGTGTTGGACCAACGAATAACACTAATTTTACGACCATGTCAACACGATTTTAATAACTCATATACGGTCCTAGGATAATAATAAAGCATAGACACAAGATGGCATGACAAGCGATGAAACTTTATGTTACAAGAGCACCAATTGACGCAAAAATGTGAACTATTTTCCTATATTTTTAAGACAATAAATATTTTTTAAACGGGAATAAATCCAATATAATTTTGGTACCTAACCAAAAATCCCGTTAAATTGACATATTACGCATTTTCAAGAAAAAAACCTTGTTTTTAAAAGGATAGATATATGAAAAGCCCTTAGTAACCTTATTTGTTTTGATGTTTTGCTCTCTATACATTTGACAGTTATTGTTTTACCAGAGGTGGGCAACTCATATTGCCCTCTCTTTCTAGTTTTTTTCATATTTGCATGTAAAAGCGATTTTATGAAATGGACTGATGTTTTGTTGTCTCTTTTTATAATTTTTCCAGACAGTTTTTGAAAGATTCATTTTTTTTTTGGTTAGTAAAATGTCAAGTTTTAAATATAATAGGTAAAATAGAAAGACTCCTATTGATCTATATTTTTGTTAGTCTTTTTCTTACAATACAACACGGAAACATAATATGTTATTTATTAACAAAGTCCATGCTAAATACGTATGTTTGTACCTACTGCTTATAGCACACTGCTTACTTCGCAAATTTGGCTATTTTTATTAATTTTCCATCTTGGTAAATGCATGTTTTCTTTCCACTTTTCTTGAGTTTCTTTCAATGTTGGACAACGGAACAAAACAAATTCGTCGAGGCACGTGTTTTTTCAGTTTTTGATGCTAGTGTAGGGGCATATGTCGATGATTTCTATCCCGTGGGATTTTGAATGAAGGAGTTTTGTGACTATGTGGGATTGATAGCTCTTTAGTCACACAATCAAGTGTTACCGGATGTTTTGTGCGCACGTAGAAGAAGTTGATATGACGTCATCTTTCAAGATGGCGTCAAAAATCATTAACGATACAACTTTCGCAGCAGGAGCATGATTATACTCGATTCCATATAAATCGAGAACAGAGATTCCAAAAAATTCTTTTTTAAGGTCATCCGATCTTAAATGAGCTCAAAAATCCCAAAAAACAAGTTTTTTTCCATTTTCTCTACAAAAAATCTTAATAATTCGAGTTTTTGTGAGTCCAACTTCAAATGTAACTCAAACAATTAGGCATATATGCCAAATTCGATTCTTTGAGTTTGATGCAGTTTGAAACTTCATGACCTTGCAAAATACCCCTGTAAAATTAAAAACATTGCAAAAATAACATACTAAAGAGCGCTATTCATCAACTATTAAAGCCAAATATGGTAAGATAGAAAAGAAGGACAAGGCCAAAAATACTGTTAAATAAAAATTTCGTAAAAAAACAAAAATAACAAGGTGGCCATCAATTCTTGTTGAATTGTCGCCGCTTACTATGAAAAAAAAGTTTAGTTGATGCATGACCTTGACTGACTTTGAAAATATCATTTACAAGTCAAAAACCAACTACCAACTACGCAAAAACTTTAAGCGCCGGAGATGAATTTAACATCTTAGCCATAAAAAAAAACACTTCATTTTAAACCTCCCTACCATTTCTTTTGATATGGCGTCCTAGATGTTTATCCTATACCCCGGTAAAAATGACCTATATGTTTGTCATTTTTATTAAGTTTCGGAACTTCTACAGGGATGCGGTAGCACATGAATGTGTTACATATAGCTGTTAAATCCTTATCCTTGAATTTTATTATGAATGTAAATAAACAAGTGTAGTCATACCCTACTGGCGTAATTAGAATTTTTCATGCTTTTTCGACCGCACTTTTGGAAAATGGTATTTAAAACCACTGGTAGAGTATATGCTAATATCTAACTTAACTCTCTTGTAAATTTTTTAAATGACCTTGTTGTTTAAACAAGTGAGTAGAACATAAAATTCACAGTTCCGAAACTTAATAAAAACGACAGGCATATAGGTAATTTTTACCGGGGTACACCATAAACATCTGGGACGCCATATCAAAAAAAATTATAGGGACGTTTAAAATGAAGTGTTTATTTATGGCTAAGATGTTAATTTCATCTCCGGCACTTAAAGTTTTTGCGTAGTGGTAAATTGGAAAAAAAATCACAAAAAGCTGGTTTTTCAAGGTCAATCAAAGTCATTAACTAACCAATTTTTTTTTCATAGTAAGCCGCGATAAGTCAACAAGAATCATTACCTCGTCGTTTTTGCTTTTTTACAAAATTGGATAAAATAAAATGTGATTATAGGTCGCCATTTTGATATATCAGCCACCATATTGTAACGCGTCGTAGCTGAACCATTTTTATGCAATATGTTAATTTTACTGGTGTTTTTTTTCAAGGTCATAAAGCTTCAAACTGTATCAAACTCTAAAAATCGATTTGGCATACATGCCTAATAGTTTGAGGTAGACTTGAAGTTGTACTGTGAAAACCTTGAATTATTAAGATTTTTTGAAGAGAAAATGGCAAAAATCTTGTTTTTTGCGATTTTCAAGGTTATTTAAGATCTGGTAACCTTGAAAGTAAATTTTTTGGAATCCTTGTTCTCGAGTTATATGGAATCGAGTATAATCATGCCCCGGTTGCGAAATTTGTATTTGTTATGATTTTTGGCCGCCATCCTAAAAGATGACGTCATAGCAACCCATTCTACACGGATGCGAACAAAACAGCCAGTAACACTCGATTGTGTGAATAAAGAGCTACCAATCCCACATAGTCACAAACCTCCTTCATTCAAAATCCCACTGACTTACACATGCCCCTTCACTATACAGCAAAATTCCGTTTTTAAACCGGACGTTTCTTAATCGAAAATGTGACAGTCAGGGGTTACCAACTATCATTACCAACACACATTTTTTTTAAACATTTCGCTAACAACTGTCAAATCCAGCTCACCTCTGGCAACACAATAACTGTCAAAAATCGTGTACAGGGTCTCTAGTCGTAGGTAAAGTATAGTACACTAATTTGCATGTTATGGTAATTACACGCTCAGATAAATTAAGATACTCGCCTGCGGCTCGCGTCTCAAACTTCATCTTCGCGTGTAATGACAATCATAACATGCTTGTTATGTAAATTACTACTCCTTCGGCGATGGAAGAAACCGGAACACCATTTATTCAATGTTGTGTAGTCGCGATCTTAACACCACTCTCCGAATTCGTGTGCTTCGTTGTTATGTGTCTAGAATATTTTATTACGGCGCAGAGGCATGGGAGCTGACTGATGCCATGTGCAAGAACCTGAAGGCATTCGATATGTGGCGCTATCGTAGAATGCTCAGGATATCTTGGATGAACAGAGTACGAAACATGAATGTTCTACCCAGATTGGATAAGGATCTTGAAGATTTATAATCCTGTCAATAAAATCTCCTAAGAGATTATAAAAAATAACACACAAAACATTATAAGTTTTTATGATTTATGATTAAATAAATATATGATATTTTATAATTTTTGACTAGTACGAAAGGATTTCATCATAATTCACCAGCCAGTTGCTTGGTATACAAAAGCTTACAGTATTTTATGAATGAAATCTAAAATAAAAATGACGACACAACTATAACAGTGGTGATAGTAGTAGTAGTGGAAGTAATATATTATGGATTAATACCGGCAAACTAATCTATAACCTAACCTAAACTATAAACTACGACAACCTAACCACGATAATATACTAAAACGCCTTGGGCAAGCACAAGCTTTACATATCTAATCGAAAATTGTTCTCGTATAAGTATACTTAGTTGTTGCCAGACGCTGTGGGGGAGATGTTACTCTGATAAGTTTCTATGAGATCGTTTGAGGCATTAGTTCTAATAGCTTACATAAGCCAAAAAAAATATTTTTTTTGTAAAAGTATTTACGACAGATGTTGTGATTATAGTTTTTTTTTTATGATATATTATATAAGTTTTAGGATGTGCGAATTTTTTTCAAAAGGCATATAGATTAGGGCATTAAAATCTTACTAATTTAAAAAGGTTATATGAGATTTTGTAAATCATTGTTTATAAAATTTCAAAAGATTTCATGAGTCAAAAAAATATTTCAGCTTAAAAACCTTAAACAAAGGCACAATACAACAAAGCTTGAACAAATGGTATGGTATTAGACAGTATTAGTACTGCGACACTTAAAGCACAAAATACAAGACTGCAAGTTTGCTCTAACGCAACGCGAAGTTGGATAAATGCTGAGCAACCTGGAGACGAACAATGTATTAGCGATGTAAAAAAAATAGTTTATTTTTCATTTATTATATGAACGACATTTAATAAGGTTTCAAAATTCAAAAAACAATACAAATTACAAGATGGTAGAGTATTATATACAATATTTTCTTGGTAATGTTAGCAATATTGGAAAAACTTTCCTGAAAACTATAAAAAATACCCGTTTAAGATAATACGTACAAGCTGAGTAGCTACTAGCTGATCTCTTTAAAATTGATTTTCCGCCAAATTAAATTTTTGTTATCCCCATATCAAAAACAAATTTTGACGAAGTTGAGCCGGGTGGAAAAGTACTCAACAAAAAGAAAAAATAAATTTTTCAATTTTTTACGAGAAAAAGTAAGGTGAAGGGTAGACGTATACCGAGGGTTAGACGGCATAGAGTGTATCATAAATAATGAGTTTCATTTACCGCTACTTGCAGCGACTTTTTTAGAAACGCCCATTAACAAAGGAACCAATTAATTTTCTACGACTTGCACGGACTAATTTTTGCGAAAATTTTTCTGACAGTATGGCAACAGCGCATTAACCTAGGGATTTTTTGGGTGGCATCACTGTTATTATCGCCATAACCTTTACAATTTCATTTATTTAGTAGTAGCGCAGTAGCGCAGTAGCGCAGCTAGGAATTGACTTCGGGGGGGGGGAAGGTTTAAGGATAAATAAAAAAAAACTTCATTGGAAGTAAAAATGTGACCATAACCAGGCATCACGGGGGGGGGGGGGTTAACCCCAAACCCCCTCCTTTCGATGCGCCAGTGATTTTAACGCAGATTTCAGAGTTCTGTAAAGGCGGATTCAGAATTCAGAAGGTATGCGGTAAAAGCCGTAAGGAAAATAAACGAAAGCAAATCCCTGCTGCTCTTACCGCTAACCTCTTGAGGTTACGAAACACTATAAACAGCAGCATGCGTTTGCTATAGTTTATTTTCCTTGCGCCTTACCGCATATCTCATACCGCTTAATTACCTTACGGAACTCTGAACCCGCTTTAAGGTAAGCGGTATGAGGTATTGCCAGTGAAAAGCCATGTTAATATGTATGGGTGAGGCCATGAGTGGTTTTCCCCTCGGCCCTACCTATCATTTGGGTCCTCCAGTTGATTCTCGATCCCTTATTCCAGCCATGACTGCGGGCTTGGTTAGGCGAAATCTTCTAAAAAAATAATCTAGAAATAAATCATATTTAAAAAACAAAAAAGAGAATCTCGTGTCCGCAAAAAAAATTAAAGTAACACTCGTGGCATATCGGACAAAGCGTTTTTGTTTCTCACGTCATTACGACCAGGCCTCCAATGCCTAATGGAGAATCCAGACACCTACAGACTTGTTTCATCCTTATTAGGAATCATCAGGAAGTCGTAGAAATGTACCTGGCAGTTGAAGCTACACAGGCACCATGCACACCTCTCGAATTTAAAACAAAAAAATCCGAGGAGACGTAGTACCTGTGTGCGCCACCTGTCGAATAAACCGAGGAACAAAAACATCAAAATAGAATAGTGCAGAAGACCGTAAATACAGAAACCTGCTGAAAGGTACAGGAATAAGGATGAAACAGGTCTGTAGGTGTCTGGATTCTCCATTAGACATTGGAGGCCTGGTCGTAATGACGTGAGAAAGAAAAACGCTTTGTCCGATATGCCACGAGTGTTACTTTAATAAATCATATTTTTATGGTTCGCAACGGTTGAAGTTAAAAGACAAATTTGATATAGAAGGCTCGTGGCGTAGTGTTAGGGTATCAGACTCACCCGGGACGCGCAGGTTCGGATCCCGGTTGCGTTCTACACTTTTTTTTTTTAAATTACAGGTAAAATACTTGCGCCCACCCGCCTGTAGGTCGACATGTGCCCAAGCGGTCATAGGCGGTATGCACACGGATCACCGTCTGTTCGGTAGTCTGTGGTATACATGCCAAGTTGTCGAGCCGCCAGCTGGCTTCCAGACCACGTTGTGTTTGTTGGGAGCGAAGTTAGCACTAATTCGTCCTCCAGAATATCCTCAACAAGACCTTGATTAAATTAAACAAATACAAAATAAAAAATTAGTTAGAAATTGACTCAAGTCGGTTTAAATTGTTTTAATTGGCCGAATGGGCGATTAATTGTCCATTAAAACCGGCGCAAGATACAGAAATCACTAACGGCCATTAGCTTAAAGCTCCATTAAGAAAAAGTCGCTGCAACTGGCGGTTAGTCACAGTAGTTAGTAGACAAAGTATGGGCCTGCTTATACAGACCGCTTCAAGCTACTGCGAACATAGGGCGAAAGAAGTCTAATTTGCCAGTGTACGTACATGCAGAGACACCGCACGCCTATGAGTGAAGCAACCAACAACACTCAGGCTTCCGATCGCCATTCGCTGCCGTTCGCCGCCGTTCGCCTTGTATTTAGTACGCCTCTAACCACGATGCTGTGTGGAGCGTAGTCAATGAAACCGGAATTTGGTCAATAAATACGCAAATTTTTATAACGTAATTTTCTTATTTTTTGTCACTGATAAATAAGAGCGTTTTATTGTCAACTGCTCAGATTTATCAAAGACGACGTGTTAAAATGAAAATAATAAGGAGAAACAAAATAAAAGCAAGTTCTCAAAATAAAATAATACATTCTAAAAACCAAAAAGATTCTCCCAGTCAAAAAAATTTAAGCAAATGTTCGAAAAGTCCTCCTTGCTCGGCTAGACAATATCCGAGCCTACTATAAAAACCCCTTCCAACGTTTCCAAGCATGTTAGGGGTGATAATTTTAAAAGCTTCTTCAAAAACAGATAGAAGTCATTAGGAGCAAGATCGGGAGATCGAGCTGGCCATAAAATAGTTCCCCGTGTACTTATAACCCGATTAGGAAATACATTATCAAGATATTCCCTAACAAGGCCAACATTGTGAGCGGAACAACCATCTTGTTGAAACCATGTTTCACCAAATCGTACACCTAACAACTGCCTAGCAGTTGGAATAATGTGCTGCTGCAGTAGATCCAAGTATCTAGGACCATTCAAATTGCAATTGCCGTTAATAAAAAATGGCCCAATTACGTGTTCCCCTACAATACCCCCCCCCCAAACATTTAGTTTTTGGGGATACTGTGTTCTTACGTCAAAATACAAATGCAAATTTTCCCTCGACCAATATCGAACGTGTGTTGGGTTATGACGATTTGACCATTTGTCCATCTGCACTTTTTCGGCAATTTCGTAGACATCCATTTTTAGTTTTAAAAATGTATTATTTCAATTAAGAACTTACCCATCTGTTTCTCGAGCAAGGCAGAAATAAAACAAAATAATAAAAACAAAATGAATTTCCAAAAGATAACGCTGCAGCGTGCTTCGAATCCACCTCGGTCGTACGGCACGGAGAGTAAATTGGACTTGATTCCCCCTATGTTCGCAGTAGCTTGAAGCGGTCTGTATAAAGTTTCGTAGTCTGCAGGAGTTTTGGTTTTCTGACTCGTATATCTTTTAATTACGATCTTCACAATCTCAGTAGACTCCTGGGCACAATAGGCCCAATAGAGTTCACAGTAGCATATGCAGGGCTACATACGTTGCAAATCGACTCATAAAGATTAAATTTTCTCCCAAAATCAAGAATAAATTGGAGATTCTGCTGAAATTAAATAAGAGAGAAAAAAATAAATATTTATCAATTTAAAAAAAAATCATATTTTTTTATTCTAACTCGTCAGCAATAAGTTGCACAATAGGGACTTTAATAGCCAACCTTACTCGCCCCAATCCGTATTTATTATCTTTGAAATGTAAAACATTTAAAATATAGTAAAATGGAACAGACCACACTTTGGTATGCTTTTCAGTTTGATTGGACCGTTAAAAGACCATCAAAATTGGTGATACCATAGACAAAATCGGTTATTTTTCTCCCATATCCAAAGATAACCGAAACGAAATACGTTACTTACGGAGGCTTAACGGGACCCTCTCGGTTATTTTTTGCAACCAACCAGATTTATTTCTGTGCAAAAGCTGCAGCTGGTACGTGATAGTTTTTTTGTAAAATTGTATATGCAAAAACCTGAATTGTTGTTTTCTTTTTTATTCAATTTACATTGGCAATTTTTATGTGGGCAATGCGGTTAGGATAGTTTGTGTTTGTGGCTTAAAAACTCTTTTTAGCATTTCAATTACGGTAATACGGTAAGCAAATAAAGTGACGATAAATTATTGGTCTATTAACGCCCTGTTATTTGATTAATCTTTCCCTAAAGCACTTTTTTATACTTAGTGCCTTTTTTTTTATTGAATATTAAACTCGAACAAACATAGGTAAAAATTAACAAGCGGACTTTTTTCATCGCTATGAAAATAATAGTACCTTTTTTGGGTCATTTTCAGCTAGAATGAAAATCTTGTGTAACCGTCATTTTGTTCTTCTATAAATTCATGTTTCAAAAAACTTTTTTACTCATTCAATAAAAACTTTTGCAAACTGCAAGTGCCTAACTTTAAAAATGCACTAAGTTAATGTATTAATCTTAAAGTATATTTTTTAAATACCTATTTTGTCACCTACGATACCCGTCACCCAAACTCGCACCCAAAGCATACGGCAAATATTAGGTTGCCTGGTTGAAAAGGACATTTGTTTTTTAATAAAAGTAGCATTAATATATTTTTTTCTTTCTTTCTACCTATAAAAAAAATTATTATTTTATAATCTAAACTATTTATTCCTTGGAAGTGCCGTATCAAGCCGCGCCATAGCCTACGCCAGCAAGTGTTTCCTAGGCAATAATGTCGTGGTGGGGGTAGCGCGACGTCAGACCACGGATCACCTACCAACAGACTTCCTGACCAAGGTTGCCAGGAACATGATAATTATCAGAATCTATGATAATTTTGGGGGAACATGATAATTAATAATGACCTATCAACCCCCAAATATATGATAATTTAACAAATCCTCACATAAAACGCCATTTATTCTTACAATTAACGCAAACAGTGAATATATAATTGAGAAAACTGTACTGTACTGTACAATAATAATAATCATCATCATAGGCAATCACTCGATACCGAGTATGATTTTCCTCTATTCTGTATCGTCGCTATCTGTTTTTTGATGGCTATGTAAGCCAATTCTCGATCCGCACATCCTTCCACAGTCCTGGCACACCCAGTCTCCGGCAGCAGCCGGATGTAGTTGGTCATCCATTCTTCCATTTTGTCGCTCCTTTCTACGTTCTCTCCTTTCCGTTTCTAGTCTACGTCGTTACTCTTCAAAAGTTTGTGCTCCCTCATGGACTGTTCGGCGCCATGAAGTCCTATCGTTTGCCGTGGCCTCGAAGTTGTTTATATCGATGTGACCCTTCATCATATTGCCTTTGAGAACGTCCTTGTACCTTTTTTGTTGACCTCCTTGATTTCTCTTTCCCTCCTTCAGTTGTCCATAAAATATCTGCTTTGGGAGACGTGTTTCAGGCATGCGGATAATGTGACCAGTCCAACGAAGCTGGTGCTTGAAGATAAGGGCTTCTATACTAGTTGTTCTGGCTTCTTCTAAAACACTTATGTTTGTTCGTCGGTCTTGCCATTTGATTCTCAGTATTCGTCTTAAACAACTTTGGTGATATTTTTCTAGTCGTTTGATATGCCTTCTGTAGGTGGTCCACGTTTCGCATCCGTATGTTAGAGTTGGTATTTTAACTGTGTTGTAGACACAAAGCTTGGTCTACGCATTGATGTCGTGATTGTTGAAGACTCTCTCTGAAAGCCGTCCGAACGCTGCGCTAGCACATTTTAGGCGATGCTGTGTTTCTGCGTCAATAGTTGCATTTGATGATAGGTGGCTCCCAAGGTATGGGTAATGTTCCACGTTCTGCAGAGGATGGCCATTTATGGAAATGTTTGGAGCTTGGGGATTCGTACCTGGTTCTGGTTGGTGAAGAATTTGCGTTTTGGCAAGATTGACCTCCAGGACAATGCTTTTGTAGGCTTGGTTAAATTCGTTGATTACCAGCTGTAGACCTTCCTCTGTACACACACCCTTGTTTAACGCCTGTCGTAATCTGGAATGACTCTCCTGGTCCATCGTTGCTTAGGACTGTTGCATTCATATTGTCGTGTAGTAGTCTAATAATTTGAATATATTTTTGAGGGCATCCAGGTTTTGCCAGTATTTTCCAAAGAGTTTCTCTGTTGACCGGATCAAATGCTTTGACTAGATCTATGAAGGCCATGAAGAGAGGGCGATTTTGTTATCTAGATTTTTCTTGCATTTGTCTGGCACTGAAGATCATGTCAGCTGTGCCTCGATTGGGTCTAAATCCACACTATGTCTCTGGCAGATTTTGTTCAGCAATCGGAATTAATCGGTTTGATAGTATCCGTGTGCAAGTATCTTTCCAGCAACAGAAAGCAGAGATACACCTCTGTAGTTTCCACATTGGGCCTTATCGCCTTTTTTGAAAATGGTAACTATAGAGGCGTCTCTGAGTTCGGCAGGAATGGTCTCCGTGGTCCATATTTTACTTATTAGAATGTGCATTTTGGAATTAGGTGCGGGACCCCCTTGTTTGTAGACTTCAGCAGCGATACCATCTGTGCCTGCTGACTTATTATTCTTTAGCTGTGTGATTGCCATTTCCACCTCCTCTAATTTCGGAATCTCACTTGGTGTTGTTGTGTAGTTTTCTCCGGAATTTTGTCGAAGATGTCATTATCGACCTGAGACTCTCTGTTGAGTAGTTCTTGGAAGTGTTCTTTCCATCGTGAATTGATAGAGGATCTGTCTTTAAGCAGCCTTGTTCCATTTTTGGATCGTAGGGGATTGATACCTTGTGTAGTGGGACCATATATCATCTTAGTAGCTTGAAAGAAGGCTCTGGTGTTGTTAGACTCAGCAAGATGTTGCATTTCCATTGGTTTTTTAATCTACGTGTTTGCCTTTGTACTTTTGCTTTGGCTTCTTGATATTGCCTTTTCTTTTCGTTACAGTTAGGGTGGCTTTTCCAAGCATTATGGGCTTTTCTCTTCCTCTCAATAAGGTCTTGAATTTCTTTGTCGTGCTCATCAAACCAGTCTTGATGTTTTCTTTGTGTGTAGCCGACAGATTCTTCGGAGGCAGATGTTATTGCTGTTTTCAACATTCTCCAGTGATCGTCAATATTCTCCGGGTATTCTAAAGTACCCAACTTTTGATTAAAAGAAACTTGGAATTTTGTTCTGGTTTGATCATCTTTAAGGCGTTCTATATTGAATCTTCTTCTGATTTGCTTTTTTTGACGGCTACTTCTTGGTGGAATGTGCAAGTTCATTTTGGCTCGTATCAGGCGATGGTCTGTCCAGCAGTCGTCTGCACTCGTTATTGCTCTTGTAATGTTTACGTCTTTTTGATCTCTGGAACGTACAATAATGTAATCAATCAGATGCCAGTGTTTTGACCTCGGATGTTGCTATAAGTGTACGGATATTCCATGTGGCAAAGTTCATTGTATTTATTTTTCTTTTGTTTTGACCGCATGTGGTGTAGCCTCTGGATGCGGTTGTCCAGTCGGGCAGTTGTTGGCTGGCTATGTTTAGGGCACCTTTTATAGCCCCTTTCCTTTCAGAGTGAGCAGAGTGGGTCCTAAATAGGGCTGCTCAGTCACGGATGCAGCACACGAGTTGCTCTACAGCCAATCTTTGAACAAAATGGCGATCACACTTCCGCCGCTTTCGTGCCGGTTTGTCACTAAGAGCTTCCAGACGACACTGTCCTGCTCCCGTCGCAACTTGCCGATCGCCAAAAGACTTTGGTGTGCTTGGACTTCATGGTCTTATGTGTCCTAGAAAGTATAGGGTCTCAGAGTAGATAATGCCTGTGCGAGACTTTTATTAACGTGGACATGCTGATGCACAGTCAGCAAGCCCACGGTCCCTAATAACGAGTGACGACCCAATGGCGTAAGGAATACGACGATTGGGTCCCTCGAGATTAGGCCAGCTGATTGCACGATCGAGCACTAGACTCGAATCGTGGGCGGGGGGTCGCTACATCCCACCGCCTACAGACTACAGGCAGTATGGTTTGCCCAACTTCCCATAGCAGACAGATTCATGCCACAGTGGCCTGATCTGTCCGGCCTGACTGTAACCAAAAATAATAATAATAATAATACCTAAGTAATCTAAGAAATTAATAGTCAAAAACTATGATAATTTTTCCCTAAACTTGATAATTTTTCGGATTGTAAATGACAGTTTTTTTCCAACCTCCTGGCAACACTGACTGAAAGAAAGCGCGTTAGTTGCTCTTTGATGTGCAGTGAGAATGCTCTCAGTTTTGTCGGAGGAAGAGCAGTGAAATTTTAATGCAAGAAACAGGTGAGAATGTTTTTTGGTCGACATCTACGCTTCCTTTAAAAAAATTTGTTTCGTTGGTTCTTAAAAATTATTACTTGTTGCTTGCATTTTTTTGATGATGCTATTTTGATAAATATCACCTGCGTTACCGTCACCTACGCCACCGAGCGATTGATTGCGTAGGTGATACTTGAAAAAATTCGTATGAAAATTCGTGAAATTTTGAATCGTGAAGATATTACGACTGTAACACCAGGAAGGAAAAGTACATTGACAAAGGGTAAAATTAAGAAGCAGAAGAGGTTACTGACGGAGAATATGGATATCCTACACATTTTTTTTTTCTGAAACCAATATCTAATATATAAGGTTGGATTTTCAACTTTTTGTAAATGCAAGCCTTTTTGGGTGGTTCAACTTCGCCTTTCAGATCGTGACACTACCATGTGTAAGAAACACTCAAATCTGCAGTTTATCATAGAAGTTTTTCAAAGGGAGCAAATTTTAACAGAAATAAGTAGGCTGCGACCAACCCCTTTCGATGAATTCCTTCTCGGAAATTTTTGAAAATTTTCTGGAAATCTGATATGCACTAGTTGGACGCCCACGGTTTATGAGAATGTGCAAAATCAAACCCGTTAAATAAAAGAAAGTTTAATTATAAAATCATTCACTTTAGGAACAGCAATTCGTTCTTTAAACCATTTTTTTATCCGAACCCATTCAATACCAAATTCGAAATTTATAAGACCCGTTTTTAATCAAACCATTGTTCATCAAACTCATTCAATATCAAACCCGGAATTCGTAAAACCTGTAATTTATCAGAAAATTAATTGCGCATTCGCCAATACCACATGAACCGGAGACGTACACGCAGGTAGCGCAGCGACGCGGCGCGGCATTTTGATGTATTTGTCGCTGTTACTCGCGCATACTTACAGGTTGCGTTCAATAGTTTGTGTATCGATGTCACTTGCATTCACCCGTCTTGTATTCATGTGTTATTGGCGAATTCGCCATCAATTTAGCAAACATTTTCTGATAAGTTACGGGTTTTACGAATTCCGGGTTTGACATTGAATGAGTTTGATGGACGATGGTTTGATAAAAAATGGATCTATTAAATTTCGAATTTGTTATTGAATGGGTTTGATGAAATAAGGTTCGAATAAAAAATTGGTTTTGGCATTTAATAAAAAAATTCATCGTGAGAACGATTCACCATAGAAACTGCAATTCCTCAAACAATTTCTTATCCGAACCTTATTTCATCAAACCCATTCAATAACAAATTCGAAATTTAACAGACCCGTTTTTAATCGAACCATTGTTCTCTATCAAACCCGGAATTCGTAAAACCCGTAATTTATCAGGAAATTTTTGCTAAACTGATTGCGCATTCGCTAATAACACATGAATGCAAGACGGGTGAATGCAAAAGACATCTATACACTAACTATTGAACGCAATTGGCGAATGTGCAATTAATTTATCAAAACATTTTCTGATAAATTACGGGTTTTACGAATTCCGGGTTTAACATTGAATGTGTATGGTGAACAATGGTTTGATTAAAAACGGATCTTGTTAATGAATGGGTTTGAAGAAATAAGGTTCGGATAAAAAATTGGTTTAACGAATTGCTGTTCCTATAGTGAATTATTTTATAATTGAACTTTCTTTTATTTAACGGGTTTGATTTTGCACATTCTGATAAAACCTTTAGACTAGGCTAGAAGCTATCTTAATCTTAGATATTAAATATAAGTAACGCATTTTATGACCCATATTTCGAAAACTAATACACTATTAGCTTCTTTTAAGGCACATAAATGTAGGATAAACGACGAAACTTTAGCAAGTTTCAGATATTAGAAAACGTGATTATTTTTAAAAGAACAATTTTTCAAATGAAGCTAAACCCAACGTAGTGTATATTGTTTTGATCGACTAAGATTTTATCGAGATTTTATTAAACGAAGCGAAAACAATCCGGAAAATGTTTTATTAATTCTTACCGAATCCGTTTTCTAACACCCGTTCCTGATTTAC
Organism: Oxystoma pomonae; assembly: GCA_963921995.1. Lineage (NCBI taxonomy): Eukaryota > Metazoa > Arthropoda > Insecta > Coleoptera > Brentidae > Oxystoma > Oxystoma pomonae. The sequence continues at coordinate 43,244,356 of OY998172.1, forward strand.
TTTTTCGTCATTTTGTTCAACGGACGATGGTCTGTTTTAAAATGTCCTTTTCGATTTTTGAGTCTTTTAATTAGACATTTTAATAAGCTGTGAGACGACTTTAAAGAACCTTAAGTTTGTACAAAAAAGGAAATAATTGGTTTAGTTTCTTTAATTTGATTACTACTTATTCAAAGTGGATATCGATATTAATTAAGATTATCGATTTTTTAATTTAAACCAACTTTGTGCGAGTATGTCTAATTAGAGTATTTGCCTTTTAGGTGTATTGGAATTGTTTCATTAAAAGTTTTGTATTGAAATAAGGGCTTTAACAAATGAGATGTTTTTAAGCCTTTCTCTTTCTCTGAGTGCGCTGTGTCAGCACTTGAGCTAAATCTCGATAGAAGAGGGCGACGTTATTTTTTATATTATATACGTAAAGCTTTAGGGGGCAGGGTTCGGAGATAGCATTATTACAAAAAAAGGGGGGGGTGGATCGCATCGCGTTAAGTAACACCGAAACCAATCAGCAATCTTTTTACCTCTCAATTTCATTATCTATTTTACTTGATATATATAACTGATGGGGAGAGGGGTGGTAGCTAACATTACGTAATTTTATAGGGGAGTCATAGGTTTCGTTACAGGTTCCCCTTACATTTATTTTCCCCATTGTTTCAGTCTATATACCAACTCCTAAAGGTGCCTTCTATATATATATATATATATATATATATATATAAGGTGGACTTTTGCGAAAAGCTAAAGCTTTAGACGATACCTCCGACATGGAGGCCAACCAACACCTTCCGTTTTAGTACACTTTTACTCGTATTCCGCCGCCATTTTTGACAGATATTACATTAGTTAATGGTCAAAATGGCCACTACATACGTTTAAAGCTCAGTAAAACGGGAGTAGATGGAAGGCCGATTAAATATCGGAGGCATCGCTTCAGAATATATGAATCTTTTGTCAAAAATTACAATTTCGTCAAAGTTGGAGCATGATTTTTAAAATTTCCCATTTTTAACACCCCCCGCTAAAATTTTATTTGAGCCACTGTACTCGATTTTAGACATTTGCCATAAAGACACGTCTTGTCGTGCACAGAAAACTATCACTTCTAAAGATCGGACAAGAAGTACAAATGCTAGGCATTTTGTTAAATCTCTTTCAATTCATTAGATTTTGAGCTCTGCGGGAAGCTAAGGTTTTGGCCTATTTAAGCTATCTGTCAAATTTGACATGTTATCAAAATCCGTAATGGCGCAAGCTTTTTACAATTATATATTTTTCACTTTTTTGTAAGCTAATGTCCCACATAGCAATGAAAGAACATTTACAATGCATAGCATATGCGTTAAACTTTTGAGAATGTCCTTTTGAGCACATCTTTAGCATATGCTGGATACATACATACTATTTAAGTATACGCTATTAGGGATATCCATAGCAAATGCTATGAATGTACCATTTAAGCAGGTGTTTTTGAGTACATCTTTAACACATGCAAAGAATATATCAATTTTAAAACACTTTTTTGGTCAGTTTAGCGCACATGCTATTCTCGTACCATAAAAGAACATCAAAAGAATGAGCTTTTAAGTATTTTCTTGGCATATGCTAAGGATATACCACTAAACAAGCCTAGGTTACTATTAGAACATCTTTATCATATGCAAAGTACATTTCACTTATTGAAACATTATTATTTGGTCCTTTTAGAGTACATGCTATTCTGGTACTGCAAAAGAACATCAAAAGAATGCTATTAAAGAAGTTAACTTTTAGAACATCTTTAGCATATGCAATGTATATATCCCTTATTGAAACAATATTTGGTCCTTTTAGTGCACAAGCTATTCTGGTACCATAAAAGCGGAACATCAAAATAATGTTATTCTATTATTTTTTTAGCATACTATATAATGAAATACCAATAAAGGAGGTTACTTTTAGGACATTTTTAGCATATGCAAAGTATATACCAATTATGGTACAATATTAAGCATGATGCATGATACAATAAAATCATGAGCGTTTAAGTCAGTGCACTCACCAAGTTAAGTGTCTACTTCCACCAAACGCGAAAATTCTCTGAATAAGATTCCCTCAAAACCCTTATATTCCGCGGTTTAAATCTATTTCTTTATAAGCGTATGATACAGTGGATATAGCTTTGGTTGGTTATGTATTCGAATCTCGTTGGGGCGTCGCACTTTTTTTTATTTTTTTTTTATTAGGGTGTATTATGATAGGATATGGTTTTTAGAGATCAAAAATCTATTTTTTATTTTATTTAAAGCCATATTTTAGGTGTCAACGGTGCTAAGAATGACCCGTTGAATATTTAGTAGCACATCCTAAGAACCTGCATAGCATGTGATTAGGGCGGAACGTAAACTATTCTTAGCACACGCTAAAGATGTTCCAATGTTAATTTAGATCATTTTCTTCTTGAGGATATTGCATGTAGGGTAGATTTTGAGCTCTGCGAGAAGCTAAGGCTCTGGCCTATATACGCTATCTGTCAAATTTGACATTTTATGAAAATCCATAGTGTCGCATGCTTTTGAAGCTCAGATAGTTTTACTCGTTCCTGCCAAACTTTTTTGTAAACCAAGGAACCTGATTTCAATTATCTGGAAAGCCACATCTTTTCAGTGTACAGGGTGATCCTTTATATTTTGACCATGTTTAGACGCCTATATCTCGATAACTAGTCGCAATAGAATTACGATTCTGGTGGCAAAGGATAGCTCCTGTTAATATATTTTACTCTACGTTATCCGTTTTTATCTAAACGTATGGTAAATGTCATTTATTGACTCAACTTTTTTTAATGAAACTATATGTCTCCAATATATTTTTTCAATAGCTTACGAAATTCCTTTCTCCAAAATATAATGCATGCTTGGGGTTTTATTATTAGTTTGCGAGATATTTGCAAATAATCCTTAAAAAATATTATTTTTTTAAAATATCGACGACTATGACAATTACTGAAGCACCCGCCGAACTATAGTGCATGAAGTTGATATTAGCGATTAGCTTAGATCACGTCAAAAAAAGTAACATAACATACTGAATATAACCAACAAAAGGATATTTGGGTCAGAGTTTTTGAACAACTGCATTGCTTACACTTTATATTTTTTTAATAGAAAATCCGAACCGCTTCATTAGAGACTGCTCTCGTGATGTGAATAAATCCTATGGAAAGATTCAAAGAACTTTAAGAAAATATAGATATCATGACTACAAATATACAAAAGTCCAGAAGCTGTCAGAAAGAGATAAATAGAGAAGGCTAGCATTTGTGACTGACATGTTGGAACGCTTAAACGAGAACCCAAATTTCTTGATGACCGTGATTTGCTCAGGTGAAAGTAATTTTACCCCGGCTGGGGCGCCAAATAGAAAGAATACGCATTATTGGTCCACAGAAAACAATCATAAAATCATGGAAATAAGAAAATCTGGAAGGCAAAGTATTGGTGTTTGGTGCTGAATAAAGGATCAACATCTTCTTGGTCCCATTTTTTATGAGGGTGCTTTAAATGGTCCAAGATATTTGGAATTTTTAGAAGGGCAAATTGAAGATGCCATAGACGATTTGCCACTGGCCCAGCTAAAAGGACTTGTCTGGCAACAGGACGGTGCAACCCCACACAATGTTAGACCAGTCAGAGGATTTTCGGACGGACGATATCTAATTTGGATTGGACGAAATGGACCAATCAACTGGCCAGCGAACACTCCAGATCTAAATCCACTTGATAATTTTTTGTGGATATTTTTAAAATGCAGAGTGTATGCAAACAGATCAAATAACAGGCAAGAATTAAGAAGACGCATTCAATAGGAGACAGATTATCTCCTAATTGACCGAAGAAACGCTCTAGAACGGTCAGTAGATAATCTGAGAAGAAGACTTGAACTTTGTATTCAAGAAGAAGGCGGGCATTTCGAAAACTTGTTGTAAATAATTTTTAAAATATTTTGTATTATAATAACTTATGTTTTTGTTTGTTTGCGTTATTATAATTAAGGTATAATTATGATATATTACTCTCAGATTTATAAAAAAGTAGTATAATGCGCAGCTTACTCTGGGTTTTTATTTAAACAATAAACTCGAATCTCTAAGAATTCTGTTTTGATTCTGCTTATAGTTCTTTATTATTTTTTATCATAAGCAACAGAGCAAAAACTAAAGCGAGTGTTATGGATTAGTGGCCTTAGCATACATGGCAGTTGACATAACAAAAATGCCAAAATACAGATGCATCAAGCTTCTGTCGCACTTAGGTAAATGAAAGGTTCGGCTATTGTTGTCATAGGCTTCGAATTTTTGTATGTATTTCTTGAGTTTTTTGCAAATATCTCGCAAACTAATAATAAAACCCAAGCATGCATTATATTTTCGAGAAGGGGATTTCGTAAGCTATTGAAAAAAATATATTGGAGACATATAGTGCCATTAAAAAAAAGGAAATTTGGGTCAATAAATGACATTTACCATACGTTCAAATAAGAACGGATAACGTAGATTAAAATGTATTAACAGGGGCTATCTTTTGGCACCAGAATCATAATTCTATCCTGATTAGTTATTGAGATATAGGCATCGGAATATGGTCAAAATATAATGGATCACCCTGTACAATGAGGAATCATTCGTAAAAATCGGACAAGAACTAAAAAAGATTTGCTCAACGAAAGAAGTGCAAAATAGATAAAGCAAAAAGTAAGTGAAAGAGTTATGTTGCTTTTTATTACAATTTTAGTTTTCTGGACACTCTGTATGAAATAACAAAATAGGATAAGTTAAAAGAAATTAGCAAAATAAAAATTTTCGCATTTTACCTATTTTACACAGATTTAAAAAAAGCACTTTATTCGCTGAGCAAAGCTTTTTTAGTTCTTGTCCGATTTTTATGAATGATACCTCCTTATACGCTAAAAGAACGTGGCTTTCCGGATAATTGAAATCAGGTTCCTGGGCGTACAAAAAAGTTTAGTAGGAACGAGTAAAAACTATCTGAGCTTCAAAAGCATGCGCCATTACGGATTTTCATAAAATGTCAAATTTGACAGGTAGCGTATATAGATCAGAGCCCTTAGTCCTCGAAATGTAAAGAATCGAACGAGATTTAACAAATCCTTAGTAGAACGAAAAATAGAGGTTTTTAGACCTATATTTTACAAAGGGTTAAAACACCACTTACTTCAAAAAAGAAGTTAAAAAGCCTCCAAATCAGTTACACAAACCGAAAAGAATCTAAAAACAAAAGATCAAAAGATAACGAAAATTCAAACCTGGATGAGCATCTCACAAGGAACACACAAAGGACCAAAGCGAAAAGAGAAATGATGAAACAATGTTTCGCCTTGGGCAACCAGCATAGGCTCGTCAGTGGTTCTACTGGTCACCCTCCCCATAAACACCATCATACACTTTGATTTCCAACTTTGAATCACTCACAAATAGGCATCGTTCCGCCCGTTACTTATCCAAGTTACCTGATACCTGATACGAGGGGGCCGCCGTAGACCAGTGAACAGCGTCTTAGCCTGCAGAACAGAGATCGCAGGATCGGATCTCGGCAAGTACACATAGCTTCACACAACACCGAGTGCGACTCGAGACGACGACGGGCGGCCCCACTTCTCAGCAGCTCCGCAGTTGACATTGTGCATAGAGTAACAACAAACGAGGTAGAAGTAGGGGGCACGGTTGACACTGCACCGAAAACTTTGCGGGACTCAAAGGTGGACGGCCGAGGACCCCACCAAACTGGGTAGAGGGGACTAGCCGGTGACCCAAAAAAGGACGACCTGGACTTCTCCGAGATCGGGACTACATGGGACGCTGCTGGACTCCGACAGATTTGGTAGCGGGAGTCGACAGAGCGTAACTTGGAAGAGGCGGTAGCACCTTCGGGTAGCAGGACCACTCCAAGAAATGCGTCTGAAGACTCCGACGGCGACCTCGACCAACGAAACCGAGACCTCGATTTTCGGGTCAACCTTTATGATGGCGGACTGCTGGTGAGAAAAGTCTACCGTCAACTAAGTTCTGCTGGGACAGTAGCGATGTTAGATAGATGCAAGTGTAACATGTAGTAGGACCATACTTCGGAGGGATTGTAAAGCTGGCGGTCTACTGTGTATACTTGCTACGCAGTCTAAAGATCCCTGCCCTCGACAAAGAGGTGCCAGGCAAAAATTAAGTCCTCTTAGAGAACGAAAACTTGCATCCTAAGGGGCACGTGCATCAGTCGGGGGTGTACGGGGGTATGACAAAAAGGCTCCATTATGCGGCCTAATTGCTAGGCTACGGCCGCCCATCTACTACTACTATACAGTTGTGTTCCCTTGCCGAGTTTTACGTTTGGGTTCCATTGAGAAATCAATTTAACTGTGGCGACCTGATTTTTTTGCAAAATTTTACGTCATTGCATTTGTTTTCCATGGCAACGCGGAGAGTTTATTTATATTTGTCCACAGTGGGTCAAAAATTTGGGGTTAGGTTACTTATTTTGACTTCGCATTCCGCGCCTCTAAAGCACGTAAGTTATTTTTTACTTTCGCTTTTTTCGTAAAGTGTGTGCGGTCTGGCACGCGTCCGTGTAAGTCATGATGTGTTGGTACTATCATTACCGCCGCTGTACCGTACCACGGCGCAGGTTCAGGTTCATGTGACCGCTTGTTTATTTTGATTTTTCAGACAAAAACTATAAGTTTTTCTATTGTGTTTGTGCCTCGTTTTCTGCTAATGCAGTACACTAAGCCATTTTCGGCGGGCGACCGCACACGCGGAGTTGTTTCATATTCGTTTTAGAACAATGTTTTCGAAAACATATTTTTGAAAGATAAACATAACCTCGAATGATTTTCTGTCAGAAAACGTAAAAATACTCTTCTGCACCACTGCGGCCCTTGTTGGCAAAACACCTGCACACAACTTAGGTTAGAGGGCGCTTTGCTTATTTTGATTTCCCAATAAGATGAACTTCCATGGATCGCCTGGTTTCTCCGATGTAGATATCCCCATGTTGTGGCGATATGGTTTAGTGTTTGTTAATTGATTTCTTATTTTTGTGGTTGTTTTGAAGACAGTTCGAACATGGTATTGGATGCCTTTTCTTCTTAACTTTTCTGAGATTCCTCTGATGTATTGAATTATAAGTATCGCCAACCTTTCAGTATTTCGTATGTCATTCTTTGTCTTAATGTGGTCTGAAGAGTTTTATTGATCGTGTAGTTGAAGAAACCGTTCTTTCGCAGATCGAATCGAATTTTTGGCTTTTTTTTATTTAAAACTTTTATTGCAGATATAATTAGCTCGATCTATAAGAGATTTTGCAATTCCCAGTTTGGATGATGTGGATAGGTTTGATTTAAAGTTTAGATATTGTCCAGTATAAGTTGATTTGCGACATACGGTAGTGGTTATAGTTGAATTCTTTTTGGTGACTAGAACGTCGAGAAAAGGGGCTGACAATTTTCTTCTTTTTTCAGAGTTAATGGATGCAGTTTCTTATGCTGTTGATATGATTGAAGAATTGTTCTAGTGTATTGTTGTCCTTTTTCAGATGACAAATATGTCATGTATCTTAGCCATAGTTTTGTCTCTGCCATGATGTTCGCAAGGCTACCGGCAAAAGTGCAGATCCCATGGGGGGTAGACCATCTTCCTGTCGAAAATACCTGTCCTTTTCCAGGATGTAAGAATTCGAATACAAATTCGAATACAAATAAAATACAGAAAGAATACAGCATGTCAACAAATCCATAATGACATTAAATGGCAGGGACAACCACCTCTCTGATAGAACCAATTTACTCAGGGGGTTATTCTTAAATCGAGAGAAAATTTGCTCCCAGGGAGTTAAATTCTCACGCTACTATGCATCTCATTTCTCTCACGTTTGCCCGATATTGATCGAAAGTAATTCTATTGTTCTTGACTAAGAGAATTACTTTAAATCAATATCGGGTAAAAGTGAGAGAAACCGATTTTAACCGAAGATTTGGACCAATGATATGCATAGTAGCGAGAGAATTCGGAGCGGAAGTTTAAAGAAACAGCATTCATATCATCATCATCATCGTACGTGAGGCCGGACAGATTAGGCCACTGTGGCATGAATCTGTCCGCTATGGGAAGTTGGGCGATCCATACTGCTTGTAGTCTGTAGGCGGTGGGATGTAGCGACCCCCGCCCACGATTCGAGTCTAGTGCTCAATCGTGCAATCAGCTGGCCTAATCTCGAGGGACCTAATCGTCGTATTCCTTATGCCATTGGGTCGTCACTCGTTATTAGTGACCGTGAGCTTGCTGACTGTGCATCAGCATGTCCACGTTAATAAAAGTCTCGCACAGGCATTCTCTACTCTGAGATCCTATACTTTCTAGGACACATAAGACCATGAAGTCCAAGCACACCAAAGTCTTTTGGCGATCGGCAAGTTGCGACGGGAGCAGGACAGTGTAGTCTGGAAGCTCTTAGTGACAAACCGGCAAGAAAGCGGCGGAAGCGTGACCGTCGTTTTGCTCAAGGATTGGCTGTAGAGCAACTCGTGTGCTGCATCTGTGACTGAGCAGCCCTATTTAGGACCCACTCTGCTCACCCTGAAAGGGAAGGGGCTATAAAAGGTGCCCTAAACATAGCCAGCCAAGAACTGCCCGACTGGACAATCCAATGAAATTTGCCACATGGAATATCCGTACACTTATGGATACAGACACAACCACAAGACCACAAAGAAGAACGGCAATAGTGGCACGTGAACTAAGGAAATATAACATCGATATCGCTGCTCTCAGTGAAACTAGAAGAGCAGGCGAAGGCCAACTTAAAGAACACGGAGGAGGCTACACATTTTTCTGGAAAGGAAAAGAAGAAGACGAACCACGTATTCACGGAGTGGGTTTGGCTATAAAAAATGAGAGACACACACAAAGAGTCACCATGAAAGAAAAAAAAAGTAAAAAATAAAGAGGATAAGAGTTCGAAACTCTAGTTTACTCTCAAAACCAGAAAAAAAAATGACAAACGTCAGATCGAAAATTGTCGCTCAGAGTCGACGTCAATTAAATCTGTATTAACTTTGGGTGGAAAATATTGTATACAGGGTGTTCCAAATTCGATGCTAATCATGGGTATCTCCTAAACGATAGGAGATACGAAAGGGTTTGAATTAGGGCAAAGTTGCGTAATTTGACGCTTTGCTCAAAACCAAAAAAAAGTAAAGTAGTTCCGGCGAAAAAAACCGCAATTTTTATTTTAAATTTTTATTTTTCTGCACCCTGTCAAGAAACACTTAAAACTTACTACAGGCACTTTTTTAAGATCTATCTTGACAGTTCAGTGTCACAGGAGCACTGTTAATTTAATTTTTTCTTATGGATACATGCTTTTTTCTCCTGACGTTTGGTTCATAAAGAATGACAAATATTTTAGAACCTCATTTTGACAAGTACCTGACGTTTTGAGTTAATTGACCATCATCAGCCAAAATCAAAAATTAAAAAACAAAGAAAAAAAGGAATTTTTTAAATATTTGTTAAAGTTATTTTGTTATAACAAAATATCAAAAAAAAGTACTGCAATTGGGTTTCCAAAATATCTTGAGTAAGTTAAAAGTAAAACTTAAATTTGGGCTGATGATGGTCAATAAACCCAAAACGTTAAGTGACTTGTCAAAATAAGGTTGCAAAATATTATCTGTCGTCCTTTATGAAGCAAACAACAGAAGAAAAACAGGATCTGTCCATAAGAAAAAATGAGCTTGACATTGCTCCTGTCACACTACAATGTCAAGTCTCAAAAACGGACCACTCACTAGGAAGATCTTAAAAAAGTGCCTGTAGAAAGATTTAAGGGTTTTTTGACAGATTTAAGAATAAGGGCGCAGAAAAATAAAAACTAAAAATGAAGATGTCGGTTTTTTCCGCCTATCTCCGGAACTATATGAAATTTCTAAACTTTTTTTTTAGTTTTGAACAAAGCATGAAATAGCGCAACTTTGCACTAATTTAAACCTTTTCGTATCTCCTACCGTTTAGGAGATCCCCATGGTGAGTATTTAATTTGAAACACCCTGCATAGGCATGCAACTGCAAAACGTTTCTCTACCCTGTATATTAAACTCGATTTAGAACTAGCAGGTGGGTAGTTTTTGATTTTTTTTTGATATAAATGTGGAGGTGCGAGGGTGTGTGGAGGAGGAGGTGAGATTGATCGGGAGGTCAAAATCGCATTATATTTGAATAAGTTATGCCTCCAAAAGCATATCCAAATTGACAATATGGCGTCAAACATCCGGTATATTGATTTTTTCAAAATAAAATACAAGCCCATTGTCGCCAGGGAGAAAGAAGAAGCATAGAACATTCCCGGGACTCTCTTTAGCTTTCCAGATATACCACTGTTATCAAAATCGGTTCAGCAGTTTGGTCTCAAAATTCCGCACTTTTTGGATTGACTATAACTTTTTACTTGCTTACTCGATTTGAAATATATTGGCTTTTTGGAAAGACAGAACGTGAGAGTTTTTCGATTCGGTTAAAAATTTAAAACTTATAAAAAATTCAAGATACCGGTTTTAAAAAATTTGTAATTTTCACCCCTCCCCTGAAAAAAAAATTATGTGCGACACTGAACAGACTCTAAAGCTTTCACTACAAATGCTCATGGTTTCTGTGTATATTAAAGTATATTTTAATTAAATGAGTTGGGAAATAAAAAAGTAATAAGTTTTTTGAGTACGAGTGTATTGGCTTCGCATTGAAAAAAAAATCACAAAACTACATTTTCCATTTGTTATATCTTTTGTGATATCTCGATATACGAAGAAAAAATGGGGATTTGGAAATACTAATTTATATTTTGTCCAGTGTCTTACTTTAAAAAAAATAAAACGTGTAAAACCTAACTCTTTTTAAAACTATCCGCCGTCCTGAAATTTTTTTAATATTAAATTTTGAACAAACGAACGCAACTCTCATGTTTTGTCTCTTTAAAACAATTTTTTTTTAAATTAAGTAATCAGGCCAAAAATTATAGAAATTTGAAAAAATATGTGATTTTGTGATTTTTTCCAATGTTAAGCCGTAACACTCATAATCTAAAAGCTTATAACTTTTTCATTTCTCAACCGATTTAATTAAATGATACGTCAATATACGCACAAACAATGAGCGTTTGTAGTAGAAGCTTTAGAGTTTGTTCATTGTAGCACATGAATTTTTTTCAGGGGGGGTGAAAATTACACATTATTTAAAACTGTCCGCCATCTTGGATTCTTGAGAAATTTTAAATTTTTAACTGAATCGCAAAAGTATCACGTTTTATCTTTCTGACAAACCAATATCTTTACAAATCGAGCACCTATGTCAAAAGTTAAAGCAAATCCAAAAATTCCAGAATTTTGTGACACACCCTATAGGGTTCCTAAGCAAATCCTTAGGGGGCCAAGCAGCCGTGTATAAGACGCAGACAAACGGAAAAGCACATTAGGCAGAAAAGGATGGGCATGGGGCGATGTTGTCACTACATCTTACACGTAGTAATTCCATTCCAGGTTGTTGTTTTCTAATGTTTTCCATTTTCATACCTTTAGGACTGGAATAAAAATTGTTTTTGCTCGACTTTAAGACCAAACTGATGAAAGATATCGTAAAAAAAAAATATTTTTCGGCTTTTCATTTTGTAACCATTGTCCTTACGCACTGTTTACAGGCTGGGGACTGAGATACATGCAAATGCCTAACCTAAAGCGTTCATACACGGCCGGAGAAATCGACTGAGATATTTCCGTAGAAACTTTATCAAGCAAATAGGACGGGTTGACGCCTTCGAACGTCCAACCCGGGTTTTGCACTTTGATTCGAAATCAAAAAGGAGGAACAGTCAGATGTGGGGCCGTGCACAAATTACGTAACGGTGATTTTACCAATTTTTGACCCCCTCCCTATGTAATGTTTTGTAACGGTTTGGCACGCCACTCCCCTAATATTACGTAACGATTTCAAGACCACTACCCCCCCCCCCAAACAAAAAACTTTTCACTTATTTTCATTCCAAATTTTCTTAGTTTCACGCCAACGCTGTCGAAAACCCCCCTCCCCCTACGTAACGTTTTGTAACCCCCCTCCCCCCTATGACCATTACGTAATTTGTGCACGGCCCCTGTAGTCCCAGTGGAAGAGGGCGAGGTTATTGATATTTTTTCCTTAAAAATTATACTCTTTAGACCTATTTCTTTGCGTTCCCGAAATTACGTAATTTTTGAAAAAAAATTGTAAGCGGCGCCATTTTTATTTCGTGCTTTGTTTTTGTAACATTTTTGCGTTCGGCTAATTTAATTGAAAAATTTTTGCCTGCGGCGCCCTTTATCTTCTCACTCGAAACCAAGATCCCCCGTTTTAGGAAAACTGATCCCGTTTCTGTTTCTAAATTTTTTCGAATAAAAGTAGAGTATGACCATGGGGGAAATAATTTTTTTCTACGGTATGACGAAAATTTTGAGAAAGTTGAAGAAAAAAATAAAAATAGTGGCAGAGCTCAAGTTTTTCGTAAAAAAAACGTTTTTTGTACAAATATTGGCCGCCCCTTATTTTTCGCTTTTACCCTCCCGCTAGTTTTGAAGAATTGGTTCGCTACACGTTTCGAGATCATGTCATAAAACACCTCGAGAATATCAAATGTAGTGTAGGGCCAGCTTTATTTAAAATCAATAATATCGCAAGCAAAAAGCTCTGCAGGAAAAACAGCGCCGTTTATTGATTTCTTTGGCTGCTAGTGCTAGCTGCATAGTTTGGCCGTTTCCGAATAGATGTCACTAGTAGAACAGAATGGAAAGAAATTTAATTAAAAGCGAAGATATTTCTTTCTAATGTTAACAACCTCACGAGTTTATCGCTCAGTATCGTAAATAATGGACCCTGCCGCCTCCTTTAAGCAAGAAAAAGCTGTGGTTTGGACCTGAAAACATCTAATTTTTAATTAGATTAGATGGTGTGGCCGCCATCTAGCGGAATTTGCAGACATCTTGTCAACGTTTATTATTGCAACTATGATTTATGCTCACAATGAAAGAGTGGCGACAATTTTTTCTCATGAAAGCAGTCCGGAGATAATAACAAACTGGCACCATTGCTCAATATACCTGTTTCTTTTGTGCGCGCAGAACTTTCTATGCCATTTCTGTTTGATTTATTGAAATCCTATCCCTAAGGAAAATCTTAGGAACCCTGTATATATCCCCTGGTGCTTTAGACAGTGGGCTAAACAAGGATTGGTTCCAGAAGGTATTTTTAAACAATATGATATGTGGGTTTGGAGGAAGGAAAAGGTTATCCAGTCTTATATCTTAAAACACTACTCTGCAGTTAGAGGTACTTGGCAATCTTAAATGTTTTCCCAGTAAGTAATCAAGTTGAACCATTTCGGGATTACTTTTTAATTTCTTTCTTTTTGTACTTCTAGAGCTTTAGTATCGATGCACGTTATTCTGGCGAAATTCGTATTTGTCTGATTGGAAATGTAACCAGAAAAAGTGACATTTAATATAACCCTTTAAGGTGGGGCTTAAGAGTTTATAGGGTTTGAAAAATACGCGGAAAGAAAAGGAATTTATTTAAAGGCATACAAAAGTATTGTGAAACTAGTTTAAAATTGAACAACTATTTGCATATTCTCAAATTTCAAAAATAATTAATAATTATTAAAAATAAATAATATTTAAATTTAATAATTAATAAAGTTAAGTCATTAATAAATCAAAATTAAATTTAAGAAAACATGCACTATCTAAAGAAATATGACCAAATCTTAGGTTAAGAAATACTTTCTTTCAATTAACGGAATTTCTAAATTTTGCAAAAACGAGTCTGTTCTCTTAAACGTAGCTTAATTATTATCGAAGTAGCATGTCTTCCAACGGACTCTGGCGACAAATAAGTATAATTATACGAGAGCAATTTTCTATTAGATATGTAAAGCTTGTGCGAGTCCAAGGTGTTATTATATTAGTGGTTAGGTCGTCGTATATATCGTATATTATTCGGTTAGGTTATAATTTAGTTCGATTTGTTGGTTTAAGAGAACAGTCTTGATTCGAGGAATTATTATTCTTAGTTTGATCAAAAATTGCGTGTTAGATTAAGTATAACAATTATTCTCCCAAGCTGATCGAATAAAATATACTATTTCTTTAATTTAAGTAATTCTTTTGGTATAAAATGGTTAAACTTTGGGACCAGGAGATTTAGCGCCTCGCCCCGCCTTAAAAGAATATTAAAAAAAAATTCGGGTTGCTGTTTCAGGTCTGCTATCAGTTTTTTCCATAACTTTTTTCTTCATAAATCTTGAGCAAAATGAGTATTTAAATCGTCAATATTATTCAAACCAGTATTCCGAATAAAAAAATATTTGCAATTAAAATAGCTCGTAAAATCCGGGCGCCGGATGAAAGATCGAAGAACAAAAAGTCGAAAGACAAAATGGTCGAAAACATAAGATCGAAAATTAAAAGGTCATAACAACAAAAGGTCGAAACTACAAAAAGTCGAAATTACAAAAGGTCGAATACCAAATGATCGAAAATACAAAAGACTGAAATTATAAAAGGTTGAATGCAAAAAGGTCGACATTACACAAGGTCGAAACTAAAAAGGTCGAAATTACAAAAGATCTAAATTGCAAAAGCTCAAATATCAAAAGGTCGAAACTACAAAAGATCGAAATTGCAAAAGGTCAAATATCAAAAGGTCGAATTTACAAAAGGTTGAAATTATAAAAGATCGAACATAAAAATGTCGAAATTACACAAGATCAAATATGTACAAAGGTGGAAATATTAAAACATAGTAAATTAAACCTAACCCAAATCTAATTCAACCCTATCCCGCCTTAATCCAACCCTAATCCGAACAGATTTATTAACATACCTGGATGGTTTTAAAAAGAGTCAAACTGCATATTCTAAGCAAGAAATGAGGGGGGGGGATATAACGTATCAAGACCTTGCGTTTTTTTTATTTTTGACCTTTTGTAATTTCGATCTTTTGTATTTTCGACCTTATGTAATTTTGAGCTTTGGTATTTTCTACCTTTCGACCTTTTTGTCTTTCGACCTTTTGTTTTTCGATCTTCCGTTCGCCGCCCGTAATATCCAATTTACTTTTCGACTTAAGCCGTTTTTGAAATTCCAGTTGGTAAACTTTTAATATGTTTTAAGTACACTTCAGAGATGACGGTTTATTGATATTGGGTTCGATCAGTGGGTATAAAAAAAAACTTATTCATGCAAAGACAAACACAACATTTCCATGCATCTAGCCATGATTCGAACACGGACCCTTCCGTGAGGCAGGCAGATACATTACCTATGGCACCGCGAAGGCCAAGACTAGAAAACTTAGAAATAAAATACGCCGGAGGCGAAAATTTTGAAAAAACTTCTAAAACTCCTATTTTTTACACGATCGAAATGTTTTTGACAAAAATTTGGTATAATTAAATCAGCAGGTAAAATTCTTAAGCTTTCATGCGTTTTCTATTAAATATTAATTCTAGAGAAAATATTTGTGGCACAAAGAGTGAGGGACTAAATCGGAAAAAAGTTTTTCCTCGACCAGGATTTGAACCCGGGACCTCTAGAATACCAGTCTAATGCTCTACCAACTGAGCTACCGAGGAACCGATGTTTTAACTGGCTATTCAGAAATCCTTTCGTCCGATTCATTTGTTAGTAGTGGGGAGATATTTGAAGCCTACTGCGGCTTTAAAAACCTAGACATGTTATAAAGACAAGGAGGTACACATTCACGATTATTAGTTGTACGAAATTTCTATTCATCTATCAACCAACAATAAACGACATATAGCGTTTTATTGGAGGTGTCAGATGGCGAATTTCCAACTAATAATTTCAGCCAAACATATTTACAAAAGGAAGGGAAAATTTAGCACCCTAATAAATTTACAGAAAATATTTGTGGCGTACCAGTGCGGAACGAAGCCTATTTGTGAGTGATTGAAATTTTTAAATCAAAGTGTATGATGATGTTTAATGATGTCTGGGGCGGGGGACCAGTGAAACCACTGACGAGCCCTCGCTGGTTACCCAGGGCGGGACATCGTTTGATCATTTCTCTTTTCGCTTTGGTCCTTTGTGTGTTCCTTGTGGGATGCTCATCTAAGTTTGAATTTTCGTTGTTTTCCACCCGAAATCTTTTGATCTTTTGTTTTTTAGTTTCTTTTCGGTTCAAATAAATGATATGGAGGTTTTTTAACTTCGTTTTTTGTTTTAATCGCCTTAGGAGCGTAAACCTATTGGAAATATTAACACGTCAGGATGAACCCGTATTAGGTGACTTATATAAGTACCAGTGCGGAACGATGTCTATTTGTAAGTGATTCAAATTTGGAAATCATGATGTTTAATGATGTCTGGGGCGGGTGACCAGTGAAACCACTGACGAGCCCACGCTGGTTATCCAGGGCGAAACATCGCTTGATCATTTCTCTTTTCGCTTTGGTCCTTTGTGTGTTTCTTGTGGGATGCTCATCCAAGTTTGAATTTTCGTTGTTTTCCACCCGAGATCTTTTGATCTTTTGGTTTTTATATTATTGCTTTGTTACATAAACTCTAGGTAAACTTGAAGTGACAACAAGGTAAAAACTAACGTGTAGGGTGATTCATTATATTTGGACACCCCGGTTATCGTGGTTAATATTAATGATAGAAAAAATGTTTTAAGGTAAGATTTTAATAAATTTTTCTAAATTTTTTGAAAATTTTGACAAATGCTGCAAATGTCATTCCGTATATTCAATTTTGACATCAACTTTCTTATTTCAAAAATATATCAATTGTCTAGGTGCGATAAACAGTTTTCCAGATATTGGATGTTTGTGGTGGATTTTGGCACTCCCATTTAATATTGAAGATTAAAAAAGAGTTTAAAGTCAAAAGTTGTTCAGTTTTTTATGGACTTTATAATATATTTTGCCAGAAAATGTCAAATGTCATTTTTATCCAAATGTATAAATAACTATACTAAATTAGGACTACTCTATTATTAAATACCAACGACAACAACAACAACAACAAATTTACTAATCTAACAAATGCTCGAACACGTCACCATTTACTTCAACACAAAGTTCATAACGCCTTCTTAGGCCAGAAATCGTATTCATTTTTTTTTCATATTTCCTTGACTTTTAATTTCTTCAAAGGTGTTGGGTGAGTCGAGTAAATAGTTTCCTTTAAATCGCCCTACAACCAAATATCCGGAGGTGATAAATCTGGCGAGTTTGGTGGCCATAATATGGTCCCATTTGAACCAAGCCATATGAGATAATTTTGAATTAGAAAATTTAGTATTGCTCGAGTATTGTGAATTCATGCCCCGTCCTGCTGGCATATTATTGGGTGCTCTTGGATATCCAATGGAAGGTTATTAATGGATTTTTTTTTACCGAGGAAATTTTAACGGAATAAGATATTTAACATTTTGGAAGGTGATATTGAAAATTCCATCAAATACCTTCAGCAGTAACAAATTTTATAAATAAAAATTATCCCATACGGCTTGGTTCAAATGGGACCATACCATGGCCACCAAACTTCCCAGATTTAACACCTCCGGATATTTGGTTGTGGGACCATTTCAAGGAGACTATTTGCTCAAATCACCCAAACACCTTAAAAGAAATTGAAAATCTAGGAAATAATGAAGAAATTAATATTAATAGGAACCTGAGACATAAACTAATCAACACGATTTCTGGCCTTGTGTTGAAGTAAATGGTGATGTGTTCGAGTATTTATTTCTTGTGGTCGTTGTTGTTGTCGTTTTTGACATAAAAATGACATTTGACATTTTTTGGCAAAATATATATAAAGTCCGTCAAAAACTCAACAAATTTTGTTTTTAATTTTTTTTTCTATCTTTAATATTGACGGCACTAACGAGAGTGCAAAAATCCACCAAAAATATGCAATATCTCGGAAACTGTTTAGCGCACCTAGACAATTGATATATTTTTGAAATATGAGGGAAAAATAAAACGTGACAAAATAAAAAAATACAGGGTGTTCAATTTAAAATAAGAAGGTTATTGTCAAAATTTTACATATGGAATGACATTTGACAGCTTTTGTCAAAGTTTTCAAAAAATTTGGATAAAATTATTAAAATCTCACATTAAATTACAATTACAACATTTTTTCTAACTCTAATATTAACGGCTTTTACCGGGGTGTGCAAATATAATGAATCACCCTGTACATACATGTTCTGCATAATGCCATGCAAAAAATTTCCCTACTTTTACGTAAATAAGATGTAGTTGAAATAACGTAAATAATACATGGCAACAAAAAACTGAGAAACGGCAGATATCCATTAACTAGTAACTAGAAAGTAGGCAAATCGAAAGGTAAAATTAGGGTAAATTTTTTATGTAATATTTATATCCCTTACAAGTCACATCAAGGTAAACTTGACGTCACGTAAATAACGTACCTTTTATGTAACTACTATATAAATTTTTAACATAAATGTTATATAAATATTACGCATTAAAATGTAACATTTATGTAAAATTACAGTCATATTGTGTATAGTTCCCTTCTTATTGCGTAAATATACGGAAAAACAAAAAAAGTGCAGCACCAGAAAGGACAAATATTTTTAAAGTAATTTATTTATATATTAATACATTAGAATGCTCTTAGTAATTGATTACATTTCCAAGAAGATTCCTATATGATAATCATCAAAAAATTAATAATGAGTGGTTCCTCCATGGTTATTTATGCACTCGTTTGTTTTATTGGGCATTGACAAAATAAGATGGTCTATATCATATTAAGGAACACTCCTCCAAATCCCCCTTACGGCATGCCAGAGTTCATCTTAGTTTCCAGGGGGACGTGGTAATCGACTAAGATTGCGCCCTATCATACCCCATACGTGTTCGATCGGCGACAAGTCAGGCGATCTTGCTGGCTATTCCAAAGTCTCTATGCCAAGTTCATGTAAGAAATCCATTGTTTCACGAGCAATATGCGGTATGGCTTTATCTTGTTGAAAGATCGCATTTGGGATAGTTTGTAGGTAGGGATGTAAAACTGGCTGCAGCACTTCATCGATATATCGCCGAGCAGTCAGATTTCCCTTGATGAGGACTAGAGGTGCTTCCTAAATACAGGGTTCCTAAGTTTTTCCTTAGGGATAGGATTTCAATAAATCAAACAGAAATGGCATAGAAAGTTCAACGTGCATAAAAAAAACAGGTATATTGAGCAATGGTGCCAGTTTGTTATTATCTCCGGACTGCTTTCATGAGAAAAAATTGTCGCCACTCTTTCATTGTGAGCATAAATCATAGTTGCAATAACAACCGTTGACAAGATGTCTGCAAATTCCGCTAGATGGCGGCCACACCATGAGATGATCGAGGAAAAAATTAGATGTTTTCAGGTCCAAACCACAGCTTTTTATTGCTTAAAGGAGGCGGCAGGGTCCATTATTTACGATACTGAGCGATAAACTCGTAAGGTTGTTAACATTAGAAAGAAATATCTTCGCTTTTAATTAAATTTCTTTCCATTCTGTTCTACTAGTGACACCTATCCGGAAACGGCCAAATCATGCAGCTAGCACTAGCAGCCAAAGAAATCAATAAACGACGCTGTTTTTCCTGCAGAGCTTTTTGCTGGCGATATTATTGATTTTAAATAAAGCTGGCCCTACACTACATTTGATATTTTCGAGGTGTTTTATGACATGATCTCGAAACATGTAGCGAACCAGTTCTTCAAAACTAGCGGGAGGGTAAAAGCGAAAAATAAGGGGCTGCCAATATTTGTAACACCCAAAAAGGGGTGAAAAGATTTATTTTGCTCTGTTTCTTTACAAAAAACGTTTTTTTTTACGAAAAACTTGAGCTCTGCAACTTTTTTTATTTTTTTCTTCAACTTTCTCGAAATTTTCGTCATACCGTAGAAAAAAATTATTTCCCCCATAGTCATACTCTACTTTTATTCGAAAAAATTTAGAAACAGAGACGGGATCAGTTTTCCTAAAACGGGGGATCTTGGTTTCGAGTGAGAAGATAAAGGGCGCAGCAGGCAAAAATGTTTCAATTAAATTAGCCGAACGCAAAAATGTTAGAAAAACAAAGCACGAAATAAAAATGGCGTCGCTTAGAATTTTTTTTTCAAAAATTACGTAATTTCGGGAACGCAAAGAAATAGGTCTAAAGAGTATAATTTTTAAGAAAAAAATATCAATTTTCTCGACCTCCTCCACTGAGACTACAGGGGCCGTGCACAAATTACGTAATGGTCATAGGGGTGAGGGGGGTTACAAAACGTTACGTAGGGGGGAGGAGGTTTTCGACAGCGTTTGCATTTGTGTGAAACTAAGAAAATTTGGAATGAAAATAAGTGAAAAGTTTTTTTTTTTGGGGGGGGGGGTAGTGGTCTTGAAATCGTTACGTAATATTAAGGGAGTGGCGTGCCAAACCGTTACAAAACATTACATAGGGAGGGGGTCAAAAATTTTTAAAATCACCTTTTTGATTTCGAATCAAAGTGCAAAACCCGGGTTGGACGTTCGAAGGCGTCAACCCGTCCTATTTGCTTGATAAAGTTTCTACGGAAATATCTCAGTCGATTTCTCCGGCCGTGTATGAACGCTTTAGGTTAGGCATTTGCATGTATCTCAGTCCCCAGCCTGTAAACAGTGCGTAAGGACAATGGTTACAAAATGAAAAGCCGAAAAATATTTTTTTTACGATATCTTTCATCAGTTTGGTATTAAAGTCGAGCAAAAACAATTTTTATTCCAGTCCTAGAGATATGAAAATGGAAAACATTAGAAAACAACAACCTGGAATGGATTTACTACATGTAAGATGTAGTGACAACATCGCCCCATGCCCATCCTTTTCTGCCTAATGTGCTTTCCCGTTTGTCTGCGTCTTATACACGGCTGCTTGGCCCCCTAAGGATTTGCTTAGGAACCCTGTATATAGCACCACATACCATGATACTTTGCTGTCTTGCTGTATCACGTTTAACAGTTTACATTTCATCTCTCACCTCGAAATCGCCTAACCCTCATGCGTCCATCATGGCCGCCTAAACAAAACCTGGATTCGTCGCTGAAGCTGATGGTATTCTATTCGTCATTCCAGTTTTGCCGAGTTCTGCGCCACTCCAAGCGGCGAGCCTTATGTTGTGGGGTCAAAGGTAGCACCAAAAGCAGACGGTAAGCCCTCAGCCCCATACCAAGCAATCTTCGATTAACTATCATCCTTGAAAACACTCGTCCTGTAGCTGCAACCAGAACATTTCTTACTTGGCGTATACTGTCCCGTCGATTTCTGATAGCAAGAAGTCTGAGATGCCGTAAATCACGACCTTGTAATAATCTAGGGCGTCCAGAACCCGCACGACGTCTATAAGTCTCATCATTGGACAACCTTCTCCAAACTCTTAACACTGTTGATGGATTGGCATTAACCCTTCTTGAAATTTCCCGTAAACCAAAACCAGCCTCTTTCATGCCCACGATGCGTCCTTTCTCGAAGTCGTAAATGAAATGAAAAACTGTAAGCAATCCAAAAAAAGTCTTTTATATGTTGGTTGTTTTTAAAAATGAATAGAAAAAATCTGTGAAAAAAGGAAAGAATCATTCAAATAATTATCCATATACATGGCGTTGCATTTTTTTGTTCTCTTCTTCAGTATATAATGTAATGATGCATGAGTGCAGACCAGACATATTTTGACGTTATGGAAACAATGGAACAAGGAGGGCGTAGATACGATTTTCACTTGAGGGGGGGGACAGTATAAAAAAATGCAACTCAACTCATATAAAAAAAAACTAGATTGGGATCTGGTTTTGATCCTAGATTTGTTGCTAAAATCATGTCATAAATGCGCCGTGGGCGGAAATTTTGTAAAAATATGGTAATAACGCATTTTTTGCGAATTGCGTAAGATTAAGCTAAAATTGCAGCAATCAATGTGTTATAGCGCCGCCGGCAAAATTTTTTGCAGTTTATGCAGGAATTTTTTAAAATATTTTGATATTTTTTACGTTTTTATTAATTGTAAAAAAATTGGGATGGGTTTTGCAGTTTAAGAAGAAAGTTCTTCAAAACTTTTGATCCTTTTTAAGTTTTTCATGAAATATAGATCTCTTGCTAATCCTAGATTTGTTGCTAAAATAATGTCAATAAATGCGCCGCAGGCGAAAATTTTGTAAAATATAATCTTTTTTACTTAATCAATTGTCAAATTTGCTGTGAAACCAGAGATAAACAAAAATTTTAACCTTAGACTAAAAAGAGACAAGATACCCGATGCTTACGGAGACTTTGGTTATTATCTGATTATTATTATTATCTGAGAAATCTTGGGACCTAATTTTCGAAGCCTCAAGAGGAATCGATTACTCAACAGCGAAAGTACATCAAATGCATGCTCACAGTTCAAGAATGACCGCAGAAAAACAGACGCTCGCTCTGATTTGCTGCGGGCATTTAGGCTTGTTTTCGCCAATGCGTCACACCCGACATATCTCCGTCGCTTTCCCTCTCTAATATTTAGAACGATATGGAATTTATTCCAGCTCATTGTTTTGGTTTTGTCGAGTGATGGCAAATTTTGTAAATAAACAGTTGTTATTAATTGCTAAGAAGTTTTAGTTCGACCAGATATCTTGTCTCTTTTTAATCTAAGATTTTAACAATCAACGACTTTATAGGCCTTGCAAAATTTTTTAAAACTTAAGGTACAAATTTTAATTTTTTCGTGTTTTTTTGGAAAATATTTAAAAAAATTTGGGGTTGGAGGTTGTTACAAGAAAAGTAAAACATCGAAAATGCGTATATATACGTATTTTCGTAGAATCTTCGCCCGCGCCACGGTTTTACATATTTCTCGAAAATAGTCAATAGGCAAAGGTTGAAAAATGGGTAGTTTTCACATTTTTCATGCGTGCGAGTAACGGGTACGGATACTGATTTGAGGGGGGGGGGGGAAATTACCCCCTTGTCCCCTTTCTTATCTACGCCCATGCAATGGAAACATGAGGTACAATTTCCGTTTTCTACCACCACTAACCACTAAATGTTTGCAAAAATTGCACATCTTTTATGGGAGTTTTAACACTTGACTAAATATTCAGTTCTATGCAGATTTTTATGAGATTTTTGCTTATTAAATCAGGTGAAAAAATGAATAAAATAAAACCCTATTAAAGTTTTACTTGACGCAGGTCATAAAAAGGTACATCAATAAATGAACTTAAACTCCAGACAAAATAAAAAATAGGCTTGGTATTTATAAACCCAACTACTTATATAAATACCCTCTATGTATGGCCGATAGTGCTGTGCCAACAGCAAACATTCAAAACGCCTCTTATCATAAACGTAAAATTCCACCAACTGTGCACTAAAATCCTTATCATATAATTCTCATAAAAGATATACCGTTTTCCTGTTTAGAAAGGGCGCCCGACATGATACAGGTGGCGCATTTTAAAATTGTTACGGAGCATAAATGGAAAAAATCAAGCCAACCTTGCAAAAAATGATTTTGCAATGAAATTTGACACGCATACTACAGTATTTTCCATCCCAAATTTATACACATTGATTGACGTCAACTGTCAACGAGAATTTTCAGTCTGAAGTTTATTTTTTTGTTTCTCCCTACATTCCTGTGGCCATACTGATCCAACACCGTTCTTAACTAAAAAGCCAGTTAACTCATTTTCGTTTTAGTATCCTTTGGCCTATGATCGGCGCCATATTGACACCAAACTGACAGAAAATCCATGTTTTACTTGTCAATTTGGTTAGAAAAATGGCAGCCACGATAGGCTAAAGGGCACTGAGGGGGTAGGAGTTAACAGGCTTTTTAGTTGAGTACGGTGTTGACTGATCACTGTATAGACAGGGCCTCATTCAGAAAATTTTCGATTTCCTTTAGTTTAAATTTTATCATAAGTATTGATTATAATAGAGAGTTTTAGAAACATTTTTTTCCCATTTTGTTATTGTTATCGTAAGACAGTTGATCACAGTGAACTAGATATGGCCAGGGGCGCAAGTGTATATTTAATACATAAATGTAAATAGGGGCTGGTTATGAAATCTCAAATGAATGAAGCTCATTTGTCATGTTTATGGGCACATTAGGCATATAGCCGCAAGGGTAGCAAGATCGATAGAAATCTGTTTCGTCACAATTCCCTCTAATATTAGGAAGTATTTCATTATTTTAACTCTAAAAACTGCATATTCGTAGCAGCCTTAGTTGTTATGAATTTACATCAACACTCTCACCAAACTTAAATTTATAAAACCGCAGCTTTGGATCAAAACTGATAAACTTTTACATATTTGAACCCCCTCAACCACCCCCCAAATTATTTTTTTCTCAAAATTAGAAAACATTACGTTTATTTAAATTTGTAAACTGCATATTCGTAGCACACTTGGTCATAAATTTCCAAATATATTAGCCCCTTTTTACCCCCTTAACTATCCCCACCAACCTATGTTTTCTCTCTAAAAAGACTAAAAAATATTTGGTTGAAGGTAAATCTTAAAAAGACATATTAATAGCCAGCGGCTTTGGTTCAAAAGTTATGCATTTACAGTTATATCAACACCGTCTCACCCCTTCCACCAAACCTCACCAAATTAATTTTTCTTCCAAAATTAGGAAACAATATAAATCTGAAAGTGCATAACCGTAGCAGCTCTGGTTTAAAAGTTATGCATTTTCAAAGACATTATTATATTAATAAAAATAAAAATAAATAAAAAGAAATAAATAAAAATATAAATAAATAAAAATAAAAAAAAATAAAAATAAAAGTTACTAGTGTTATTAATATATTATTATTTATTTCTCAAATTAGAAAACATTTGGTTAATAAAGTCAATCCTGGAAACTACATAATATCCGCAGCAGCTTTGGTTAGAATGTTATATATTTTTGAGTTTTCAAATCGCTCACTCAACCCGACCCAACCAACTTAATTGTTTCAAAATATGTTATTGTCACCAGACCTACCATATTACGAGTTTTTAGTTTGATTTTCGGCTCGTCATTTCACTACCTACGGAAACTTCTCTAATCCTTTCAATTCTATCATTGCACCTGATGATGATCAACAAATTTGAAATAAATCAGTCATAAATGGGAAAACCGTCCATTTTGAATCTGCCATTTTGTTTTTTTAGCTTGAGTAAAGAATTGATTGATTTGACCTTAAACCCCGCAATTGAAATTTTGAGACAAATCGAATTATAAATAAGGAAATCAGCCATTTCGATTTTTATAAAGTTTTGATTCAAAAATTGTATCGAATGATCTTAAACGTCAAAAACTTTCAACTATGTGCCAAATCAATTTATAAGTAAAAAGGTGCGCCATTTTAGATCCGCCATTTTTCATTTTTTAAGTTGTTTAAGGGCCGGTTTCTCAATAGCGGGTTAACCGAGTTGTTCCTACCGAGTTAATTTAACAATATTTTTTTTAGGTTAACCCTGAGGTAAGGTAACTTACCTTCACCTTGAGGCCCTGGTTACCCTGGAGTTAATTTAAAGATTTTTACAAGGTTATTGTATTCGAGTTAACGCTAACTCGCTATTGAGAAACCGGCCCTTAGTCAAAAATTGTATTGAGTGACCTTAAACACCGCGAAGTTTCAAGTTTGAGACAAATAAGTTTATAAATAAGAAAGTCCCCCAGTTTATTTTTTTTTAAGTTTGAGTCCAAATTTCTATTAAAGGAGCTTAAGTACCGGTAGTTTGATTTTTTCCAATATTTTTTTTTAAATTGTATTATCATCGGAATACTATATACCTACCAAATTTTAAGTTTCTGGCTCATTGGAAAATAATTTGCAACGATCCTTAACAAGAGAAGAAAAAGCTCTGTAATTAAAAACACGCAAAATTAGAAGCCGGTCCTGCATTTTTAAACGTCTAAATTGAATTTGAATTCTTTACGTTTTGGGTGAGTTTTCTCACCAGTCTGGATCTCTCTCAAGCATATTGCGTCTGCATCGCGTTTTCTTTGTTATGTTCGGTATACAAATAAAAACAAATATCATGGCCCCCTTAAGAGGCATATTCATTTTCCATTCATAAAGTATCCCTCGCATCATGCTGTTTCACTGTGGTGCTCTTGATTCATATGAAAACGTAATATTAGGGGTTATTCGGAGTGATTTAAGGTTAGCAGTGTTACTTATAATTCCGACTATCAAAGCCTAGGGCGTTTGATTTTGGCAACTTAAAAATCTGGTTTTTATTCTGTGGAAACTGGGGTTGTGTTGTGCAAGTTTTGAGATATATAGGGACCACGAAGTCCCCTGCAGAGAACCGCTGTTCCCAAAAGTAAAACACAAAATTATGATGGAGCAATAATATTTGACGCAAATGTTCTTAAAGTCCCAGCAACATTTTACCATCTGTTACTTACCCAATGTCACTCTTGTCGTTAAACAAAAAAAAAATATAAAAAAAAAACTTCCCTCGTTAGGGGTAAGTGTGTACCTTATAATGCCATATTATTGTATTGTCGCCGGATTTGTACCCTTAATCGTCCATTTTGAATCCGCCATATTGAAATTTTCAATATGCCAATTTTGATTGAAATCGAACAAACTAAATCTCCACTTCCCTCGTTAGAAGGAGTTGGGTACCTGAGAATACCATATTATTGTATTTTCACCAGAACTCTAAACCCATACCAAATTTGAACACAATCGGATGCAGATAAGTCAGTTAAAATTGGTGAGCAAAACATGACGACCGAAAATCGTCCATCTTGAATCCGCCATATTGAATTTTCAAAATCTGATTAAAAATTCGTATTCCTTATCTCCAAAATCCCCCGTATAGCAATTTTGGTTGAAATCGGACAAACTTAGGTGTTTCCCCTCCTCAACTCCCCTCGTAAATGCATGCGAAATTTGAAGGCAATCGGATGTGTATAAGCTAGTCAAAATTGGTTAGCAAAAGATGACGAAAAATCGTCCATCTTGAATCCGCCATATTGAATTTTCAAAATCTGATTAGAAATTTGTTACCGCCATCTCCAAGTGCTCCCAACACATCAAATTTCAATGAAATCGGGCGTACTTCAACTGTACCCCCCTCCACCCCCTTCGAGCAGGGGGAAGCTGTCAATTTCATCACACTATATTATTACTTAAATTAAGTTGCAAGATTCCACCCAAACAAACATATCTAGTTCGTTACATAGATACATTGCAAGTTAAATAAAAGACATAGATATTTGCCGAACTAATGTTTAAGATATTTAGCCACCAAAAGGTTTTATGAAGAGTACCCCAATTTCCGAGGTTATACAGAAAAATTAACAATGATTATCTTGTTAACACCAAGTGGTAAAATAATATCAAATTCGGTACATATGTTTATCGGGCCCCTTAGTACAAAATGACAAATACAGATTTGGACAAAGGACCCCTATTCCCAAAGTTAATTAACAAAAATGCACTTTTAAAGCAAAAAAAACATTAGACTTAATTACTTACCCATTTGAAGGGTACAGGGGAAAAACGGGCTAAGTCATTTTTTAACGAAATTGAGATATTGACGTCGTCTGAGAGAAAATATGTTAAATTTTGTTCTATAAATACCTCTCACGGCAAGAATACGATAATTCAGGAGATATTAAGCTTTCATACTAATAAATTTCAATATTTATTGTAAATGCGAAGCCGCTCACAGAGTGCTCGAATTCTTTTCGTTGGTATCAAGAGGCCCATTGAAAATTTGTAGCAAATTTAATTATTCTATGATTTCGTATTTACGATATGTCCAGTGATAATTTTTTCTGTATAACCTCGAGAAATAAGGCATTCTTCTAGTGACAAAATATCTTAGAAATTAGTTCATAATATAAATATTTGTACCAATTCTGGTAGCTCCATCACTTTTTAGAGGGTTTCTACTGATATTTTAGGTTTGAACTTGAGTTAGTTACAAATCTTGAAATGTTTCTGGAACTTTAATAAACATTAGAGCCACATTTTATCGCTCCACCATAATTTCTTAAAGTCTTACAAAAATGTTGTGTTTTACTTTACCTACTTAGTATATGTGCCAATTTTCAATGCTTAATCACTTTTAAAAAGTTGGACCCATGGGTAAAATCGCAATTGAGCGCTTCATTCCGAGTAAAAAAACTAGATATGTAAAAAAATTAAAGCACATTTTAACAACATACTTTCATATAAATAAAAACTAAAAGCATACTATATATTAAACGTTTAAAACGAAAACAAAAAACTCGGATGAAAAAAAAAACAAATATTTATTAAAACAAGGAAGAACGCAAAACACTTTTATAATATAAATAAACAAATATTCAACAATTATGTGTTTATTAAGAAGCACCTTCTGCTTGCGAACGGTGAAATAATTTCACTCTAGTCGAATTCTAAATTAGCTAAATAGTTTAGTTGGCCTTGTGAAATAGAACGTCCTTAGGTCGTAGTTACAATCAGGGGAATTGTTCTGAGCAACACTGTACGGGAAATCAATTTAACTATGTCGACCTAATTTCTTTGCAAAATTTGCATTTGTTTTCCATGGCAATGCGGAGACTTTATTTATGTTTATCCACAGTGGGACACCAGAAATTTTTTATCACCGGGTCAAAAATTTGGGGGTAATAAAATAAAACCATTTATTGCAGAATTACCTTCTAAAAAACACTACCCAACCACGTATTAAAGTAACTGGGTGTAATGTTTAACTTAAACGCATGCAGATTTCAAAATCGGCTACTGGCGCTAGACGAAATAATCGTATTCTATTTTAAACGGGAGCGTCAACGACTAGCAAGAGTCTTTCCAATCTCTAAATGGAGCTTAACTGACCTGTTTGGTTATAGTACTCAAGTAGTGTGTTTTTGAAACTGAAAATGGTTAAATCAAAATAAAAACAAAATTATGTGGGGTTATGGGCGCTGAATGTTTCTATGCAAATTCCTAGTAATCCCAGCGAGCCAGTAAAGTTCTCTTGGTTCTTTGATAGACTGGGGGTAATGCCCACGCAGCGCTAAGCCTTTTTCGGCGGGCGATCGCACACGCGGAGTGGGTTTATATTTGTTTTAGAACAATGTTTTTGAAAAGAAATTTTTGAAATATAAACATAACCTCGAATGGTTTTCTGTCAGAAAACGTAAAAATACTCTTCTGTGCCACTGTGGCCGGATTTAAAGTTGACAAAACACCTGCAGTTACCATGGAATCCTATAAATTCTGTCATCTATCGGCCAATACTCGAACTGCGTGTGTTTTTTCCAGAGTGCACAGGCTTTTAGAAAAAAGGGAACTTAGTTTTCATTTTCGCTAAAGCAACGAAATACAAAAAAGAAAAATGTAATCCAGAGGAAATTGTGAGTATTTCTTTATTTTTTTTGTAAATCGGGTTTGTTCTAAACCGCAATTATTTTGAGGCTTTTGGGATAGATGACAGCACCAGGTCTTATATTTTGAAGCAAAAATAATTGAGAATTTTGAAGAATCCTTCAGATATTTTTGTTAAGCATGTAAAAGTGATGACCCCTGCAAAATTTCAGCTAATTCTGATGTTTATTTTTCCCTGTGCACTCTGGCAAAAGATTAAAAAATTAAAGAACAAGGCGTTGCCAGTTGTACTTTTTTTTACTTAATATCTGGGGAGAAGCTATAGCATAGTTTTTAATTTGGAGAAGCTTCTTTCTCCAGTAGTTGCAAAGACCGAAAAAACTAAAAGAATCCTTAGTGAGATAAAAAGATTTGGCATGGTGGTACTAAGTCAACATAAAATAAAGGAGCGGGGATGACAAATAAACTACATACCTGTTTAATAACCAAAGATATTAAATGGATAAAAAAATAAACGCACAAAACTTTTAGCCCATCATGACACTCATATGAACTTTCTAAATGGAAATATGTAAAAAGAAAATGATTTTCATGGTGAATCCCTCTTTTTTTGATGGCCACGGTGCTCCTGAATGAGGTATACATCAAATAAAACTGAGTCCAAAAACTAATTGTACTTTTTGAATAAATACTCTTCCATGACCAAAAAATCGAATTTATTAAAATATCAACTGAAGCTGTTTTTGAAATTTTGCCAAAAATATTTTCAGCCGATTTTAATAAAATTTGAATATGTTATTGGCGTGGCAAAACTATTTTGTTCGCGGTAGTCCTTTTAATATGTACAGGGGGAGCTAGAAATCGTGATTCAATTTTGAGAAAAGGTATTTTAGAAAACATAATTTGACGTTCCTGGTTTTTGGATGTTAATAATTTTTGAGTATCGTCTAGTATATTTTTTTTTTCTGCAAAATTGTGTGAAAAATTTGAAAAACAGCTTCAGCTGGCATTTTAACAAATGTGGTTTTATGGTCATGGAAGAGTCCTTATTCAAAAAGTATAATTAGTTTTTGGACTCAGTTAGTAGCTAAAATAGTGCTTTTTTTACAAGTGTTGGTTTAAATAACGAGCGCAGCGAGGTATTTAAAAACGCGAGTAAAAAAAGCACAGTTTAGCAGCGAGTTGTTAATAATATTTTTTTAATACCTTTATCAAAAAATCCAAGAAAAACAGAAAAATACTTTTAAAAATCTCGAACGAACAGCACTTCTCGCAACACACCATCTTTACACTAGAAATCATGGCGGCTGGTAAATGAAATAACAACCGTTTCCATAGCGATGTGCCTTTTTACTCGGTGACGTTTTTTGTTGCGACATTTTAATCTTTGACAGTCTGATATTTTGACCATATTTTTGAATAATTTTTTCGTAAATACTTGGTGAAAACTGGCGGAAATGGCTTCATTTTTAGGCAACTATGTTCCGCTATTTCTCTTTAATTTTGTGTAAAAAACAGATAGAAATCTTTTTTTGCACCCATCATCAAAAAAAAAAAGTTTTTTGCATCGGTAACCAAAAAAGCCATGCTTTAGTTATCTGCAAAAAGTTACTAAAATCATGTTTTTGATGAAGGTATAAAAAAAAACTTTAACTTTCCAAAAACGGGCGCCCTGGACGGCTGGCGCGTTGCCCTTCCCCGGGGTCGGCCCTGACCTCGTATCCTCCGGAATATAAAGGTTATGCCAGCTTGAGCTAGTCCAAAACCGTTCAGAATTGACGGTAATGAAAGTAAAAGTAATTTGGATGGGATTCAAAGGAAACTCCGTTGTTATTGAAGATAGATACATGGGCTTTTCGCGTTATAGTCTTACTTTTTTAGCTTTAAAAAATGATAATAACAGATTTATTCTATCCCTTGTAGTTTTTGAGCTAAGGGAAAGTTGAAAAATGGTCGGAATTACCAATTGATGATATCTCCCTTAATTTAAGTGATAATTGAGTTCTGTAAAAACATGTCTGTGGCAACCTTTTAAGAAAAACACATGGTCATTGTGTTCGAAATTTTAATTTGACGTTTCGTTTCGTAGATACCATCATCAGGATCAAAAAATTAAATACGGACCAAAATGTTTTACTTCATATTTAAGTTTCGTTTAAGGTTTTTTCATAATAAAATATAATTTTTTGTTTATTATGAAGTTTCGATCCCGAAAAGAATCATCTTCAATGCATTTTTTTTCGGTACGGCCCTATCCTGTTTTAATTTATTTTTTGAGACCATTTATATTTAATTACTATATAGTAGACCTGGATAACCAAGATATATTATATGAACATACCGGGTGAACCGAAAAATCCGGACAAATTGTTTTTTGCTATAACTTTACCAATTATTATTCAATAAAAAAAATCTGTATGATAAGACAAATAAGCCTTTTGAAAGAAAAACAATCGCTTTGCCGCCATATTTAAATCCAAGATGGCGAAGAAAATCAAATGTCTACCTTTTATAAATCTCTTTTTGTTATATGTTGCCATTTTTTTTCTAAATATGTTGAAAAGTAACATTTATACCTATATAAATAAAAAAACAAGGTGCCCTTTGATTTTAAGGGCCATTTTGGATTTAGATGTGGCGGCAAAGCGAATGTTTTTTTTTTCAAAAGGCTTATTTGTCTTATCAATAGTTTTTTATTGAAATAGGTAAAGTTATAGCAAAAAACAATATGTCCGGTTTTTGTCGGATTACCCGGTATGTTCATATAATATATGTACCTTAATTGTCCAGGTCTACTACAGTCCATTTCATTTTTATTTAGACAAAATATAACCCCACTTTCAATAGAACAAAAACCAGATTTTTAAGTTGCCAAAATCAAACGCCCTAGGTTTTGGTAATCGGCATTATAACTACACTGCTAACTTTAATCACTCCGAATAACTCCTTATATTACGCTTTCATATCAATCAAATGCACCAGAGTGAAACAGCAAGATGCCAGAGATACTTGATGGATGAAAAATATATTATTATGTAATATGCCTGTTAAGGCGGCCATGATATTCGTTTTTATTTGTACACCGAACATAACAAAGAAAACGCGATGCAGATCCAATACGCCTGAGAGAGAGACCCAGACTGGTGAGCGAAGTCACCCCGAAGTCGTTTAAAAATGCAAGACCGGCTTTAAATTCAGCGTATTTTTTATTACAAGCTTTTATTTAACTTCACCTATATGTATATATGTTTATATGTTCGGGTCAAATCTTGCAACTTAATTTCTACTAACCTCTAGATGTCCGATTGAATTCAAATTTGGTATGCGATTTTATAATTTCGGTGACAATATACCATGGTATTATTAGGCACCCCCTGGAGGGAGGAAAACGACCAAGTTTGTCCGATTTCAACCAAAATTGGTATATGGGAGTTTTTGGGGATAAGAAATACGAATTTTTGATCAGATTTTGAAAATTTGATATGGTGGATTCAAGATGGAGGATTTTTGGTCATGATTTTCTAACCAATTTTAACTGAACATCCGATTGTCTTTAAATTTGGTATGCTTTTATAGCTCCGGTAAAAATACAATTATATAGTATTATTAGGTACCTCCCTTCCCTCTACAAGGTGAGTGGAGGGGGAAAACACCTAAGTTTGTCCGATGTCAACCAAAATTGGTATACGGAGGTTTTTGGGGATAAGGAATACGAATTTTTGATCAGATTTTGAAAATTCAATATGCCAGATTCAAGAGGAATGATTTCTAGTCGTGTTTTTTTAAGTCGACAGCCGTAAGTGGGTGGCACATCCGACCGGCGCACGGAAGGTCTCGGGTTCGATCCCTCTAGAGAAAGAAAAACTGCCTTCCTAGGGGGTGCTCATCAGACCGGTCTAGTGAGCGGGTAGGGGGTGGTGGAATGAGCTACAATAGATCTCTCAGGTCTCAGTGGAGGGAGCTGTAAATTGCACCACTTATAACAAACCTATGGAACCTAGTCGTGTTTTGCTAACCAATTTGAACTGAATTATAATATAAAAATACAATAACTTGGTATTATTAGGCACCCAAAATACAATTATATAGTATTATTAGGTACCTCCCTTCCCTCTACAAGGTGAGTGGAGGGGGAAAACACCTAAGTTTGTCCGATGTCAACCAAAATTGGTATACGGAGGTTTTTGGGGATAAGGAATACGAATTTTTGATCAGATTTTGAAAATTCAATATGCCAGATTCAAGAGGAATGATTTCTAGTCGTGTTTTTTTAAGTCGACAGCCGTAAGTGGGTGGCACATCCGACCGGCGCACGGAAGGTCTCGGGTTCGATTCCTCTAGAGAAAGAAAAACTGCCTTCCTAGGGGGTGCTCATCAGACCGGTCTAGTGAGCGGGTAGGGGGTGGTGGAATGAGCCACAATAGATCTCTCAGGTCTCAGTGGAGGGAGCTGTAAATTGCACCACTTATAACAAACCTATGGAACCTAGTCGTGTTTTGCTAACCAATTTGAACTGAATTATAATATAAAAATACAATAACTCTTCCCCTACGAGGGGAGTGGAGGGGGGAAAACACCTAAGTTTGTCAGATTTCAACCAAAATTGGTATTCGAAGGTTTTTGGGGATAAGGAATCAGATTTTCAAAATTCAAAAATGACGGATTTAAGATGGACGATTTTTAGTCATGTTTTTCTAACCAATTTTAACTGAGTTATACATATCCGACTGTATTCAAATTTGGTATACGTTTAAAACTCCGGTAACAATACAATAACTTGGTATTTTAAGCACTCCCTCCCCCACTATGAGAGGAGTGGAGAGGTGAAAAAAAGTTAGTCCCATTTCAACCAAAATTGGTATACGAGCTTTTTTAGAGATAAGGAATACGAATTTTTGATCAGATTTTGAAAATGCAATATGGCGGATTTAAGATAAACGATTTTTGGTGATGTTGTGCTAACCAATTTTAACTAATTTATACACATCCGATTGTCTTCAAATTTGGTATGCGTTTATAGTTCCGGTAACAATACAATAATATGGTATTATCAGGTACCCGCCTCTCTCTAACGTGGAAAGTGGAGGGAAAAAAAAGTCTGTTTTTAACTTTTTGATCCTGATGATGGTATCTATGACAGCAAACGTCACATTAAAATTCCGAAAAACAATTGTGTTTTTCTAAAAAGGTTGCCACAGACATTTTTTTACAGAACTCAATTATCTCTTAAATTAAGGGAGATATCATCAATTTGTAATTCCGACCATTTTTTAACTTTCACCTGCAGCTCAAAAAGATTTTATTTTTTTATTTTTTTTTAAGACCCAAAAAAGTCGAAAACCGCATGTCTCTATCTTCAATAGCACCGGAGTTTCCCATTGAATCCCATGTACATAGGAGACTTATAGATAGGGACGAGCAGCCAACAGGTTCCAGTAGCGCATAACGGCCCTGCAATCCTTTTCAACTGATAATTAGTCATATTTTAGAAATATAGGGATAAACCATATCAAAAAATATCTAAAATGAGGCATTTTTGGGAAGTTTACCATTTGAGGTATTCCTTGAACCTTAGCTTCAAAATCTTTAAATTGTTTGATGATGTCCGATATATTTAAGGACTAGCAGTTAACTCACTTCGTTGATAGCGGCGGAAATAATTAAAAAAAATAATGTAGAAAAAAAGATTTGTATAAAATAAGTGCCTGTCTAATGACATAAAAAATCCATCCGATATACGAAATACTTATTTTTTGCCGTTTTGGTCTGCGATATTTTCTGTATCCGCCACCTAACCAACCCACTTTTTCCTCACTGATTCGTTTTCGCCCGGCCCACTTAAGCAGTCAATATGGCTGACTATCAATGACGTTATTTTAAATTAAAAGGTTTCAGCAAAAAATAAGAATTATATATTATAGAAAAAATATTAATAGTGATTTATCTAACAAGTGCGGAAAGTGCCACTTTTAAAGATGGCCAAATGATGCCAGCTGTAAGCTCGATCGAACACAACATTCATTGGCAACGCACCATTTCTATATTATAAAATAAGGGCGGCTGATGGAGGATACAATGATTTTGCATAATCCCGTTTCTTTTCAATCGGTGACATCGTTGGCTATTTTAATTTCCTTTATTGCCATTTTGAGCTATTTCTATGAAAATTTGGGTGAAAAACAGGATTTTTTTTCGCAAACTTGCCTTACTCCGTTGTTAATTTTAAGAGTACAGTTTGTTTCTTTAGTTTTTTGTGATCCTGTGTGGATTAATAGTCCACGAAAAAGGTTAAGCAGCATTTTTCCGCAGCTATTTAAAAACTGATTTAAAGATTAGAAAAACTTAAAAGCTTCGCAATAAAAAACGGGATTATCTTCACGGTTTTAGTCTTTTCCGCATTTTGACGACCATAAACTATGGCTTTAAATTTAAGTAAATCTTTTCAATAGTAAACGAGTTGAATTCGTGTGTACTGTCCAGTGTTGCCAACTGGATTCGCCGAAACTTCCCAATTTTTTTGTGGAAAAATCCCTAGAACTCCTTAGGTCAAAATTACATTGAATTAGAGCCTACCTAGAGGCTTCTATACATTTGACAGTTGTTTTTTTTACCAGAGGTGGGCAACTAGTATTGTCCTCTCTTTCTAGTTTTTGTTCATATTTGCATGTAAAAACCATCTTATGAAATGGACTGATGTTTTCTTTTCTTTTTTTATAGTTTCCCTAGACAGATTTTGAATGATTATGATATTTTGGTTAGTAAAATATGTCAAACTTTGAAAAAAAAAAACAGGTTCACGACAGATTAAAAAATGTTAATGGTGAGTAAAATAGAAAAAAATATTATTTATGTTTTTGTTACTCTTTTCTTGAAATAATAATAATATATAATATTATTTAAATTTAACTAATGCTACTTACCTCGCAAATTCGACTATTTTTATTAATTTTCCAGTTTAGCAAATGATCTCCTTCTATTTTTCTTGTGTTTTTTTTCCACTGAACAATGAAACAATACAAGGTCGTAAGGGCGACTATTTTTATAGTTCTTTATATCGCAATATTAGATTTTTAGACCGCATATAAATTAATCAAGTTTGAAATTTGGTGTACTTACCTACGTTTATTCATTAAAAATGTAACACTGACTAAATTATTTTCTAGTTGCTTAACTCTGGTAACACAATAACTGTCAAAAATTGTATACAGGGCCTCTAAGCCTACCTAAGCTGACGGGCCATGACACTAAACTTTTGTAACGTCAAACACCTCACCTTCGTGACGTAATTTCGTTAGCAGTTGTCAGAGAAAATATAATTCTGCCTCTAAACTATGTCACGATTGTGAGGTATGTCACGTCACCAAAGTTTAGGATTGTGGCCCGTTCGTTTAAGCTGAAGGCACAACTCAAAATACAAGCGACTAAATACAAATTACGGTGATTTCTAACCTCACATTTTTGGTATTTTGTATCTGTCACTAGTAGCCTATATTTAGTATTTTTATTTTAACTTAGTATCTAGTAGCTTGCCTTTTTAATTGTTTCTTTAGCCATATGTATGCTCTTATTGAATATTTAAACTTAGATGTACCCCCGTACGTCAAAATCAAAACATAATATTTTAGGAATTACGTTTATTATCACAAAAAAAGACGAAGAACGGTAATTATTAATTATTTAAACTCGATTTTAGAAGCAGTTACCTAGATATTAGGTGAAATTCCCTATTTGCCTATTGCACCAAAAAATCCCTAGAACTAGGGAAAAATTCCCTAGAGAATACTCAAGATATTCAATCAGTGAGTGGTAGGAAGAATAGTCTGTTGTATTTCCACTCTTTAGAAAACCCATTCACTGAAGTGGCGCCCCTCAATCATCTTGCGGAAACGATGGCAAACAAAAATTTAGTTTCGCCGAGTAATGGTAAGAGGGCCCAGCCGAGAGTACTAAAACCACAGAGTACCGTTGGTAGGTGATCCGTGCTAAAACTACGTAGAACTCGGCCAATTCACAAGCCCAGAAATAAATTGTTTTTGCAGGATGTTATTTTTATTTTCAATAACATATTTCTGTAAAATGATTGAGATTTTGGGGTTTAAACTTGAGTTTCTACTAATCGGGCCAAAACCGGTTGTTCTACCGCATATGGACGTTAAAATAAGTTATTTACTTTGAAGGCCTTGCGGTCTAGTGGTTGATTACAAGAGGCATAACCAAGAAGTTCCGGGTTCGGATTTCGGTTGCTCCCACTACTCTTTCGTTAAATAAAAGTGTAAATGATTCGCAAAAACCAAATGCCGTCTAACTTTTAATACTTCACTCACGTTGTGTGAATTTTTATAATTTTTTAAATTCTAAAGAAAATTAAAATGTTAACATAAAATAAATATACCAAGTAAGTCATACTTAATAAATGATTTAATAAACTTTGGCATTCGGTAAAGTAGAAAAGTAATACCTACTTTCCGCAAGCAAATGAATGCGGATAGGTTATGGTTAAGCCATGATGGTAATTTAAGGCTTAAAATATTTTAGCATAAGTTAAGGGGTAACGTTTTTGATAAAGCAATTTTTTACTATGTTTTTCACATTTGTATGCCATGATACTACTCACATTTTAAAACATTCTTTCCAAACTTTCGATTTCTAGAATAAAACATTCAAATTTTTTAAGTTTTGACTGTTTTTTAGGCATTCAAAAAAAGTACTGGCAAAAAACATTTTTGCTCTGTTAAAATGACAAATATTTAGATAGAGAGGGAAGAATTCTAGAGGTAGATGGAGAGATATTTAAGTGACGTGCAAAAATTTTTAAGGTTGTTGAAGAGAGACAGCAGACTATAAAAAAGTATATTAGAGAAAGATGAAAATAATTTAAGGCAAATGTTTACTAAAAATTTCTGTTATGTCATCTCTCTGTCATCTTTTTATTTTATTTTTATCCAAAAAACATCAAAAATTAATTAATATTAGTAAATTAAAATAAGTAATTTTTCAAAGTGTAGAGTGTGTAAAACATAAGGTGGTATTAATTTCTTTCAATCAAAGTCCTTTACAGTCTTTAAATTTACCAAAAAACGTGTCCTACTTAAGTGTATTTTAGCCCATCTAAAAATAATTTGACAGGTATTTAAGAAAATTATTTTAATGGTCATGATGGCTTGATCATTATAGTAGTTTTTCTACGAGTGACTGCAAATGTGCGCAAATTTTTTTTCCCACACACTTGTTTTAATAAAATATAAAAAAAGTATTGTTCAAAACACCATGTTGACCTTAAAAGTAAAATAAAAATTGAGCGAAAAAGTAAAATCGTACGTAAAAGTACTACATTTCGCATGATTTATTGCCTGAAAAAGTTACTTTTCCGCACGCTCGTATGAAAAGCTCGTAGGAAATAGCTATTTTCCTAACCAGTGCGGAAAATCGATTTTTTCGCACGCAA
Organism: Oxystoma pomonae; assembly: GCA_963921995.1. Classification (NCBI taxonomy): domain Eukaryota; kingdom Metazoa; phylum Arthropoda; class Insecta; order Coleoptera; family Brentidae; genus Oxystoma; species Oxystoma pomonae. The sequence goes on from OY998172.1 coordinate 43,283,262, forward strand.
CTGCCGTTGATGGAACGACGCGCATCGGAGTTCTGTCAAGCAGTTAAGTCCGGAAAAAAAGGTTTTCGCACGTGTTAGGAACAATTGTTTTTCTATGAGCGTGAGGAAAATACACTGAAAATAGTTTTTTTGCCACTGAAAAATAAATGCATAAACAACTGGTTAGTCACACCATAGCAACCAAGGCATTTCATAGGCAATATGATGAACAGAAACTTCGACTCAGTACAGGTTTTTTGAAATTTGACATATCGGTGCGGAAGAATTTTTCCACACCGTGCGAAAAAATGAATTTTCTGCACTAAAAATAGTGTGGAAAATGCGATTTTCCGCAAGCTCGTAGAAAAACATATTTACAAAATTCAATATACATAACAAAAAATTTAATTACACAGTATATCCTTCATATAATTTTCTTTATAGAGAAGAAAACACTCTCAAGAGAAAAATATTTCATCTCTGAAGAAGAAAATACGTTATTCTCTTAAAGTAACGCGCTACGCGTCTATGTAAACCATCCAATATTTTTTTAGTCAGAGTCAAATGAAATATATGTTTTCGAATTTATTAATGTAGATGAGCATATTGTCTATTAATATAAAAACTAATTGTTAAATAGATAAACCCGTCAGTAAAACCAAAGTTTGAAATTAATTCTGTGTTTCGGACTTCCATCGTCTATATTTTATTTAAACACGACGTTTCGATCGTCTTCAGGTGCAAAGACGATCAGAGATTGTACTGATCGAAACGTCGTGTATAAATAAAATATAGACAATGGAAGTCCGAAACACAGAATTAATTTCAAACACATCACTGTCTCAAACTTTCAATACAAAAGTTGTTTTACATCTAAAAATCGTTCTCTGTTCTACTAAAACACGATCTGTCAGGTTTTTGGTGTTAAAAGTACATTTTTAAAAATTAAATTCAGGATTAAAGGTTCTTTGCAAATAGTCTTAGAACATTTGGTACTGAGGGACTCAGTGATCATTTGTGCCAAACTCCATGATTCTATATTTATGCGTTTAGGTGATATTTATTGTTGTTTTTTCAAAAAACTTGGAGTTGGAATTGGCGTCTTCTACAAAAAACTTTTTATTTCTTAATTTAAGCTGTACTATAGCGGCAAATATTTGTGCTAAATCTGATAGTTTTATCATCATATTTTCCTATATTTTGTTTAACGTCGAGATTTGGGGTCCTAGGCGAGAGTAAGTAATACACGACAAAAAAAATTGCGGCATCAGTGACGATTTGTTCCAAATTCCAAATAATCCAAATAAATTCTAAAACTTTAACAATTTTGATGTTACTTTCGGAAATATGGGTCGTTTTCAGAAAACTTTGTATGGTAGTAGTAGTAGTAGTAGTAGACAAGAGGCGGCGCGAAGCCCGGCAAGTAGGCCTTCCTGGGCCCTTTCTGCCCTACCCCGAGCCTGCTCCTAATCCACCTCCTGCACCACTGGTCTGGTAGTTTGCTCATTTGGTCTAACTGTTCTTTTTGCAAAGTCCAGTATTTTGTCCCATTTGAGCGTGTGCAGGTCCTCCTCATCCAGGGTCGGGAAACCGAATACCTGGTATCTCGTCCCCTGGTATGCCTTGCAGTTCGCTATAACGTGTCGAGATGTCTCCTCTGCCCGCCCGCAGGCCCGGCAGGTCGAGTCATTCTCCACCGCGATCCGAGTCATGTGCTTCCCTAGTCGGTTGTGACCTGTTATGATACCTGTCAACAGACCAGCATCCCTTCGCGATCTCCCCAGGAGCCATTTTTGTTTGGCTACATCCGGGCCCTTCACGAAGTCTTTGGTTTATCTGCATCCTGTTCCTGGTCTCCACGCGGTCAATATGGCATCGTTGGCCCATTTGTTGAGTCGACTTTGCAATTGCCTCTTGGTTGTTCTAGGAGTGGTTCCGGCACTACATACTGGGTGCTTGCCCCGATCCTGGCGAGCTCGTCGGCCATCTCGTTACCCGGCACCCCCATATGTCTCGGTACCCACATAAGTGTCACTTGTTTGCCCTCTCCCAAGGATTCCAGTGCATCCGCACATTCCTCCACCAGGGTGTTGGTGATCTTGGGCGCCCTTAGTGCCTTTAGGGCTGATTGGCTGTCGGAGCATATATAAACATGCTCCTCCCTACCGTTCTTTATTTCTTCCATGCCTGCAGCCATTATTATGGCATACACCTCTGCCTGAAAGACCGTGGCTTGCTCTCCGAGCGGGTAGCTCTTTCGAACCTCCTGGTCTTCCACATAAACCCCCAATCCTGTGGTTTGCCTCTCCGACAGTTTCGACCCGTCGGTGTAGCAAATCACGGTGTTCTCTTCGAACTGTTCGCGGAGGTTTTCACTCTGCCATAGTTCCCTGTCTGGGATGACTACTTTTTACCTCTTGTTGAATCTCCAGGGGTTTTTTGGTCTTTGTATGGTAGCAACACATATAGAAAATTATTTAAGGGTCTACTTAATTATCATTTTTTCTTAATAAAACTACTCATCCTCCAGACTAATATGCGATTATCGCATGAACTTTTGACTAGCATGGGTATAGAAGAACCTTTCTAGCTTAGCCCCACCTCAATTTTTTGTATATGTGATAGCAGCCCTAAAAGAGAATAAATGGGTCTATAAAAAATATACCATTATCAAAATCTCACACAGTTTGTAGAAATGTCAGCGAGAGATATTGCGTTGTTTTTTTTTGAGGAACATTTTTAGAATTTTGAATTAGTGGATTTTTCAAATTTAAACGTTGCCGAGGACGCTACTGGCAAAAAAATTTTTAAAAAATGTGATGAGATTAAAAGGCATATTTAAACGCTATTCGAAAAATATACATAGCAATGAAAATCGCAATATATCTAAAAGCAAATGCTAAAAAGAACACGGATAGCGTAATCTGTACCAGGAAACGAGGGCGTCGATAATTTTTTCTTTTTTCTTTTTTTTTTTGGGGGGGGGGGAGTAACAAATTAACAAGATAAATTTTCAAAACACTTTTATTGTTTGTATGCCTTTGCCCCTTGGCATATTTAGAAAAAGAATTATAAGGTAACAAAACTTAGGTAATATTTAATGAAAATGAACATAATTCTTGTATTCTTCCTAACTTATACCACTTATTTAGTGAATATCGAGGTGAATATATTATACACCTAGAAACGAAAATACTAGAATAACTTAGTAATACAAATTTTTTTAGTTATACCACTTTTTCTCTGAACGGCCATATAAATAAGTTGCACAACAAAACAATAACATACGAACATCTTAATACTAATCAAATTATAAAATCAGAATGTCTTTTTTTCATTTTTGCAAAGTTATCTAAAACTTTTTCAATATTTATTTTTACATCCCTATGTACAGGGTGGTCCAAATTCGAGGAGCCTCTATAGCTTTGGGCTTTCGCAGCATAGTTAGCCCAAAACTAATATACATGTTACGGGCTCGATTTTCAAGAGAAGTCGAAAACTAAAAACCGCATTGCGATATGTCAAAGCGTTTCTGAGCTACAGGGTGATTCTCAAAAATGTGCGTTTTTAAAAACCCTCTACAACTTTTTTTTTCATTAAAAACATTTTTTAAGGACAAATCTACCTGTTTCACGAATTGTGTCGTAAAGCCTTTAATTCACGAGATATAAAACAAAGTTACATTTTTTTAAACGGAATACCCCAATTTTTTTGGAAAAAATAGTTTTGTAATAAAATTTCCTGTTACACGATGTGTCATACACCTATTTTTATTAAGTAGTTACACAGATGTCTGAAATTTTTAATAATTACCATAGTAGGCTGTGTTTAACTCTGACCTATGCAGTTTTAGGGTATCTATCTAGGTAACTATCATTAAATAAAAACAATTGCCATGATAAACGAGCCTAAGTGTCAAAAGTGGCGTCTTCGTCAAGATATAAAAATGTTTGAAAACTTTGAAAAGTACGACATGATAAAATGTTATATTGAAAGTAACGAAAATCGACAGACGGCGTTACTACTACAAGAATATGGATCCTTTCCAAAACCGCGGCCTAGGACGTATAGAAGCCTAGCCAGAGATAGAGAGTTGGAAGAACTAACGGTTCTAGGAGAAATAGAAATTAACCCGAATACTTCCACCAGGGCTATGGAGAGAAACACTGGAATTCCATGCAGCAATGCCATTCGAGTGCTTAAAAAACACAAGTTTAGGCTCTATCTACCCCGACGGGTGCACCAACTACGGCAACGAGATTTTGCTTCAAGACGTGGTACCTAAATAAAAGCCAAGAAGACCCCGATGGGGCAACGATTTCTAGTGATGGAATATTCACCAGATATAACTGCTATTACTGGAAACAGCAAACTCCCCATATTATGCTGGAACAAGCGAATCACGGAAGGTTCAGTTTTAAGGTATGGGTAGGCATCTACAGAGGACAAACTATTGGGCCATATATTTTTTATGGAAATTTAAATGCCGAAAGATACCAAAAAATTTAAGAAGAGCAGGTGATTTCGTTTATCGACAATTTGCCACTTCAGCAAAATAATGAGCTACACTTTCAACATGACGGTGCACCTCCTCAAAATGCACGAGACATTACTAATTTGCTAAATATTGTGTTTGCCGAAAACTGAATCGGAAATAGGACATATTGGCCCCCCAGGTCTCCAGACCTGACCCCTTGCGAATTCTTTTTGTGGGGGAGAGTCAAAGACCTTGTATTTCGAAATCGCGCAACTACTACAGCTTCGTGCGGTAGAACTTCTTAATGCAGAAAATAGCGTCAAGAGAAGATGTAGGATATGTTTACAAGAAAACGGCCGTCAATTTGAGTATTTGTTTTAGAATTAAAGAAAATTGTTAAATAAAAACTTTTAATAATTTTATTTTTGTTTGTTATTTTATGGTTGGTAATTATAGTAAATTAGAAGTTCGAGGTTGCTGTGTCCCCTCGTGTCGTAGCCAACTTGATTTTGTATGAAAAAAAAGCAATACAATTTTATTTACAAATTTAGGGCGCGCACAGCGCCTACTATGGTAAATATAAAAATATGCAAATATATTTTAAACTATTTAATAAAAATAGGTGTGTGGCACATCGTTCGACAGGAAATTTTATTATAAAACTAATTTTTTAGAAAAATTAGGGGTATCCCATTTAAAGAAATATAACTTTGTGTGATATCATCAGGAACTAAAGGCTTTAAGAGAAAATCGGTGAAACAGGTAGATTTGTCTTTAAAAAATCTTCAAAAAAATGTTTATAATGAAAATCTCTATCTTTACAAATAAAAAAGTTGTAGAAGACCTTTAAAATCGCACATTTTTGAGAATCACCCTGTAGCTCAAAAACGCTTGGCATATCGCAATGCGGTTTTTAGTTTTCGACTTCTCTTGAAAATCGAGCCCGTAACATGTATATTAGTTTTGGCCTAACTATGCTTCAAAAGCCCACTGCTATAGAGGCCCCATCGAATTTGGACCACCCTGTACATGTAGCAATGCCAATCCTACCAGTCTTTCTTGACCTGTAGAAGCCCGAAGCCAAGTCTTCAATCGTTTTAAAGTTGAAAAACTGCGTTCGGCTGATGCAACAGAAACTGGCATAACGCATACTAAATATAGAGCCATATAAATATTTGGAAATATATTAACATCATAGGCTTCTAAAGCAGAAAATGCAAAATCGGGTAAATTTACCTCATTTTCCCATAGTATGCATACTATTATATGCGTATTAGCTCTCGAAATGTTGTAATTAAATTAATAAAATATTATAATTATTTACTTTTAATTAATTAATAAAATTGGTGATAATACACTTTTGTTTTCTTTCAAGTGAAGGCAAAAAACTTTTTTTTTTGCCAACAGTCTATCTTGGGGGGGGGGTAATTACCCCCATTACCCCCGCCCTTATCGACGCCTTGCCAGGAAATATTTTAAAAAGCAGCAAAAGAAAGGTAAAATAATTTTTAAAATTAATATAAAAGGTGATTCACGACGAAATGCAAATATTTTAATGGTAAGTATTACAGGCCAGGGGCACCTCATATCCAATGCTAAATTTTTTTTTAGTCTTTTTGTAAAATATACAGTGTGATTTATGACAGTATTGCATAAATAGAAACGGACGTATCTCGGAAACCAATAATTACCTTAAATTTCGCACACATAAGGAGCCCCAAAAGCCACTTCTATCAGTGTATAAAAAAAAAAGAAATTCCAGGTCCGGACTAAAATTTTTTTAGTATTATATATTTTTGTTAAAAATAACACTCTGTATACCGCAATTTGCAAATTTTGGTATTACCATATAAAAGCTAAAGGATGGTGCTATAATTCTTTTAGATTTTATTTAACGCGTTAAGTCTCAGTGTTTTATAAAAAAAATAAAATATTCAAATTCCAATCCTGAATTATTAGGGTTACAAATAATATCGTGTTCTAAATTAGTAAAAACGTATTTTTAGGTTAAAACTAATTTAGGCATAAATAAATCAACACCCACCCTACCCAAGCAAAAAACAGGCAAGTACAGGGCCTGATTAATATTTTTTAATTTATTTTTATAAAATATACAAACACATTCTTTTAAATTATTAATAAACGCTATTTTAATTTGACATCCGTTTTCGGGATTGGTATAGCAGTCTTATTCAAATCATTAAAATTTCAGGCCCGGACTAATATTTAGTTGATTTTATTTGTCCTTATTGGAAAACCACATTTTTTTGTACTTCATTTGGAGATTTTGATATCATAACATACAAAGCAAAGGATGTTGCTATAGTATTTTTTTTCTGATCATCATCTACAAAACCGTCTAAAAATTACAAGCAGGGGGTAATGTACAGGGTGATCTACCATAAATGCCACCGCCACTTTTCTTTGTTATGCATGGCTTGCTTTAAAAAGTGTTTGGTACAAAAGCTGTATAAATTTTTTCAGCCTTTTAGAATATGTATTAATAAGTGTCATTGTGAATTTTAAATTTCGACATAAAGCTTCTTATTTTAAATAAAACAAACGAATTTATAAAGTATTCGTTTTCTTCTGATTTCAAAAACTTTTTTATAGCAGGCATAACATTGCATGCATACTGCATTTATCGTAGATCACCCTGTAAATTATCTCCTGGTTGTAGTCTTGGTACAGTGTTTTAGATAATAATTAATTTAAAAAAATATTTATACCAACATCCTTTGACTTGTATGTTGTGATACCATACCATATCTCCAAATGAGGTACAAAAAAATGTTTTTTTTTCAAAAAGGACAAATAAAACCAAATAAATATTAGTCCGGGCCTGAAATTTTAATGATTTGACTACGACTTTAAATCAATCAATTCAAGGGTTTATTAATAAATTAAAAGTATGTGTTTGTATATTTTATAAAAGTAAATTACTGTACCAACCTGTTTTTTTCTTGGGTAGGGTGGGTGTTGATTTATTTTTTAGTAATTTAAAACGTGATAAGGATTGGAATTTGGATATTTTTATTTTTTTTTTATAAAACACAGACTTAACGCGTTAAATACAATCTAAGGGTATTATAGCACCATCCTTTAGCTTTTACCTGGCAATAACAAAATTGGCAAATTGCAGTACACAGGGTGCTCTTTTTAACAAAAATATATAATACTAATTTTTTTTTGTCCGGACCTGGAATTTTCTTTTTTTATACATTGGTCCAAGTAGCGTTTGGGGCTCCTTATTTATGCCAAATTTAAATTAAATGCGTTTATTGGTTTCCGAGATATGTTCGTTTTTATTTTTGCAATATTTTCATATATCACACTGTATATTTGTCAAAAAGACTCAAAAAAAAAATTAGCATTGGTTATGAGTTGCACCTGGCCTGTAATATTTACCATTAAAATATTTGCATTTTGTCGTGAACCACCCTGTATGTAATTTTAGAATTCAAACCTAAAAACCAGAAAAAAGAAAATTAACTTGTAAAGAAATTAAAAAAGCTGAAATTGTAACATTTTTCCAAAACGAGCTACTATTGTTTTCGTACCACTGAGTTTTAAACAAAACGGATACCTTTTCAAATAGATCAATGACTTGGCTTTGTGGAAATGACAACCATTCTTAAGGGGGTGTCTTAGTTTTTGAGATATTCATGAAAAACTTGAGCAATGTCTGGATTTTCCTCTTTTTTATTAAAAAAGTAATATACACATTTTCGAAAAATTTAAAGAATAAACGTACTATTATTTTTATTGTAGCTAATAGTAACATTTATCAGATGATAGAAAGCTAAACATCTTTGGAAAGGGATTAGTAAGAACCTTTCGAAAATGTAAAAACATATAGAGTGTTTAATTTAAAAAATCCGAAAGTTTGCATGCATGTCGTAAATTAAAAATGTTAAATTTGACAGCATTAACTTGAAATGCAATAATATCTTCCTTTTATTGATTGCTTTGTAAATTATCTTCCCAAGTCCAATAGCAACCCTGTCCATCAAAACAGTAAAAAATTGACATTGGCTAGTTGGTAACCTCCTTTGGTTACAAAATATGTTAGCACGAGTAACGCATTGTTTTGTACAGAAACTGGACATTTCTACGTGAAATAAATCTCAAATATAAGTAAAACTTTGTATGAGATTTGCCTAGGTTTTACCGGCAGATTTTAACTGTTTACGGGTATGTAAACATTAATAAAATGTTTGCTGCATCTAGGAGTTAGATTTAGATGGCCGTTAGATGCAGCGTTCTGATTTAAACTGTTTTTTCGAGTCTTCCCTACTGCTTCAAATCCTGTCTTCTTCTTATCCGATCGGCCACTCGTGCGTCAAAGAAAAATAAATCTTTCGCCTCTTACTAAAAGTTCTTTACCTCTTAGATAATTAAATATGAATGTAAAGGAAATGCCGATAATCTATTTCCAGAAATCCAACCCAATTTCTTTTATATGTAATTTGGAAAAGTAGCAAACCTTGTAGCTTTTGATAGATTTACATTGATTATTTGACAAGTGAAAATTGGCCAAAATAAATAGCCACATTTTGTTCCACTTAAATAATAGTTTTTGTTGGTATCGTCATTCGTGCGACTGTGCAGCAAAGCCGAGGTTTGCATAGGATGCAAACTTTTAAGCTGGCTCTATTATATTATAATTTTTTGACTGTAATATCGAGCGTCGCGTGCGTGGCTATTGCTATTTTTCTTCAGTTGCGGTTATTCGTTTTATTATTATTATTAGCATAAGAGTTTTATTTTATGTATTATGTAATATATGTATATTTTATTTTATTTATGTTTGCTCACAAATCGCAAGTAAAGGTAGGGGGGGGGGTCGAAGATGCTGCGGCACCTGTTTGTAAAGTCACGAGCCGCCACTGGTTGAAACAAAGTTAAAAAATACTATATTAAAATAAATAAAAACAAGTTTGTGATATATTATATATATATATTTAAACAGCCTACGTAGTACTGAACTTATATATTTTTCTGAAAGCACTTGAAATCAGCTTTCAAGCAATATATAGACCAACGAAATCCGTCACACACACGCCGCCATACACCAAAGATCCCTATACCTCGATCCATTGTGCGACGTCGCTTCGCGTCGGTCGAAAAGAACTAGGTATTAAAAAGTTCAGTCAAGCCACACCCCCCCTTAAAAAATATCGAGCTTTGCTATACTTATAATTTTTAACTAATTTCGAACTAATTTTGTACAACTTTAAAAAAAAATAACCAGCCTAATTTCTTTGATTTTTTATATTTATTCAAGAAACGACTAGAAATCACGTAAGAAAAACTATTTCCATCTTTGTTGCACTTTTGGTACCTAATATGTGTAAAGCACCTGATTTTTCTAATGGTGCTTCTTAGCTGATGCGGACTATTCTATGCGGACTATTGCGGAAATTCTTTTTGGTGACATAAAAAGTTCGAAATTAGTTCTTAATTTTGGGATAGTTGCTTTTCATTTTTCCCTACGCTTTAAATTAGATGGATGTAACTTGACGTCCGGCTACACCCCCCATTTTGAATATTAAAAAAAACCAGGAAAGAGGGTGATTCAAAATTTTTAAAAGTGGTTTAAAATTAGTTCGAAACTGGTTCCAAATTATAAGCATATCAAAACTCGAATATCTTTCGGTGGGATGGAGGGGGGTGTGGCTTGACATTTCTAACCCCCAAAACGCATAGTCAGTACAGCAATCAGTTATACAGTCCAAACTGCGCGGTTTTCTCAAAATTAGAGTCCTCCCAAAAATTCGAACTTTAACCTATAAACCTATTTTCACAAAAAACTACATTCTTCAAACACTTAGACCAACTTTAATCTGTGTACACTTTGAAATAATTTTAATATACACATTCTTTTGCCATAATTTTAACAACGTTGCAAAAAAATAATTTTCCTCTTGAGGCTTCAAAACAAGGCCATTATTATGAATATGTTTTGGTTTGATTTTGATTTTGATAAAAGACTTTAATATAGTCTGTTAAGAAAAAATAGGGTTTAACTTTTTTTTTGCTTTTTAAGAATCTAGTAAATGGTTGGGACTTTTTTGGCTTTGCTAATGAACCACTTTTCAGATTTTCCCATTATTTTTTAGATTTTTTTTTAGTTTTCTGACACTTTCAGACAAAATACTGTTTGCGAAACTTAAAGTATATGTGAACTCCGCTTCGCGTCGGACGTCTAACTGCTTTTGCGGGAAAGTATCACTCGCCGTTGGGTACAGTTAGTTAAACGGTTTTTGTGTAAACTTTGAACTATATATTTTTGGGATAAACATACCCCTATAGCTTTAATTAAATATAAAAATTTTTGATGTAGCTATTTTTTGGGATCCTAATTTTTTGTGGTGTGATCTTCTGTTTCTAATACTAAATTTTAAATCCCTATAAAATTTACTTTTTAAAGGTACCTCATATCCATGGGTTTGCATATCTAGTACTCGAGATATCTGCAATCAAAGTTTTAAAATTTCAGTTTTTGAAAGCGATTATTTCACAGATCTAATAAGATACCCTATGATGTTGAGTGTTGGTTTAAAGAGTTTTTTTGAGAGAATGTACTTAGAGGAAAATTTTTCAAACTAAGCATTTATTATTATTGTGGTATGTGCTACTTATTTATTAGAAAACAAATAGGATTCCAAAAATATTGTTATTTTAGAATAAATATCAAAAATTCGTATCTAAACACAGAATAAGTAAAAAGAAAATAAACATAGAGAAAGACCAATTATCCCTGAAGCAATGAAATTGCTTGTGAGGGATCTTTCATTTTTTTACATAATTAGATAAGATATCTTTATGAGGTATAATATCAAATTTGGGTAATTTTGTCAAAGTTTAGGAAAAAGCACTTCAAATCCGATTTTTCTTTGTCAATTCTGTAAAATACACATTTAAATAAAATGTACTGCAGACCAACCCTTTTTAGACCTATAAGATCGTTAAAAGCAGATCTACCATTCTCAAAAGTCCAAGATTTTGGTTTAACTTTGTATGTTTTAATACTATTAATATCCTTTAAGTACTTCGGTAATATATTATACAATCCAGGGGCATAGAAACTTATTGATCGCTGTCCAAAGGTTTTATGTGAGATAGTCGGATATGCACCTTTCTTTCTTGTGTTCACCTTATGTGTAATAGTCAGTAGTTGAACATCTGACGCACATTCAACAATCATCATCATCATCATAGGCAATCACTCGATACCGAGTATGATTTTCCTCTATTCTGTATCGTCGCTATCTGTTGTGCATTTTTTGAAGTTGTTCATTAATCAATAAAACAACACCAATTTTGTGCAGAAAAACGCCATATTTTGAAACCGTTTTCCACACAAAATATATATATTTATGAGAGCACTACGAGGCAAAACAAATATAAGTGAAAGTAACTTATTATGCATGAAAAATATACTAAACAAAAAAACCCAAAACAAGTATGTTAATTTATTTACAAACAGAAATTAAAACATTGAGGTTATTTAAAAGCTTAGTCCAGAAAACTTTCCTTACTTAAAGCCCACTCATTTCAAAGCTGTACCTTTCTTCAATAGAGGTTGGTGCAAGCCAAGGTACAAGCAGAGGTAAGAGATCCGAAATAACAACAAAACTTGCATTTAAGTTTTTTAATACATTTCATAAATAAAAACACTTTTTAAATAAATACAAATTTAATATACTCCTTATTTTATTATTACCTATCTAAATCGTTGTGTCACATCAAGTTTTAATTGTAGAAATTAATTATCAAGGGTATAAGTTTTAATTAGAGTGACATATAACCCCAATTTTAATTTGTTCTACAAAGTGTTTACTATTTAAACCCCGGGTGGATTTAAATTTTTTAATTTTTTGTTCTTCTAAATTGAACCTTTCTTCTTAAATTCAACAAAAGATTGAATTGAGATGCTGATTCAACAAACAACTTTATTAAAATTCTTCTTATAAATTAAACTATGTCCAAAACTCAGGGACGGTTGGTTTAAAATGCTTGAAATCAAAAATTTCACTTAAACTTACGACCGTTCTAAAATAGACTAAACCCTTTTAGTAAATCCCACCGTAAAGGTCCACTGAACTTTGCGGGACCCCAAATTCTACCTCTCAAACATTACTAAAAACATCGTTAATATTTACTGTTTGTTGTCTATTTGCTAGGTAGCTTTTTATAGGATCAAAAATTTTACCACGATAACCATATTTTTTAATTTATAAAGGAGTTCTTTATGACATACAGTATCGAAAGCTTTTGACAAATCTACGAACAAGAATATTGATGGGTTACTATTGTCAATGGATTCGTAGATTTTTGTTCTTAGCAATTGATTAGCATCTTGAGTAGATCTACCCTTGCATACTTGAATGTATCTTGAAAACTAGATATATGAACCCTATGATATAGGGTATCTTAAAAAGAAAGTCTTATAATACAAAGTTTATGTATTTTTTTTCTTGAATATGTAGTTTAGGCGAACTCTGAGGAAAATAACTATTTCAATTGTAAGGATTTATATAAATCGTATGTGCCCAAGCTTCTAAAAACATCTGCCAACTCATTCTAGGTATTCTATTTTGTAAGGCAAGCAGTATTCTTTATTTGATGGCACATTCTCTTCTGATGTTATCATTTTCTTTGCTTGTTACAAATAATCTAAACAACAGATAAAGAAAAATATTGAGTCAAAATAAATATGTGGATATGAGTTACTATTTTCTACCCTAGCTCTTTTTCTCTTTTCTTGTTTTTATGAAGTCCATAATTTGTCGTAATCTGTCAGAAAGATAAAACCCATAAGTCAAACACAAATCCTATCATCTTTCAGCAAAATTACTGGAAAAAAATCAGGGAAAAGTAATTACAGTTGTGATAGGAAAAATAAATAATAATGAAAAAAAATCTTTCTGATTCGATTTGATGGCATTTTAAAATGAATGATTTTTTTAACCTTAAATGTGTTTATTGACTTGTTTGTACAGTTATATTGGTCACGAAAAAAAACCATTATGCCAAATTGGCATATCAATTAATCAATCATTCATTTGTTTGTGAAGTATGCATCTTATTACGTTTGATTTAACTTGTAACAATTTAGTAATATAAATTAGTAGTTATTATCTATTAATTTATAGTAATATACCTTGTGGATTCTTTGAAAATTTTACGATAGCCTACAAAAATTTTACACTGGATAAAAAACTTCAAAAAAATATTTTCAACTAGCTCGCCAGAAAATCTCCCACAGAATAGTAGAATTTATCTATCTATCTATTTTTTTTCCGGTAACTACAAAAGTAAGACCTTTTTTATAATTTTCTGAGTGGAGTGAAATATAAATTTAAAAAAATACCAAAAAAAAAAAATACTTTTGAATTTTTGGCCTTCTCCACTAGTTCCACCACTCTAACTGGTTTTAAACACAGTCCATCTACCTGGTGGGCTTTTTACTTCGACAAATCAATACCAAAAAACAAACTATATAATAAACAACGGAGTACCACAAGAATACATACCGGGTGGACTTGGAGACAAAGGCACGGCAAGCACTAGAATAACAAAATGAGTAATAAATTCCCAATCTCCATAGTGGAGTTAAATATAAATAAAAAGAAAATTTTGACAATGGTAAAATAGTACTTTTCAAAACTAGTGGCTAAGATAGTGCTTTTTTACAAGCGTTAGTTTAAATAACGAGCGCAACGAGGTATTTAAAAACGCGAGTAAAAAAGCACAGTTTAGCCGCGAGTTGTTAACACTATTTTTTAATACCTTTATCAAAAAATCCAAAAAAAAGTTGGAAAATACTTTTAAAAATCTCGAACGAAGAGCACTTCTCGCAACATACCATCTTTACGCTATAAATCAAGGCGGCTGTTAAATAAAATAACAATGGTTTCCATTTCCTCTAAGGTTGCGACATTTTAATCTTTGACAGTTTGATATTTTGTCGATGTTTTTAAATTATTTTTCCGTAAATACTTGGTGAAAACTGGCCTAATTTTTGATCACCAGTTTTTTAATTAAGCACCACTAATGAAATTCCTCAAGAATGGATGTCGCAGACTGAACTGCTTCAGGGTTAGAACCCCTATTACTTAAGTCGTTAATAAAACCTGTAAACAGTGTAGAAAGTAGTGTTAAGCCCTGGAGCACTCCAAGGGGTACTTTTCGTGCTCCAACGCAGTCAAATGCGCGGGATAGTCCAAAGAAAATACGCAGTACCATGCCATCCTTACCCAGTTCAGAGTAAACCTTATCCATTAAAGCAAAGCCTGCTGTCAAAGCGTCTCGACTTACTCGGAAACCGTGTCACTTAAAGTACTGTTTCTTTCCCAAAATTTAGAAATTCTGTTTTTTACTAATTGTTCAAAAAGATTGCTAAATGAAGAAAGTAAAAAAATTGGGCAATAATTCGCAATTTAATTGTCAGTCGCCATATTGAAATTAGTCCGAAGAATTTGAAATGAGGTGTACATCCAGACATTTACTGTAGGATTAATTAAGATCAAAAATTAAAAAAAAAAAAAAAATTTTACCCATGCGGAAAAGACAAAAAGTTTTTGATTATTATTTTATATTGTTATTGTAAAATACCACCACGCCCTAAAACTGATATTTTCAATTTTAAATATTCAAACATTTGAATGGATGGCCTTAGAAAGAAATTCCATTCAAAGTTCAGTAAATTCTGATGTTTATTTGACTTCAAAATATATGGACCCGTTTTCAACATCACATCGACATTTCTTGAGCTAAGACAGAAAGAAAAAGAATCTACAAATATTTAATATTATACCTGCAGACGGTTGAAGGTTGTCGGAGGGGACAGTTTTGTTATTTTTAATTTTATTTGTTTTGTAGTTATGCGATTAGAAGGTATTCTTGGATTAATTTAATAGTGTTTTAGAAGAAGATTAATAACAAATTTTCTCGATTTGTCAAAAATTACATGACACGTCTTGTTTTTAGCCCACAACACTTTCGCCCAATATCAAAGAGTTTTTTTCTCTGTAAATGAACATTCTTAAACTTTTATTTTTTATGTTTAAAGAAGGATTTTGACTATTCGTGTCCTTAATCGTTAAAAACTGACGATGAAAGAGCAAAAATATTGTCAGTTTTTGACGTTTTTCACTTTTCAAAGTCGTGTAATTTGCTAGTTCCATTTTAGTTAATGGTTTCTATGACAACAAAGTATAAACGACGCCAATTTTTTAAACGAATAGCATTCAAAATGTTTGAAGAGATTCCGGAAGAAATTCTAATTTCAGCCGATAAAGCGAGCTCGGAGCTTGTACCGCAAAAGTCCAAAGAGAGGTACGTAAGAGTTTTTCCACTAGCGTACGGAAAATTCACTTTTCCACACTGTTTTGCGTGCGGAAAATTCACTTTTCCGAACTAGTGCTGAAAAGTTAACTTTATGGTAATTTTTCGAAGTCAACCAAAAATAAAAAAAAATAAAAATAAAAATAAAAAATTCTTTTTTGTGTTAGGTACACATTTTAGTCACGATAAATAAAGAGTATATAACATTTTCAAAATTGCTTTTATTGAGTTAGTTTAATACTTAGAGTCAAGCGAGTAGAAAAAATATTGTACCTAACTCGCGCGTAAAGTGACTTTTCCGCACTTAATTGCTGGCCGAACTCCGCTAACGCGTCGTTCGGCCATCTGCAATCGTGTGCGGAAAAGTGGCACTTTCCGCGCTAGTTAGGTAAATTACTATTATTAATTTTGAAAAATGGTGCTCCCGAAAATATGTTCAAAACATACTAAAGGAGGAAGTATTTCTTGCGTATTTTTTGGAGCTGTTCAAGACCTGCGTATCATCCACACTCTGATCAAAGTTTTCGTGGCTTAAAATTAAGGTAAAATTGCCAAAAGATGTTGATATTAGCCAACTTAAAAAACTTATTGCTTTCCTAAAAACAAAAAGCGTTAGATCAGTTTCAAAAAAAATTAAAATTTTTATAAAAACACGAAATTGAAAAATTTCTGTCTGAAGCGCCAGATAATGTGTACTTGATGATGAAAGTAGCAATTTTTGGAGTTGCAGGGGCATGTCGCCGGGAAGAATTACGTTATTTATCTGTCAATGACATAACTGAAAAAGAAAACATGCTGGTAATTACCATTCCAAAAACCAAAACGTATATATTCAGAAAGTTCATTGTTCTGAACGAGCAAACAAATTATCTACATTTTTACCAAAAATATAAAGCACTACTGCCTCTATCTACAGCCCATGAAAGATTTTTTTTTAATTATAAAAATGGAAAATGTAGTATCGGAAAAATGCCATCAAACATTTTCGGGTTCCTTGGTTTAAAAAACCCTGAACAATACACTGGGCATAGCTTCCGTCGAACATCAACTACAATATTGGCTAATGCCGGCACAAGTTTGACTAACCTAAAACGTCACGGCGGCTAGAAAAGCAGCACGGTAGCCGAAGGCTACATAGAAGATTCCATCCAAAATAAGAGAAAATTGACAGGTAAAATTTTAAAACCATCGACATCAAGCAAACAACGACCGCAATACATCGAACAGCAGCAAGACAATCCTACCAGCGGTAGCAACCCATGCATCAATTGATTAATAATTACCATAAAAATTAATTTTTTAAGCTGGTTAAAGTTTAGTTCTGAATAAAACATGAAATTCGTAGTTTTGACTATTTTTTCATTTTTAGTCTGCATGTTCGTAGGAAAAATGTTGTACCTAACGCGTGCGGAAAGTATTTTCCGCACTTACCGCTTGCCCGAAGGGTACAACCTTGGAACTATGATAGGGGAGCCGAAAATAGCTGTCGAAGTTTGACATGCAAGCTGGATCCAAAAATGTTAACCATTTTGCTGTCAATTCCTTTCAAAATGTTTTTTAGTTTTTGATATTTTGTGACATGTGATATAACCTTTTATACTTTTGTCGGAACCTTGAGCCTAAAAATTGAATTCAAAGTGACCGCTCAATACCGTTCTCAACTAAAAAGCCAGTTAACTCATTTTCGTTTTAGTATCCTTTGGCCTATGATCGGTGCCATATTGACACCAAAGTGACAGAAAATCCATGTTTTACTTGTCAATTTGGTTATAAAAATGGCAGCCACATTAAGCTAAAGGGAACTGAGGCGGTAGGAGTTAACAGGCTTTTTAGTTAGGAACGGTGTTGGACCGCTGTGTTGACCTGTTATTTGTCATCATCCCTTCAGGAAATTACAAACTGTGCCATTAAATCAAATTCGTGATTGCAAAGCACTATTCCTGTAAAAATGGGTGAGCTTGGAATAAGAGGCACAACAACTTTATCGATATCTGCATTTTTGGGTTCCGTTAATGATGTTTTCATTTTAATAAAATCAATTTTACCGGAATACATTTTAAATTAAAAAGACACAGATTTTGACATATGTTTACAAAATAGGCTTTCCCTTTCTCCAATAGATTCAATCCCTCAAAATTTACCTAGACCTCAGAGGGAATTTGATAGTATGATTTGCCAAGTTCGCCAGAATATACTTACTCAAGAATCTCAGGGGGATAAAGATAGCCTTTTGCCACTTCGGTCTCCAGAATCTGATGCTTGATTTAATCTTCCGTCTGCCTCTTTAGTAAACTTATAAGATAATTCCACATTTCGGATTTCAACTGCTCTAAGACTTGGTTTGCCTGTGTCTGTAGAGCACCCTTGCATTTGCGGCGAAATAGCAGGCAAATATGGCTCTCATGGGCTAAGCTGCAAGAAAAGTGCAAGGCGCGTGCTTCTAGATACAGTCAGATCAATGATGTTCTTAAACGGGCTCTGATATCTGCGGATTATCCTGCATTACTGGAGCCTATTGGCATTTGTAGAAATGATGGAAAAAGGGTAGACCGAATGACATTTATTTCATGAAAGCGTGGAAAACAGCTGATTTGGGACACACACTGGCTAAATCATATGTTTCAAAAACATGCAAGTCTCCTGGATCGGTTGCTTCCATTGCTGAAAACAAAAAACGTTGCAAGTATAAGGAGCTTGAGGATCGCTATATCTTCATTCCCTTTGCTGTCGAGACATTAGGTCCTTGGAGTGAGGAGGCTAAGAGTCTGGTTTCAGAGATTGCATCAAAAATCTCATCTGACCAGTCTCGGAGCTTCATCACTCAAAAAATGAGCCTGACGGTTCAAAGAGGTAATGCGGCCTCGGTGATGGGCACTATTGGGGAAAATCTTGGATTGGACGAGATTTATATTGTATAGCTCTTTTTTTGTTTTTTATGCTTGTGTTCATTAATTTTTATTTTTTTTTATTTAATTTTATAATAATTTTGATTATATATAATATGTAAATAAAAAATATTCAAATAGTTTATTAGAAATAAATATACGTAAAAATCTATTTACAAGTGGCAGATTTTGACACATGTCAATGCCTGTCAAAATGGCAGCACCCATTTTTTAGTTTTTGATATATTGTGACATGTCATATGTCCTTTTGTACTTTCGTGGTAACCTTGAGTACAAAAATTAAAAAAAAGTGACAGCTGTGGAGGCCTGTCAATTATTTTAACAAAAAAAGTTTCCAATATAGCTTTTATTTAATTTTAAAACAGTTTATTAGCAATAAACACGAGTGACAATCTATTTACAAGTGACAGATTTTGACATATGTCAATGCCTATTTCTTTAGTATTTGATATTTTGTGACATGTCGTATCCCCTTTTTTACTTTCTTGATATCCATGAATTCAAAAATTTAAAAAAGTGACACATGTCGGGACCTGTTATTCGTTTTAACTAAAAAATTTGTCCAATATAAC
Organism: Oxystoma pomonae; assembly: GCA_963921995.1. Classification (NCBI taxonomy): domain Eukaryota; kingdom Metazoa; phylum Arthropoda; class Insecta; order Coleoptera; family Brentidae; genus Oxystoma; species Oxystoma pomonae. Next base: position 43,302,551 of record OY998172.1, read on the forward strand.
TTTTTTTTATTTAGAAGCAGTCTCTGGAGTGAAAAAGCAAAATCATTTTTTAAAGAGTTGGGTGCCAAAATTCAGTGTGTTTGCAACGAACCTAGGGCGTCATCGTTTTTGATGCCGAGGATAAGCATAGCCAAGCAGAGAGGCAACGCTGCTTACCTGATATTCAGCAGTTGGACGAAGTGTTCTATCTTTAATTTTAATAACGGTTTTTAAATAAAGAAAGCTAAATGGGACAACTCATTTAGTTAAAACAAATGACAGGTCCCCACAGCTGTCACTTTTTTTAAAAAATTTTTATTCAGGGAAAAAGGGGCTGTCATTTTGACAGGAATTGACAGATGTCAAAATCTTCCACTTGTAAATAAATTGTCACTTGTTTTTATTGCTAATAAACTGTTTTAAAATTAAATAAAAGCTCAATTGGACACTTTTTTTGGGCAAAAAATGATAGGGCACCACAGCTGTCACTTTTTTTTTTAATTTTTGGACTCAGGGTTAACACGAAAGTACAAAAAGTCATATGGCATGTCACAAAATGTCAAAAACTATAAAAATGGGTGCTACCATTCTGACAGGCATTGACAGATGTCAAAATATGTCACTTATAAATAGATTTTTCTCTTGTATTCATTGCTAATAAACTATTTGAATATTAAATAGAAGCCAAATTGAATACTTTTATAGAATAATTTTAAAACATATGATAGGTTCACACAGCTGTCACTTTTAATTTAATTTTTGGACTTAGGGTTCCGACAAAAGTATAAGAGTATTAAAAAACAAGTGCCGTTATTTTGACAGGAATTGATAGCTGTCAAAATGGTTAGCATACCTATTTGGATCCAGCTTGCTCAACTTAGTAGGAATTTACACCTTGTTAATCAAGATTGGCCATGATTTGCCTGATTTTGGATATTACATGTCAAACTTTGACAGCTATTTTCGGCTCCCCTGTCATAGATCCAAGGTTGTGCCCATGGTAAAAAATGTTTCTTAGTGTGGCCTATATAACATACTTAAACCGCATTCAAATATCACGGAGGACATTTTTCCATTTATATACCTTATAGACAACACAGTTGATATATTTTGGGCTAAATCGTGCTCTAAATCATTAAATATCTTGAACAAAATGCGTCGAACACTTTCCATTTCATACAGATTTTATTTTAAAACCTTTGCAAAATACAACCTGTGTCATTTGTTTTGTCCATAAGGTTGGCTAACTTTTCTTTATATTAGACAATGGTTACATATACATTTTAATATTATGCCTTGTATTTTACCAGCTAAGTGCTTTGCAAATTTGTCATACGTTTAATATTATCTTTTTACACCCCTAATTCTACCGACGACTGTACATTTTATCTGCTATAGATGATTACTACACAGAAATAATAAATTACAACCCAGTCAGAAGCGTTATTTTTGCAGGACTTCGATGGGAGAGAAAAACAGCAAATAGGGAGGAGATAGCGTAAGAGAAAATTGTGGGAACTGAAACAGTTGAGTAGAAATAGAGGGATTTTCTTGTTTTTGAAACTTCTTTATTTTTGTTGTCTATTGTTTGTCTTTTATTACAAAAGTTTTTGTCTTTTTTACATTTATACCTTTTAAAATAATAAAGGTACACATAATACCCCAAGAGCGATAGCAAATTTAGCGAAAGTTTTTTGATAAAGCTGGATTTTGACGGATGTTTGTTTACCTCTGGGGACGCTTTGTATTACAAGAATGGTATAGCTTATTACGTGAGTCATTTGAGACTATTTTAGCTCATTACATCACTAGAGCTTATTACCCACATAACAATTAAACATTTCTGTAATGTAATACTTAGAGAACAAAGACTGTAATAGAAATGTTACATTTTACCATTGGGAATATTACTAACACATGCCGGCAATAAGTTACGTTTAGATTACCTAAATAACTTTTATATGTATAATAATATTACCTGCTACGTAGAGAACATATTGATTCCAGTGTCATCTACCTACAATAGATGACATTAAACTAAATAAGAATTACGAATCATGTAAATCGCGTTCTTTTCACAATCTCTTAAAGAATATTCAACAAAAAATAGGTCTGTAACATTTCTGTCAATTCCAATGTTATGTGGGTACATTACTCATTTTTTATTGGAATAATAGTAGGCGTAGCAAGCACAATTATGATACATATGCTGCTTTGATTATTTGTTCAGTATCCTGTCAAAGTAAATTTTTTTAATGTAATTTTTATGTGTAAGGTCACAGCGTAGGTTGTAAAAAATCAAAAATATTTTTATATTAAAATAAAACCAAATCTAAATATTTATAAACCGAGGTTTCTTAAACAAATTTGCGGTCTTTTAGAATCATTTTCAATATCTTGTATTTTCGACGTTTATGTATCGAAAAAAAATATATTTTTATTTTCTGATATTTCCGACGCAACTATACGATAAAGGTATCAAACGTCTTTTTTTAATTTTACCACAGGCCGAACAGTTTTCATAAAGAAACCTCTTAGTACGAAGGATAATGGACAAAAGCAAGCCAACCTTGCAAAATAATTTTATTAAGCAATGAAACTTACCACGCATAGCGTACCTTTAGGTTATTTCTGAAATATGCAGAGGACCCCTATTTCCGAAAGTAAAACATAAAATTCGTAAGATTTTAAGAAATTATAATATAAGAAAAAAAAAATGGAAAATCTCAAAATATCAATAAGCGATAGACCTATCAGATCTAACACACATACTCCTTTCCTCATAAACTAATGCCAAGCTAAATATTCCATAAAAAGTTTTATACAGAGTGTGAAAAGTTTGAGCAAAAGTTTGTGGAAAAATATGTACGAAAGTTTCGAAAAAACATTTGGTATAGAAGTTTTATAAATAATAAAAAGAAATATCGTCTTCGAAAATCATTGAACTGAACTAAAAATAGAAAAATTAAAAATGATGTAAATATTTCAATTATTTAATTGTTTAATTGAATAATTATAATTATCAACAAAAATTAAAAAAAAAATCGGTAGGGTAAGGGCAGTGGTGGTGGTGGTAGTAACGATTCATTTTAACATGTCAGTGTCAAAAAGTGCAAACAATGAAAAATAAAACGAGTCTTCCATGGCCACAATGAAAATGTCTAAATTTCTGTCAGAAAGAACCTAACCTGCAAACCTCAAATTTGACAAATACAACAATCTAGGGCGTTTGGATTTCTGTCAACTTTCATACCTGGTTTTGTTCAGTGGGTCATTGAAGTTAGATTTTGTCTAAATAACAATGAAACGGACTGTACACTTCTCTCTACATAAAACTGGTACAGCAGAAGTTGCAGCCTGTTTCATTTATAAAATTTTTATAGTACGACATTGTCTTCCCATTAGTGACAATGCCACAGACTCCTGACAAGATCATGTTTTGCATGTCAGTATCATCCAAATTTTAAAAAATGCAACCAGATCTTTCCGAATTTGATAAAGCAAAATTAGACGGAGTTGCTCTATTCGGCAAGTAGCTGTTCATTATAAAAGAAACAAGTCATAAAAAAACGATTTCAAGAGGAGGGACCTACCCACCGAAAGGAAGGCACCGGCACCGGTTTGACGAAAGTTCTAGTCCAGAGGAAGACCAAGAAGCAATCAATTTTCTGGAAAATCATCTGAATGCCAAAGCGAAAGAAGTAAAAATTGATTCAAATTTTTCAGGATGCATAACAACATTAGGATTAAATGTTCGAGGCTAAGGTGTCGAATTGCGGAAAAAAATAATCTAAATGAGGAAAAGAAGCAGTCTCGATTAATTTTTTCGTTGAATTATTGTCTGAAGGACAAGGAATTTTTACAGCATGTGGTTTTCACAGATGAGAATATCTTTAAGTCCAACAGCGACAAAAAACCAATTCTGGTTTATCGACCGCCAAGAACCCGATACGAAGAACGATATATTGCTGGAAACGAAGACCGGGCGACAAGATTTTTGGTAAATGTTTGGAGCTGGATATCGGCTAGAGGACATGGCGTTCTATTTCGAATTAATGGCCTATTTACAAGTTTACGTTAATATGCTGGAAAATGTAAGGGTTCAAGAGGTGAGGATCCCTTATCCAGATCATTTTGTATTGCAACAAGATAATTGTCCAGTTCATACGGCCAGAATTACGCATCGTTGGTTCCAGAATAATAGAGACCTTTTGTACCTCTTATAAAAAATCTCCGTTAGGTGACTTTATCGCTTAGTAACGTGTTGTGACGTAGCTAACGTCACGTTATTTTTAAGACAGCATTTTTAGTTTTTGCACGCCGCCTTTGATTTGTTTATGGCCGACTTTTCATTTAGAATATCTTATTATTGTATTTCTTACGGTGAATTTTAATTATTATTAATAACAAAATCAATGAATAGTGAGCTTTCCCTCAAAAAAGGTAATGATAACCTTAGATCCGGAATTCATTGATTTTGTTATTTATTCACCCTCACTAAATCTTTTTTTAAATTATTATTAATCTTTAAAAACTCAAAAACATAACAGAGAAAAGGATGATAAGCAGGTCGGAATCACTTGTCATATTTGCCAATGCAAATTAGTGTTTTACATTTCTTACGAAATTCTAGCCAAAGAAAATGATTAAACAAAAATTGACACTTTTCTTTACAATTAAAAAGAATACCGAATACTATTTAACAATTTAAATTTTTTGTTTTTTCTGCTTAACGTTTATAACGGATACGGTATTCTCCCGCAGGTAACGTCAAACTTTATCGGTTAGTAAGGGATTCCCTTAGTACCTCGTAACTGCGCCTGCCCGAAATAACCGTTAAAGTAAAAAGGCATCAAAATTATAGATCTCTATTAATATTGAACGTTTGGGGACTTATCGCAAAGAAATTAGCAAGTCTTATTATCATTTTCAGAAATGCTGCAGAACATCTAATGGGACTTATCGTAAGGGCATATGGGAAAGTTATTGCTGAAAATCCAAATTTATTTGAAAATTTGTATATACATATATAACTTCTGCTGTACCAGTTATAGGAAAATTTTCCTGAAACGTAAACAATACCTACTTTATTTTCTTTGCAGATTAAAAAAATATATATATATATTACTAGTTTTTAAAAAATCATCGCATTGAGTGAATAAAAACGCAAGTAAAAAAAGCACAATTGAGCCGCGAGTTGTAAACTTTATAAAAATTTAAATGACGCAAAAACCTACAAAATCTGGAGCACAAAAGCATTTAATTCGCCATCGAGGTTTGCAAATTTCGCACCATATCCTTTTGTTGTTCTTTTGTTTGTTTGACATTATTTGGGTACAAAAAATAATAAAAATAATTTTTTGCATCCCTGGACAATAAGAAAATGTTTTGCATCAGTAAACGAAAAAGCCATGGTTTTTTTCAAGCTAAGGGAGATATGCAACTTTCATACTTGCATTTTTATAGAAAAATAAGCTACTTAAAAAGTATTTGCATTGAGTCACAAAAAGATCTTTGACATAACAAGCTAAAATTATTATAAAATTTTCCAGAATATTGACGATTGCATTTACTGGAACAATGTGGCTTGTAGACACAGTTGGTCTAGAGAGGGGTAAGTAAAAATATATATATATATATATATATTTTTTGACAATATTCTGAGAACTTTAAATAGCAACCCCCTGTTTTGACTTCATATTTGAATTAAGGTTAACAAGGTTAACTTTACTAATTTTCAAAATATTCGCTTTCAAAATTTCAAAAATTCAATTTTCAAAGGCCCATGTCTTAGAAACTAAAGAAAATATCTCTATTGTGTTTATTATCGATTTAAAGAGTTTTTTACTATTTACAGTTTATTAATTTTTAGTTATTCCAAAAATATGAAGTAGAAGGTTAAATTATTATTATTATTAAAGTAAAAATCTATGTTTTAAAGATTATATATTTTTTTTCTTAAAACCCCTCTCTAGACTGTGAGAAAATCAAACTAATAGAAATATTTACACCGAGAAAAACAAGTTTCTGCAAAGAACTGGGCTACAAGGTTGGGGCTCGGAAAACCTTCTAGACACACGCTTAATTGCTCAAAGTAATTTTCATTACTTAAGCTCTCGGGTTCGAATCCCGGCGAGGTGCATGAATATTTTGTGTTGTCTTTAACTTTGCAAAAACTCGGCTAACACTGGGCATTGATGATGGAAAGTACCAGTATATAAGAAAAACGCTGTGGTAAATGGTAGCAGATCCAATTGTGCCTATAAAATAACGGAATTGGCCGAAAGTGTCCGAAGACTGACTCTCCTTCTCACCAAAATTATCCCTTGGGTATTCCCCATTTTCTTGAATTTTTATGTGCCGCACAAAAGTGTGTTTGAATACCGTTTTTATTGCAATGCAACGGGTGCATAGTTATGCAGCTAGTGGTTTTTAAAATGAGGTCCTTTAGGGCCTTATTGATAGTCGTTGCAAAGGCTTAAATTCATCCGTCCTTGGATGACATAAATTCTTATCGATGAAGGAAAAAGGGAGCATTGAGGAACGATTAATTATGAATACGTCCCTAATAAACTTTATTTAGTAAGAACCTTTCTAAAGATTACTTAGTTTAAGTCATCTTTACAAACTTCCGTGCAACTGGTCATTAAGTTTTTGGTGAATGCGCCAAAAACGAAAAAGCCTGGAAGTAGATCCAAACGATAGCCCATTTATGTGGATGTTGTTAGGATTCTTTTTCACAGACCCAAAAAGTGAGCTGTGATAATTCATAAAACTAAAGCATACAGTGGATTATCGTAACTCCAAAGTCATGTACTTTCGAAACTTTAGAAAATTACTTGGGGTTATTCAAGGTCTGGGCTGTCCGCTATTTAAACCATGGCTCTGGGTTAAAACAAATCATAATTGAGCTCTGGTAGCCGATTTCATGCACAATTGCTTATGGCAATCTCATCAGAGAATGCTCATGTGCAATCTACCAGCTTAAGTTGGCTTGTAGCCAAAATAATGGCTCTTTGCTACTTTTGAAAATATTTCCACCTACCTTTATTGCTTTATGCTTTAGGTATCTAAACTTGCCTTTAACAGTCTCTTTTTGCAACTATTTTTCAAGATTTTCACCATCTTCTGACGTTACGCGCCAGTATAGTTATTAGTTGAAAGAACACGATTAATCTCGGCGGCAGGGCCGGTGTCAGCTTTATTTTTAGTACCTATTTGGTCACTTTTGTATTTTAACACCGAATATTTTATCCTTTTTTATTTCTACTTTTCAATAATAGATAATATTGGAAGTAGTCTGCATGAATCAACCCGACAGCGTTGGTTTATATTACACGAACTCTTTCGGCCATATTTTCCCCACCCTCCTCTTTTCACAAATCGTCACGTTTTTGGTGATCCGCTCAAAATTAGGTCACAAAATTAAAGCACCCCCTCCACCTTACTAAAAAGGAGCTAAAAAAATTTAAACCATTTTTTCTAGAGTGAGAAATAAATGTTCAACAAAATGGGCTACCACCAATAGGTACCTACCTACTAACATTAGTTGATGTGATGAAGGTTTTTGGCATTTTTTTTTATTTTTGTATCTAAAAAACTAACACAACCAAAGTAGTGTGTGGGGTATCTATAAACGTGTACACTCATTAGAACGCGAGAACTTTTTTTCAAATGGTAAAATAATAGCCAATAACTAAAATATAGGCAAACAAAATATTAACGTTTCATAAGAAATTAAATCAAAAACTTATATTTAACTTAAAATCAAAGCGCATAAAGAAAAGCAATATGATACCATTTTATTATATCTAGCGAAAAAAAAACATATTTTGCCACTCTTAATTTTAAACTACTTTTAGTTTAAGAGAAAAAGCACTTTCTAAATCCATGATTTTTCTCTGCCCGTGTTTGATGTCCCATGAGTTACCAATTTTTGGTAATATCCTGGACTTTGAATAAAAATTAATATGACTTTATTTTTAAATTGTTCAGATAAACCCTCTACATAATGCATTGAAATATTGTCATTCTGGTATATCTTAAGAGAGAGAAAAATGAGATAAAAAAATTTGTTACATAAGATGTTGATGAATTTCCAAATACCAAAATTGGAGATTTTAAGTTTGGTATATTTAGGAAAAATTTTATTTGTGACGGGGGGGGGGGGGGAGTCAAGAGTTGGCAAATATGGTGTGAAATAATTTATGGCTCTGCGTGCACTCCATAAATTAGAAACACAATTTTTGACAAATTTGGCCCCCGCCCTCCACCTTGTCATAAATCATTACGTTTCTGATGACTGTCTTCACTAAAGTGAGGTCCCAAAATAAAATCTACGCCTCCTTATTTGTGTCTATTTTATCATTAGAGTGGGGGATCGGTGGTAGCACGGCATCATAATTCTTTTTCGTTCTTTTATTTCTTGCGGCAAGGAAAAATGTGTCAATATTTTAACCGCTTTTTTTTTTAGAATTCAACATAGGAAGATATGTTTTTTGTAACGTAGTTTTAAGATGGTCAAAATTTGTCCACAATGATGTGACTTAATTTATGGCTGGCCCTCTTACTTTGTTTTACCCGGCTCAGAACCAAAACGTTAATTAAAATCTATTCACGTGTCTGTTTGTTTTTTTGGTGTTGATAAGAGAGGTGCATGTGAAATGTGATTGTTGAAAGTTAGGAATAAATAAATATGAAAACGAAAAAACAAGAGTTTTTGGTATTTCAGTGCAAAATGTTCTTTGTATGCCACAGCCAACTTCCGTTAGCTTTTTTAATAAATGAATGACTCGTAACATAAGCCAGTTTTTTTTAAAAAGTTTTAAAAAATACAGTTACAATATTATATCTAGCGAAAAAGAAAACATATTTTGCCACTCTTAATTTTAAACTACTTTTAGTTTAAGAGCAAAAGCACTTTCTAAATCCATGATTTTTCTCTGCCCGTTTTTGATGTCCCCATGAGTTACCAATTTTTGGTAATATCCTGGACTTTGAATAAAAATTAATATGACTTTATTTTTAAATTGTTCAGATAAACCCTCTACATAATGCATTGAAATATTGTCATTCTGGTATATCTTAAGAGAGAGAAAAATGAGATAAAAAAATTTGTTACATAAGATGTGTATCATGAGTTATCATGGAATTTCCAAATACCAAAATTGGAGATTTTAAGTTTGGTATATTTAGGAAAAATTTTATTTTTGACGGGGGGGGGGGGGAGTCAAGAGTTGACAAATATGGTGTGAAATAATTTATGGCTCTGCGTGCACTCCATAAATTAGAAACACAATTTTTGCCAAATTTGGCCCCCCGCCCTGCACCTTGTCATAAATCATTACGTTTCTGATGACTGTCTTCACTAAAGTGAGGTCCCAAAATAAAATCTACCCCTCCTTATTTTGTGTGTCTATTTTATCATTAGAGTGGGGGATCGGTGGTAGCACGGCATCATAATTATTTTTCGTTCTTTTATTTCTTGCGGCGAGGAAAAATGTGTCAATATTTTAACCGCTTTTTTTTTAGAATTCAACATAGGAAGATATGTTTTTTTGTAACGTAGTTTTAAGATGGTCAAAATTTGTCCACAATGATGTGACTTAATTTATGGCTGGCCCCCTTACTTTATTTTACCCGGCTCAGAACCAAAACGTTAATTAAAATCTATTCACGTGTCTGTTTGTTTTTTTGGTGTTGATAAGAGAGGTGCATGTGAAATGTGATTGTTGAAAGTTAGGAATAAATAAATATGAAAACGAAAAAACAAGAGTTTTTTGTATTTCAGTGCAAAATGTTCTTTGTATGCCACAGCCAACTTCCGTTAGCTTTTTTAATAAATGAATGACTCGTAACATAAGCCAGTTTTTTTTAAAAAGTTTTAAAAAATACAGTTACAATATTATATCTAGCGAAAAAGAAAACATATTTTGCCACTCTTAATTTTAAACTACTTTTAGTTTAAGAGCAAAAGCACTTTCTAAATCCATGATTTTTCTCTGCCCGTTTTTGATGTCCCCATGAGTTACCAATTTTTGGTAATATCCTGGACTTTGAATAAAAATTAATATGACTTTATTTTTAAATTGTTCAGATAAACCCTCTACATAATGCATTGAAATATTGTCATTCTGGTATATCTTAAGAGAGAGAAAAATGAGATAAAAAAATTTGTTACATAAGATGTGTATCATGAGTTATCATGGAATTTCCAAATACCAAAATTGGAGATTTTAAGTTTGGTATATTTAGGAAAAATTTTATTTTTGACGGGGGGGGGGGGGGGAGTCAAGAGTTGACAAATATGGTGTGAAATAATTTATGGCTCTGCGTGCACTCCATAAATTAGAAACACAATTTTTGCCAAATTTGGCCCCCCGCCCTGCACCTTGTCATAAATCATTACGTTTCTGATGACTGTCTTCACTAAAGTGAGGTCCCAAAATAAAATCTACCCCTCCTTATTTTGTGTGTCTATTTTATCATTAGAGTGGGGGATCGGTGGTAGCACGGCATCATAATTATTTTTCGTTCTTTTATTTCTTGCGGCGAGGAAAAATGTGTCAATATTTTAACCGCTTTTTTTTTAGAATTCAACATAGGAAGATATGTTTTTTTGTAACGTAGTTTTAAGATGGTCAAAATTTGTCCACAATGATGTGACTTAATTTATGGCTGGCCCCCTTACTTTATTTTACCCGGCTCAGAACCAAAACGTTAATTAAAATCTATTCACGTGTCTGTTTGTTTTTTTGGTGTTGATAAGAGAGGTGCATGTGAAATGTGATTGTTGAAAGTTAGGAATAAATAAATATGAAAACGAAAAAACAAGAGTTTTTTGTATTTCAGTGCAAAATGTTCTTTGTATGCCACAGCCAACTTCCGTTAGCTTTTTTAATAAATGAATGACTCGTAACATAAGCCAGTTTTTTTTAAAAAGTTTAAAAAAATACAGTTACAATATTATATCTAGCGAAAAAGAAAACATATTTTGCCACTCTTAATTTTAAACTACTTTTAGTTTAAGAGCAAAAGCACTTTCTAAATCCATGATTTTTCTCTGCCCGTTTTTGATGTCCCCATGAGTTACCAATTTTTGGTAATATCCTGGACTTTGAATAAAAATTAATATGACTTTATTTTTAAATTGTTCAGATAAACCCTCTACATAATGCATTGAAATATTGTCATTCTGGTATATCTTAAGAGAGAGAAAAATGAGATAAAAAAATTTGTTACATAAGATGTGTATCATGAGTTATCATGGAATTTCCAAATACCAAAATTGGAGATTTTAAGTTTGGTATATTTAGGAAAAATTTTATTTGTGACGGGGGGGGGGGGGAGTCAAGAGTTGGCAAATATGGTGTGAAATAATTTATGGCTCTGCGTGCACTCCATAAATTAGAAACACAATTTTTGCCAAATTTGGCCCCCCGCCCTGCACCTTGTCATAAATCATTAGTTTCTGATGACTGTCTTCACTAAAGTGAGGTCCCAAAATAAAATCTACGCCTCCTTATTTGTGTCTATTTTATCATTAGAGTGGGGAATCGGTGGTAGCACGGCATCATAATTCTTTTTCGTTCTTTTATTTCTTGCGGCAAGGAAAAATGTGTCAATATTTTAACCGCTTTTTTTTTAGAATTCAACATAGGAAGATATGTTTTTTGTAACGTAGTTTTAAGATGGTCAAAATTTGTCCACAATGATGTGACTTAATTTATGGCTGGCCCCCTTACTTTATTTTACCCGGCTCAGAACCAAAACGTTAATTAAAATCTATTCACGTGTCTGTTTGTTTTTTTGGTGTTGATAAGAGAGGTGCATGTGAAATGTGATTGGTAATAAACCATGCAATGCATTCGTATTGATTCAGGCAGTAGTCTTTTTATATTGTTGCAGAAAGTTAGGAATAAATAAATATGAAAACGAAAAAACAAGAGTTTTTTGTATTTCAGTGCAAAATGTTCTTTGTATGCCACAGCCAACTTCCGTTAGATTTTTTAATAAATGAATGACTCGTAACATAAGCCAGTTTTTTTTAAAAAGTTTTAAAAAATACAGACAGTGTTAAAATATACGTAGTGTAAGTGAAAAAAAATATTAAACCGGCACTGTCAGAAGGGATTGACCGCATTCTGTCGTGAATGTGTTCAATGGTTAAAAAAAAGTAAAAAATCATAAAAAATAAGTGGAAAAAGAGCTGTTGAGGACAAACTTGGATACCTAAGCGATAAAGGTAGGTGGAAAATGGGTGGAAATATAACGAAAGTAGTAAAAAAGTCATCATTTTGGTACAGACCAACATGACCTTCTAGATTGCACATGATTGTGCAGTAAGTAACGGGTGGGGGAGCAATAAATAAAAATGAATAAACGAGGCATAACGATTTAAAATGGTGAGGTTTCATGTTTGGTCTAAAAATATACAGGGAATTTTTCAAAATGTCATCGCTCACATAACATTGTAGGAATATTCCCTCAAAGTGATTTTTGGAATATTTTATTGCGAATATGACAGGAATGTTACAGACCTATTTTTTTGTTGAATATTCTTTAAGAGTTTTTGATAATTATATTTCCTTGGTAATAAGATAATGAATATTCCCAAAAAGAATATTTTTGTCAGGATTTTGGCATGTTTGCTGAAAATATTACTATTTTGTCAAAAGAACGCGATTTACATGATTAGTAATTGTAATTTAGTTCAATATCATCTATTGTAGGTAGATGGCACTGGAATCAATAAGGTCCCTATGCAGCAGGTAATATTATCATACATATAAGCCAGCAAAAATTTATTAAGGTAATATTTTGATAACTAATCTCAGGTAGTACATCAACATAATGGTGATACATTGATATACCTACCATGAATTTTCAACTATAGTCTTGCACAGAGATAAAAGAAAAATATGTTTTCTCTATGGTCTTGCGCTTTAGTGAAAGACTAATGCATATTTGGTGGATATTCATGTGGATATCCACTGCATATCTTAGAATATCCATCTCGTGGCCATCTGACATGTTTTGAATAACAAAATCATAATCATACAATATTACATATTTGCTATGTGGGATATTACCATAATTTTTCGAAAAAAAATTCTGGGAATATTATAGTCATATTTTGAGGAAGTGTCCACAGGTATATTATACTATAATTTTCTAACCATATTATAATCATGTTTCACGTCACGTTTCTGTTATATTTATATCAGCTGTATGAGCTAAAACATAACTTATTACCGGCATGTGCTAGTAATATTCCCAATGGTAAAATGTAACATTCCTATCACATTCTTTGTTTTCTAAGAATATGAGTATTACATTAAAGAAATGTTTAATTGTTATGTGGGCAATCATAAATAGGACAGCTGGCTAATGTTTCGACAGGTATCAAATAACAAACGGTACGTCCAACCATCGAAAATGTGTTTTTTGAGGTGTTTCCGCACATCTGAGCTTTTTTATTATTGTTGCGCATACAAAACGTTGCTAGTTTGTATACATATACATGATCTTGGGAAATATTATCAGTCAAAAATAATAGATCCCTGCTACGCCACTGTATAGCATCTGCATCACAAACTGCTGACAGACTTATTGTTAATTGCAATAGGAGTAAGCTATATTATAGTTCGATAACTCACGTTAGAGTTCAAGCGTTAAGGGCAATAAAAATTTAATTGGAGGCTCCTCTTCTTTTCACCTCATATTAATTAAGAAACCCAATGCTGATGCAGCGGTGAATAAATTTATCAGTAATTTTTGCTAGACTCCCTTAACTTCTCTGACCTAGTTCTCTAATATAATTTTCTAAAATAATACTATTTAGTTGGAGCATTTTCTCGTAATACTGGTGACCTAATTAGGAGTGCGAAAAAGTTAGTTAGATAGGTATACAGTTAATCTCATCAAAAGGTGCGCTGGTAAAAATAATTTAATGCAAAAGTAAGCCAGTAGATGGTGTCCCCATATACAGGGTTCCTAAGCGAATCCTTAGGGGGACAAGCAGCCCTGTATAAGACGCAGACAAACGGAAAAGCACATTAGGCAGAAAAGGATGGCCATGGGGCGATGTTGTCACTACATCTTACATGTAGTAAATCCATTCCAGGTTGTTGTTTTCTTATGTTTTCCATTTTCATACCTTTAGGACTGGAATAAAAATTGTTTTTGCTCGACTTTAATACCAAACTGATGAAAGATATCGTAAAAAAAAATATTTTTCGGCTTTTCATTTTGTGACCATTGTCCTTACGTACTGTTTACAGGCTGGGGATTGAGATACATGCAAATGCCTAACCTAAAGCGTTCATACACGGCCTGAGAAATCGACTGAGATATTTCCGTAGAAACTTTATCAAGCAAATAGGACGGGTTGACGCCTTCGAACGTCCAACCCGGGTTTTGCACTTTGATTCGAAATCAAAAAGGAGGAACAGTCAGATGTGGGGCCCTGCACAAATTACGTAACGGTGATTTTACCAATTTTTGACCACCTCCCTATGTAATGTTTTGTAACGGTTTGGCACGCCACTCCCCTAATATTACGTAACGATTTCAAGACCACTACCCCCCCCCCCAAAAAAAAACTTTTTACTTATTTTCATTCCAAATTTTCTTAGTTTCACACAAATGCAAACGCTGTCGAAAACCCCCGTCCCCCCTACGTAACGTTTTGTAACCCCCTCCTCCCTATGACCATAACGTAATTTGTGCACGGCCCGTGTAGTCTCAGTGGAGGAGGGCGAGAAAATTGATATTTTTTTCTTAAAAATTATACTCTTTAGACCTATTTCTTTGCGTTCCCGAAATTACGTAATTTTGAAAAAAAAAATTGTAAGCGGTGCCATTTTTATTTCGTGCTTTGTTTTTCTAACATTTTTGCGTTCGGCTAATTTAACTGAAAAATTTTTGCCTGCTGCGCCCTTTATCTTCTCACTCGAAACCAAGATCCCCCGTTTTAGCAAAACTGATCCCGTCTCTGTTTCTAAATTTTTTCGAATAAAAGTAGAGTATGACCATGGGAGAAATAATTTTTTTCTACGGTATGACGAAAATTTCGAGAAAGTTGAAGAAAAAAATAAAAAAAGTTGCAGAGCTCAAGTTTTTCGTAAAAAAAAGTTTTTTGTAAAGAAACAGAGTAAAATAAATCTTTTCACCCCTTTTTGGGTGTTACAAATATTGGCAGCCCCTTATTTTTCGCTTTTACCCTCCCGCTAGTTTTGAAGAATTGGTTCGCTACATGTTTCGAGATCATGTCATAAAACACCTCGAAAATATCAAATGTAGTGTAGGGCCAGCTTTATTTAAAATCAATAATATCGCAAGCAAAAAGTTCTGCAGGAAAAACAGCGCCGTTTATTGATTTCTCTGGCTGCTAGTGCTAGCTGCATGGTTTGGCCGTTTCCGGATAGATGTCACTAGTATCGCTCAGTATCATAAATAATGGACCCTGACGCCTCCTTTAAGCAAGAAAAAGCTGTGGTTTGGACCTGAAAACATCTAATTTTTAATTAGATTAGATGTTTAAATCTGTCCCCTTCTTGAGTCTCACAATATCCCAATCTATTGTAAAACTCTTGGCGCGTAGCAGCCAACATTTCAGGGGTGATAGAGTTGCCCGCCTCCAAAATTTTCGCCCTCAACTTCTGTATAGTCGTAGGCCGTAAGTGAGGGTGTTGGAAAATTTTGTCGTGCCAACAACCCCATAGGAAAACGTCATTTGGCGCAAGATCTGGTGATCGAGGAGGCCATCGGATATTTCCATACGTGGAAATAATTCTATCACCAAATACCTGACGAAGGTAATTTGTAGCCTGGCGTGAATTGTGGGATGAACAGCCATCTTGCTGAAACCACAATTCGTCCAAATTTATGTTGAGTTCCCTCAACCGTAGTAAAACCTGGTGTTGGAGTAGATCAACATATTTTTGGCTATTCAAATTCCCTTCAATGAAAAAGGGTCCAATAATGTGATCCCCGACAATACCGCTCCAAACATTTAATTTTTGAGGATGTTGCATTCTAACACTTGCGTGTAGATGTTTATTTTCGCGGGACCAATAGCGGCTATTTTGTGGATTGTGAGAGCTATGAAGTTCAAATGTCTTCTCTTCACTAAACAAAACTTTTGATAGGAAATTTTCGTTCCTGTCACATTTATCCCTCATAACCTCACAATATTCTAACCGCCGAAAATAATCACCTGGTTGCAATTCCTGCGACTTCCCAATCTTAAACGACTTGTAGCCGTATTTTTTTAGGATCCATTGGCAAGTACTGTTGGGAATATCCAGTGCCTCCGCAATCGGTTTCGTCGAACATGGTTCATGTGCCTCAACGTAAGCGCATACCATTTCGTCTCGTTCCACCCTGTGTGGAAGAACGGGATGCTCTGGTATTTCGCCGTCGTGGTAACTCTTTCCACAACCATTTATGCACCAGTACCTTTCAAAACGATGATAAATGTTGTAGACAGTTTGAGCCACAGGAACCGGTCGATCTGGAAACGCAAAAACAAAAAGCCCAATGACCTCGTCCGCACTGTCACTTTTTATGTTGTTTATAATAATAAAAATCTTTTCTTCTCGAGTATACGGCATTTTAAAAACACAAAATTTACGAAACTGAAGCCACTCGAAAGGAAATAAAAATGCAATGCCTGTGAATCCCAGTTTTTCCTCGATCATCTCATGGTGTGGCCGCCATCTAGCGGAATTTGCAGACATCTTGTCAACGGTTATTATTGCAATTATGATTTATGCTCACAATAAAAGAGTGGCGACAATTTTTTCTCATGAAAGCAGTCCGGAGATAATAACAAACTGGCACCATTGCTCAATATACCTGTTTCTTTTGTGCGCGCAGAACTTTCTAAGGAAAATCTTAGGAACCCTGTATATTGATTAAAGCCATTATTATTGGAGAAAAGTTTTTAATACAGAGGTTACCCAACCTTTTACATTAGGGATCCCAAAATTGGGAACTATCGTCACAAATGTTGGATTTTGACACTAACTTCTTTGTTTTCATAATACACAGAAAAAATATTTAATTGAGCCAAATAAATATTTGTTTACCATGAGCAAAACAAATATTTATTTGAACCAAACAAATATTTATTTGTGTCAAAATAGTTTTCTTTTAATCATACTAACAGTGACATTTACTAGGATCTAACAGGTCTAAATATTTACACCTATGGGGGGGGGGCTACTAAATTTTAAAACCAATTTTCAAAAAACACTTACCCATACAGAAAAGACACAAAGATATTAATTATTTTGTATTGTTATTGCAAAATGCCACTGCAAAACTACTTTTTTTTTGTCAAAATACACCATATTTTAGAAGAAAATGCCCTAAAACTAATTTTGTTTGACAGGTTTCAAAATGGCAAATGGTGAATACGCCAAAAATTTGGCACATAATAGCTTCATTATTTGTGTTTGAGGTTATAAAGTTGGTGATTTTTTAGACCACCTCAGGAGGGTGGTTTAAATTTATAGCCTCCAGAAAGGATTATTTTTTGGTATTTGGTAATAAGTTCGTTTATAATTTTCCCAAGTAACCGATTTTACAAGGATTAATTTACCTTATTTAATATCCCAAGTTGTTCATTACCCAATAAAATACCTCCTATTTGGTCCAGAAAAACGCCATATTTTGAACCCGTTTTCAGCACAAAAAATATATTTATGAGGGCACTACGAGGCAAAACAAACATAAGTGAATGTCAAAGAAAAAAACCCAAAACAACTTTATTAATTTATTTACAAACTAAAAGTAAAACATTGAGGTTATCTAAAAGCTCAGTCAAGAAAACTTTCTTTACCCAAAGCCTACTCATTTAAAAGCTGTAGCTTTCATCAGTAAAGGTTGGTGCAAGTCAAGGTGCAAGCAGGGGTAAAAGATCCGAACTCGCTGTTTGTGATTGAACGCAGCACTAATATTTTTAAACTGACATTTCGACAGTGACAGAAATGTAAAAAAAACTTGCATTTAAGTTTTTTAATACATTTCATAAATAAAAACACATGTTAAATAAACACAAAATTAATCTACTCCTTATTTTATTATTACTCATCTAAATCGTTGTTTGATATCAAGTATTAATTGGAAAAATTAATTAACAAGGGTAAGTTTTAATTAGAGTGACATATAACTCCAATTTTAATTTGTTCTACATAGTGTTTACTATTTAAACCCTGCGTGGGTTTAAATTTTTTAATTTTCTTTTCTTCTAAATTGAAACTTTCTTCTTAAATCCAACAAAAGATTGTATTAAGATGATTAATCAATAAACTAATTTGTTAAAATTCTTCTTATAAATCAAATTATGTCCAAAACTCAAGGTTTTAAAATGCTTAAAACCAAAAATTTCACTTAAACCTAGGACCGTTCTAAAATAGACTAAACCCTTTTAGTAAATCCCATCCCAAATTTTTCGATGATACCGAGTTGTGCAAAAATTCCCAGAGTAAAAAATATTGATGTTGTTTTTGTACATTTTAATTATATGGGAAAAGCGGACCAGTAATAGCATTGAGCAAAATAGGCTAGCTTGTTAAGTATAATGATTGGGTCGTTTTTGCCGTAGTTGATGTGTGGAAGATTTGCAAAGAAATTTTACCTATATATCTTAAATATGTTTAGATAAATTTAAAGCCCATTTTAATTGACTAGTCGGGCTAAATGGGTGTGGTGTTTTTTACTCAAAGTTTGGATTTTTTTAGAAAGGTAAGGAGTCTTTTAAAATACAGTTTTAATTTCAAATTAATAGAAATTCCATTTTGACCTTCTCTTTAACAACCGATTAAAAAAGAAAACATTTTTT
The DNA here is from genome assembly GCA_963921995.1 of Oxystoma pomonae. Taxonomy (NCBI): domain Eukaryota; kingdom Metazoa; phylum Arthropoda; class Insecta; order Coleoptera; family Brentidae; genus Oxystoma; species Oxystoma pomonae. The sequence goes on from OY998172.1 coordinate 43,321,380, forward strand.
TAAGTTTGACTTCTATGTCTGCGTGTGTGTATCTGTGCATGTAGACCAGGGAACCAATTTCGATGCTTTCTACACACATGTCAAGGAACTTCTGAACGATTCATCAGAAATTTGGTTTGCAGATGCAAATTACGCACTTTTTTTCACAGCTACAAGAAATCTTTATAAACATCGGTCTCTGGTAGTCTGCCGAATGTACCCTATTGTATCTTGAGGGCGCCTACGGACTAAACCTCTCCGCTGCAGATTTCGTCGAAATAGCGGAACCATTTTCAGGAATATAACGTCACTATTTCGCCGTTCACTATTTTAGTTTCGTTCTTAGCTGGTTACATTTATCACGTGTTGTATCATATCTTTGAAGAGGTTCTCTATGGTCATATTCTTTATCTGTAGATCGTGTCTTGTTGTTTCGTGGTAGTTTTCAAATATTGGACAGTAAATTAACGTATGTTCTGCATTCTCTATTCTTTGACAGTACCGACATATTATGTCGTCCGTTTTCTCTAATGGCTTTGTGTATGTCCTAAAAGATCCATGTCCCGTTAGAGCTTGTGTCATATAGTAATCAATTTTTTTGTGTTTGCAGTCTATCCTTGTTTATTTTTATCTTCATATACAATTCCTTCGACAATTAGGTCTATGGGCGGGATTCCTGTTAGTAACGCTGCCCGTTGCATTCTTATCAGCATATTTTTGTCCGTGATCTCTTATCCAACGAGATGCGACAGTCGGCGTCGGCACCTTTGAAGTTGGAGGTCCCGTTTTTCGTGACCTTGATTTCGTATCCATCGCTGTAAATGAGTGTTCGACCCGCTCCGACTGGCTAGTCAGATTTAGTCTATGAGCCGGAGCCGAAAGACCGGTTTAATGTTAAGGAGAGAAGAAGATATGTCAAATAAATTTCAAGTAATTTTTTAAATTCGGTATATCATTATTAAAAATAAATACAAAAACAATCACGGCTGAATTATTTTACGTTTAATTAAGTCAAAAATTTCGACTGATTACTAAAATATTTACAGTTTTATATTTTTAAGGGTATAGCAGAGTAATGGCGTCTCGACAGCTATGGTATTTAATGTGGCACAAAAATATAATTTGAAGACACCAAAGTAATCAGGGCTGACATTATTTACATTTAATAAAGTCAAGAATTTCAACTGAATAGGGACTTATCGGTACATAAAGTCGCCATAGCCTGACTCGGCACTATTTTTGACAGTTCCGCACGAAGGTTGAAAGGTTTCTGACATGCTCATAATGTTAAAGTTAATGTCGTCCTTTATTAAAGGCAGGCACAAACATTATGAAAGTCGACATTATTTTGATAGCAAAGATGACATATTTAGACAACAAAAATGTCAGAATCCTTTCAAACTTCGTGCGGAATTGTCAAAAATAGTGCCGTATTTGTTAAAGTCAGGCTATGCCTTCTTTATGTACCGATAAGTCCCTATTACCAAAATATTGATGGATTTGAATTTTTGTTACTACTGCTGCGTCTTGAGAGGTATTTAATGTGATAGAAAAATATAACTTCAAAACACAAAATAAGTAATCATGTCTGAATTAATTTGCATTAAGTAAAGTCAAAACCTAAAACTGCTTACTTTATTGTACTCATTAGGTTGCCTAAAACTTATTTTATGTATTTGTTATTAGTTTTTCAAACCATCAGAGCAATAAAAAATTTTTCTCGTTGCTGTAAAATTATTAAAAATGCACACAGCAAGTTTTAAAGTGTCAACGACGATATATTATTATAAGTAAGTATGTAAAAGAGCTTAAAAAATATGTGTACCTATACTTACCGTACACCAATAAAATACGAAAATCTCTCGTACTACTCGGACCAGTAAATCAACGAGCGGGTCAGGAGGTTTTGAAGCTCAGATTAATAAAAAAAATGAGATATAACAGTAAACAATATTACCCTGATCAACCAGCCACAATGTTTATTTCCCAAAAAATACATGGTTGCCAATTTACCGCGGGGTTTCCCTAGAAACAAAACAGTTCATAAACTTCTTGAAGCTCTTTTGATAATATTATTGATTATTTGACATATTTTTATATAGGATAATTTTTCTTATGTTAATAACTTAATTCTTAGTCCTAATTTTTAGTCTCATTAATTAACTTTTTTTAATTTTTAATAAGTAGAATTTCGAGATTTATAAAAAAGAATACAAGTCGGCAACGTTTTTTCGACGAGCCGCGAATAAATGCCGACATATTTGGTTGCAGCTGACGGCGTTGTTGTTAACGGGGGTTTGTGTTGTTCGGTGATTTTTGAATTTTATCGTGACTATTTGTGAAAAAAGAACTGTATCAAGCTATTTTGAGGACCAACAAAATGGTTTACCATTGCCTGGTATGCAATAAAAGCGGATATTCCAGCCCAGAACTAATATTTCGGAGGTAAGAAAGATCCTGTCATTTTACGTTAGTCATGGGCGTAGTATGAGGTAAAAAACTGCGTAAAAGCCTTATGATTATACTATTAATACATCAAAAATCTAAGACTAATACTAATCTTTTTTAAGAAACAAAAGTACCAGATAATTTTGCTCCTTTTGCAGCATGTAAAATATTTAATTATTATAATTTATACATAACAAGAGAAGACAATAAGACCAAGTGCTGATAGTCAGGTACTGGGGCAGGTATTTTTTGTATTTTAATGGGTACCTGGGTACTTTCTATAATGTGAATAAAACCGTTTTTGAGATATTTACTCTGAGCCAATCTTATTTTTATTTTCATTAATATTTATTATTTATTTTTTTGCCTTTTGACTCCCGTTTCCTGAAAAACTACTAGTAATTAATTTTTTACCTCTTCCTTAAATTTTCCTTGTGTTCTGTATTCAGAAATGAACATGCAGCCAATGTGTCAAGAATAAAATTTGTTGGCCTTAAAATTTTCATAATTAACATCACAAAAAGTTCTCTTAATTTGATAAATAAAGTTTATATTCCACTAAAGAAAACTAAAAGAGACATTATTATCATAGTGAAAAAAACGCTTAATAAGCCGTTTATTAGCGTGTTTTTTTTGGACAAAAACGTTATAAAACGGGTTATTAACCGTTTTTTTTTGCTATGAAAATATTTTTTTTTACTTTTGTTTTGTGGGATACTACACAATTAAAAAATATATATAACAGCCATCTTAAATAATTGACCTAAAAATCATTTCAAGAGCTCTTTGGTAAACTTTTGATCTGTTCGTAAATACCTACATTCCTCAAACTAAACTTTATCCTTGAATAAATCTATTTTTTGTGGTTATGCAAGTTCTGGCAGTTAATTCTTTTGAATAAGAAAATCCGACCAACCCTACCTTATATCTCGTTTTCACATTTATATATTTAAATTAAAATTAACGCCGCCACTGGTAATGGGAAAAAGCAATTTTTGACAGTGTTGCCGTTTTATTGCTCTATCTCTTTTCTGTTCATATAATCGTCCAGAAGGGTGTTGGATTGTAAACATTAGAGGATTTCAATAGGGAATGTTTGGTCTCTCTTTAGTTATTACTGGGGCAGGTATTTTTTGTATTTTAATGGGTACCTGGGTACTTTCTATAATGTGAATAAAACCGTTTTTGAGATATTTACTCTGAGCCAATCTTATTTTTATTTTCATTAATATTTATTATTTATTTTTTTGCCTTTTGACTCCCGTTTCCTGAAAAACTACTAGTAATTAATTTTTTACCTCTTCCTTAAATTTTCCTTGTGTTCTGTATTCAGAAATGAACATGCAGCCAATGTGTAAAGAATAAAATTTGTTGGCCTTAAAATTTTCATAATTAACATCACAAAAAGTTCTCTTAATTTGATAAATAAAGTTTATATTCCACTAAAGAAAACTAAAAGAGACATTATTATCATAGTGAAAAAAACGCTTAATAAGCCGTTTATTAGCGTGTTTTTTTTTGGACAAAAACGTTATAAAACGGGTTATTAACCGTTTTTTTTTGCTATGAAAATATTTTTTTTTACTTTTGTTTTGTGGGATACTACACAATTAAAAAATATATATAACAGCCATCTTAAATAATTGACCTAAAAATCATTTCAAGAGCTCTTTGGTAAACTTTTGATCTGTTCGTAAATACCTACATTCCTCAAACTAAACTTTATCCTTGAATAAATCTATTTTTTGTGGTTATGCAAGTTCTGGCAGTTAATTCTTTTGAATAAGAAAATCCGACCAACCCTACCTTATATCTCGTTTTCACATTTATATATTTAAATTAAAATTAACGCCGCCACTGGTAATGGGAAAAAGCAATTTTTGACAGTGTTGCCGTTTTATTGCTCTATCTCTTTTCTGTTCATATAATCGTCCAGAAGGGTGTTGGATTGTAAACATTAGAGGATTTCAATAGGGAATGTTTGGTCTCTCTTTAGTTATTAGTCTGAGTTTTGAAGCTTAGACCTGCAGTCCCGATCATGCGCGTAAAAAAACGGCTTGCTGACTGTCGCATCTCGTTGGACAAGAGATCTCGGTTTTTGTACTTCTTTGTGCACAGTACTGGTCTCCATGTCACTGCACCATATGTCACGATTGAATGGATTGCACTCTATAGCAATTTCCTCTTGCTCGTACTGGGCCCGTTTATGTTGTAGTTCAGCGAGTCTTTTAGTTGCTTCTTTAGTGGTTTCTTCTATATGCTTTCCGAATTTCTGTTTTTCACCGATATGGAGTCCAAGATATCGTTAGGCTCTTTTACGGTTTTATGAGGACTAGTTCATTTCAGTATAGTCAGGTAAAAAACAGTTCAGGAAGATAGTTTTTAGAAAAATTATCTAGATTTCTGCTGTTGAAGATTGTCGGGGGTTCAAAAATTTTTAATTTTACCTGTTCCTACTTATTTTAAGTGGTAGGTAGGGTGGTTATCATCAAATATAACCACAACCAGCTTCCAAAATTTACAAATATTTAGTTAATTTAATAAAGTTCTATTATGCTAGTTTATTTAAATGAAATATATGCTTTACTGTTCTTTAATATAGAAAACAATTTGGCGGCTTGTAGTGACATTAAGGGATTAATGACAGCTTTAAATCTGGACTATGATTCAAAAGCTTGGAGACTTTTCATTGATTCTTTAAAACTAAGTTTTAAAGCTGTGTTACTCCACAATGGCAACAAGTTGCCTTCAGCACCAGTTGGTCATGCAGTTCATATGAAAGAAACGTATAGCAATTTGAAATTCTTAATGGAGACCATAAAATATGAAAGATATAAATGGCAATTTTGTGAGGATTTAAAAGTTGTGTCAATTTTGCTTGGAATGCAGCTAAGTTATACCAAATACTGTGGCTTTTTCAGCGAATGGGACAGTCGAGCACGATCGCATCACTAGAAACAGAGAGTCTTTTGAGCAAGGCAAAAAATGTAACCAGTGCGCCATTTTACTACCGCCACTTTATATAAAATTAAGACTAATGAGGCCATGTACAAAGAAAGCCATGCCTTTAGTTATTTAAAAGAAAAGTCCCCTAGAATCTGTGATGCTAAAATTAAAAAGGGAGTATTTGTATATCCACAGATTGGGAAAAACACGCTTGGAATGCATTTAAAACGGTTGCAACAAGTTTTTTTGGAAATACTAGAGCAGAAAAATATGAAGACCTGGTGGCGCAACTTCTTTTGTGTTGCCTAAACCTGGGATGTAACATGTCCTTAAAAATTAATTTCTTGGATTCTCATCTGAATTACTTTCCGGAAAATGGAAAGAAGGTATGAGGGATAATAATCCTGTAAGATGTTACACGACTGCTGGACTATTATGAGAAATGCCACAGAGGCTGCTTACAAAAGGCAGGCTAAGAAACGCAAAATTTGTATCTAAGCTTTAGATTTAATAATAAAAATGTTCTATTTAATTGCTTTTGTAACAAGCTTTTATTTAACTTGCAATGTATGTATGTTTGTTAGGGTGGAAACTTGCAACTTAATTTTGACCAACTTCCCGACATCCGATCGGCTTCAAATTTGGCACGCTTATATAGTTGCGGTGACAACACAAGAATATAGTGTGACGAAATTGACAGCTCACCCCTACTCGAAGGGGGTGGAGGGGGGTACAGTTGAAGTACGCCCGATTTCGTTTAAATTTAGTGTGTTTGGGTACTTGGCGATGGAGGTAACGAATTTCGAGACGAATTTTTAATTAGATTTTGAAAATTCGATATGGCGTATTCAAAATGGACGACTTAGGGTATAAATCTAAAAACTAAAAAATAAATTTATATTAAAAAAAAACTTTTAAAGAACAAACTTTTATTTTTAATCTTTATTATATATAAAGGCGATGGGCTCAAATTAAAAATTTTAACTTTACGACGACAAAGAGAAAACTACAAAAGAAGAACTAAATTCTTCTTCTATTCAAATGATAAACATAATACTTTTATATAAAGAAGCTGAGAACGGGTAAGATGCCGTGCTTGCCAAGCCTTTGAAAATGTCCTTAGGTTAGGTTAGGTTTATTATGAGTGGTGCGCTCACGCCCCTCCACTGAGACCTGCTTGATGGTCTATTATGTCTCATCCTTACTTAGATGTCATCCAGCCCATTCTTCCTGAAAAAAGAGATCAGTTTGTTTGGTGAGACTGTTTTTCAGTCTTGAGACTCAGTTAAGCCTGGACCAATTGTTCTTATTCTTATCCTTTGCAGTGCTACGCACTGATCTATGATGTGTTCTGGCATTTCCTCTTCCCAGCTACAGAACCTACACCCAGTCTGTTCATGTGCTTGTTCAGTCGGCACTGCCCCGTGTATAGTCCCGTGATTATTCCCAGGCTATTCCTCTTGAGGTCTAAGAGCTGATCTGTTCTGCGTCTATCTGGCTTATTTAGGAACTTCTTAGAGTGTAGTTTCCCAGGCGTTGAGAGCCAGTGCTGGGGGGCTATTCCAGTGGCTCATACCGATATCGTTACGTAGCGAATTCGTTATCGCGGCAACACCGCGGTTTGTTTTGTTGTTTCACAATGGCCGCGGCCGTATCAATTCAACTTTGACAACTAAACTCGCACAAAAATATAAGTTTTGATTTGATTGAGAAAAAATAACATGATTTCTTCTGCGATGGTTGCAGACATCGGGAAACAAAATACTTTTTATAATTCCTGCTGCCTAGTTTCTCCTGTGATCTTGTGTTCTCCAACCACCCGAATGGAAGACGAAAATAAGTTCACACCATATTTGGAGCCCACAAAGAACGGCACAGTAAGTAAAACTAGCTTTTGTTATGGGGAAATATTTGTTTTACTTATCCCAAACTTGTACATCACTGCTATTTTAAGCTGGTTTTATATTTTATACTCTTCTGTAAAGGGAATCGCAAGCCCTTATGATAGAATATAGATAAGCATGGCCCAACTAGTTGAGTTTATCACCCACTTAAATTAAAGTCAGGCTTGGCAAGAATGTGATACATTGAGATAGTTTATTTAAAATGAAAACTACTGACTTAGATTCTTGCAGTTCACCAAAGAAAAAATAACTACTTAAAGCTGAGATCAGATTTTGGATAAGTACTATTTTGATAAAACTTAAAGTGTATACTTCTTTTTAGGTATAACATGCTAGGGTATGTGAATGGAGCTATATGTAAGAATCATTCTAGTAGGATAGTACCACACAAGACCACAACTCGGGCCACAAATTAACTATGGATAGATTCAAGTAAGACACAGACCAAGGCACTAAATGAAACTAGACAAAGATTCGATGTTCAATAGACATAGTGAAACTAACTTTCAGAAGAAACTAATGCAATATACATGTATGCTAAATGTTATTTGTTCTCCCATTAAAAAATAATAAGATAACTTTTAATGAATTAAAAAGTTGTGTAAAATATAGTACAGAAATAAAATTTTATTATTTAATTCTGTTAGGCCACATTTGTTTAAATCAAAAAATTTAAATGTCACTTAAGTGATAGTTATAGAACATTGGACCTATTGTAACCACGATTTTAGAACTTTTTTAAAAAAATTCGCAGATTTTTTGGGGGAGTCATCGAAAAAGTGTGGGCCACTATATATTATTTTAAGTTATTGCAAACTTTTTAAAATAAGGCAGAGTTTTTTTTCAAGAGCCTTTAGATTGGTTTGGTGGGGTAAGTTAAGTACAGTATTAAGTTATTTCAAGCTCTGATTGCTATAAAAAAGAATTGATGAAGATGTTTTAAAAAATTGGACTGATGTGATTTAATATTTACCTAAATGATATTTCTTCATTATTTTACATCCATTTTTAAATTACCTAAATGATATTTATTCCCACACACACACATAGCATAGCTTGATATTTATATAGCAGTTGGCTAATTAAGCAAATTATTTTAATTTTTAATACCTGAGTAATATAATTTAAGAAACCTACTTAGTACCTACTTCAAATAAAGGGCCTTAAATGTATGCTGCATTTTTAAATTAACTCTAAAGTTTTACTGACTGACATGGCAAGTTTTTTACAATGCATTTAGATAAATTTAGTTTTTTGGCTAGATTAATACTTTATACTAGTTTTTAATTTAATATTACCAATTTATTATATTACAAAGAAAAAATTGATTTGAGTTGATTGTGTCACTCTTAACATTGCTATTAAAAAATAATAAAATTTGGGATAAAAAAACTGATTTATTTTACTTATTGGTTTAAATGTTAATTAGAATTACAAATTGTTTTCTAATATTTCAATAATTGGTGGATTGCATCTTTTCTTTCATCAGCTTGGGCACTGCTAACCTGAAACAAAAAATAAGATGTATTTCAAAATGTAAGCCAGTGAAATGGCTACTTAAGATTGAAAGCTTTCAGGTTTGGTTTATAAAATCAATCAATTACACCAATAGTAACTTTTAATCACCTCACCCTTTGAACAAGAGTATAATCCGACTTATTAGACTTACATCGACTATATCTCACCAATTTTTTGGCCACCAGTTTTATTGCTGCCTGCCAATTTAGATTCTTTTAGAAAAGTACGGACCAAGTTTTACATTACATTCTACTTTGAAAATTTTATTATTGACTATCTTTTGTTTACCCCACATCTTAATATTTAAGGTAAAGTAGAAACTTAAGTGATGGTCAATGCTTGTGTGAATTTGGTCCAACGCACTTTGATTTAAAAACTAAGGGAGAGGATAAAACAACTTTCTGGCTAAGGTCGTAAAAAAACTTGCCTGTTAAAAAAAAAACGATATGAATTTGGCCCTTGTATATATTATTTAGAAAAAGTAATGTAAACTGTCGATCAAAAAAACTATCAAGATAGTGAATAATAATTAAAAACCTTGGGAAAACAAAGGGAACAAGTTCAGAAAATTTAACAAGTTGGGATCCAAGTGGAAAAAGTTTTTCTTGTAAATTAACGAAATAAGTGTGGCTTATCCCCTAGTTACCCCAAGATCTTTAATTGTTATTTAATGTTTTTTTTTTAAATATCCTGTGGACATAAAATTACAGCAATAAAGAAGTGGAAATTTATGTTTTTCTTTTTAATGTGAAGGTAGCTTACCATATGTGTTTTGTCCTGCTAAAATGTTTAGTTGCGTAGGTGGGGTGGGGTGCTGCCTGCTTAAATGTATTCATCATACATCTTAATAATTACGAGAAATCATTGATCTGAAATTAAATTTAAAGTAATTTATTATAGGTGTGATGTATGCAAATCTATAGTCTAATCAGCTAACCAGTTAGTTCACTTGAATTAATGCTTCAGACAATAGCAATACCATGTGCTATTTTTTTTTTGTTTTTTTTTTCCCAATATTTTTCCAATTTTGTGCCAAATTTAAAGTTAATCTTCTCATCTAGGCCTGAATCAAAATTAATGAATGACCTTTCAATACAAGGAAAAAAATGAGCTAACTTTTTCATGTAAAAAGTTTAGATTTTTATAACATATTTTAGGTACTGTATTATCAATTTTACTTATTCTTTTTATTAGTGACATCCATAAAATCTGCATAAAATATGTAACGTGAATTAAATAATCCAATTTTTTAAACGTTATCTAACAAAAATGCATAAGATTTGTTATATAGGTGTATATGGTTACCCAGTGGCGTCCCAAAGGAAGGGGGAGTCGAGGTAAAAACCCTCTGATACCGGTTAAAAAAACGAAATTATCTGAAATTGTCCCAATAAAATGATTTCTGAGTAAAATTACAATTTATTATTATTAAATTTTTTAAACTTTACTAATTTTGTGTGATGATGGGTTAAATAATTTACTGATAAGAACTAGTAAACTTTGTAAAACAGTAGATAAAAACTAAAAGAGTTTTTAAGACAGGAATTTGATCAACAGTAGAGAGTTTGAAAAGTTAAAAGTTTTATGCATTTTGATTTTGACAAAGGTGAGAAACTTGGTCTTAAAATTATGTAAAAACGCAAAGGTTAAATATTTAAAAATGACTATTTATTACTGACATAATTGCGAAACTTAAAATAATGTTTCATCAAAAACCACAATACTCTACTTTTACACAAAAATATTATATTTACACAAATTTTTTTGTTTACTAGATTTAAGTAAACATTTTATAAACTCAGAATCTAAAACCGAGAGGCCAACACCTCCAATAGGTGTACGAAAATTCGATAATACCTGACAATACTTGACTGTATGGGACAAAATCTTAGGATAGTTTGCATTACTTGACAATAGGTGTACCTACAAATTTAAAATCAGGTGTTGGAATTGAAAACTTACCAAAACTGATTTCTATGGATAATTTATCAATATACATTGAGCAGCTACGGTAAGTGTTTATTCCCAAACTTCATAATTTATTTTCTCTCTTATTAGCACTACAGCATGGGTCCTGCTCTTGGAGATTTTCAACAGTTGACCTAAAAAAAGAACAGTAAATTACATTACATTAAAACATTAAAACTTTGAAAACCTTAAAAAAAGAAAATGTGTACATCAAAATTTGTTTTAGCAAAATCAATTTGAATATATGAAAGTTAGGTACATGACTCTTATCTGTCTGTCAGAGGGAGGGAGTTCAAAAGATCTACTATCCTGTGCAAATAAAATAATTGAAGAAGGGGGGACAGTATGAGAAGGGATGCTAAATTTTTACTTGATCGTGCATAGCAGTTCAGAATCAGCCGCCTCTCTTCAACTAGGTACTCAATGCGGTCTGTTGTAAGTACTATTATTTATACAAGGCATAATATTTAGTAATTTGGCTATAAAATCAAAAAATATAAACATAAACTGTCCAAATAAATAATATTTGATTTTTTCTCGATATATAGGTAGATATTAGTTGATGTCAGATTTTTTTTTAATAAAAAGTCAGTGTAATAACCTTGGATCAAACAAATCCTGCATTCTTGAATTTCCAACTTTTTTTTCTTATAATGTATGAATATTTTGTAAAATTATTTTTCGGTTTTCTGGCCACTGGCTCACGTCTTTTCAAAATGTATAAACTGAACTTAAAACGGACCTACTATATCTTTTTGTTTACATTATGTAAGTAGTGTTCTTTAAGCACCAAAAAGAACAGAATAGAATATAAGATAAAGTAAATATAAGTACTTACCCAAACAAAAAATCTGGAGGCACTTCCACACAAGGCCCATGTGGATTTTTCTTCACAGAGAACGTGGCTTTTCTAAACAAAATTCAATAACGGTTGACCACCATCACATTGTGATAAGATTTTTAGTCCATATTGCGTGCAAAAAGCTCATGAAAATTATTATTTTCCCGAAATTTCGCCGCAACAAAAATCTAAACAAACTTGACTGACTGTCGGTATTTGACAGTTGTTTTAGGAAAGTATTGCTGGTTGCGTGCCATTTAAGCCTTCTTTTTAATTAATAATAAACGATGTTGCCGTAACAGTGAAAATAATGGCGATAGCGATCGTTATCTCATAACGATAGCCCACTGGAATTGCCCCCCTGTAACGCTTTCCTAGCTACCCACTCTTTGATTTCTTTGTCAATGGTGGCCCTTGGTATGTCGAAGCAGGGCTCAGGTCCCTGGATCGATGTCTCAGCCCCTGCTATGGCCAGAGTATCTGCTTTTTCATTGCCCTCTATCCCTGTATGACCTGGAACCCACATAAGTGTGATCCTGTTGGTTCTGCTCACTTAAAGTAGAGCAGTTAGGCAGTTACAGACTAGTCTGGACTCAATTCTGGGAGCGCTTAGTGCTTTCAAAGCAGCTAAGCTGTGCGACTTCTGTTTGCAATCTCTCTAGCGTATGGTTCTACGGCATGCATTTCGGCCTGGAATATGGTTGCTAGCTTTCTAAGTCCTACTGAGATCTTAGTCCCTGGACCTGCTACTCCTGCTCCCACGCCGTCTTTTGTTTTGGATCCATCAGTGTACCAAGCAAGGTCAGCCTTTACGAGTTGGTTCGATTTGTCCTGCCATTCTTCTCTTGTCGGTACCTGAACCTTGTATGATGTTTCAAAGTTGTACTTAGGCAGCATACGGTCTGTCGGCATATTGAGAATTCGATTGGTTCGAAAGATCTCAGCCAGTCCCGCATAGTTGCCCATGGCTTGCCCAGGGTTTTCCAAGTTTAGATTCATAAACCTTGTTACCGTTGCCTTGCCCTCCTTCTCTACCCAGATATGCAACGGAGGAAGGTTTAGAATTACTTCCATCGCTTGTAATGGAGTTGATTTCATTGCTGAATTTATGACTCTGCAAGCTGTGCGTTAAACCTCTGCTAGTTTATCCCTGGCAGTTTTCTGTTTGGTTTTCGCCCACCAGCCAATTGAGCCATATGTGATCATCGGTCTTACTACCGTTAAATGGAGCCAATAGGTTTGTTTCGGTTTCATTCCCCATGACTTCCCACAGATTCTGGTGCAAGTCCAGAGGGACATCTTCGCTATGTGGATAACTTTGTCGAGGTGGGCATTCCAGTTTGGTCTCTGATCGAGTGTTAGGGCAAGGTATTTAGCCTCTTTTTGAAAAGCTATGCCTATCTCAACAATACTGGGTTCTCGAAGATTATGTCCTTAGGTTATAGAGTAAGATATTTTTATGTTTCTCAGGTTAATCGTCGATGTGACCGATATACGATACCTAAAGATAAAAAATTTTTAATTTGCGCCCATCGTTTTTATTATGGTATAAGAAAGATAAAAAATTATTTTCTACTTTTGAGTGCATTTAATAAAAACTTGTTCTTTAAAAGTTTTTTTTTTAATTTTGTAACTAATAATATAATACTTTTTTCGAGCCAACTTAAATCTTTAATTGATATTTTTTCGTTACTTAAGTGTAGTAAAACCTAAACGTTTTTTTTTCAGGAAACAAAAAAAAAAGTTGAAATTTGTTCTCTAGTGATTCGTTAGGATACGGTTTCAGATTTTTCTGTTTCCGTATGAGATTTATTATTTCCATATACAAACTGCACACCTTTTTATATCTTATTTCTTCCAAAGAAATAAGGAAAAGTAAAAGTGAGTGGAATTCAATTTCCGTTCAATGTAAAACGTGCTTTAGTTTGCAAGAAAACTGGTACAAAACAATTGATTCTTTTACGTATGTGTATCTAAAGAAGTCTAAAAAGCAAATATAAGAAAGAATATACAGACCGCTTCAAGCTACTGCGAACATAGGGGGAATCAAGTCCAATTTACTCTCCGTGCCGTACGACCGAGCTGGATTCGAAGCACGCTGCAGTGTTATCTTTTGGAAATTCATTTTGTTTTTATTATTTTGTTTTATTTCTGCCTTGCTCGAGAAACAGATGGGTAAGTTCCTCATACATTTTTAAAACTAAAAATGGATGTCTACGAAGTTGCCGAAAAAGTGCAGATGGTCAAATGGGCAAATCGTCATAACCCAACACACGTTCGATATTGGTCGAGGGAAAATTTGCATTTGTATTTTGATGTAAGAACACAGTATCCCCAAAAACTAAATGTTTGGGGGGGGGGTATTGTAGGGGAACACGTAATTGGGCCATTTTTTATTAACGGCAATTGCAATTTGAATGGTCCTAGACACTTGGATCTACTGCAGCAGCACATTATTCCAACTGCTAGGCAGTTGTTAGGTGTAAGATTTGGTGAAACACGGTTTCAACAAGATGGTTGTTCCGCTCACAATGTTGGCCTTGTTAGGGAATATCTTGATAATGTATTTCCTAATCGGGTTATAAGTACACGGGGAACTATTTTATGACCAGCTCGATCTCCCGATCTTGCTCCTAATGACTTCTATCTGTTTTTGAAGAAGCTTTTCAAATTATCACCCCTAACATGCTTGGAAATGTTGGAAGGGGTTTTTATAGTAGGCTCGGATATTGTCTAGCCGAGCAAGGAGGACTTTTCGAACATTTGCTTAAATTTTTTTTTGACTGGAATCTTTTTGGTTTTTAGAATGTATTATTTTATTTTGAGAACTTGCTTTTATTTTGTTTCTCCTTATTATTTTCATTGTAACACGTCGTCACTGATAAATCTGAGCAGTTGACAATAAAACGCTCTTATTTATCAGTGACAAAAAATAAGAAAATTACGTTATAAAAATTTGCGTATTTATTGACCAAATTCCGGTTTCATTGACTACGCTCCACACAGCACCGTGGTTAGAGGCGTACTAAATACAAGGCGAACGGCGGCGAACAGCAGCGAATGGCGATCGGAAGCCTGAGTGTTGGTTGCTTCACTGATAGGCGTGCGGTGTCTCTGCATGTACGTACACTGGCAAATTAGACTTCTTTCGCCCTATGTTAGCAGTAGCTTGAAGCGGTCTGTATAGATTTTGTAAATTCAAGCATAATATTTAAATTGGTTTTTTGAGTATTGCGTTAGCTATTTTTAAAAACGTACCAGGTCGTTCAATTTTTTACCAAAAAGCTTTATATTTGGGATTATGGGATTAAATCACAAAATCTTACATACCGTCACTGGATATATTTTTTGTCTTAAAAATATTTATAGATAAGCTCGTGGGCTCAAACTTAGTGTATAACAATTATTAATATATGGGTAGGTCGGAGAAGCCGGGGTTGAAAGTTCCGGAGGCAAATTGTTCCATCCAAATATAACTGGAAAATGACAAAAAACTAATTGTAATTTGCCAAAAATCACTGAATACTCTAGAACTATAATAAGTTTATGTTTAACATATACTTTGTAGTCAGTGGCGTCAAAATTTTTTAAAAAAATTGCACTAAAAAATGCATTTTTCGATTTAAAATTAAACTAAAATTGTAAATATATCAATGGTTTCAAAACGCAGCAGGCGAAAATTTAAAAAAAAATGACACTACAAATGTCATCTTTTCCACAAAATTAAAATAATACCGTAAATATAAAACGTTATAGCGCCGCAATTTATGCCCTCCCACTAAGCAAGATCTGTTACATTACAGGTTTTCAACGTTAAAAAAATGTAAAATTGGTGTAACTTTGAATAAGTTAAGAAAAATGTTTAAAAAAAGTAAAATTTAAGTTCAAAATTAACATTCTTTGTGGAAGTATCGCTGAAACACGAAAGAAGCACTAATATTACGTTAATATGTAATCTTGGATTTAACAAGAAATGTAAACGATAAAGTCACTTAAAAATAACATTATTTGAAGTTTAATGACATGACAAAATACAATATTGTAAGTGTATTAAACATCAAAGTTGAAACAAGTTTAGTTTTTTAATGATCACATGAAAGCAGCTAGCAGTATTGTGAGCTCAATTAATGTCAACTTTAAAACAATTGTACGTTTTATGCAAAAATTCCAAAATTAATGAAACTTTTAACTCAAATATGGCGAAAATTTTTGAAAAAGTAAGGAATTATATCAAAAAGTTTACTGTTTTTATGAAAAGGGAAAATATATAAGTATGTATGTGTATTCGCAGTAATTAACAAACGATCATTTTAGGATTTGATTTTTTTACGGTTTGAGGAAATTATATCCAGTTTTTTTTTAATTTCGCCAAATTATGATTCGATTAATTTTGATTCAATATTTGTATATATTTTTTTTTATTGCCACTGAAAGCTTTTTATATGTGTTTTATTAATTAAAAACAATTAATTACATTAATAATAAAAAAAACTTCCTATTTTCTGAAAAATCGTCAACCAATGTGCCTAGTGGTCTAAGGTGCTGAAACCTTCGTGTATCATCTTTGGATTAAGGGTTCGAATCCCGTGGACGCACATTTTTTTCTTTTATTTTTATTATTTTTCTTATTTGTTTAAGATGTAACCGCGAAGATGAAATATTTTATGGCACAAAAATATATTTTTTATGTTGTTTGAACCAATATTTAACAAGTTAGAGGTAAATTAAAAAAAAAATAATTTAAATGTTACATGCAAGTTACATACTTGTTAAAAAATCAAATGTAACACTGTTACGTAAATGTTTAGGACAATTGATGTACTGGCAATGTAATATCGTCGTTAAGGTTACAAGTTGTGTTACATAACAAGTTACAAAAATACATTGAGGTAATAAAAATGTAACAGGTTTTTGCTTAGTGGGCTACCTTTGATTTTCTAAATGTTTTCATAAAAAATTTAATGCGCGCTTGAGTAACTTTTTAAGTTATAAAACCAAACCACAAACAAAACCTAATAGCTAAATACTTTTTCTTTTGAGGTCTAAAAAGCTTCTAGCTATCTCAAAAAAAAATCGTTTCCGGTTTTTTTGGCCAAATCGGTCAATGACTCGCTCAATGTCAATTTCAATATGTCTGTTGATATGCAGCAACGCTAAGTCCGTCAGGCGAATTTCCGTCATAGTGCTCTTAAGTACTTATGTTTTCAATTTTCTGAGGCATGAGAAGCTTCTTTCTGACGAAGCATTACTTACTGGAAAACATCCAAGAATGTTTTTATCAACGGAAAAATATCGCCACACTTATTCATTACCTCGAAAGCGTTTCTTCTATCTTCTGACCAATATTGTTTCCAAAAACTGACTTCTCCCAATAAAAGTTCAAGAATATGTGTTTTGGATTAATCAAACAGTTTATAAATAGTACTTAAAAACGACTTTTCAATAATTTTGCTTTGATTTTGGCTTCACGTTGTATAAAACTTGGTATGAATATATTAAAGTCAAAAATACTTTGTTTATAAATAGAAACTCTATAATACTGTTCTGTATTTCCAATGGTTTTCGCGGTAAGTACGTTATGCGTTTGTTTATTCTTGGTGTGACGAATTGAAGGTCAAACTATCCCAAATTATTGTGGAGAGGTTCTAGAATGTATTTAAAGGAACTTTCTGCAATTTCTCATTTTTTCTCCAAAGACTTCAGGGTTATTACCACCAGCATCTTTGTTGTCTACTTTTTTCTGGAGCAAAGTGCCCCCCCCCCTGGTACCGCCACTGTTGTAGTCTTAAAGACCTTTGCTGTATATATTTTTTGTTTTTCCCTAAATCGAAATTTCATCCCCGCCAACCTCGCATTCCCATACAAATCCATACATTCTCTAAATCTATTTGTTGTCTGTTTGTTTCTTCCAGGATCACGCAAAAACTGGTAAAAGGATTTTGATGTGAGTTTTACTGATGGATTTTTTGGATTTCTGGGTAAGACGTAGGCTTTACTTTATTATTATAAAAAGTAATAAATCGCAAAAAACAGCAGGCAGGGCGGGGAAAGGGAGGTTGAAGGGAGAGGGCTACAATTTTAAAGACGCAAACAAATTCGCGGGTAGTAGCTAATATAAAATAATGCCTACAATAGCAAAATTTCGACCATTGTTGATAGGGGTATTCTCTTCGGGATTTTTTCAGATCGCAGGCACTCAAGCTTTTGTAAAAAAATTGGCTTTACACAAAATTTTTAAAAAATTACCGAGCAGGTAATCTGACCTGCACGCGTTATATTTTGATGAAGAATATACCGAGTGAAACTGCATATTTACATCAGGGGACAAATTTTATTTAAAACATTAGAATGGTTTGGGGACAACTAGTCGTAAATTTAAAGTCGCAAACAGTTGCGACGTCCCCACTACCATCGCAGATACTTTCGTCGCAGAACCAAAACGTCGCAAACATTTGCGCCGCGGGTTCTAGTGTCGCAAACCATTTCGTCGCAGATCGACATCGTCGCAAACAATTGGGTCGCGGATACTCTCCATCGCATTGGAGGTGCCCACTAGCGTCGCAGGCAATTTCGTTGCAAAAAATTAATTTTAAGAAGTCCAAAATTTCCTATAATTTTGCAATAACATGTCCTTACGACGTAATTGTTGTGACTTTTTAGTTTTATCTACTATTTTTTTTTATTTCCCCACCCAGCACCCCAACTTCACTGGTCCCGTAAGCTCCTGATAATTTAATACGCTGTTTTGTTCTATGCAACGAAATATATTTGCGACGTTGTGGATTTGCGACGAAAATGTCTGCGACGCTAGTGTGCACGTCGCAATGTCCTATGCGACGGGGAAGATCAGCGAGCCAATTGTTTGCGACGAAGTGGATCTGCGACGAAATGGTTTGCGACGGTCGTGGGGACGTCGCAACTGCTTGCGACTTTAAATTTACGAGCAGTTGTCCGCAAATCCATTAGAATATCTAATATAAAGCGATTTTCAATGATTTCTTATCCACATACACATAATAATTAATTGCAAAAGAAGCCCAACAGAAAGTCTTTTTTTTTAACATCCGGCATCCGGGCAGGGCAACTATTTTTTTTTTGTAATAAGAAGGTACCACTTGGGCCACCTGTTTGGAAAGCTTGTTAAAAAAAAATTCAACGAACTAGTTTTTTTTACATCTGTTAACAAATGTGTCAAAAATTTTAAAACACTTAGTTTTTGTCAATTGTTTTAGCTTTAAAATAAAATACATATATCTCTATTTACTAAGCAGAATAAAGAAAATACCACACAAGGACATTATTGGTGGCCCATTTGGGGCCCTCACTGAAGGCCCAGGGCCTATCAACATTTTTTTCATGAGGAGGTACAACTTGTGGCACCTTTTTGGAAAGATTGTTAAAAAAGAAATTCGATTGAATAACTTTTTTTGACATCTGTCAACCCATGTATTAAAAATTTAAAAAAATGTATTTTTTGTCGTCAAGGATGGTTGAGTTACAAAATAATCGCCATGTGCTTTGAATCTATTTCCCTTTTATCTAATATCTAGTAAATTAAAAAAAGGTAATTAGGCTGCGCCTCCAAATAGGGTGCCAATAATATCTTTCTGTGGTAATTTATTTAGTCCACTTAGTAAATAAAGAAATGTAGTTTATTTTGAAGCTAAAACTATTGAGAAAAACTAAGATTTTAGTCGAGTTTCTTTTTTAACAAGCTTTCCAAAATCATGTCACAAGTGGTACCTTCTCATGAAAAAAATGTTGGTAGGCCCTGGAATTTCAGTAAGAGCCCCCAAATGGGCCGCCAAGAATGTCCTTGTATGGTATTTTCTTTATTCTGCTTAGTAAATAGAGAAATATATAGTTTATTTTGAAACTAAAACAATTGCAAACAAATATATATTTTTTAATTTTTGACAGATTGTTTGACCGATGTCAAAAAAAACTAGTGGGCTGAGTTACTTTTTTAAAAAGCTTTCCAAAAAGATGCAACAAGTGGTACCTTCTTATTAAAAAAAAAATATTTGGTAGGCCCTGGGTCTCCAGTTGGAGACCCCAAAAATTTTCTTTATCATGGGCGGATAGTCCGTAAAAAATCATTAAAGATTCGAGTTCAGCTTTTTTAAAATCTTTTCCCTAAAGCCGCTAGAGGCACCGTTCCATTTAAAGAATCCACCCTGTATATAGCTTTAAATAAAAGAACATACTTACAAAAATTGTTTTCGAGCTTTCTCGTTGGCAAATTTATCAATTCAGGGTTACCACCAGCATCTTTGATGTCTACTTTTTTCTGGAGCCCCTCCCTGGGACCGCCACTGGGTAAGTTTGCGTGCGGAAAGTTGTACTTTACCGCACTCCAAAAACAAGAAAGCCTTACATTCTAAAGCGATATTTTTTCTTCAAAAATATCATTAAAAGGGGGCTGATAACTTCACGGTAAAGAAACAGGCCCAACCACTCATGCAAGGGGGTGCAAAAAGTTTTATTGGTGGTGCATATTGGTGTATAAATAGTCCAGTCTGGTGCAATATATTTTTCTTCAAAATTATCCTTGCTGGGGGGGGGGGGCGACTAAATTCACGGTAAAGAATCAGCTGTTTTATTGGTGGTGCATAAATAGTTCAGCCTGGTGCAATAGTTTTTTTTTCAAGTATACCACTTAGGGGGAGGGCAGCGTTCATTTGGCCCTCCATATAAAAGTCGCTGCAGTTTCTCGGAGAAAGTGGTGCAAAAAGTTATCGTGGTGCACTTTGGTGCAATATTTTATTCTTTAAAATTATCACTGGGTGGGGCCAACTTTACTGACTTTGAAGATTGCTGATAATGAAACGTATCCCAATCATATAAATCTGAAAGAAAAAGACGAGAATACAGAATACTAAAATTGCAGGTCATTTCAACCAAAAACCAAAGGCAATGTTGTGTGTTTGTCGTCCTTTAAAAGAGTGGCCTCCGGCATTTTATTTCATTAAATATTGTATTACACTTTTGACGTGGGAGATAAAGCTCTAAGACTATCGAACAACTTGCCTAGATTGGAAATATAGGTATCTAAAGCATAAAAAAATTTTTGTCATTACCATTTTCCTGTAATTGTACAGAGTGAGCCAGCAATGAAGTGTAAATTTCAAAAATGGCCGTTTTGGACCTTGGTTTATAAGAAAACTATATTATATTATCAACAATTTTTATTTGCCACTTATCTTTGAGTATATTCAGGGTGACTCAAAAAAAAAATGTTGGAGTAGCACAATAATAGTAGATTTAACAATTAGTGGCTAAAATAGTGCCTTTTTTTACAAACGTTAGTTTAAATAATGAGCGCAGCGAGGTATTTAAAAACGCGAGTAAGAAAAAGCACAGTTTAGCTGCGAGTTGTTAACACTATTTTTTTTAATACCTTTACCAAAAAATCCAAGAAAAAATACTTTTTTGTTATACCTTCATCAAAAACATGATTTTAGTAATTGTCTGCAGATAACTAAAGCATAGCTTTTTTGGTTACCGATGCAAAAAAACTTTTTTTTTGATCACGTGGCAAAAAAAGATTTCTGTCCGTTTTTTACCCAAAGTTAAAGAGAAATAGCGGAAAATAGTAATATTGAAAAAATCTAATTATTTTCACAAAGTATTTAAGAAAACATCCTTTAAAAATATTGTCAAAATATCAAATTGTCAAAGATTAACATGTCGCAACAATGAACGTCACCGAGTAAAAAGACACATCGCTATGGAAACGATTGTTATTTCATTTACCAGCCGCCTTGATTTATAGTTTAAAAATGGTGTGTTGCGAGAAGTTCTCTTCGTTCGAGATTTTTAAAAGTATTTTCCTGTTTTTCTTGGATTTTTTGATTAAGGTATTAAAAAAAATAGTGGTAACAACTCGCGGCTAATTTGCTTTTTTTTACTCGCGTTTTTAAATACCTCGCTGCGTTCGTTATTTAAACCAACGCTTGTAAAAAAACACTATTTTAGCCACTAGTTGTTAAAACTACTATTAAAAATCTCGAACGAAGAGCACTTCTCGCAACACACCATTTTTACACTATAAATCAAGGCGGCTGGTGAATGAAATAACAATAGTGGTTTCCATGGCGATGTGCCTTTTTATTCGGTGACGTTCATTGTTGCGACATTTTAATCGTTGTCAGTTTGATATTTTGACGATGTTTTTAAATGATTTTTTCCTAAATACTTGCTGAAAACTGGCGGAAATGGCTTAATATTTAGCCAAGAATAATTAGATTTTTTCAATATTACTATTCTCCGCTATTTCTCTTGCGTTTTGGGTAAAAAACGGATCGAAATCTTTTTTTGTACCCGTGATCAAAAACAAGTTTCTTTGCATCGGTAACCAAAAAAGCCATGCTTTAGTTATCTGCAGACTGTTACTAAAATCATGTTTTCGATAAAGGTATAAAAAAAAGTTTTTTCTAACATAATACAAGGCATTGTAAATTTTTTTTTTCCGAAGGTAACAGTCTCTTAATTTGAGTACTGGGTGAGCTAGATGTCGTTAAATAAGTTATAAATCCCATTTGCACATATTTATTACGTGAATTTTCTTGTTCACGATCTACTTATTTTTTTGTTGTATTATTGAAGAATAGTAGACATATATATATACAGGGTGAGTCAAAATATTAAAACACTGTCATACATTAATTTGTATTTTTGGCTAAATAAGGGTTAAAAATCTTGAATAATATAAATTTTTCTACAGGTAGTAACATTAGCTTTTAAATCTATATAGGGCGTCGTTTTGACTCACCCTGTACATAAATGAGGAATAATATAAAGAAAACTAAGAGATCGTGGTCAAGAGAATCATATGTAAAATGTTTGCAAATTCGATTTTTTTGGCAGACTCTGTAAAAAATTTTAAGATTGTTACCTCTAGAAAAATAAATATTTTAAAATTTCTGGTATTACCTCAAAAAATACTATTATTGTGTTACTCTTCTTTAAAACTCAGTTTTAGCGGGTGCGATTAAGGGTATTTTGAAACGTTTTTTCTGGGTCTCCCCGAATATATTAATAGATAAATGCCAATTGAAAATGGCGAGTACAATCATATTTCGACGGGAATTTTTTATAAACCTTATAGTTTTCTCATAAACCAAGGTAACGGTTATTTTTGGAAATTTACCCTTCATTGCTGGCTCACCCTGTAGAATTACAGGAAAAGGGTAATGACAAAAAATGTTTGTTAAAATTACAAAAATTGACCAATATTTTAAAAACTTTCATTTAAAGTCGTTTTTTGGACACCCTTTATAATATTGAAAATTATGTTGATTTAAATATAGTTTATCTTGGCTTAGCGAATAACCTCCGTAAAAATAAATAAAATTAGAAAAGCTATCTTGAATCTGCGAATTTTTTTGGAAAACGTACATAATTTGGTGTAACTACCCTGTTTATCTCGGTTTTCGTGGCAACTCTTATCTTTGATAAACATAAAACACAATACGTAAAACGCTGAAAGAAATTATCATTCGATCCGTAGTTTTCTTTTTTCGATTGGCCAAGTACTTTTTGATATTTAGCCTTTTTCCACAAGGGAAACACACAAAAAAATGAAATGTTTAAACTAATTAATGCAAAAATACAGGGTGGTCACTAAAATCGTTTGGCCCGGGTCATCAATGTCTACCGAAGATTACTGTCTACTGTCTAGATTTTTTTGCGGGGGTATACGATCGGGCCAGGGGTCGTATTTTCGAAACCATACGAAATTATTCGCATGCGACTACTTCCGTCTCTTCCTATACCGTATAGAAAAGGAGGCAAAAGATATGCCGATATGCTGATTCATGGGTAGTACGTGCAAGAATAACCGGTTTTTCATGCGAAACAACACGAATGCCTCCACCCACTCGTGCAATATTGCGTTAAACCAGTCGAATTCGAACGCGGTCCACACATACCGGCTTATCTTTCGCCTCTCATTTCACACGGTATAGAAAGAGACTGACATAAAAATTGTTGATTATTCAGTATACGTATGCGGATATTTTCGTAAGCAACTCGTGTTAACGGGCATCCGTCACACCCTATGGCGCGATCGTTTTGAAAAGACGACTAATTTATAATCTGTAGAACAAATGCGGCCTTGAATCAAAACGAGTCACAGCACAAAATATAATTTTGGAGATGTCTTCTTCTTTCCACAAAACAAAAAATCTCCCTTAACGTTCTTCTGGCTGCCCAATCGCTGCCGCCATTTTGATAAAAATTTAAAAATTGAGTCCAACAGGCGCTCTTATAGCCGTGCCGGAAAATGTGCACTGAGGACAGCACTGGATTTGTCAGTTCCTCAACAGAACACAATAACTTGCGCTATTTTTTCCAAAAGAATACAAAAAATGCATCAGTGGCACACTAGTAGTGCACATTTTTGTGAAAAAAATGCGCTATAAGAAAAACACGAACGCTAAGAAGTGTTTTGCCTTCGACAGGCGTCTCCCCATCCCTCTAGATACGTGGCTGCTCTAGATGATGTTAATGTTGTGATTGTAGTTCACTTAAAACCCCACTAATACTTTTATAGGTAGCTACTAATTTACCAACACTGGCTGATAATTTGTGCGGCCTAGCCTTCCTAAAACCTACTTATAAGGGCTTTAAAACTTCAAATAAATCTGGAGTCCAGTCTTATTGAACCACCGTGTATATCAAGCCATTAAAAAAAATGATTTATATACTTTGAAGGAGCGGATCAATTTGACCAAGCTTTTGTTAACCTTGGCTTTTTGGCCACATATTCGCTTTTTTTCCCCAAAGGCGCGCGACACTTATTAAAGGCCGATTCTCACCTACGCGTCACCGAGCGAGGCGGCGCATCATTTTATATGGCTATCCTTTTTAGAATGATGATATAAAATAACGCGAACATACAAAATGACTCACGGCCTCGCTCGGTGACGCGTAAGTGAGAAATATTTTATTTACTTTTACCATTGTAGAAATACAATGCTTTTACTCAACAATGCCCCAAAAA
Organism: Oxystoma pomonae; assembly: GCA_963921995.1. Taxonomy (NCBI): domain Eukaryota; kingdom Metazoa; phylum Arthropoda; class Insecta; order Coleoptera; family Brentidae; genus Oxystoma; species Oxystoma pomonae. The sequence goes on from OY998172.1 coordinate 43,345,990, forward strand.
ACACACGGGAGCAGGTCAGATTGACCAAGCTTTTGTTATTTCTGGCCGAATACCATTCGCTTTATACCCCCAATATATACTTACATCTAAAGGCGCATTTACACAGACAAACTTTCCTTTGATGTTGAAATGCCGACAAACATTTACACGAGCTTCTTGAGCAAAATGTTCAAAGAAATGTTCGAGCAAAATCTCGTACAAAAGATCACACGTAAATTTTGGAGAGAATGTTGAGCAAAATTTGTTTGAAGAATTGGGGGTATAAAAATTTCTTTACAAATTTAAATTTTATAGTTTTATGGGAATTCATTGAACTTAACTGAAAATAGAAAAGCAAAGTTTTAAAACAAGGTATTTTTTACCTCATAAGCAACTTCGATTGATTTGATTTTTATAGAGGATATGTCAGTATACTTGTGACTTTTTTGGGGTTGTAAAAAAAACGAGAATAAAAAAAATAATAAGGGGCACTTATTTATCGCTGGTGCTTGTAAAATGTAATGATAAAAATTTACGCTTAAAATAATATCTCTTTATTTTACTTGCTAGCGTAAAACACTATATAATAATAATTAAGTCAAATTAGAAAACCTATATACATTTTATTAAATCTCAAATATATGAACAAAAGCACGTTCGGTCTAAATAATACCGTTTATTATTCATCTACAACCCTACGATCTCGACCCTTGTCTAAAAAATATAATTTAGCAGTAATAGATTAGAATTTTGAATCGCAATGTTGCCCCTTTGCATATTGTTTGTTCAGTGTCAGTAATCGACCTTGATTATTAAATTAAACTGACAGTAAATATCTATATCTTCAGCATTTTCATGAACCTTTTGCTTTTTTAAGCAACCCTTGTGACCTTAAACTAACTAGGTAAATCTGGTGTGAGGAATTAAAAAACAAAAATAAAAGCTAAAGGTAAAGTTACAAAAATATGTTTAAAAAAAATCCCCCTCCCCACCATTCCTCATAGTCGTGAAGCGCGGATTACCGCTTAAAAGTGCAATTTTTGTGTTTTTTTGCCGATTTTTGAAAAACTCAAAATTTTTTTGGAAAAGAAAAATTTTCCTGGGTTTTTTTTTGACTTTAGGAAAAAAACCCTTGGAAATAAAAAAAACTCGCATTAAAAGCCCAAAAAAAACCCTTGCAAAAAAAGTCCGAGAAAAACCCTAAGAAAAAAATATTATAAGTAACCCTAATCCATGTGACAAAACTGATCAAGTCAAGAATAATGTTTCGCTTGCCGTCGGCTTTTTTTCACAAAAATTTAAAATAAAAGTTGGTGTTCCATTTTTTTAAAGAATTGAGATCACTGATCACTGATGTAAAATTTTATTTATTCTTATCTTTAAAAATATGTTTCCAAAACAGATAGCAATAATTTGCTCAAAAATTTACCCGAACAAAATGTTCAAAGAGATGCTTACAAAAATGTTCACGCAAAAAATTTTAGATCTTTTGCACGAGCTTTTGTTTGAGCATGTTCGTCTGTGTAATTGCGCCTTAACGCGTTTTAACCAAAGCCAAAGGATACAAAATTTTTGACTGTTCGCATCTACCATAAAATCTAGCCTCGTTCGGAACATGGCATAAGTAAGTGAAAAATGTAGTGCCTTTTCTCTTTGTTTTGAACGCGTCTCTACTAAAAGATATTTTATTGACTTTTACAACGGTATTTTACCTTATAATACAGTGTAATGTCACAATGCCCCAAAATAAACACAGATGGGCAATCCCAGCAAATACGGTTCCCTCGGACCTTCGTCGGTCCGATGTCGATTGCTAAATTTGTCGTCATCGGCACGACGTCGATTTACGACATCGGACCAGCAGTGTTTTTTGTCCGCTTTGCGATGTAGACCCAATGTATGTTTGCCGACGCAGCGGACCAATGGTAAATTTTACTTTTTGCTGACATGGGCATACCGTCGCCGTACGATTAAGGTCCGATATGGTTTAATTTGGTCGATCTAACGTAGGCAAGCTGGTCTCGGCCCGACATCGGTAAACTATTTAAGTCCGACATTGGTTTCCTAAAGCGGTCCAACGCCGGCGATTGACGGAGGTCCGTCGGTGGTAGCTTAAAGCGGCCCGACATTGGCAATCTACAAAGTTAACGATAATGCAGGTGCTTAACCAGTCGAGCTGGTTTAAATGGCAGAATTACGAGGTGATTCTTGTAAAGAAGTACCATCTTGTCAAGTTCGCATTCTAGTTTTGAAATATCTTTGCTCATTATATATATATATATAATATTATCTTCCACTGTACAGGGAACATAGTGATATTAGCGTCATCTCTACATACTAGGAAGGAAATATTAAGCAGTTTAAACATTTTAAGGTGACGTAATCGGACCATCGTCGGCTGCCGATTCTCGACCAATCAAACAAAGTTCGAATCGGATCATCGTCGGCCCTAAAGCAGATAAGGTGGTCGTCGGCATAAATTCGACTATAGTAAATCGGGCCATCGTTAGTTGCCGATTCTCGTCCGATTAAACAAAGTTCCAATCAGACCGTCGTCGGCCCTTAAGCAGATAAAGTGGTCGTCGGCATAAAGTCGACTATAGTAAATCGGGCCATCGTTAGTTGGCGATTCTCGACCGATTAAAGAAAGTTCCAATCGGACCACCATCGGCCCTAAAGCAGATAAGGTTTGCGTTGGCATAATGTCGACTATAGTAAATCAGGCCATCGTCAGTTGCCGATTCTCGTCCGATTAAACAAAACCCCAATCGGACCAACATCGGACCAGAGTGTAGTCGCCGATGCCGACACACTGCCGACGTTGTCGACATTGGCCCGATTCAATGCCGACGATTTGTGTTTGCTGGGATGTGGCGTTATAGTATGAACGAAAGGTTTTTAAGAGCCCCAAGTTTAAATTTAAAAAAAATTGAAGAAAACTATTTAGTTTAATATATAAATAAAGCATTGGTGCTAGAAAGCAGGGATAGTCCACCATACAATCAATTATTTTATGTTGAAAGGGAATGAAAATATCTCGAAGACTGTTGCTTTGAAAATTTTGTACCTTATAAAAAAATTTTTGGTTAATATTTACGAAAACCAAAATCTGAAAACTGCTGCTTTACTTTTAAAGTTATGAATTTTTTATATGTTTTAACTTTTTTCAAATAACTCGGAAACCAAAGCTCCCACGAATTTGGACTTAATAAATAACAAAATTTTTAGTCCATATTCATGGAAACTTTAATCTGAAAACCATATATCGCCACATGCTTTTGTTCCAAAGTTACAATTTTTTAAATTATTTTATCCCTGTTTTCCCCCCACCACCCTACCCAAAAGTTAATCAGTTCATCGTCAGCCGATAGAGGATTTTTTTAACAAATTTCGTTAAAATCTATTAAGGCGTTCTTGAGTTATCGTGTATGCATGCAAACAGACAACAAACCGACAGACAACTTTTTTTAAATAAAATTAATAAAAGTCAAAATTTCACGATTTTTATAGTCCTTCATACCATATGGCATGATGGACTAAAAAACAGGATATTTTTTTCAGTTCAGTAGTGACGGAGGGGGGAGGGCGTTTAAACACAAAGCACTAACATCATGCGTATCTCACTGATATCATAAATGGGAAAGTTTGTGTGTTTTTGTCTGCAGTGCCGGCGCTAATGCTCCGCCAAGGGCGGCAAGCTTAGGGGGCGGCAATTCGGCTGTAAAATAAGTTATTTTATGAAGAAAATGAATACGTTGAAAATTAATATGTCTTACGATTTTGTAAGTATATTTTAAAATATCTTTAATAATCTTGCTTACTTTCCGAATAAGTATGCATGGCAATTATTTTCACTGCTTTTTAAATGTATGCGTCCTTATCAAAAGTTCAACGTTTCGCACTGTCAATTTTGTTTTGCTTTTGCTTTGAATTTATTATTAAGAAGATAGAGTATGAGCTGGATGAAAACATTAGGCCGGACACCTTACAAGATAGAGGTGGAGGTGTGAGAATTCATCCTCTTCCCAGTACTCTCCGCGTTGAGTCCCGCACTACCTTCATCGTTGCCAGGTGCTTTTGGAGCGCGCAGTGTCCAGTGAGGACTATTAGTGGTCCTATCTCTGTTCGTTTCCTGCGCAGTAACCAGTCCCTTCTTGCCTGGCGTCCCCTGTATGTTGCCACTCCTGATTTAGTCTTGTGTGGGTCCATTCCTTGGTGGCAGATTTCATCTGACGTAAATCCCAGACACGGTTCCGGTCCGACGTATGCTTGAGCTGACCCTTTCCTTGCAAATTGGTCCGCCATCTTGTTACCTGGGATCCCCATGTGTCCTGGAAACCAGACAAGTTCAACCTCTTTTTCCGCTGCTAGATCCTGGAGGGCGTCCGTGCATTCTTGGACCAGTTCTTTTGGCATTGTAGGTTTACAAAGTGCTTTTATGGCAGCCTGCCTGTCCGTGCATATGTAGACCTTATCTTCTGCTGCGGTACTTAATTCTTCCTCTCGTGCGGCTGCCAGTATGGTATATACCTCCACCTGGAAAACCGTTGCGTACCGACCTAGTGGGTTGGGTTGGGTTGGGGGTTGGGTTTTTATTTAACACTTCGCTAAATAGCAGCTGTGAAATATCGCGGCAACGCAGTAGGACGACCGCTAGTATATAACTATGGGATACTATAATGGCCTTGCTCTTGCATTTTCCGAAAAAGAAAATCCGTAGCGATAATAACTCTCTCAATCAAGTAAGCTTGGAAAAACTTTTCGGGGCTCGAGCAGACTGCGTCAGACATGCGCCCAACCAACCCAATCCAACCCAACCCAACCTTGATTTTTAAATTATTTTCTTTGTTTTTGAATTTACAAAAACCGAAACACAATTTAACAGAAAATAAAACGTCCAAAACGAAATATAAATGAAAGTAAAACACCCAGAGAATGGATACGAATATAGTTTTACAGAATTTTAATTTACTCGATCCTTAAAGGACACGAATATAATTTAAAATATTAGAATTACAAAAGTATCGAAAATAATTTTCTAGAAACGAAAAACACCCGAACCAGAAATTGATAAAAACAATATACCCGCCCATAACCACAATCCATCCGAATCGCTATTGGGCATGCGTCAAACTTAAATTTCTAGAGCGCCGGAGACTCTGGACTGCGGGGTTTTCTCTATTTGGAAAATGACCTGGTATTTAACTTCATAGTTTCTGCCTGTCAATCTTGAGATCCATTTTTGACACACTTTCCGTGACCCGATTTTAATATTAATTATCACAAATAACTTGGATAAGTAAGTACCAGTGCGGAACGATGCCTATTTGTGAGTGGTTCAAGGTTGGAAATCAAAGTGTATGATGGTATTTAATGATGTATAGTCGAGGGTGACCACTGAAACTACTGACGAGCCCACGCTGGTTACCCAGGGCGAAACATCGTTTTATCATTTCTCTTTTCGCTTTGATCTTTTGTGTGTTCCTTGTGGGATGCTCATCCAAGTTTGAATTTTCGTTATTTCCACCCAAGATCTTTTGATCTTTTGTTTTTTAGTTTCTTTTCGGTTGAAGTAACTGATTTGGAGGTTTTTTACCTTCTTCTTTGTTTTATTTACCTTAGGAGCATAATCCTACTGGAAATATTAACACGCCAGGACGAATTCGTATCAGGTAACTTGGATAAGTAAGTACCACTGCGGAACGATACCTATTTGTGAGTGGTTCAAGGTTGGAAATCAAAGTGTATGATGGTTTTTAATGATGTATAGTGGAGGGTGACCAGTGAAACTACTGATGAGCCCACGCTGGTTACCCAGGGCGAAACATCGTTTTATCATTTCTCTTTTCGCTTTGATCTTTTGTGTGTTCCTTGTGGGATGCTCATCCAAGTTTGAATTTTCGTTATTTCCACCCAAGATCTTTTGATCTTTTGTTTTTTAGTTTCTTTTCGGTTGAAGTAACTGATTTGGAGGTTTTTTACCTTCTTCTTTGTTTTATTTACCTTAGGAGCATAATCCTACTGGAAATATTAACACGCCAGGACGAATTCGTATCAGGTAACTTGGATAAGTAAGTACCAGTGCGGAACTATGCCTATTTGTGAGTGGTTCAAGGTTGGAAATCAAAGTGTATGATGGTATTTAATGATGTATAGTGGAGGGTGACCAGTGAAACTACTGATGAGCCCACGCTGGTTACCCAGGGCGAAACATCGTTTTATCATTTCTCTTTTCGCTTTGATCTTTTGTGTGTTCCTTGTGGGATGCTCATCCAAGTTTGAATTTTCGTTATTTCCACCCAAGATCTTTTGATCTTTTGTTTTTATTATTGTTTCTATTAAATTATTTTCTTTAAAAACATTTTTTAACATTTTGTGTTTCTATAAAAATATATTTCGTTTAAATTTAATTCTATGCATATATTTTATAATGATTTGATTTTCCCTTCATTTCATCTTCGAGATAAAATTATGTTTCTGCCACTTCTGGTTCTGGGTTTTTTATAGGGACCCGTTTTGCGACACTGTCATTATAGTGTCTCATAGTTGTATGACCGATTGTAATGTAATAAACGAACGCAGATCTACTAGATCTACAGAACACAAGCTGGGACAAATTTTTCCAAAATAAAAAAAAATGGTTTGTACACAGAAAAAACACTGCAGTAGCATCGAAGGGAACTCCCATCCATATTCCTAAAAAAAATTTACTTTTATTAATTTTGTATTCGATGATATGTTGTTATTGATTAAAGGAACTGTCATTACATTAAATCTTAATGGTTTTAAGGCAATCCTACTTGTCATTAAGTAATATGGATGGGAATTCCCATTGATGCAACTTGTTTTTTGTTTCTGTGTATTGATGCTTATAAATAGTGATTTTTTTAAACTACTTCTATGGATGTAAACTAACATGTGACAAAATTCCACTCTTGTTGAAAAAAAATCCTCCACATTCTTTAAGGGTCTTGTACTATAAGTTAATCTATGCCAGAACCAGGACATACATGAAAGGCTTATTCAGTGGAGACGAGATTTTCCGACAAATTACAATTTTCCGGCTAATCAGTCGTGCAGTGAGCATAATTACATTTCGGAATTTTCGTGGCGCTCTTGTTTTTTTTTATGCTTTTTTTCTACAAAAATATCTCTGGAAATCGTGTTTTTCGCACGCTACAAGCAGTATCTGAAAATGGCGAACTTACACGCGTTAATAGCTATTACCTACTCGCGTGCGGTAAAGTAAACTTTACCGCACTGATTTGCGTGCGGAAAGTAGCACTTTACCGCACTCAGTGCGGCAAATTTAACGTTATGGCACTTTGCCGCACTCGATCAACTGACGTCACGTGCCGTAAAGTATCACTTTCCGCACTTCTTAGGTAAATAACTATTTACGTTTCTAGACCGGAAAAGTAAACTTTACAGGCAGACATAGGATATTTGCGGGTCTTGTAAACCTGTGGAGATCTGCAAAGTAAATTTTTAAACCGACGTCATTTACGGTAAAGCCATGATGGTAATTTAAGGCTTAAAATATTCCAGCATAATTTAGGGGGTAAAGTTTTTGTTTAAGCAATTTTTATTAAGTTTATTTCTTATTATTGGTCTTTCCAAACTTTCGATTTCTAGAATAAAACACTCACATTATTTTTGACTGCTTTTTTTTGTTATCTGTCTGTCATCTTTAGTCGTGTTGTGCATGTGATTTTTATTTTGCCATTTTTATCCAAAAAACAGTGTGTAAGACATAAGGTGGTATTAATTTCATTCAATCAAAGTTCTTTACAGTCTTTAAATTTACCAAAAAACGTGTCCTACTATAAGTGTATTTAAGCACATCTAAAAATAATTTTACAGGTATTTAACTAAATTCAGCGACAACTTAATAACTTACGGAGACTAACAGAAAGATAAGACAGCGCATGAACCACGTTCCTGTAGCGCATGGCGCTTTACGGCGGATAGTGAAAGAAATGCTTGCATTAGGTAAACACCTACCTTACCCCGTCCATCTCTTTCTATATGATCATGAAAGAACGACAGAACATTTTTCAATGCCGAAATATATTTCACATAATTTTAATTTAGTACCTGCCGGTTTTTGCCACCGCTTGTCAGTCTGTCAAGCCTGGTAAGCGGATTTTATAGCTTTTCAAAAGTGAGTAATTTTAATCAGTTTTGGTTGGAAATCACGCGAGTTTATGGGACTAGTTATATAGTAATATATATTAAAGCTAGAGAGCATGGGACTATTTGAGGAGTGCCAAAAATTGGAGTTTAGAATTCTTGCGAACCAAATCCCTGAAGAAAATATTGTGATGATTTATACAGAGTTAAGCAAGAAGATAATAGGTTAAAATACAACAAGAATATGAGATATAGGTTAAAACATTTATAAAATCTATAAGACTTTTATACTGGGATTTTTTCCTAATTAATAAAAGAAAATAACATAATAACATGTTGTTACCTTTAATATTTGATAATATTCCTCAACATAGTTGAGGGCTATCTCCTTCTATTTTAGATTTTTAAGGGGTCCAAAAAAGTTTTTGTAAGCTAAAGAAAGTTTTTTAGCTACATGAAACAGTATAAAGTTGGTTAACGTTTGTATAGAGATAGAATATTTCGCGTATGCATTGCATTTTTAACACTTAAAAGTATGGAAAAACTGCGCCTGTTAAGTTTTTTCATATCTTTTTATTATTAAATAAGTAAGTCTCTGTAAAAAATTAAACATAAGAATATATGTATTTATTATGCGTCTGGCTGTACAAGTAGTTCCTTCCTGTAGCCACCGGCTGCGCTCGTGTCGCCGACAAACAATGTTAGCCACAATGTTTCCCAAGTATAACACAGTATCGGTCACTCTCGCGTAGCTATTACTTTTTCTATTACTAAAATATTTTAAGGTTCATCATGGCTCTACCGTTAACCACATTAAAATTTAAGAACCCTGCCTCAAACCGTGCCCCAAACCACAATTCGTTCGTTTTTAACAAATAAAAAAGCACTCGAAAAGGTCTCTAAATGCCACTCGCTTTCAAATAAAAAGTTAATTTTTATAAATAAAACATTGTTGTTTACTTTGAAAGGGGCCATCTGTCTTTTCTGGAAATGCCGACTGTCATAAATAGAAGCATGTCAAATTCACTGAACACAATAAATTATGGGACCGAAACAATAATATTGACTGGTAAAAAAGGTCCTTTTTGTGAACTTCCTGTAAAGAAGAACTTTCCAGGCTAAAAATATGACCGGAAAGTACGTACTTTCCGGCATAATGAAAAAAAAAGAGGATTATCGCAAATAGTGGTTTTTAAAACCATCTACTAAAACGCAATAAAAATCCAACGTGTAGCCGCGAATTGTAAACCTTATTTTTTTAATACCCGAAATTTATCAATAAACATTAGGAAAAAATTAACAATAAATTCCAACACAACATCCACTGACAACTTGACAATTTTTTGACTACATTACAAGGGCGGCTGATGGATGACACAACAAAGTTTTCCATGGTGATCGGCCCTTCGATTTTTGTTTATCCTTAACATGCATAGGACTGAAAGAAATTATTATTAAATGTGGTATATTAAATAAGTATGTGTAAAATTTTTAATTTTTCCCAACCACCCCCACTAAATTAGTAGTTATTCCTTTTTAAGATTAGCAGTTTAGTAAAACTCAAAATTATGAAAACCAGATATATCAGCTTTATTTAAAAAAATATATTAACCACCCTGCCCGCCCCGCCCCCCAAAGTATTTTTCGGTCTTAAAATAGGAATTATTTAGAAAAACACAAATAGAAAAACTGCACAGCTCTAGCAGATTTTGTTGTTCAAAAGTTAAACATTTTTGAAATACATTACCGCCGACTAAACATTTTTAAACAAGCCGACCCCCATGCACTTAACACTTTATCCACTCCCTCCTCCCCCCTGCCCCGTAGTTTTTATCCGACCCAACGTAGTTTTTATCTCTACAATTAGGAAATATTTAGTGAAAGTCAAACCTAAAACTGCATATTTGTACACGGAAAAACATGTATACTGGTACCAACAAGGTGTTGATCCAAGCATTACTTCGTTTTGAGAGTCCTCAATAGATATTTAAAGCTATTTTTTTCAGTATTCGTATCCTTATCTCTATCGAGTCGACCAATCAAGCAGGTGCACTTTAAAATCATGGAACCTCGTTAGGTACGATAAGGGAGTCGTATCATTACGACCGTCCCTGCATACGAAACAATGTTTTGACGTATTTGATCAGCTGTAGCTGTCACCCATTCGCCATTAGTTTAAAAGGAAACCTGCTTGATAGGTTGACTCGATAGAGATAAGGATACGAATGCCGATAAACCCGAAAATCAACTTTAAGTGGCCAATATTTGTGGTTCGTTGGAACAAGTATAAACAACAACTTGGATGGACATTTAGGTTCTTCTTAAAGGGTTTTCCATCAAAAATACAAGTGGGGTTTATTTTGTAGTAGAATCGATGCCAAATCTAGAAGTGAAATTCGTTTTTTGATATCACCTCTAGTAATCGAGATATTCATTTTTGAAAGTTAAATCCTGCCACTATTTCGTCATTATACCCTTAGACATAACCACTGTTCTTCCTTTTTAAATCTATCACACACCTTGTCTTTGAAGGTTAAGTGTCACATATAGACATGAAAATGACATATTGTATTTGTTAACTTATGTCAGTATCGCAGAATGTCATATTTTCTTTGAAAGTTTGGGACAATTAATGATGTGTTTGAAAATATCTCGGTGTTTAGAACTTCCATTGCCTATATTTTATTTATACACGACGTTTCGATCAGTACCATGATCATTTTCAGGTACAAATTACAATTTATTCCTAAGGATATGAACTTATATACTATGGGAAATCACTCAACAGTGAAGTTTCAGAAGTTGGCTCCGCCCAAGGAGGAGCTTACAAATATTTGGAATTTCAACACTTAGTTTACTGAAAATATCCTGATTCTACCCAATAAAGGCAGCTTCAAGGAATTTTCGTTTCTTCCAGTGTAAGCCCTCCTGCAAAACCTTTGTTTCTGTTCACTTCATTCGGTGTTGTTTTGACCATGCAAGTTCGGCCATTCCTGATTTCGTTGTTTCACCTCTTTAGATATTCGTCTTATGTTCCTTAAGCCTAACAGCTAGTGGTCTTTTTCTTTCGCCTATATGTGATTCACTACACTCACAAGGAACTTAGTAAATGCATTCCACATTTTGTTTGTGTTCCGGTTTTGTTTTACTAAGAAGGCTTCGAATTGTATTATTAGATTTAAAAGCTGTTTTAATATTAAAGTTGTTTGCTACTCTTCGAATTTTCTCTGATACTCCTTTAATGTATGTAATTGTAACAAATCCATTTGCCTGTTTTTGGTCCTGTAATGTCTGTTTTGTTCTGCTGAAATTTAGAAATAGTATCTGTTATAAGTTTAAGGCTGTAACCATTCTGCTGCAGATTCTTCTTAATGTTTCTTATAATGCCTCGTTTGATTGTAGCAAACTGATGTTAGATTGTTGTTCTGATATCGGTTTCTCCTCGTTTGACAGTACATCAAGAAAAGGAATTTGACAATTTTCCTCCAACTCCATTGTGAATTTAATGATGGGTCTTATGTTATTTAGGTGGTGAAAAAATTCTAAAAGATGTTGGTCACTCCTGGTCCAGACAATAAAAGTATCATCAACATATCTTAGCCAGAGCTTAGGTTTAAATATATTACGGTATTAATCGCGTGTGATTCGAATCACTCCATGTAAATATTGGCACCACATCGTGAGCATAAAACCTTTCACCTGAAAATAAGAGTTATGTAGGCAGGACTCCAACAACTCCATCACTTCCTCCAGCGGCAGGATGGTACGTTTATAAAGGGATTCGTCATAAACCAGCCTCTGTCTAATAATATCTGTCGATTCCTTTATCTGGACATTGTGGTATAGACTTTTGACATCAAAACTGCCAAATCTCCTCCTTTTAGGACCTTTTAGGACCTGAGGATAGATTTGTCAGAGAGCAGAAAGCGACATCAGAATAATAGTCTATCAGAAACCCATTCACACAGGACAATATTTAAATCAAGGTTCAAATCATTCTGCTATATTCAAACGAGGTATAATAAGAACTTTGTATAACAGATCTGTTCAAATATGTAACAATTCTCATGACTTGGAAATAGAAACATTACGAAGGATCTGCAGCAGAGTGGTTACAGCCTTAAACTTATAACAGATACTATTTATAAATTTCAGCAAACTTAACAGAGATTATAAGACCAAAACCAGGCAAATGCATTACTTCATATATTAAAGGAGTATAAGAGAAAATTTGAAGAGTAGCACAACTTTAATATTAAAACAGGTTTTAAATGTATTAATACTAACCAAAACCGGAGAACAAACAAAATAAGGAATGCGTTTAGCAAGTTCCTTGTAAGTCTGGTGAATCATACATAGGCGAAACCAAAAGACTATCTGTTAGGTTTAAGGAACATCAGACGAATACCCGAGTCACACTGGAAGAAACGAAAATTTCTTGAAGCTGCCTTTATTGGACAGAATCAGGGTATTTTCAGTAAACCAAGTGTTGAAATTCCACATATTTGGAAGCCCCTTCTTGTGCGGAGCCAACTTCTTAAACTTCACGGTCCCATAGTATACAGGGTTCCTAAGATTTTCCTTAGGGATAGGATTTCAACAAATCAAACAGAAATGGCATAGAAAGTTCTGCGCGCACAAAAGAAACAGGTATATTGAGCAATGGTGCCAGTTTGTTATTATCTCCGGACTGCTTTCATGAGAAAAAATTGTCGCCACTCTTTCATTGTGAGCATAAATCATAGTTGCAATAATAACCGTTGACAAGATGTCTGCAAATTCTGCTAGATGGCGGCCACACCATGAGATGATCGAGGAAAAACTGGGATTCACAGGCATTGCAATTTTATTTCCTTTCGAGTCGCTTCAGTTTCGTAAATTTTGTGTTTTTAAAATGCCGTATACTCGAGAAGAAATATCTTCGCTTTTAATTAAATTTCTTTCCATTCTGTTCTACTAGTGACATCTATCCGGAAACGGCCAAACCATGCAGCTAGCACTAGCAGCCAAAGAAATCAATAAACGGCGCTGTTTTTCCTGCAGAGCTTTTTGCTTGCGATATTATTGATTTTATATTTTCGAGGTGTTTTGTGACATGATCTCGAAACATGTAGCGAACCAATTCTTCAAAACTAGCGGGAGGGTAAAAGCGAAAAATAAGGGGCTGCCAATATTTGTAACATCCAAAAAGGGGTGAAAAGATTTATTTTGCTCTGTTTCTTTACAAAAAACGTTTTTTTTACGAAAAACTTGAGCTCTGCCACTTTTTTTTATTTTTTTCTTCAACTTTCTTGAAATTTTCGTCATACCGTAGAAAAAAATTATTTCCCCCATGGTCATACTCTACTTTTATTCGAAAAAATTTAGAAACAGAGACGGGATCAGTTTTCCTAAAACGGGGGATCTTGGTTTCGAGTGAGAAGATAAAGAGCGCCGCAGGCAAAAATTTTTCAATTAAATTAGCCCAACGCAAAAATGTTAGAAAAACAAAGCACGAAATAAAAATGACGCCGCTTACAATTTTTTTTTCAAAAATTACGTAATTTCGGGAACGCAAAGAAATAGGTCTAAAGAGTATAATTTTTAAGAAAAAAATATCAATTTTCTCGCCCTACTCCACTGGGACTACAGGGGCCGTGTACAAATTACGTAATGGTCATAGGGGGGAGGGGGGTTACAAAACGTTACGTACGGGGGAGGGGGGTTTTCGACAGCGTTTGCATTTGTGTGAAACTAAGAAAATTTGGAATGAAAATAAGTGAAAAGTTTTTTTTTTGGGGGGGGGGGGGTAGTGGTCTTGAAATCGTTACGTAATATTAGGGGAGTGGCGTGCCAAACCGTTACAAAACATTACATAGGGATGGGGTCAAAAATTGGTAAAATCACCGTTACGTAATTTGTGCACGGCCCCACATCTGACTCTTCCTCCTTTTTGATTTCGAATCAAAGTGCAAAACCCGCGTTGGACGTTCGAAGGCGTCAACCCGTCCAAATTTGCTTGACAAAGTTTCTACGGAAATATCTCAGTCGATTTCTCCGGCCGTGTATGAACACTTTAGGTTAGGCATTTGCATGTATCTCAGTCCCCAGCCTGTAAGCAGTGCGTAAGGACAATGGTTACAAAATGAAAACCCGAAAAATATTTTTTTTTACGATATCTTTCATCAGTTTTGGTATTAAAGTCGAGCAAAAACAATTTTTATTCCACTCCTAAAGGTATGAAAATGGAAAACATTAGAAAACAACAACCTGGAATGGATTTACTACGTGTAAGATGTAGTGACAACATCGCCCCATGCCCATCCTTTTCTGCCTAATTTGCTTTTCCGTTTGTCTGCGTCTTATATACGGCTGCTTGGCCCCCTAAGGATTTGCTTAGGAACCCTGTATAAGTACGTAGCCTTAGGAATAGATTGTAGTTTGCACCTGAAGATGACTAGAGATTGTACTGATCCAACCGTTTCCGTTGTGTATAACTAAAATGTAGATAATTGAAGTCCGAAACACAGAGTTATTGTCATGTCATATTTTCTCAAGGCGTGTATTACCCAAAAGGTTTGATAAAGCTCCAAAATTGATGACGAAATAGTGGCAGGATAAAAATGTCGATTACGAAGTTCAATTCTATACTTGACATCGATCCTATTTCAAAATAAACCACTGTATTTTTGATGGAGAACCCGTTTAGGGCAAGCATAAGTTACATAAAGCTATTTCAATCAATAATTGTCATACTTAATCGAACACGAAGTTGATACTTCAACCATGAAAAAGAACTACTTGAATGAAAGAAATAGTATTCTTTATTCGACTAGATTCCCTGCTTAGAACCATCATTGACTTAATCCGACACTCAATTTTTGATCAAACTAAGAGTAAGAATTTCTTGAATCAAGAAATCCTATCCATAATTTATTTATTTTTTAACAAACAGAAAATCCACAAAATGTATTTCAAATTTAATCAGAGTTCTTTTTTGTTTCAGAGATCAAAAATGTAATTCAGCGGCCGGAACGAAAATAGACATTCAGGAAGTTGAACAATGGAAATAAATGACATTTTAATGAAAGAGCGTAAAATTGTCGGATTCGAAAACTGCGAATTTTTAAACTGCCAAACAAAAAACTTTAGTCTAAACGATACTGGGCCATCGAACAGCACAGATGTACAAATTTTTTACAAGTAAGTCAACAACTACGTGCCAGTTGCACCGCACTGTTAATCCTGGTTTAAATTTAATTGATGTTTTAATTGATTTTAAGTTTATTGCGGAAGCGTATTCCAAACACCCATTATATCTAAACCGAGTTTAACACCTCGGTGCAATTGATAATAAAAGTCCCAAAACCGACGTAAATAGTTATTTTCCTTGGAGCGTGTGGAAAAAAAGCTTTTTTCGCACTCATTTCCGTGCGGAAAGAGCCACTTTTCCGCACTCTGTGCGCGAAAAAAAAATTTTCACTCACGCTGTTGAGCAAAACAAATTTTTCACGCACGCTGTTGAGCAAAAAAAATTTTCACGCACGCTGTTGAGCACGCTTGTTGTTGAGCACGCTGTTGCTCAGTGATGAATCAGGAAGACTTGAAGTCGACGATGGCATTAAGCAACATGAGCAGTGGTACTTTCAACGTTACCGTGATTAATAATTACCATAAAAATTAATTTTTCAAGCTTGTTAAAGTTTAGTTCTGAATAATGAAGTAAACATAAAATTCATAGTTTTTCATTTTTAGTGGCGCTTCGGCACGCTCGTCTCGTAGGAAAAATGTTGTACCCAACGCGTGCGGGAAGTATTTTCCGCACTTACGGCTTGCCCGAACTCCTCCGGCGCGTCGTTCGTGCAAATCCCGGTGCTTGCGGAAAAGTATAACTTTCCGTACTCGTTAAGTAAATAACTATTACCTAACGAGTGCGAAAAGTGATACATTTCCGCACGTGACGGCAGTCCCAGTAAATATGCTTGCTACGGGAAAAGTCCGGCCCAGTGAAGGAAACTCCGGTGGATGGTTGGGTCACACTTTCCTAGTAAAAGCCTTTTGGTTGATAGCCCGGCTCATTTTTTAAGCAAAAGCCCTATACTTATCCGCAGTCACTCCTCCGAAGTTTGTAGAAAGTCTGTTGGCCCACTGAGTAAAATTTGGACATTTTTTTGACCGAGTAGTAGACAAAAGGCCTGTAACCATTTTCTGACAGATATTTATATAACAACTTAAAGACCAAGGGCATATGCTGGCTCGCCCTTAGTTTCCCAGCTGATATTACTTTTGATTTAAAATTGCTGTTGGGCAATCAAAAACTATATTAAGCAACCCAAAATTATAGGTAACAACCATTGAGCTCTTAAAAGAGGTAAAAATCGAAGTTTTTTGTTGCCGTTCTTTTATTTTTAGAAAGCAGGATTTTCTTTATATTTTATATAACCTGTTTTTAAAAGGGCTAAGTCCCATTTTGCTTCTTTACCCTTTCCACATTTTTAGTTTTTGTGTTCCATTAAATAACTAAAACGTTCAAGTTTGCTGCTACACTTAAGCCGGACATACACACGCATGCTTGTCGCACGATTTACTTGCATAGTGTTAGGTCATCATGCGGAGTGTATGTGGCATCAAATCGCCCGTTTTAGTACTGTGTACCATCAAATGTTTGGCATGAATGGATGGTCTCACGGATTGGGATATTGATGGTCCATGTCAGACATGACGGCTGGAAATGCCGGGGTCTCGGACCGGCATCTTTATTGACCCGAGGGGACATTTCCGTACTTTTGTTGGACCGAGGTCCCATATACATATTGTCAAAAGGCCATTTCTAGCCTAATGCTAGGCTGTCACTTTTTTTTTATAACGATGTCCTATTGTAGTTGCATTGATGGTCTCTCGAATTGGAATATTGATGGTCTATGGCATGCGTGCAGAAAATACCGGTGTCCCGGACCGGCATCTTTATTGGCCCGAGGGGACATTCCCGTACTTTTTTTGGACCGGGATCCCATAAACATATTGTTAAAAAGCCATTACTATGACTGTCCATGATTCTGCAACAGGTCAACAGTGAGCCGTAGTAAATTTTCTAAGGGGGATGATTCTTGAATATCATAGGAAAGATCGTACGGGAACGGTCCTCTCCCTGATATCGATCAATAATAGGCTTTGAAGGGATCACGAGTTATCCGAATATCCCACTACAACCGAACCTCACCCGATTGCCGTGTATCGAAGGAACTTTCCTGCACTTTCGTCACCTGCTTTCGGACCAAGTGAACGAGCGCTCTTGAAAAACGACAATCCGGTAAGCTTTGCGCGTGCACCATGCAAGATCGGCAGCTTCTGAGCCTTCTTATTGGTCGAAACGAAGGATTTGAACGTTCCCGTGCGACCTTTCCTACGAAATTCAAGAATAAGCTCCAAGGGCGGTAATAGTACATTATAAACCTAGAGACTAAAGTGCCACATTTAATCCCGTGGCGAAAGGTTTGTCGCTAAGGGATTAAACGACACTTTAGTCCCGTGGTTTATATACTATTTTATGCACTGTACGAAAAGATCTTTGTTACGTTATTTCTACGCCAAATGGTTCGTCAACTACAAAAAAGGGTGCTAAGAATGAAATCTTGGTTAAGAGCAAGTGCTATTTGGCTTGACTTGCCGTAAATTTAATTATAATTTTCCAGGGATTATTTTTTTTAATCCCTGAGGGATTAAATTTACTTCTAATCCCTAAGCTGAGGGATTAAATTTAATTTAAATCCCTTAGGGATTAATTTTTTTTGAATCCCTAAGGGATTAAAAGTGTCACTTTAGTCCCCAAAAAGAGGGATTAAAAGTACCTATTTAATACCTGTAGTGCATAAAGGTATTTTTAACACATATCAGGTACTATATTTTTCCTACTTGCGTAAAAACCGGGTAGACACCATTATATTTTAATTTTTAGGTATTAAAATAGCAAAAAGCAATTGGACCTAAATAAAAAGTAAAAAAAAGCGTGCGCCAAAGTATTTTTTAGGTACAGTTTTAAGGTAAGGTAAATCCATCCATTCTCGCAGTTTTACGCACGCTAATAGGAAAATGTTTATTTTACGCCCATAATGATTTTGGTTGTAAAAGGCATTATCCCTGTAACTTCCAAGTATGCAAATTTAATTTAAATAATTTTTTAAACATAAAATTAACTGTGTCAGGATTCCCACTGACCTGGAAAATCTGAAAAAGTCAGGGAATTTTGAGAGCTACTTGGAAAAGTCAGGGAATGACCAAAACCTGGAATTTCTCTTTTTCAGCCTATTTTTTAAACCAACTTTGTAAAAAATACCTATGTGAGTTCTTCTCTGCTCTCCTCGAATATAAGCTCAACATCTGTTCCGCGCTCAATCAGTTCCAGTCCACCTAAAATCCAAGAGCAAGAAAAAAGAGGGAGGAAAGCTTTTTAGAACGTGTAGGACAAGAACCGCATCATTACCCAGGGTGGAAGATTGTGTTTTTTGAACATATTTGGTTTTCGTTTCGAAATAATAAATATCACCTGGTATTATTTCTCCTTGTTCTAAGCACACATCGTGCTATCTTCTGTTACAACTTTCAAGTGTAGTCTAGTTTATTACTAACCTTTAGATGATGTGCAACTGCGATGCAAGATTCCGAGAATTTTCATTTTTTTAAGAGCAAGAATCCAAAATGTTGCAAGCTTTGTTTAAAAAATATTAAATTGAGTAATATGCGAGGCTAATCAAGAAAACTGATAGACTATCAGTCTTGACCCAAAATGACACTGGACCTACACCTATACCAACTACTGGAAGTAAAGGAACCTCCACAGCAACTGCTTGCACTCTTAATCCTTTATTGTAATCTTTTCTTATTGAGCAATAAGTTACGGATGCAGAAATATTGTGGTGCAAGGAGTCTTTAAGATTAATCCTACTGTTACCAATTATGTCCACATCATCTGCGAAGGCCAGTAGTAGGTTGCTTAAGCTTAAGCCCATTGTTGATACCAAAGAAATCAGAGTAGCTCTGTTTCACCCTTGTCTTTCACCTTGTGTCATCCGTAGACATTTTTACCAGGGATATCAGCTTTTAAAAGTCCAGTTCCTGCATTGCTTCCCAGAACTTTACTCTACATAATCTGTCAAATGCCTGTTTGAAATCAATAAACATCAAAACATGCCATGCCCAGCATTTTTCCATTATTTGTCTAACGGTGAAAATCTGGTCTAGATGCTTATGGGTGTAGTATCGGTATTTATCTCTTCGTTGAGTACTTCGCAAAAGTATTTCTTTCATTTGGTTAGGACCTCTCTTTCGTTGGTTATCAGTTGTACGTTGTTTGTTGAGAGAAAGTTTTCGGTTCTGGGTTGATTTGTGCTTTGTTATTCCCTGACAGTATTCCTTTATTCTGTTGTTTTGTCTGTTTTCCTGCATTTCTCTTATTATATTTAGATAGTGGTCTCTTTTTTCCTTTATATCATTCTGCGTGTTTCAGATATTTGTTGTTTATACTCTTCTATATTAGATGATGTTGGGTGTTGAAGCATTTTTTCCTGGTCCTATTTCGTCTTTTCGTCGCTCTACTACTGTCGTCATCAAACTGCTTCCTTCTTTGTTTTCTGTTTTTGTCGAGCACTTGACTGGCTACTCTAGTTACTGTTTCTTGGATGTTCTTCCAGAGCTCGTTTATATTGTAGCTCCATTGCGGTTCTTTTATTTCTTGAGTAATTGGTTTCTGGTATATTTCCTGTGTTTCTTCTGTCTTGAGTTTTTCCGTATTCCAGCTTATGCTGGTCTTCTTTTTCGTGTGCATGTGTACGTGTGCATAAATATTAATACTTCGTGCAATTTAATTTTATAACTTGCTAGGTGAACAAAAAAAAACGTTGGTAGAACTAGGCAATTTAGTGTTTTATTTTTTATTCTATTAAATACCTGATTTGTTTTTAGGATTTAACGAATTCGGTTCCTGTGATTTCTGTCTTCAAATGAATTTTCGAACAAAGTTTCTCATCTTATTTATCTGCTTATTACCTTTTTATCTCGATAATATAAATACCTGCCTGTCTACATTTACTTGGTATCCGCCTAGACAAGCAATTTATATTCAAAAAATACCTGGAATTTTAAAAAAAAATGTTCAGGAAAAACCTGGAAAAGTCAGGGAATTTGGAAATCAGAATTTGGTGGGAACCTTGTGTGTAAATGGACGCCCATGGTCTATTAGAATACGAAAAAACCCGCTAAATAGAAGAGAGTTTAATCATGAAACGATTTACTATGAACGATTGTGCGACATCGAATAGCACAGGGGCTTAATTTTTGAATCTCAAGAGAAGTAGCGGTCCCTCAAGAGAAGGGATCAATCCCGGGGACTGATACCATCCCCGGAAAAAATATGCTTTTTCTTGAAACCTTTTCGAGATTTTAGATTGAAAAATATACATTTTACGCGCACGCCTGCCAGAAAAATGGGACCGATCCCTGGAGTCGGGGAGCGCGAATACCCAGCTTTGAGCGCTAATAGACACTTTAAGTTGGTCATAGGACGTGCACGCAAACGTGGAATATAGCGCAATATTCTGTCGTCCTTTTATCTGTACAAAAGCAAAGACTTACGCTCGAATACAGATATCAAAGTTCCATCTCTGAGGTCTATCGTTGAGATTTTTCATCAGCCATACGTGTCATGACCAACCTAAAGTGTTTAATAACCAGTGTTGCCAGGGGGTTGCAAAAAAAGTATCATTTGCAATTCGAAAAGTTATCAAGTTTAGGAAAAAATTATCATAGTTTTTAATTAAAATGTATTATTATTGTCGAGTGGCCAAAAAAAACATACTGGATTATTAATATCAATTTCGCAAGGCGAACCTACAGTTTTTGTGCTTTTTGTTTTACAATAAAGGAGAAAGTAAGCGAGATTACTTATTATTTTTATTGTATTTTATTGTAGTTTTTTATCCCATTTAAAAAAATGCCTTCACTGTGTGCGTTGGACGCATTATAAGAATAAATGGCGTATTATGTGGATTGGTTAAATTATCATAGATTTAGGGGTTGATAATAGGTTATTATTAATCATCATATTTCCCCAAAATTATCATAGATTCTGATAATTATCATGTTCCTGGCCACACTGCCAATAACTCAAGAATACGAACTGCATTTGACGTGGGATCTTTCGACCTAAATCTATATCGTTCCCTGCTCAAGAATTAGGGCCCAGATGTACAAATATTTTACAAGGATTTAACAAATAAAAAAGAAAGTCTTGATTCTTTTATTAGATCGGTTTTGATTTTAAAAGCCTATGCATTATTCCTGTAACTTCCAACCACTATACAACTTATTAATTTTAATTAAAATAACTCATGCAAGTAATCATAACTTTTGTTCCTGTAAATCGATTTTGACTAGATAAATCCAGCAGTAAAATTCGTTTACTTAGTTGTTTTTGCGTGATGCTGGAACAAATGAACAAAAAGACAAGAATTCTAAAAATTGAATATTTTTTTAATGGATATACAGGATGATTTATCAAAATATGCAAAAACTGTTGAATTTAATACCGCAAAAACTTAGCTACAACAAATTATGAAACTTTGCATGCTAATTACTCTCTCAAAGATCAATAAACATCATGTTTTTAAAAGTTTATAATTTTCAGGTCCGGACATTTTTTTTTTATTATTTTTAAATCTCACTTGAAAATAACACCCTGTAACTTACCACGAATAAATCTTCTCATTTTCTCCAAAAAGGCTTGGATTAGTACTAATTAATAAAGAAAAAAAAATTATTAGCAACTTTTTGTTTTTGCTATAAAAAAATTAAAAAAAATATGTGCCATGTGCCTTTCTGTAACGTATATTCAACAGCATCATTTTACATACAATTCATCAAATTGATACAAAAATTATAAAAAAGGGGTTATTTTAATAAAGTTTAAATATTTTTTTACAAAAAGCAAAAAAAAGAAAATACAGGCTTTTATTTATGGTTTTATTTAATTATCTTTCGGTACATAACTTTACAGCTTCATTTACACAAACAACTCCATATTGTAACGCAAATCAAATCAAAAAGGGTTTCTCTTTCCAAAGTTTAAGTATCTTTTGGCACGAAGAAAAAAAAATGACCTGGAGATTTTCTGCTAGATTTCACCCAAGATTGATGAATACATTGACCTGATCATTCATGACTGAAGAAATGTAAGAAATTTCCAAAAAATTAAAATTTTTATTTTTTTAAAGTTAAAAAAAAATTATTTTAATTTTTTGAAAATAAAAAAAATGATTCTCGTCTCTTTACTTTACAAAAATACGTGATGTTTGTATATCTGAAGTGATGCTGTAATATTATGTACCGAAAGATGATAATTAAATACAATCATAAATCCGGACCTAGATTTTTTTCTGCTTTTGTAAAAATTACTTAAATTTTATTAAAATAACCCCTTTTTTAAATTTTTGTGTCAATTTGATGATTTGTATTTAAAATGATGCTGTTAAATCTATGTTACGGAAAGACACCGCGCAAATTTCCACTTTTTTTGAAAAACAATTTTTGTATAGCAAAAACAAAGTTGCGAGTAATTTTTTTTTCTTTACCAATACTAGGCTTTTTGAAGAAAATTACAAAATTTATTCATTGTAAGTTACAGGGTGTTGTTTTTAAGTGAGATTTAAAAATGAGAAAAACTCCGAACCTGAAAATTCCAAATTTTTAAAAACATGTTTATTGGCCTTCGGGCGTATAATAAGCCTGCAAAATTTCATAATTTCTGGTCGCTTACTTTTAAGATATTAAATCGAACAGTTTTCGCATATTTTGATAAATCACCCTGTATATCTGTTAAAAACGCCACCAGTGCCCTTATTCTCGAACTGATACAAATTCTGTTCGCAGGGAGATAAATTCTCTCGCTATTATGCTTCTCATTGGTCCAAATCTACGGCTTAAATTAATTTCTCTCACTTTTGCCCGATATTGATAGAAAGTAATTCTATTGTTCTTGATTAAGAGCAGAATTTTTATCATTTGAAGAATAGGGGGCCAGGTAAATTTTATTACGAGATATGGAATGAGCTTAGTTGATAGTTGATAGTGCCTATAATATCCCATTCGTCGTGAATCACCCTGTATAGTTTGTTTAGAAGACGACACCGGCGACATAAACAATTTTTAAAAAATACTCAATATACAGACATTCTGTATCTAGAGATTTATTATATGTATAGATTTATCGTAAACGATAGAGGACCGTCGAATAGCTCAAGTCCTGTAATTCTCGACGGCCTGTGAGGTGAGCAGTCATCGGTTTACCCTTCTTCCCCCGGAGCCGTTACGCTACGCTACTGATCAAATAGATTTTTTGTTCTTTTTAGGACAGAATGGGGTCCAAAACGAGACTCCCTCCTAGTCGTAGTACCAATAAGTGTCATCTACATCATAACGTTTGTAACCGGACTTTTCGGTAACGTCAGTACCTGTGTAGTCATAGCCAAAAATAAGTACCTGCATACAGCTACAAACTATTATTTGTTTAGTTTGGCCGTTTCGGATCTATTGTTGCTGATTTGTGGTCTCCCTCCTGAGATTTACGCCATTTGGTCGAGATATCCATATATTTTTGGTAAGTTTAAGAATTTCCTTTCGTAAAGACTGCAAGAATTTTTTTTTTATAAACTGATTACTCTTTGACTAATTTTTATTTTATGAATTTAACAATAATAAAGAAGGTAAACGGTTAAAATAAAATAAATAAATATATAATAATCAAACAAAAGAATTACAAAGCATAAAACAATTCTGCAAGAATTAGTTTTTTTTTGTTTTGACAAAAAAGCACAACTCTGAAGGAAAAGGGCTCTTTCGGCAAATTATACGACTGCACTTTTTTAATACCCTCTAAAAGCAGCAAAACAAGGTCGGTATTTAAATGAACGAGTATAATTTAAGCAAATGTATTGGGTCTTTTAAAATACATGCTGGTATAATTTAAAAGTAGCGTAAATTGAAGTGACTTTGGCCCTGGGGGTGAGATTGGCCAAACTCTGAAATAATTTAATTTTGTCACTGTGGCACTTTGATTCTGGGTTAAATTTACTAACTGATCTTGAATTGTAAAAATACATATAGAAATTTAATAATTCATTTTGACCTGTAGAAATACTGAAATTAGTTTAACAAGATTTGAAAAACAAAGTAGTACCTCTTAATAAACGTGACTGTATAAGTTGCTCTTAATAGATGCAACAATGTCAGTCGTACCCGGCACCTCCACCAAATGTCGGGACGGGGTTTATCCTCGCTCGAGTTTCCTAAATTTACTTTAGATTTCTCTAGAATGAAAATTAATTCAGTTTACTTGGATAATAAATTAAAATTACAAAGATGTTTTATATATTTATTTTGACAAAGACAAAATGATGCTAAATTACAAAAACCCAAAATTCTAATTTAAGTCAATCAAGTTCTTTACAAACGCGTTAGGAAATAATTCCCTTTTAAAAAAATTACCATTTCTACACTTTAATTGAACTACTAAAACTACGACCTTTATTTATACATTTTTAAAATAATGATTTCAGTTTTGCTTGAAGGAAAAGTAAGAGCGATACCCATTTGGGCATAAGGATGCTTTGCAACCGCGTTTATGAAACTTCTGTCTCTCCCGACTGAATGTCGTGCTTTTATACCCAAATACGGATGAGTTGGTGAGTTGCTCTCTTGCTCTTCCTTGAGTAAGGCTTTACAAATTTTCTCTCTGTCTATAGACCGCGAATACTTAGTTAAGTGAACCTTTTTTTATACTTATCTTTCCTAACTCTCGGCAGTTTCTTACATTGTTGCATGTATTAAGAGCAGCTTATACAGTTCCGTTTATTAAGAGTAACTACTTTGTTTTTCAAATCCTGTTAAACTAATTTCAGTATTTTTACAGTTCAAAATGAAATTTCTATATGTATTTTTACAATTCAAGATCAGTTAGTAAATTTCTATATCCGACAATATCATGGTCAAGTAGGCTTTGAAAATAAAGATATTCGACCGTTTTGCGCAAGTGTCTTGGATTGATATTATTCCTCACGCCATTTTTGTTTGTTTTGATTTTTGATTCCGAAAGTGATTTTTTTTTCGGTTTTTAATTTTACTCATTTTACTCACAGTATACACACTATAGTGTACTGTGAGTTTACTTTATCTTCTATATTTATGGCACGCATTTATACAAAATAAAGGTATACATCTAAAAATCTAAAATATCTGCCTTGGCACTTTCACATCTTATTAATTTTTTGATCAATAAAATGCGATTAAAACGCCATAAGATTACATTTTTATTTTAAGCGGCCACATATTACTTTCCTCACTAAGGGAAGTAATGTAATCATCTAAAAATTTTCATGATCCTCCACGAATTTTGGGGTTCCGAATAGTGATTTTGTCTGTCGGTCTATCGGTCAGTCTGTCGGTCGGTCGATCTGTCTGTCGCCTACTTTAACTCAAAAACCCCATCACTAATAACAAAAAAAATTTACATAGTGGTTACTTGTGTTGACGCGCAGACCCCTATGGTTTTTGAGCATTCTCGTATTAGACCCTTCGGAGCTACCCCCAAAAAACTTCATCCCTAAAAATTTTTTTTTTCTTACAGTGTGATACCTCTTTGGAAAGCTTATAGAAATCGTAGTTGAATGGCGCCTAAATTTTTGATTACATATATACATATCACATAAAAAATGCAAATAACTCTTGAAAAATTCAATTTTCTGTGTCATATATCTCGAGTTATGGAACGAAATGTTAAATAAAAAGTATCTTAAGTAAGTTAAGGTCCAAGTCACACCCTATTGTCTTATCAAATTTCATACAAATCGGTTTAGCCGTTTTTGCGTGATTAAGGTACAAAAATCTTATATATACGAGTATATATATACAGGGTGGATTCTTTAAACGGAACGGTGCAGTGCTTCTAGCGGGTCAGAATTTGGTTGAATAAAAAAAATCCAAAAACACATCAACTAAGATTTTTAATTTCCTTTCATAAACAACCATTGTCCAATATTTGTCAAAGCTTGTATAAAATATATACACAATTTGCACTAAATTTGTGCACATAAGCTGTAAAAATTGGTTCAAAAATTGTTTAAAAAAAGTGTACAGGATTGGAGTAAACCTTTTTGCACAGCGTTGTAGAAAAAAAAGTTCCAGAATTTGTTTTAAAAAAAAATCGCATGAATACTTGGATTTTTCCTATGTCATTTAGTTTACGAAGTATGGCAAAAAAATATTTTGTTTAAATAGGACACCCTGTATATTTTGCAATTTTTGAAATCTGCAAACCATTCTCTCTTCAGCAATACCACAAAGTAGGATCTATCTTTTACGATAATCAAAATATTTTTATCTAAATCTGTATGGAAAACTTCGATATTCATTCAAATATCTCCCGTAAAACAGGGCATAAACAACAATTCCATGCAAGTTTAAATGCCTCTATCTTGGAAACCATAAAGGATAGAGTATTAGTGTGTGGTATTGTTAAAAACATAATTTATTTCACAATTCAAAAATTTCAAACTATACAAAGTGTCCAATTTAAAAAAAAATATATTTTTTTGCCATACCTCGTAAACAAAACGACATAAAAAAATCCAAGATAGCATGATTAAAGAAAATTAAAAATCTCAGTTGACGTGTTTTGGATTTTTTTTATAAAACCAAATTCTAACCCGCTAGAAGCACCGTTCCGTTTAAAGAATCCAGCCTGTATATATATATCGCACATGTAAAACGAAATGTTTTTAGAAACAATAAATTCTATACGAGTATATAAAAAATGTATTGGGAAAGTCCGTTTACTCGAAAGAAATTCTGGATACATCCTGGAAAAGTCTGAAAACCCCGTAAAGGTCTGGATACACCCTGGAATGTCTGGATACACCCAGAAAAAGTCCGGAGACGCCCTGGAGAAGTCTGGAAACACCCAGAAAACGTCAGGATACACTCTGAGAAAGTCTGGTGAGACCCTGGAAAAGTCTGGATACACCCTGGAAAGTCTGGATATATCCAGGAAAACTGTGGATACATCCTAGAAAATTTTGGATAAACCCTGGAAAAGTTTGGAAAGACTCTTTAAAAGCATGGAAAGACCCTGGAAAAGTCTGGATATACTCTGGAAAAGTCTGGAAAGAACCAGGAAAAGTCTGGATATACTTGGAAAAGTCTGGGAAGACTCATAAAAGTCTGAATACACTTTGGAGAAGTCTGGAAAGACCCTGAAAAAGTCTGGGTACCCTCTGGAAAAGTCTGGAAAGACACTAGAAAACTCTGGGTACACTCTGGAGAAGTCTGGAAAGACCTTGACAAAGTCTATAAAGACCCTGGGAAAGTCTGGATACATTCTGGAAAAGTCTGGAAAGACCTTGGAAAAGTCTGGATACACTCTGGAAAAGTCTGGAAAGACCCTGAAAAAATCTGGAAGCATATGTAAAGACTTTGGAAAAGTCTGGATAAACTCTGGAAAAGTCTAGAAAGACCCTTGAAAAGTATGGATATACTCTGGAAAAGTCTGGAAAGACCGTGGATGTCTGAAAACACGCTGGAAAAGTCTGGAAAGACCGTGAAAAAGACCAGATACACAAAAGTCTTGTAAAAGTCTGGATACACTCTGAAATAGTCTGGAAAGACCCTAGAAAAGTCTGGATACACTCTGGAAAAGTTTGTAAAGATCCTGGAAAAGTCTGGATACACTCTGAAAAAGTCTGAAAAGACCCTGGAAAAGTTGGGATACACTCTGAAAAAGTCTGGAAAAACCCTCGAAAAGTCTAGATACACTCTGAAAAAACCCGAATACACTGTAAAAATGTCCGAGTACACCACGGAAAAGTCTAAATAATCAACAGTGTGGATACACCCAAGAAAAGTCTAGATATACCCTGGAAAAGTCTGACCGACCCAATCTAACCCATATATGAGTAGTGGTTTTTTATATATGTTCTTTTGAGCGAGGGAACTTTTAAAACTACTTGGTTTTTAAAAAGTAAACACTACTGTCAACGTGAAACGTGACATTCAGATGCCATCGGCCATCGCAGTGAAGGGCATCGCGCATGCGTAAAACGGCTAAAATTTCACAAATATTCATAGTCTCCTGGATTTAGATCATTATTCTTGCTTACAAAAATTTTCACGGCGATGCATTGCAATGCCGTGTATATTAGATTTATAAGTATATGCTACTCTAGTGGCGGTCCCAGCCATTTGAAAAGGGGGGGGGGCGGTTTCTATACGAAGAAAAACTAGAATAAAAGCATAGCTTTTATGGAGGAACATATCAATATATGCCAACAAAACTTAGTAACTACAAGCGCGGATTTCGTCTCATATCTAAGGGGGGAGGGGGGGTACTCAGAGTTTAAGTAATTTATTTTGTACATTTTTTATTTTAAAAAAGTTTAAATGCGCTGAATATTTGAGAAAATGACATTAAAAATACATTTTTTGACTCAAATTAAACCAAAATGCATTTTTTTAAATTTAAAATTAAACTAAAATTGTAAATATATGAATAGTTTCAAAGCGCAGCAGGCGAAAATTTTTAAGAAAGTGACACTACAAATGCCATTGTTAACTCAAAATTAAACTAATACCGTAAATATCAAAGGCGTTATAGCGCCGCAATTTATACTACTTTTGATTTTCTAAATATTTTCGTAAAAATTAAATTCAGGGTTGGGGGGGGGGTTCATTACCGCCCTACCACCCTGAAATCCGCGCTTGAGTAACTACCTATAATTTTTTCAGTTATAAAAAATATAGATAACAAACAAACCACAAACCAAACCTAATAGCTAAATACTTTTATATCTCAATATAAGATGCCTATCTCAAAGAAAAGTTCGTTTCCAGTTTTTTTGGGCAAACCGGTAAACGACTCGCTCAATGTTGATTTCAATATGTCTGTTGATATGCAGCAATGCTAAGCCCGTCAGACGAATTTTCGTCATAGTGTTTTTAAGTACTTCTATTTTCAATCTTCAACGGAAAAATATCGCCACACTTGTCCAATGCATCGAAAATGTTATCATATATGTTTTGATTTAGGCTTTTGCCTACTTCTGACCAATATTGTTTCCAATTACTGAATCAAACAGTTTATAGTGTTTGGAAACGACATTAGTTAATTTTGTCGTGATTTCGGCTTCACGTTGTACAAAGCGGCATGAATATGTTCAGGTCGAAAATACTTATGCCTGTATGCACCATTTTCACATATTTTCGTAATTAGCTAATCACGGCTAAATAGTCAGTACTATGCACCAAAGGATTTTGCACTCAAAAAGAGCTGGCAACGTCGCAAATTTCCTGGGTTTTTATATTAAATAAATTATTTCGTGCCCATTAGAGGAACAACTGATTTTTAGGGGTAACTGGATTGTTCCTGAAAAACTACAAAAATGTGAGAACCTAAAGTACAGTTTAGTACTGTATTAGTATTTAGCTTGTAAAATCCATTACCAAAGGGAAAGTGCCATCCCTGCTGAAATTTTCCCCTCAAATCTCATCCAGACCGGAGAAGTTTTTATCATGTTTTTATAAAACAAAATTATGATTGTTTTCCACAAACCAAAACTACACGTTTTTTGCACTCGACGCGCGTTTCGCTAACAACGTTAGCATCATCAGGAGACGATAAACAATGTAATTAATTGTTGTAAACGCGCGTCGAGTGCAAAAAACGTGTAGTTTTGGTTTGTGGAAAACAATCAGAATTTTGTTTTAGTGCAACCAAAGGTTCCAAATTCCCAACATAGATGTTTTTATAAGTTCTAGAGGATTCAATGAGAAGGCCATATATTTTTTCCTATAATATTTTATAATCTTCTAGAAGCAGATAATATAATATAATTTATAAGATTGGATAAGACTAATTACTTTTATAATCAGGGAAGTTTTATAAGACAGAAGTCTAGGAAATTTTATCAGTTTTTATAAGAGTATGTGTGTTTGTATGGGGTATTGAGGATGTTTGAGGAGATTCTATCAGTATCGTGATTATAGAAAATCCTACGAGGAATGATTTTAGAGAAGTTTCTATGGGTTCTTGTGGGCTAAGTTTCTAGGATATTTTTTATGTGTTCTTATGGGAT
This sequence comes from Oxystoma pomonae, assembly GCA_963921995.1. Classification (NCBI taxonomy): domain Eukaryota; kingdom Metazoa; phylum Arthropoda; class Insecta; order Coleoptera; family Brentidae; genus Oxystoma; species Oxystoma pomonae. The sequence goes on from OY998172.1 coordinate 43,376,250, forward strand.
CGGTTTCTAGAATATTTGATAAGATAAGATAGGAGTTCCTATAAGCAATGATTTTGGAGAAGTTTCTATGGGTTTTTTTGGGACCGATTTCTAGAAGATTTGAGGAGCTTCTATCCTTATGGTGATTTTAGAAGATCCTATGGGGGAGGAGATTGTATCGGGTTTTTGGTAGAAATAGGATCTTCTAAAATGACCATAAGGATAAAAGCTCCTCAAATTTTCTAGAAATCCATCTCATAAGAACTCATATAAACTTCTCCAAAATCATAGACCCATAGACCTGATAAAATCTTCTAGGATCTCATCGAAATCTGTTCCAAAACCAAGCCAAAACCCGATAAAATCTCCTCGCTCATAGGATCTTCTAAAATTATCATAACGATAAAAGCTCCTTAAATCTTCTAGAAACCAATCCCATAAGAACTCATACAATCTTCTCCAAAATCACAGACCCATAGACCTAATAAAATATCCTAGGATCTTCTCGAAATCTTTTCCAAAACCGACCCAAAACCCGATAAAATCTCCTCCCCTATAGGATCTTCTAAAATCACCATAACGATAAAACCTCCTCAAATCTTCTAGAAACCAATCCCATAACAACTCATATAATCTCCTCCAAAATCATAGACCCATAGACCTAATGAAATATCCTAGTATCTCATCGAAATCTGTTCCAAAACCGACCCAAAACCCGATAAAATCTCCTCTCCCATGGGATCTTATAAAATAACCATAATGATAAAAGCTCCTCAAATATTCTAGAAACCAATCCCTTAAGGACTTATCCAAAATCATAGACCCATAGAACTGATAAAATCTTCTAGGATCTCATCGAAATCTATTCCAAAACCAAATCCCGATAAAAAGTCATACAAGAATTCTATAATTTTTTTTATGAGATTCGACGGAAAAATAGAGCATGTTAGTAGATGCGTGATACCTCTATACTGTGGATTTCGAATAAAATGCGTACAATCTGGGGAACTGTTTTCAGCAACACACAGATTTTTTTGCAAAATTTTACGTCATTGAATTTGTTTTCCATGGCAACGTCGAGACTTTATTTATGTTTATCCACAGTGGGACACCAGAGATTTTTTAGCACCGGCACCGGGTCAAAAATTTAGTGTAGGTTACTTATTTTGACTTTTCGCGTTCTGCGCCGCTAAAAAACCAAATAAAATACTAAAATAAAAGAAAACCATTTATTGCAAAATTACCTACTAAAAAAAAACGCTACCTAACGACGTATTAAAGTAACTGGGTGTAATGTTTAAGGTTGCATTTACAGGTGCATTTATAATTGAATTGGAAACACTCCCGCTAACTGATACCGACAACAGTTTAACTTAAAAGCATGCAGATTTAAAAATCGGCTACTGGCGCTAGACGAAATAATCGTATTATCTTTTAAACAGGAGCGTTAACGACTAGCAAGAGTCTTTCCAACCTCTAAATGGAGCCTTACTGACCTGTTTTGTTAGTACTCAAGTATCCGTGTGTTTTTGAAACTGAGGTTCTAAAATCTATCCTTTGCGCTCCAAGATTTCACTAGTACAATTGCACATAACTATGTCGCAATAATTTAAATTTTAAAAAAAATGGTTGAATCAAAATGAAAACAAAATTATGTGGGGTTATGAACGCCGAATGTTTCTATGCAAATTCCTAGTAATCCCAGCGAGCCAGTAAAGTTCTCTTGGTTCTTTGATAAACTGGGGGTAATGCCCGCGCAGCGCTAGGTCTTTTTCGGCGGGCGACCGCACACGCGGAGTGTTTTCATATTTGTTTTAGAACAATGTTTTTGAAAACACATTTTTGAAAGATAAACATAACCTCGAACAGTTTTCTATCAGAAAACGTAAAAATACTTTTCTGTCCCACTGCGGCCCGATTTAAAGTTTGTTGACCAAACACCTGCAGTTACCATGGAATCGTATAAATTCTGCGGTCTATCGGTCAACACTTGAACTACATGTGTCTCCCAAATTCAATAAGGTGTAATTGATTGATCGGTTGTTTTTTCCGGAGTGCACAGGCTTTTAGAAAAAAGGAAACTTAGTTTTTATTTTCGCCCAAGCAAATTGTGAGTATTTCTCTATTTTTTTTTGTAAATCGGGTTTGTTCTAAACCGCAATATTTTGAGGCTTTTGGGATAGATGACAGCACCAGAGCTTTTATTTTGAAGAAAAAAATAATTGGCAATTTTGAAAAATCCTTCAGATATTTTTGTTAAGCATTTAAAAATGATCACCCCTGCAAAATTTCAGCTAATTCTGATGTTTAGTTTTCCCTGTGCACTCTGGCAAAAGATTAAAGAATTAAAGAACAAAGCGTTGCTAGTTGTGCTTTTTTTTAGTTAAAATCTGGGGAGAAACTATAGCCTTAAATACACATTTGTAATAATGTCATTCTGGTATAAATTTGACTATAAGATGAGTGACTGATTTCCCAGATGCATGATTTCCAATAATTACTTTTATGCTGGGTTTATACAGCAAAATAAAATATAAGATAACAAATAAGAACACATTACCTCAATAAATAACTAGCCGTATTTATCTGGTCCTTAATTCCAGGCCATCGGGCGATTAACGTTAATTGCCGATTAGGAGAAAAAGACGCTTGGTGCATAATAAAAATATTATGTAATCCCGGTTAAAGTCTTAATCAGAGAAATTTAACAATGGTGATTTGAAGCTTGATTTTATGTCCGAAATGATTTTGTCTAAAACTTGTTTATAAATTGAAACTCTATAATAGTGTTCTGTATTTCTGATGTCGTGGTTTTTGTCTGTTTCAAACTGTCCCAAAATACTGTGGAGGGATTCTAGAATGTCTTGTCTGGCGATCACCCCCCCCCTTCGGTAAACTGAAAGTCACAACGAGATAAAAAGTAACTTCCATGTTCTGCATATTGCCATGCACAAAGTTTCCTACTTTTTACGTAAATAATATGTTATTAAAATAACGGAAATAATACATGGCAACAAAAATTGGGAAACGGCAGATATCGATTAACTAGTAACTAGAAAGTAAATCGAAAGGTAAAATTGGGGTATATTTTTTACATAATATTTATATCTCTTACAAGTAACTGTTATACATAAATTTATAACATAAATGTTATACAAATATTACGTATTGGAATGTAACATTATGTAAAATTTAAGTCATATTGTGTATTTTATATACTTCTTATGTCACAACAAGATAAAAGTAACTTCTATGTTCTGCATAACGCCATGCGCAAAGGTCCCTTTTTATCACGTAAATATAATGTAATTAAACAAACATAAGTTATGTTATGTAAATATTACGTTAATTTTATAAAAACTATTTTATGTAAATTTTTTTACTTTAGATTTACGTAAATGCTATGTTAATGTAACATATGTGTTTGCTGGGTAATAATGGCTACCTAATATACTTAATTTGACAACACGTCGTTTTAAAAGGAGGTTATTGTTAGGAGGTTCCAGTCCAGGAAATTATGTCCCTTTTGCGAAAAAAGCAGGTTGCCAAAGTTAAAAAAATGTTTTTTTTTGTTGTTTTAGGTGAAACATTTTGTGTAATGCAAGGATTTTTTGCGGAAACCTCAGCGAACGCTACGGTTTTGACCATAACTGCTTTTACCGTGGAACGATATATAGCTATATGTCATCCCTTTCTGTCGCACACTATGTCAAAGCTTAGTAGAGCTGTAAGGTAAGTTAAGTACTTATGCAATTGTATATTAAAAATCAAGGTTTGAAAATGACTCTTTGCACACGAGTGATACATGTTGGTGGACTTAGCCGGAAGACGAGGTCCACAAGTCAAACAAGTTTGCAGAGAGGTTCTCAAACGAGTTTTTTATCATATTTTTTTACAAACTGCAAATAAAACAAAAAAAAATGGTGCTTGAAAGCACGGATATTCCACCATACAATCAATTATATTATGTTGAAATGAAATGAAAATATTTCGAAAACTGTAGCTTTGAGAGATTTGAACCTTATAACAACATTTTTGGGCAATATTTACGAAAACCAAAATCTGAAAACCCCATATCAATAGCTGCTTTACTTCTAAAGTTATGATTTTTTTAAATATATTTTAACGTTTTTTCAAATAACTCAAAAACTAAAGATCCCACGAATTTTGACTTTATAACAAAATTTGTAGCTCATATTCATGGAAACTTTAGTCTGAAAACCTTATATCGCTACTTGCTATTGTTCCAAAGTTACAAGTTTTTTAAATATTTTATCCCCCTTTTCCCCCTTTCAACCGCCCACCACCCTACCCAAAAGTTAATCAGTTCATGGCCAGCTGGTAAGGGATTTTTGTACCAAATTTCGTTAAAATCAATTAAAGCGTTCTTGAGTTATCGTGTATACAGACAGACAGCAGACAACAGACCTTTTTTACATTATTGATAAAATTAAGAAAAGTCAAAATTCTACGTTTTTAATAGTCCGCTATACCATATTGGTATGGTAAGTAATTGTTTTAACATGTCAATTTTTTTTAAACTTAAACTTAAATCAAATAAATAAAAACTATATATTTTTATTATCGTTAATGAAGCATAAATTACATTATAGGCTCAATCGAGCTACACCCTCCTCAATAAAAGTCAATTTGGATATTGTAAAATTTATGTACTAATTATGTACTCATTTGGTCCCCTTTTAAAAAAATTTGTACTTAATGAAATACGGAGTTATTCGCCCTTAAAAGTGGGGGGGGGGGTGTGTCTTGGCGCTAAGCTGCAACCCCCCATGCTTAAAGGACAAATTTAATGAAAGTTGATATGTCATAATTTTGTACTAATTATGTACTATTAAAGAAGCTTACTTTTAGTTTACAAAAACCATCCAAGATTTTTGTTGGTTTGTTATGGGGTGTGTAGCTTGATATCAAGGTACACCCCCTATGCTTAGGAAAGAGATTCGACCAAAAGTGACTATGCCAGAATATGTTACTAATTATGTACTAATTTCGTCCCTTCAAAAAAACTGCCTAGGAAAGAGATTTGAAAAAATATAATTATGCCCTAAATGGTTACTAATTATGTACTAATTTCGTTCCCTTCTAGAAAATTGCCTACTCTCAAGATAACTTCATCCTTTTTGCTTTTATGGGGTGTGTAGCTTGATATTAAGGTACACACCCCTCTGACTAGGAAAGATATTTCAAAAAAATAAAATATACCATAATTTTCTATGAATTAAGTAGTAATTTCTTCCCCTTGTAAAAAATTGCCTACTCTCAAGATAACTTAATTTTTTTTTGTTGTTATGGGGTGTGTAGCTTGATATCAAGGCACACACTCGAGCATACACCCCATATAAACAAAAAAATTAAGTTAACTTTCCTAGGCAGAGGGGTGTGTGCCTTGATATCAAGCTACACACCCCATAAAAACAAAAAAAAAAGATATCTTGAAAGTAGGCAATTTTTTAGAAGGTTACAAAATATTTTACAGCCCCATAATGTCTCAAAACCATCGTCTAAATAGGCTATCGGAAAGCTAAATAGTTCACTGCACTAAAAAATAAGTGCAATATAATTGAAATCAAAAAAATTTTTAGCCCCCTAACCTAGGGGCCTTGTTAACAGCCACGAAATTTTTTTCGGTACAGTAGACTTTGACTGTGATTCAGATATGCAGGTGTATTAGTATGGAAGGTATAAACGATAGTTTAAAAACACATTTTGGAACCTGTTGCCCCCTAGGGGCCAAATATGTCAATTTTTTGACACACGAGGATATTTTGCCAGAAGGCCAACATATGTGCCAAATTTGATTGCTCTAACTTAATTGGCACCCTAACCCCTAAATCTTTTAACTGCAGCATTTTTGGGGCTGTTAACAGATTAGATAGTGTTGGTGGGTCCATCAGTAATCGATTAAAATAGGTTTAATAAAATCTTCATTAAAATACGCTATGCCCCCTAAGTATAGCCTACACTATGATCATTTCTATAGACACTATATTTTTATTTAAAAAAAATGTTTAAGTGTGCTGAAAATTTTTGAGAAAATTACATTAAAATGCAATGTATGAGTCAAATAAAACTAAAAATTTTTAGGAAAATTGCACTGAAAAATTTATTTTTTTACTTAAAATTAAACTAAAATTGTAAATATAACAATGGTTTCAAAGCGCAGCAGCTGAAAATTTTTAGGAAAATGACACTACAAGTGTCATTTTTAACACAAAATAAACTTAATACCGTAAATATCAAAGGTGTTATTGCGTCTCAATTTAGGCCTTACTTTTAATTTTGTAAATGTTTTCGTAAAAAATTTAAATCCAGGGTGGGATGGGATAATTACCCCCCTACTCCCCTTTCAGTTATAAAAATCATAGATAACAAACAAACCACAAACCAAACTTCTGACCAATATTGTTTTCTAATACCGTTGTATGAACAGCTTATGTTCATACAACGCTAATACTGACTTCTTCCATTAAAAGTTGAAGAATTTGTGTTTTGGATTAATCAAACAGTTTATAGTATTTGGAAACGACAATAATTAATTTTGCCTTGTTTTGGCTTCACCTTGTATAAAACTTGGTATGAATATGATCAGGTCAAAAATACTTAAGTCTCGTTATTGAACCTTGATTTTATGTCCAAAATGATTTTCTCTAAAACTTGTTTATAAATAGATAAACTCTATAATACTGTGCTTCACTTCTATATTTCCAATATCGTGGTTTTTGCGGTAAGTACACTATCGGCATCATAAAAGTGGTACGTGATAAACATAGGTATTTTTTAAATTGTATGGTTAACTATCGGATTATATTTCAAAAATAATTTTTATATTACAATAATACGCTAACGAATAAAACAACTGTAACAAAAATTAAAAAACCCAACTGTAACGAAAATTATAAAACAATAGAAACAAATTAATAGGTATATAAATTTTATTATCTAGTCATTGCGCCATTCACCTCAATTATACTGTTTAATCTTCTTGGTAGAGAATCAGCCAAAATTTCAAAAAGGTTTTCATTTTTACCAATCACTTCTTCATAAGCATTGACTATTAACTGGACCAAGTGATGTTGATTTCCCGCACAATATTAAAGTTTTCCAGCTTGGATTGGCGTCTGGGGTTTTCGCAGACCAAGGAGGAACTCCAATATTTTGCTCCCGAAACCAAGTTTGGCAAAGTCTGGCCGTATGAGCAGGGCAGTTGTCTTGTTGAAAAATAAACTGGTCTTGATAAAGTTCTGTGACGGCTGGAAGCATGGTGTTCTCTAAAATGTCCACGTAAAGCTGTGCTGTGAGCCTTCCATTGATTCGAAATAGAGCACTATGACCTCTAGCAGAAATCCAACCCCACATATTTACCGAAAATCTTCCAGCGCGATCGTTGTTACCAGCAATATATCTTTCCTCATCGCGCGTTCTTGGTAGACGATACACCCGAATTTGATTTCTGTCACTACAGGACTGGAAAACTTTTTCATCGGAAAATATTACCTTTCGCCAAAGCTCTGGTTCCTTTAGAGAGTAATTAAGGGCAAAAAGTAACCTGGCCTGTTTTTTTCCTTCGTAAGTTTAATTTTTTAGCAGCTACTATCTTAAATTAGAGCCTTTCCTTACGCGATTTCGTGCCACTCTTACACATCCTGGAAATTGAGTTAATCTCTTTGCCTGGGCAACAGATGCAAAAGGGTTTTCTTCCATAAAAGTGATAAGGTCATTATGTTGTTCATCAGTCCCTTGTTTTCTCTCTATTTCTCTCTATTTTTTTGGGTTTTGGGTTTTATAATCGTGGTTTTACTGCGTCCATAATGTTTAGCCACGTCCCTAATTGACCATCCTAGTTGTAGTTTTGTCAGGAGTTGGGCTTTATCGAATAAAGAAATTTGTGTAGGCATTTTTTATTTATTTGTCAGACTGAAATACAAGTACACTATCGGCATCATAAAAGTGGTACGTGATAAACATAGGTATTTTTTAAATTGTATGGTTAACTATCGGATTATATTTCAAAAATAATTTTTATATTACAATAATACGCTAACGAATAAAACAACTGTAACAAAAATTAAAAAACCCAACTGTAACGAAAATTATAAAACAATAGAAACAAATTAATAGGTATATAAATTTTATTATCTAGTCATTGCGCCATTCACCTCAATTATACTGTTTAATCTTCTTGGTAGAGAATCAGCCAAAATTTCAAAAAGGTTTTCATTTTTACCAATCACTTCTTCATAAGCATTGACTATTAACTGGACCAAGTGATGTTGATTTCCCGCACAATATTAAAGTTTTCCAGCTTGGATTGGCGTCTGGGGTTTTCGCAGACCAAGGAGGAACTCCAATATTTTGCTCCCGAAACCAAGTTTGGCAAAGTCTGGCCGTATGAGCAGGGCAGTTGTCTTGTTGAAAAATAAACTGGTCTTGATAAAGTTCTGTGACGGCTGGAAGCATGGTGTTCTCTAAAATGTCCACGTAAAGCTGTGCTGTGAGCCTTCCATTGATTCGAAATAGAGCACTATGACCTCTAGCAGAAATCCAACCCCACATATTTACCGAAAATCTTCCAGCGCGATCGTTGTTACCAGCAATATATCTTTCCTCATCGCGCGTTCTTGGTAGACGATACACCCGAATTTGATTTCTGTCACTACAGGACTGGAAAACTTTTTCATCGGAAAATATTACCTTTCGCCAAAGCTCTGGTTCCTTTAGAGAGTAATTAAGGGCAAAAAGTAACCTGGCCTGTTTTTTTCCTTCGTAAGTTTAATTTTTTAGCAGCTACTATCTTAAATTAGAGCCTTTCCTTACGCGATTTCGTGCCACTCTTACACATCCTGGAAATTGAGTTAATCTCTTTGCCTGGGCAACAGATGCAAAAGGGTTTTCTTCCATAAAAGTGATAAGGTCATTATGTTGTTCATCAGTCCCTTGTTTTCTCTCTATTTCTCTCTATTTTTTTGGGTTTTGGGTTTTATAATCGTGGTTTTACTGCGTCCATAATGTTTAGCCACGTCCCTAATTGACCATCCTAGTTGTAGTTTTGTCAGGAGTTGGGCTTTATCGAATAAAGAAATTTGTGTAGGCATTTTTTATTTATTTGTCAGACTGAAATACAGAATGACATACTTTGACAGTGTAAGAAAAATACAATAATGGGTGACTCTGTTTGTAAAAATAGACCAAGGTATTACAACAAAAACTATTGTGTATCACTTTTATGATGCCGATGTGTTGTGTCTGTCCCAAAATACTGTGGAGGGTTTCTATAATGTCTTTAAAAGCGCTTATTTATTACTTCCATAACATATTAAAGTTTTGCTTTTAAAGTCAAATCATATTTTTCTTTGTAACTAATTTTAAACGTTTATCTTTTAGTGCAAAAAATATATTGCCAAGAATTTTCTCGAAATTGAGAACGAAAAAGTTTGTGCTGTGTAAGCGGTAAAATATATTTTTAAAATAAGGCTTCTTTGTAAACTGAGTAAATAATATCATGTATTCCATAACGATAACATCTTAACTTAACGACGACAGAAGAAACTTTAAAAATAAAGTTTGTGTCTGGCTTGTACCCTAAGGAGCCAACCTACGTATGTATATCTTTAAAAAAATAACTACTTATTTGTTTTTGATAGAGCAAAGCTGACACTCGTTTTGCAGCAAAAACTACTGTAGAGCAAAACAGTAAATTGGCCGAAAGTAGTCCCAATGGAACCCTCTGTTGTCAATATATATTCAATATTCAATAAATTTAAGTAACAAGTGTTTTTTAATAAGAAGCTTTTATAAAAGGCAGTAAAAAGTTACAAAAACATTTTTGCTTTCTGATACCATAATATAAGCGGTCGGCGATAATTAAAAATTGGGTGGTTTTGAGGTTAGTAAGTACTAAACTCGGTACCAAACTTGTGATGAGCCTCTTTTTACACAGTAAAAAATAGACATTTTGATTCATCCAAAAGCCTTTGTGAAAAAATATCTCACTGAAAATTGAATGCAAGTCACTCCAAATAATGTAAGGCAAGGAGGATTGTGTGGAAAGTTTATGACATTGACAAGTTCAAATATTTTGTCAATGGTATTCACACAAATTCAGTTTCAATGTCAAAAAATTTCACTCAATTTTTCGTGGACTTGTTTTAACGAAATTTTGTGTCAAACGATGTTTAGTTAACATACACTATTGTGACTGACTTTCACTCTATTTTTAGAGACATTTTTTCACTCATTGACAAGGTTAAAATTCAAAATTAAATTTGCGCCCATAATTTTTATTTTTCCTAATATTGTATTGTTGCCGGAACTAAAGACATACCAAATTTTAAGTTAATCGGTTATGAAGAAGTTTGTCAAAATTGACTTGCAAGATTTGTACCAAATATACAAGCATACAATCAAACACGTGTGACTTAAAGCACAAGCTTGTAAATAATATAGCATGGCTTTTTTGGTTACCGATGCAAAAAAACTTTTTTTTTGATCACGGGTTCAATAAAAGATTTCTGTCCATTTTCTACCCAAAATTAAAGAGAAATAGCGGAATATAGTAATATTGAAAAAATATAATTATTCTTGCCTAAAAATTAAGTCATTTCTGCCAGTTTTCACCAAGTATTTACGAAAAAATCAATTAAAAACATTGTCAAAATATCAAACTGTGAACGTCACCGAGTAAAAAGGCACATCGCTAAGGAAACCCCATTGTTATTTTATTTACCAGCCGCCTTCATTTATAGTGTAAAGATGGTGTGTTGCAAGACGTGCTCTTCGTTCGAGACTTTTAAAAGTATTTTCCTGTTTTTCTTGGATTTTTTGATAAAGGTATTAAAAAAATAGTGTTAACAACTCGCAGTTTTAAATACCTCGCTGTGTTCGTTATTTAAACCAACGCTTGTAAAAAAAGCACTATTTTAGCCATTTGTTGCTAAAACTACTATTGAAAGTTTAAGACAATGATGTATTTGATCGAAATGTCGTGTATAAATAAAATATAGACAATGAAAATTCGAAACACAGAGTTATGTTTCGAACTTTCATTGTCTATATTTTATTTATACACGACGTTTCAATTAGAGATTGTACTGATCGGAACGTCGTGTATAAATAAAATATAGACAATGGAAGTCCGAAACACAGACTTAATTTCAAACAAGAATATATTAGGGTGCAAGCGTTAAAGAAAATCCTACCAAAAAGAATTTTGTTTTTTAGTTAGTCTGTGCTAGAATATATTCAGGATTTAATAAAATCTAGTTAAGTAAATTAAAATAAAGGGGGGGAGAGGGCGGTAGGGGCGATCGCTCCCCCCTTTAAGCTGACACAACCTATATAGCTTAAGTTTAAAAAAATTTATGGCGCCGCCATAATGTCGTTGATTGTTATAACCGAGTACAACAAACCTATTATACTCGCGTTATAATTTTAGTTTAATTTTTGGAAAATTTTAGGCTTATACAGCAAAAAATTTTGCTTGTCATCTCGCTTGTGACCTCGCTTTTACAAATTGATTGTTACAATATTGAAAACATGTAAAAATGGCAATTTTAAAATTATTTTATTATTTATTTTTCCATGCATTTAAAACTATATAATTTTGGTAACAACTCAAGTAATACAGAGTGCTGTAAATAAGCTGGGATAACGTTTCCGCAGCAAAAAATATAACAATAATGCTTTTGCTGTCTTTTGCCATAACGTTTTGAAAATGTCGTCACAGCTATTTTGAGGAATATTTTTTGCCTGTGAAAACGTCTACGTCAGCTAAAAATACAGCATTTTTGCACATGAAAGCAATGCTGTTTCAAATTTAACTTCACTGACAAAAAATGTATCTAAAAATAGTCTGCCAACATAAAAGACTGAAGATGGAAGACAACTAAAATAAATATTAGTGATGTTTAAGAAACTCTCAATGAAAAATACGCATTTTGTGGACTTCCAAAGAGTCGTTTAATGACGAAACCTGTCATGATACCTCGTTAAACTGCACGCCCTTCAAAAATTTAAGATATTAAGGGTTTTATATCTCAAAATTTGTTTTTTTTTTATTTTAAGCCAGAATTAAAGGAACCATCATGTCTTGTATATTTAGTTAATTTTGAAAGATTTTCAGACTTATATTTGAGCATATTTATGTCAAAAATATTATTTTTTCACAAATTTTTAAGAGGTTATGTTTCGTCATAATATAAAACATGGCCGCTTGTCCGCCCATGCAACCAAGCATCTTTGCATTTTTTTAAAACAATAAATGTAAAACAAAAGCAAATCTTGGCGTTATTGCTGTGGGCTCACGGACTCAGCCTACCGATAGAGGGCGCTTATTCTCAAGTGCTAAATAGCATTGAAAGCAGCTGCATTTTAATAAACTTGCAGTACGATACAACAAATAACTGCCGTTGCCATCTTGGCATTTTTTTTCAGTTGTATTTTAAGAAAAAAAGTAAAGATTAAAACTATTTTGTTAGTTAAGTTTTAGCATATTTTTAGGTATAAATTTTACCTCTAAAAGTTGATTAGCTAGATGGCATAACTATAGAAGTTATTTTGAATGTAAATTTACTAGTCAGATTAAATGAAGCTATTTCGAAGCAAAAGGAGAGCTGTAATATCGTTTTTGCACCGTTGACTTGGCTTTAAAGTCTATATTGTCGAAGCTGTGTTACTTGGGAAATCTAGCCTTAAGGGTGAAATTGAATAAAAGACGCGCTTCGTCCAATTAGTTAATCTAAAAAACTGTTAATCAAATTTGTATCAAATTTTGCACATCGCAGGCTTCTGGTATTCCACACAGAACATTCGCGTGATTTTACGTAACCTAAATAAACACAAAATATATATAGTTTTTTGGAAAACTACGCGAATAATCTATGAGGGATAGCCTCCGCTGTGCAAAATTTTGTTAATTTTTGATGTGCGGTTTATTTGTTTAACTAAAGGAACTGTTTTAAGAGAAGGGAACCTCACTATATAGCATAACCACAATAAGGATTTTCGATTTAAGAATTGGTCCTGGTTCTGGTTGACATTATTTTGACATAAATTTTGACAGCGTTTCTAAAGATATCTTTGATTTTACTCAAAAAAAGACTATCTATAATTTTGCAAAATTTTAGGGGTTATGTTTACAAAGGGCCGAACCAACCTCCCAGGCTGGTTCTAAAATTTCATAACCGGGTTGCAGCTGTGACGTCATTGTTTTAAAACGAAAGGACCGGTTGCGGTTCTGGTTCAACCAGAACCAGGACCAATTGTAAAACGAAAATCCTTAATATAGCAACGTTTGTTTGAAAAATTAACATTTAAGTTATTTTATCCATCACTGACAAAGTCGCACTGAAAATGTCTGCCACATTGGTGACACCTTCAGAAATAAGGGTACTTTACTCACAAAGTTTCCAGCCACTATAATGTTAAGTAAACTGATATTCTGGGTTTTATTTATTTTCGTTTATGGTTGGAAGACAAACCAAGTGAATTTGAAATAAGAAATTCACTTAAAAATTGAAGTTTTACATCTAGAAAATAAAATCAAAATCCAGGGTTTCAGATACCTTAAACAGTGGTTGTCATATTGTGCAAAATAGCAATTTGCATTTTATGGAAATCATAGCCAAATGAAGAATATTGTAGAAATGAGATTTTGCAGACAAGCTTGAAATTTCACTTACAAATGCGCTACAGAGAGCTTTTTTAGAAAAACACTTTATTTAAAAAAAATAATAAATTCCAAAATTAAGATTTGGCACATTGGGCTCTGTAGCGCAATTAGGAGTCCCATAATTAGTATTTGTGAAAAATTTCAGCACACTAGCACTTTTTGTTTGGCCAGGATTTCCAGAATACGATTTGCCCTGGGGGTCCTGGCTCTTAAGACTAGATGCGCCCTTGTTTAAATATAGATTTTATTTTGTAGACACGCAACACTTACTAAATCGCCCCCCTCCTTGGCTGTGTCCGTCCCTGATTTATAACGACTTGAATTTATCCTTAAATTTCATAAATGGTATTGGGGGTGGGGGGTTTAGGGATAAATAATTAAAAAAAACTTAACTTGAAGTAAAAATGTTACCATAACCAGGCTTCTCGGGGGGGTTTTAACCCCAACCCCTCCCCCCCTCGGTGCGCCAGTGTGGTTTGGTTTTGTTGATTTTATTTGCTTTGTTTGGAGAAAGTAAGAATGTTTTTAACTGGAAAAAAAATCTCAAAAAAATATATTTTTGGGTAGTTAAACTAAATATTTTAGTTACTAGGAAAAGCCTTAGCAAACGGGGCAGTGGGTTTATAGGGAGTTACTGAAACACAATTAGCGAGCTAAATCAGCAATAGCAAAAAGTATTTCGTATACAACCGGGCGTTAAAATGCCTTTTACAGCCCGCGTTTTAGAGCTCACTTAACGCCCGCGGGCATTAAAGTGATTTTTTCTGAAATTTAAGAGTAATTTTGCTTTTTCCGTTTGGCTTGCATTTTGTTCGTTCAAACAAAGAGATCTTTTACCTTTTTTTTTTTTAGTTTTTTCATAGATGTAACAGCAATAAAAAGCAGGCTTTTGTTTTATTTTTTTCAATTTTTATTTCAAGCACAACAATAAACAAATTACTTAATTATAGAAAAAATCATTCCAACCTAAAATTAAATCGTTCTTCTAATAGTAGTCTTTAAAGGCGCAATTACACAGACGAACATGCTCAAACAAAAGCTCGTGCAAAAGATCTAAAATTTTTTGCGTGAACATTTTTCTGAGCTTTTCTTTGAACATTTTGTTCGAGTAAATTTTTGAGCAAATTATTGCTATCTATTTTGGAAACATATCAGTGATCAGTGATCTCAATTCTTTAAAAAAATGGAACACCAACTTTTATATAAAATTTTTGTGAAAAAAAGCCGACGGCAACCGAAACATTATTATTGGCTCTACTATCAGTTTTGTCACATGGATTACTTATAATATTTTTTTCTTAGGGTTTTTCCCGGATTTTTTTGCCCGGGGTTTTTTTTGGGATTTTCTTGCGAGTTTTTTTCCTAAAGTCAAAAAAAAAACCCAGAAAATTTTTTCTTTTCCAAAAAAATTAAAAATTAAGAAATTTTGAGTTTTTCAAATATCGGCAAAAAACTCAAAAATTGCACTTTTAAGCGGTAATCCGTGCCTCACGACTATGAGGAGTGGTGGGGAGGGGAATTTTTTTTAAACATATTTTTACTTTACCTTTAGCTTTTATTGCTGTTTTTTAATTCCTCACACCAGATTTACCTAGGTAGTATAAGGTCCCAAGGGTTGCTTAAAAAAGGAAAAGGTTCATGAAAATGCTGAAGATATAGATATTTATTGTCAATTTAATGTAATAATCAAGGTCGATTACTGACAACAATAACGATATGCATTTACACAGACAAACTTTCCTTTGATGTTGAAATGCCGATAACACGAGCCTCTTGAGCAAAATGTTCAAAGAAATGTTCGAGCAAAATCTCGTACAAAAAAAAAACACGTAAATTTTGGAGAGAATGTTGAGCAAAATTTGTTTGGAGAATTGGGGGTATAAAAATTTCTTTACAAATTCAAAATATATATTGTCATCAGAATTCATTGAACTTAACTGAAAATAGAAAGATAAAGTTTTGAAATAAGGTATTTTTAATCAAGTGCTTTCCGACGGAAAACCGATTTGATGCCGAAATTCACATTTTACCTCATAAACAACTTCGATTGATCTGATTTTTATAGGGGATATGCCAGTATACTTGTAACTTTTTTGGGGTTGTAAAAAAAACGAGAATAAAAAAAATAATAATTGGCACTTATTTATTGTTGTTGCCTGTAAAATATCGTGATAAAAATTTACGTTTCAAAGAATATACCTCTATTTTACTTTCTAGTTTAGTCTTTTACAATAATAATTAAGTCAAATTAAAAAACCTATATTATTAAATCTCAAATATATGAACAAAAGCACGTTCGGTTTAAATAATACCCGTTTGTTACCCACTTTTACAAGCCTACGAACCCGACCCTTGTTTAAAAAATATAATTTAGCATCAATTTAGTAAACTGTGTCGCCGATCAACACCGTACTCAACTAAAAAGCCAGTTAACTCCTACCGCCTCAATGCCCTTTAGCCTACTGTGGCTGCCATTTTTCTAACCAAATTGACAAATAAAACATGGATTTTCTGTCAGTTTGGTGTCAATATGGCACCGATCATAGGCCAAAGTATACTAAAACGAAAATTATTTAACTGGCTTTTTACTTGAGAACGGTGTTACGCCGATCTATCATCCCGCGTTTTGGATTTCGCAGGTAGTAGGCCGGCCACCCTTTTGAGTCGCACTGTTGCCCTTTGCATATTGTTGGTTCAGTGTCAGTAATCGACCTTGATTATTACATTAAATTGACAATAAATATCTATATCTTCAGCATTTTCATGAACCTTTTGCTTTTTTGAGCAACCCTTGGGACCTTAAACTAACTAGGTAAATCTGGTGTGAGGAATTAAAAAACAACAATAAAAGCTAAAGGTAAAGTAAAGTTACAAAAATATGTTTTAAAAAAATCCCCCTCCCCACCACTCCTCATAGTCGTGAGGCGCGGATTACCGCTTAAAAGTGCAATTTTTGAGTTTTTGGCGATATTCGAAAAACTCAAAATTTTTTTGGAAAAGAAAAATTTTACTGGGTTTTTTTTTGATTTTAGGAAAAAACCCTTGGAAAAAAAAAAACTCGCAAGAAAATCCCAAAAAAAAACCACGGGTAAAAAAATCCGGGAAAAACCCTAAGAAAAAAATATTATAAGTAACCCTAATCCATGTGACAAAACTGATAGTAGAGCCAATAATAATGTTTCGCTTGCCGTCGGCTTTTTTTCACAAAAATTTTAAATAAAAGTTGGTATTCCATTTTTTTAAAGAATTGAGATCACTGATCACTGATGTGAAATTTTATTTCTTCTCATCTTTAAAAATATGTTTCCAAAATAGATAGCAATAATTTGCTCAAAAATTTACCTGAACAAAATGTTCAAAGAAAAGCTCACAAAAATGTTCACGCAAAAAATTTTAGATCTTTTGCACGAGCTTTTATTTGAGCATGTTCGTCTGTGTAATTGCGCCTATAGATCGGCGACAGTCTACTAAATTACTGCGAAATTATATTTTTTAGACAAGGGTCCAGTTCTTAGGGTTGTAAAAGTGGGTAATAGACGGGTATTATTTAGACAGACCGTGTTTTTGTTCATATATTTGAGATTAAATAAAATGTATATAGGTTTTTTAATTTGACTTAATTATTATTGTAAAAGAATAAACTAGGAAGTAAAATAAAGGGATATTCTTTTAAACGTAAATTTTTATCATTATATTTTACAGGCAACAACAATAAATAAGTGCCAATTATTATTTTTTTTATTCTCGTTTTTTTTTACAACCCCAAAAAAGTTACAAGTATACTGGCATATCCCCTATAAAAATCAGATCAATCGAAGTTGCTTATGAGGTAAAATGTGAATTTCGGCATCAAATCGTTTTTCCGTCGGAAAGCACTTGATTAAAAATACCTTATTTCAAAACTTTGTTTTTCTATTTTCAGTTAAGTTCAATGAATTCCGATAACAATATGTATTTTGAATTTGTAAAGAAATTTTTATACCCCCAATTCTTCAAACAAATTTTGCTCAATATTCTCTCCAAAATTTACGTGTGTTTTTTTGTACGAGATTTTGCTCGAACATTTCTTTGAACATTTTGCTCAAGAGGCTCGTGTAAATGTTTGTCGGCATTTCTATATCAAAGGAAAGTTTGTCTGTGTAAATGCGCCTTAACATACTGTAATAGCTCCAAAGGGAAGACAGTTTGTTCCGTTTCGCCTTTTTCGCCGAAGTATGCCAGTAAAGTGTCTTCTTTTAGGTTTAGGTATCCACTTTCAGCAATATTCTTCTCTGAACGCCACAAAAAATAGTCCTTATATACCTTTTCGTAAAGTTTCCTGGATTTCGCGGGGAAAAGGTCCTTCTTTGCCTCTTCGGCGGCATCCAGGATTCCCCTGGGGAGACTTGGTGAACTCTGTTTCTCGATATCCATTGAAATCGTGAAAACAATGCAGTTTGTATAAAAATTTAGAAGAAACTTTTCAAGTGACGCTCAGAATCGACTGGCCGGGCCGCCCTCTTACTGACAGTCATTCGTGTGTTGTCAAAATATTAGGGAGCTTTAGACCAATATTTTTTTTGTGGAATAATTTATGAAGTCTTTTTTCTCCTAAAAACACGATAAAACATTGCATGTATCTTGTTCTTAAATTGCGTTTAACGACCTCATCGTGTAAAAACCCTCGCCTACCGGCTCGGGTCTTTATTTTCACGCCCTGTGCGTCGTATATACATAAATAACTATTTATCATAGCGAAAAACGTGAATGTAGGTGATAAGGACACTTAAAATTTTGACAACTTTGACTACAATTCCCACGCTTCGATTCTACCTTTCTAGTTTTTGGAAACCGTTTCTTTAGAGATGAGAAAAATACAAAGATATACTTTATTTTACAAAGTATTCTGTATTCTCATACGGTAAAGATATGTTAGGATAGCTTGGGTCAAGTTGGGTTGAATTTACTTACCCTTGCATTTCTTTGCTTTATACCGAATTCAGATTTTTGGGAACCATCATAATACAGGGTTCCTAAGATTTTCCTTAGAGATAGGATTTCAATAAATCAAACAGAAATGGCATAGAAAGTTCTGCGCGCACAAAAGAAACAGATATATTGAGCAATGGTGCCAGTTTGTTATTATCTCCGGACTGCTTTCATGAGAAAAAATTGTTGCCACTCTTTCATTGTGAGCATAAATCATAGTTACAATAATAACCGTTGACAAGATGTCTGCAAATTCCGCTAGATGGCGGCCACACCATGAGATGATCGAGGAAAAACTAGATGTTTTCAGGTCCAAACCACAGCTTTTTCTTGCTTAAAGGAGGCGGCAGGCTCCATTATTTACGATACTGAGCGATAAACTCGTGAGGTTGTTAACATTAGAAAGAAATATCTTCGCTTTTAATTAAATTTCTTTACATTCTGTTCTACTAGTGATATCTATCCGGAAACGGCCAAACCATGCAGCTAGCACCAGCAGCCAAAGAAATCAATAAACGGCGCTGTTTTTCCTGCAGTGCTTTTTGCTTGCGATATTATTGATTTTAAATAAAGCTGGCCCTACACTACATTTGATATTTTCGAGGTGTTTTATGACATGATCTCGAAACATGTAGCGAATCAATTCTTCAAAACTAGCGGGAGGGTAAAAGCGAAAAATAAGGGGCTCCCAATATTTGTAACACCCAAAAAGGGGTGAAAAGATTTATTTTGCTCTGTTTCTTTACAAAAAACGTTTTTTTTACGAAAAACTTGAGCTCTGCCACTTTTTTTATTTTTTTCTTCAACTTTCTCGAAATTTTCGTCATACCGTAGAAAAAAATTATTTCTCCCATGTTCATACTCTACTTTTATTCGAAAAAATTTAGAAACAGAGACGGGATCAGTTTTCCTAAAACGGGGGATCTTGGTTTCGAGTGAGAAGATAAAGGGCGCCGCAAATTTTTCAATTAAATTAGCCGAACGCAAAAATGTTAGAAAAACAAAGCACGAAATAAAAATGGCGCCGCTTACAATTTTTTTTCAAAAATTACGTAATTTCGGGAACGCAAAGAAATAGGTCTAAAGTGTATAATTTTTAAGAAAAAAATATCAATTTTCTCGCCCTCCTCCACTGGGACTACAGGGGCCGTGCACAAATTACGTAATAGTCATAGGGGGGAGGGGGGTTACAAAACGTTACGTAGGGGGGAGGAGGGTTACAAAACGTTACGTAGGGGGGAGGGGGGTTTTCGACAGAGTTTGCATTTGTGTGAAACCAAGAAAATTTGGAATGGAAATAAGTGAAGTTTTTTTTTTGGGGGGGGGATAGTGGTCTTCAAATCGTTACGTAATATTAGGGGAGTGGCGTGCCAAACCGTTACAAAACATTACATAGGGAGGGGGTCAAAAATTGGTAAAATCACCGTTACGTAATTTGTGCAGGGCCCCACATCTGACTGTTCCTCCTTTTTTATTTCGAATCAAAGTGCAAAACCCGGGTTGGACGTTCGAAGGCGTCAACCCGTCCTATTTGCTTGATAAAGTTTCTACGGAAATATCTCAGTCGATTTCTCCGGCCGTGTATGAACGCTTTAGGTTAGGCATTTGCATGTATCTCAGTCCCCAGCCTGAAAACAGTGCGTAAGGACAATGGTTAAAAAATGAAAAGCAGAAAAATATTTTTTTTACGATACCTTTCATCAGTTTGGTATTAAAGTCGAGCAAAAATAATTTTTATTCCAATCCTAAAGGTATGAAAATGGAAAACATTAGAAAACAACAACCTGGAATGGATTTACTACGTGTAAGATGTAGTGACAACATCGCCCCATGCCCATCCTTTTCTGCCTAATGTGCTTTTCCGTTTGTCTGCGTCTTATACACGGCTGCTTGGCCCCCTAAGGATTTGCTTAGGAACCCTGTATAATCAACAACATAAATTTATCGAGTCAACATGGCCGTACTTTCTATAATACCCCCATCGCTTTTATTATTATGATATCAGAATGATAATAGTAGTTAACATGACAAGCATGTTATGATGGTCATTACACGCGAAGATCAAAATTGAGACGCGAGCCGAAGGCGAGTGGCTTAATTCATCTGATTGTGTAATGACTATAACATGCGAATTAGTGTACGATACTTTATCTATGACCAATTGAAATTTCATTATAAGTATCAAAAATGATTAAAAATACGACATCTAAACACTCCTAAGTACATACTTTATTATTTATGCAACATTACTGTTCATTGAATTTTGAAATTTTTTTAGAATTTTTAAAATGTTTATATTTTTGAAGATTTTAAGAAACTTGATTTTTTTTTGGATTTTTGAGAATTTTTGAAATATTTATTTTATTTTGAATTTTGAAAATTGATATATTTAATAACTATTTAGTTTGTTAAAAATATAGAAAGATAATTTTGTGTCAGTCAGTGTTCTTATGAAAACAAGTTTCATCGCTTAGCTTACGATTTACGTCTAAGCTTCATTATTATCCTAGGAACGTAATTGGTCCATTACAGTTGTGTTAGGACACTCGTTAAACTAGTATTACGGGTTGGTCGTAAGTAAAAATTATTTTCTTCTTTTTTGTGCACTTTATATTTTATAAAAGCTTGTATTTGAAAAGCTTTTTCTTATATAAAATTATTTCGCATTGATGTCGGGAGATTCTTATATACCGGCGTACGCAGGGGGGGGGGCTTAGGGGGCTCAAAGATCAATTTTCCTCAAAAACCCAGCATAAATTGCTTATCGAAGATTATTTTGTTACTCAGGCCCCTCACCAGGAACCCCAAGTCTCTTGCAGGAATAATTTCTGCGTACGCCAGTGTATTATAAATATCATTTTGAGAAGACGGGTTGGCGTCCAAGGGTTACAAATAAACTTTATGGCCAATGAAGTATACACACAACAGAAATTGGCAAAACGCTGAATTTTCTGACACTTCGAGAATAGCGTGGGTGGATGTTTTGGCTAAGTAAATTAAATTGAAGTCGCTTAATAGACCGAAACTATTATCGATATAAGTTTAAAATGTTAAGGAAATCTGGCCCAATTCTTTATATTAATTTGAAATAATTTTCTTGATTGATTTGGTTGCATATTTTAAACCAACTTCTTTAAAAATAATATGCCACCAAAAAAATCATTTTTACCCCCAACTAAAAAAAAAGGAGATATATTACCGATAATATAATTTCGTCAAAATTATTTGGATCATTCATCAACTCATACATGCATTTTTTCCTATGCCACAAAATTTAGCTTTCCATTAGTGTATACTATTATAAGGCACCACCAGCTTAGTATGCCTGACGGCTTAAAATTCAGTGTGACATCCTTAAAAATGCCACAGATATCAACATTTACAAAAGTTCAAATTAGCACTCGAGTTAGAAGACGGCTGGTCTATAAGAAGAGCGGCCACCCATTTTAGAGTTGATAAAATGACGATAATGCGAAAAGATGGATCAGGACGACGAAAAGTAAGTTCTGAAGTGCAAGATGAGAGACTTATTGACCATCTCAGACAAAATCCCTTTTCAACGTCGGTTGAAGCAGCTAATGTAACATTATGTTCTTTAGCAACAGTAAATAGAAGAGTAACGAAATCAGAAGTCTCTTGTCGAGTTGCTGCAAAGAAGCCTTTTCAAACAGAAGAACAAAAACAGGCCAGAGTGATTTTTGCACTGAACAGCGCTCTTCGTGACTTCTGGGAGAGGGTGGTTTTCACTGACGAAAAAATTTTTAAATCATCTTCAAGCAGTAGGAGAATTTTAGTTTATCGTCCACGAAATACTAGATTTGAACCCGAATATACAAACCAAATTAAAAAAGCTGGACATTTTTCTGTAAACATGTGGGGCTGGTTTAGTGCTAGAGGTTTGGTTTTTTTTTGGAGAATCGAAGGAAGATTCAATAGTGAACGATATATTGAAATCCTTGAAAACGTTATGCTGCCATTTGTACAGGCTTTACATCAAAATAATTACTTCGTTTATCAGCAGGACAACTGTCCAGTACACACGGCTAATGTTGTTCGCCAATGGTTTCAGAATTATAATATAGAAACACTTCCTTGGCCAGCCAACAGCCCTGACCTTAACTCAAAGGAAAATATATAGGGTAGAATCGTTAAAATATTATACCAAAAGAATTGGAGATCATGAAATGCTGAAGAATTAAGTGATGTTATTTATCGCGCATTGGATCAGCTCTCAGAAGACCATCAGTATTTTCAAAATTTAACCTTTTCAATGCCCAGACGTTTGCAGCTTGTAATAGAGAAAAATGGTGATCCTATTAAATACTAAATTATTTATTTTAGTTCTTTGTTAGGTTAAAATAATTAGTATTAAGTTTACCATCGTTTTTGTCCTAATCCAAGTTTCCTATTAATCGAATTGTTTTCAATCCAGCGCTGTTTCCATCGTATTATTGTTATTTTATCAACTCCAAAATGAGTTACCGCCCTCTTTATAGAACAGCCTTCGTCCGTTACTCGAGTGATAATTTGATATTGTTCACTAAAGACTTTACTAAAAGATTATTTCTGCTGATTTTTTAGTATTATGCAAAATTTAATATAAAAATAAGGTTGCCTTTAATTTAAATAAAAAAATATTTTCACTTTTAGAGACCTTTTTTAAACAATATGACAAATTGTCATACTTTTGAAGTTTTTAGGCATTTTAGCTGGTAGTCCGTATATAGTATACACTTTTAGAAATGTCCGCCTATAATGTCCGATAAGTCCCTAGTGACTGACTGTCGCTTGAAAATTGACAGTTATTGCGATAGGCATTATTTCTAAACAACAAAATCAATGAATAGCGAGCTTTCCCTCAAAAAAGGTAATGGTAACCGTAGATCCGGATTTCGCACTTGTGGTGCTCATCAGTACGGTGCTAGGAATAAGAAGATAAAATGATAATGAAAAAATATAACACAGGATTCATGTAAAAGACAACCATCTGTCAAATTCGGCAGATGTACCTTCAATTTGAAGGAAAATTAAGCGTCTCTACGGAGAAAGATATAATTATCTTTCTCCGTAGAGACGCTTAATTTTCCTTCCTTGTTTACCGGGGCTATCCGAAACACACGCTCAGGCTATCTGGCCAGGGTGCTTATTCTTGAAAGTAAGAGAAGGGAGCGCCCCCGGGGACCATACTAGGGAGTGAGAAAAAAGTACCAAAATCAAAATTAATAACGAATTTTAAAGGTTTATTTTGACTACTCCCTAATTCGCTCCCCGGGAGAATTTTTTTCCCTACACCTCCCCGACAGTCAAGAATAGGCACCCTCAGCTTTTTTGGCCACGACCTTTAATAAAGGATGGCATTAGCTTTAGCTATGTCAACTTTGTAGGAACGCCCATGGTTTATCAAACCAGGAATTTATCAGACTGTATTTAATAAAAATTTGCATCCTGCAACCTAATTTCTTCAAACACATTCAATAAAAAATTAAAATAAGACCCGTTTTTAATCGAACCATTGTTCATCAAACTTATTTAATATCAAACTGTAATTTGTAAAATCCATTTTTAATGAAACCCGAATTTTGTCAAACCGTTATTTTTCAAAACAGGAATTCGTAAAACCCGTTGTTATCAGAAAATTTTTGCTAAATTCGCATTCGCCAATAATACATGAGCCGGGGGCGTACACGCAGGTGGCGCGGCGGCGCAGCGTTTCGATGCATTTGTCGATCTATGTCACGGATGTAAAAAAGAAAAGGATTGATAATACCCTCGTGGGAAAATCACTGCCGTGTGTCTTCCGCCATTTTCGCCGCCATGTTGTGGATATTTAGGTTGGCGACATTGGTTCCTTAATTATAAATAGTAGTGTGGGAACCCCGACTATCAACAGTGTCACAAAATTATAATAAGGTTATTTTTGTTGTTTTTTAATACAAAAACAAAAAAGTGAAGAACCAAGCAATAAAAACCATTTAAAGGACAGACAAATGCCTGAACGGACACGCCATGATACTCTCTCTCATTTGGTCTGTGGAATGTTCAAGTTTTAAACAAATAAATTACAACATGGAAACATTACCCCCAATTTATAAACTCAAAGAGTACTGTCAACCATTGCTTCTGGCGCTCCCGCTCAAGATAAACCTTCATTAAGTTGATATCTGAAACAGGAACTAAAACGTCTAGAGACAGATATGCGCCAACAGTTTATAAATCCGAGGTTGTTATAGGCATAGAAGACAAGAAAAATAAATGAATAGAGGGAGATACGGAGTTTGATAATAGCATATATGGATTAGCTGAAAACCAGAGCGATGGCAAGCGATCACAAAAAAGTACATCTTTGGTACATCGACTTTCACAAAATTAGAACAATACTTCATGAGTTTTAAAAAGAGCATAAAAAAAAATTTATTTTAATATTTATTTTATCAGTATATTTTTTTTTTCTTGTTGTAATTCCATGTGTTTGTAACTTTCTATATGTAATTTTAAGTAAGTAGTTTAAGATTTCATTGTCAATTTTTGTGATATTGTAGCCAGTATTTTTTTTAGATTTTAAGACCAGTAATTATAAGATGTTTTACCAGTTTCCTATAAATAAAGAAAAATCAATATTTATTTTTTAATCTTTATTAACAAAACCTTAATGTTAACATTGTTTAATATCTAAATGACATTCTAAAGACATTCTTCGGTTAAATTTACCTTAATTTTAATTTTTAACACTAAATTTTGACCCTTATTTATTCAATTGTGACAATGTTTTTTGTTAAAAATTTTTGTAATAAAAGTTTTCTAATTCTGAAGAACTCAGCAGAAAAAGTCATTACTAAGATATCCTTAAGTTTTGCTAAGTTTTCAGCATTTGACATTTTTTTTTGTAGATTCGTTTTTTAAGGATGATGCACTTTCCTTATGGAAACTGGCTTTCTGTGTGATTTTGCTTATCTTGATGAAAATCTATCATTGCCCCATAGCAACAAATATTAAAAATGGCTAAAAATGTTACAAGTTTTTGTTTTCAAGCATGTTTGTTAAATACTAAATGGCAACATAACAATTGAAATTTGCCTTTTGTTAAAGGTCATTTTTTGGTCATATGAATTTAATATTTTTTATGTTTGTGATGCCAGTGCGACGCAACCTATATTTTTCTGCTACTTATTTTCAGACTACAATTTGGTTCATAAATATTATTTACATTTTCACAAAAAGTGCAAAAAACTGATTTTAGGGAAAAGCCAGAATACCAAAATGTTTAACTTTGAACGCAGTATCTCAAAAACCACATACCAGATCACTGTGGAGCAATGATAGATTTTTATCAGGACAACGAAACCTACAACATATGCAGTTTTGAGCAAAATCCCACATCCTTTATAAAAGATAGAGCTACAAAAATACCTTAGTAATAACTTATTAACTTAGGGAAGGTATGGTCGACACAATTGTTAGTTAATAGGTTTTTCCGCCAAGGTCTTCAAATATTATAAAACTCCATGCTCGACTCCATGTGTCAAAGATGTACTTTTTTGTGATCGCTAAATGTTGCTTGACTTGCCATGACTCTGGCTTTCAGCTGAGCCATATATCAAAAGCAGTATTTCCCTCTATCAATTTCTTTTTTATTACTGTATCACGTTGGTGCATTTGTTCTTAGCTGTTTTAGTCCCTGTGGGGGAGCGGGAGCACCAGCGAGCATTTATTACAATTTATAACCTGTGGCTTAACAGTACCCTTTGAGTTTATAAATTGGGGGGCAATGTTTCCATATTGTGATTTATTTTCGAAACCTGCACATACTTCAGACTAAATGAGAGAGATAAATGACGTGACCGTTGGAGCATTTGTGTATGACTTGTTTCTTTACTTTTTTGTTTTTGTATTAAAAGACAACAACAAAAATAACCTTTCAAAAAAATGTCAATTTCAATCATATTTTGACACTGTTTAAATAGTACTGTGAACTACTAAGTACTAACTAATAGTACTAAGTAGAAGAACTAAGAAGATAGAACTAATAGTACTAAGTACTATTTAAATCTCCACAACATGGCGGCGAAAATGGCGGAAGACACGCGGCACTGATTTTCAAGAAAATTTTTCATAGGTATTAGCAATCCAAAATTTTTCATAGGTATTAGCAATCCAAGTATAATAAAATAAAAGTATTCACAGGTAGTGTTCAATACTTTGTGTATAGATGTCACTTTATTGTTTTTAACTGGAATGCAAGAGACATCTATACACAAACTATTGAACGCTACCTGTACAAGTATCCGCGCATAGCAGCGAAAAATGCGTGTACGCCTTCGGTTTATGTATTATAGACGAATGCACATTCAATTTAGCAAAAATTTTCTGATAAACAACGACTTTTACGAATATCGGTTTTGAAAATAATGGTTTGACAAATTTCGGGTTTTATTAAAAATGGATTTTACAAATTACGAGTTTGGTTTAACGAATTGCAGTTTCTAAGGTAAATGACTTTATGATTGAACTTTCTTTTATATAACGAGTTCGATTTTGCACATTCTGATAAAAAAAAACGCAAATATTAACAATAAAAAATGTTTACTTTGCTTTGGTCCGGACCCTGTTAGAGTATGGTAATGTTGGTCAGGTCTACAATAAACTAACACTTGATCTAAAACAAAGAAATCGTTTTTTAAATTTTAGAAAAATAGTTTCAAAATGGGCTGTTAAAACAAATTTTTTTATAGAAGGTTTAAAATAATTTATCGTGGAAATCTTTATTTTAATAAATTTTTAAAAAGACCATGTTTTTAAATTAAATATATTTCTTTTTAATTCCTGGTGTGGGCTTCTGACCGAACAGTATATATGTAACAGGAATTGAATTTTTTATGGTTTTTGGACTGGACCGATTTTGGTAGGACTGGTGCATTCCTATTCATCAGAATCGATTCACGGGAAGTTGTAATTGTTTTAAAAGCAAACAAATCGATGTTGCAATTAGCAAGTTATCAGATAAAATTTAATCGATTAGAAATACTTTTCCTTCCACACTTCTATATTATTATCAATTAATTTATTAGATCTAGATAGTACTATGGTTACGGACAAGGACTTAAATGACGTTAAGTGGACATAGGGCTGTTAATAGTAGCAAAGTCTATTTAAATGTGTTGGATTGGATTGGATGTTGAATATTGAATTAAGTTAAATTCCCTGTGTATGTTGTAAAAACTTACTTGTTTTTATTTTCTTTCTTACAAATTTCCTTATTTGTTTTTTAGATACGTTATGGTCATTTGGCTCGTAGCCCTTTGTCTTGCGATACCCCAAGCAGTCGCTT
This sequence comes from Oxystoma pomonae, assembly GCA_963921995.1. Lineage (NCBI taxonomy): Eukaryota > Metazoa > Arthropoda > Insecta > Coleoptera > Brentidae > Oxystoma > Oxystoma pomonae. The sequence goes on from OY998172.1 coordinate 43,404,209, forward strand.
TTGGGGTAGTGTGCATTTCGGAGTTATCCCCAGAGCACTGCGTTTGTACGCTGAAACAGTTTTTGATACCTCACGCTTTTGAGATATCAACCTTTGTGTTTTTCATTATTCCTATGGCTGTAATAACAGGTAAATATTTGCTGATAGTTTTTAAATTTATAATCCCATTTTAATAATTTTAAAATTTTAATGTTGCCCATTAATCATTAAATTAAAATTAAAAGCCTAGATTTTGTAAAAATTCCAAAATCCTTCTTTCTAAATATTTTGAAAAATTAGATTGAGTTACATGCCAATACGTGGGTTGCGGTGGTATATATAAATTTGTTACCAAAATGCTATCATAAATGTGCCGTAGACGAAAATTTTAAGAAAATTATACTGAAAATGCCATTTCTTACACGCAATCAACATGCTGTTCTTAAAAAAAGTCAAAATCAATGACGCCATAGTACCGCAGGCAAATTTTTTGAAATTACAACCAATCACAAGTCACAAGCCAGAGTAAAGGGAGCTCAATCAAGCTACACCCCCCCCTCAACGAAACTCAATTTGGATACTGTAAAAATTATGTACTAATTATGTACTAATTTAGGCTCCTTCTAAAAAATGTTGTAACTAATGAATAACGGAGTTATTCGCATTTAAAATGGGGGCGTGTGGCTTGGCGCTAAGCTGCACCCCCTCATGCTTAGGAGATAGATTTAATGAAAGTTGATATGTCATAATTTTGTAGTTATTATGTACTCTTAAAGGAGGGTACTTTTAGTTTACAAAAACCACCGATTGTTTGTTATGGGGTGTGTAGCACACCCCCCTCTGCTTAGGAAAGAGATTCAACCAAGAGTGACTATGTCAGAATTTGGTACTAATTATGTACTAATTTCGTCCCCTTCTAGAAAATTTCCTACTCGTAAGATAACTTCATTTTTTTTGTTTTTTTGGAGTGTGTAGCTTGATATTAAGGCACACCCCCGCTGCTTAGGAAACAGATTCGATCAAAAGTGACTATTTCAGAATTTGGTACTAATTATGTACTAATTTTTTTCCCCTTGTAGAAACTTTCCTACTCTCAAGAAAAATTCATTTTTTTTGTTTTTTTGGAGTGTGTAGCTTGATTTCAATGCACACCCCATATAAACAAAAAAAATGAAGTTATCTTGAGAGTAGGCAATTTTTTGAAAGGAGTCGAAATTAGTACATAATTAGTAGAAAAGCTACACACCCCATATAAAACAAAAAAAAAGTTGTCTTGAGAGTAGGCAGTTTTTTTAGTATTAGTAGCAAATTATGGCATAATTGCTTTTTTTAAATCTATTTCCTAAGCAAAGGGGGATGTCCCTTGATATCCAACTACATACCCAAAAAAAATTAAGTTATCTTTAGATTAGGCAATTTTCTAGAAGGGGAGAAATTAGTACATCATTAGTACTAAATTATGACATAGTCAGCTTTGTTCGAATCTCTTTTCTAAGCAGAGCTACACACCCCATAACAAACAAACAAAATCTTAGGAACCGATAGTTTTTGTAAACTTAAAGTACCCTTCTTTAAGAGTACATAATTAGTACAGTGCAGCTTAACGCCAAGCCACAGCCCTCACTTTTAAGTGCGAATAACTCCGTTATTTATAAACTACAAAATTTTTTAAAAAAGGACTAAATTCGTACATAATTAGTACATAATTTTTGCTATATCCAAATTGAGTTTCGTTGAGGGGAGGGGAATAGCTTGATTGAGCCAGTAAAGGGTCAAAAAAGTAACGCCCTTACATGATTAATATATTTTAGATTGAGTTGCACCCTGGGGTTTTAACCCCAACCCCCATCAGCTACGCCACATTGATAGCTAGATACATTGATCCTTGCTTTGTGAGTATTACTTTAAAGACAGGTTTTAATGCTTATTTGCACTGCCACTTTGTCATGCACAATTTTAAAAATAAACTTCATTTAGTATAAAAATTAACAACAGATCAGAAAAACCTTTGTGTGTTATTTTTGAAGTTGTGGTTGAAACAGCTTATTCAAACTTCTTTTCCAAACATTATTTCTTTAGGAATACCAATACAAATAAACTTTTTTATCGTTTATTCCATAGTACCAACTTTACATTTTACATAAACGAGCTATTTTCAAATCAAGAAGAATCAACAAGAGATTTAAATGACTAATTTAAATTATATAAGAAAAATAATGATAATAAATAAAAAAAAGTAATCAATAGAATTTACTTACAACCGTACTATAAGTATGAGTCTAAAACTACAAAATATATTGGGATAAAGCTATAATAACCACTGCCGCACCGAGGGAGGGATTTTCGGGGCTAAAACCCCTTCCCCCCCCGAGATGCATGGTTATGGTCACATTTTTACTTCAAATTAAGTTTTTTCATTATTTATCCTTAACCCCCCCCCCCTGTTCCCCAAAGTCAATTCCTGGATGCGCTAGTGTAATAACGGATAGAGACGATCGTCTGATAGAGAAATTGAGCACAACAAATCCGATATATTATTAATATGAAAAAAAGAAAAGTTTGCGTGAATCATAGATCTTACAATATTACCATAAAGTTTAAAACTCCGGTTTGTTTTTTAAATTTTGAATCTCAAATCACTCTTGTTTTTATGCAACAATTAACTGGCTTATCCAGAAGCCGAAACCCACAGATTTTATTTTAACGAATTTTATCCTTTTCTGATACTAAACCCTTTATTCGCAAAAATTGTTTTATTGGTGATTTTTGGGGATAATTCAAAATTTAGGAGTAGATTTTTAGAGGCTCTGAAGGAAGGCTTGTGCCTTAAGCCCCCCTACGTACGCTGGTACTTTGTTGATTTTATTTATTTCGATAAGTTCGGCTAGGGATAGGTGGAGAGACTTGCTTTATTTTACGTCTCTATTAACGCAGACCAAGAAAATTCAATCTGTAATTGAAAATGGTTCAGTTTTATTTTTGGTATAGTTTAAAACGAGTTAAAATTTTCTTACATTCCAAAGATTAAATGCCAAGTCCATGCATATCTGAAGGGTATCCAACAACAACGTTAGCTTTGGTTAGATCTTAAAGTTTATAAAACATAAGTATTAATTAGCTAGACCTTCATCAAAAACATGTGCAAATAACTTTTTTGATTAAGGGTGCGGATAAAATTTCATTTTTCAAATGCTGATATTAGGAAAATCGTGTTAAATAAAACACTATTTAAGCCGCTAGTTGTAGAAACTACTGGGCATATTACTGCCGGAAGAGTATAACTTTTTGCACAAATAAAAATGTACGGCAGTTGCATGAACGCCGCGAAGTGGAGTTTGGAGGGCGGAAAAGACACTTTTTGCACGTGTCAGGTACAAAATTTTTTTCGTCTACTTTTTCGCACGCCGTGCGGTAAAGACACAGGGTAAATACAACTTCCCGCAAATGCTAGTAGGAATATTTTATTTACACAATCTCAAATCAAATTCTCATCATTTCAAAAGAAATTAATTTTAATTATTATGAAAATGGATTCATCCCTACATGAACTATAAGGCAATCTAAAAAAACGGAATTCAGTAGGGCGGCTGTGGAAAAAAATAAGCATTTTGGCATAAGGGTTCGTATGTGCATGTTAATTTGTTAACGGCATATTTTGTTGTGTTACTCAAAGGAAATTTTGTGCGTTTGACAGTGTAATTGTCAATTGCACCGCAATGTTGAATCTTGTTTAATTTTAACCGGTGTTTAGAATACGCTTCCACAAAGAAGTGTAAAGGTCTCATATTCTAAGCATCAGTTAAATTTAAAATAAGTTTAACATTAAGGTGCAACTAGCAATAAGCTAGACAAACGCTGTTTTCACTATATTTTGAGTCAGCTGACTTTGACAATTTCTTAAGACTGCCCTGTGTAAAATTTGTTTCTATACTTAAGGGTAGAAATATTTTTTTTTCCTTAAATTTTGGCTACACGCCATTCCAAATTGCTGCAGCTGCTTTTGTCTTTAATGTTCAGTTGCCATATTAAAATTGGTCCGGAGAATTTGGAATGAGGTGTAGTCATTATGGATTGAATTATTTTTTCAGTTTTGTACATCCGCATCGGCCTACAACTTAAAGAATCTCGCAGCAGCCCGCTAAACACCAGTAGAAATAAGAGCCAAGTAAAGTACTCGGCCGGTGCCGAGAAAGCAGTCGTTTCTTTAAGTAAAAACGGCGAATTGCAACGGCTAAATACTTTAAATATTTCTGATGATGGGCGAAGGAATGTGAAACGAAACCCCCAAGCGACAAAGCATGTGGTCAAAATGTTGAGTAAGTATCATTTTTCGAATAAACTTTATTATTTTATAAGATTCATAAACTTCGCCTTTGACGTGATCGTCTTGTTAATTCGTTAAACGTATATCTGTAACTCTACGAAAATACTATAGAAACAAGGTAATTAAACAAGTTACTTTAAAAATAAAATGTATTCGGTCAGACTGCAGACAAGTTTGAGTAACTGATCCCAAGTCACCTCAGCATTGTATTGTTTTTGAAAAAAACTTTCTGTGGACCTTCTCTGTATATATATATATATATATATATATATATATATGTATATATACAGGGTGGATTCTTTAAATAAAACGGTGCTTCTAGAGGCTTTAGGGAAGAAGTTTTATAAAAGGCTAAAAGCATAAAAATTTTTTGGGGTCTTCAACTGGAGGCCCAGGGCCTACCAAGTTTTTTTTTTTAATGAGATGGTACCACTTGTGCCACCTTTCTGGAAAGCTTGTTAAAAAAGAAATTGAACGCATTAGTTGTTTTTTGACATCCGTCAACCAATGTGTCAAAAATTTACAAAAAAACTTATTTTTTTGTCAATTGTTTTAGCTTCAGAATAAACTACATATTTCTCTATTTACTAAGCGAAATAAAAAAAATACCACACAAGGACATTATTGGCGGACTATTTGGGGGCCCTCACTGAAGGCTCACGGCATACCAACATTTTTTTTATGAGGGGATAAGCTTGTTAAAAATAAACACGATTAAATAAATTTTGTAGACATCTGTCATCCGATGTGTCAAAAAATTGAAAAAAAAAATATTTTTTGTCAATTGTTTTAGCTTCAAAATAAAATACATATTTCTTTATTTACTAGGTGGAGTAAAGAAACTACTAGGATATTATGGCCGCCCCATTTGAGAGCGCAGTTTAATTATCTTTTTTTAAATTTACTAGATAATAGATAAAAGGGAAATAGATTCAAAGCACATCTCGATTTTCTTTTTAACTCAACCGTCCTTAACGAAAAAAAAATAGTTTTTTTTCATTTTCGAGACATGGGTTGACAAAAAAATTTATTTAATCGAATTTCTCTTTTAACAAGCTTTCCAATTTTTTTCATGAAGATAAAGATGCGCTACAAGTGGAAAAAAATGTTGGTAGGCATTCAGTGAGGGCTTCAAATGAGCCGCCAATAATGTGTGGTATTTTTTTATTTTGCTTAGTAAATAGAGAAATATGTAGCTTAATTTGAAGCTAAAACAATTGAAATTTTTTTTTTTTTAATTTTTGGCACATGTCAAAAAAAAACTATTGCGTTAAATTTATTTTTTAACAAGCATTCCAAAAAGGTGTCACAAGTGGTACCTTCTAATTGAAAAAAAAAATAGTTGGCGAAAAGTCCGTAAAAAACATTATAGAATCGATTTTAGCTTTTTTTAAAACCTCTTCCCTAAAGCCGCTAGAAGCATTAACCCTGTATATAAAATAAACAGGGCGAAATAAACTTAGGTCATGGAATTTGCATGCATAGAGTCCGAATTAAATTACTTTAATTAAGAGACACCACAACAATATTTTCATTATTATTTCAGTCATTTGGTAATAACGCCAACTACTAGATTAAAGGCTTTAAGGAGAATGGCTGCAAAATTACAAATGCCTAGTCCTAAACCTCTTAATCACAGTTACATTGAAATTTTATCTCCAACTATGTTTAATAAGGACGACAACAATGATGATGGGCTAAAACTTTAAAAATAGAATAACAGACAGAACAACGGAAGTAAATGACATGCGATTAAGAAATACACAATTAACAAAAACAAGAAAAAATAAAGTTAACTGAAACCAAAAATATGAAAGGACAGAAACCTTCTGAAAAAAAGTGCATATGCAGTAGACACTTTAAGTTGGTAATAGGACGTATGCGCAAACGTGGAAGATAGCGCCATATTCCTTTTATCTGTACAAAAGCAAAGACTTTCGCTCGAATACAGATATCAAAGTCCAATCTCTGCAGTCTATCGTTGATGTTGTTCATCAAGGTCACGTCTTTAGCATGTATAACGTTTAGACAGGACGCTAACCTACGTAGTATAGCGTCTGCTAACGTAAAGATATGATAATATACACAGCAGTGGCGGTATCAGGGGGAGGGGCGGTGTGGGTGACCTTTTTTACGAGATTTTATTTAAGAAATCGACGGTTTTTCATAAAAAAAGTAAAAAAATCGGTCGAGAGTTACATTAATTTTAAGTCTTTTGCATAAAACTTTTTCTTTGTTTTTAAAAAATTTTGACCTCACGCCCCCCCTTTTGGGAAAGCTGCGACCGCCTCTATACACAGCGAGTTTTGTCGACGGGAGTCAAAAAATCAGTGCACGAGCGGCCGAACCAAAGAAAGCAAGATAGAAATACATGCTAATAAAATGTAAAAGACAGAAACATCCGAGCTGGAAAATTTCATGGGCCGGGCACCACGTACGTGTCATGATTAACTTAAAGAGTCTAATAAGTAAAAAAAAGGAAAATTAAAGCGCGAACGCCAAAGAAATAGAAAACTGGTTGAAGAATTAAACAGCATAAGAGAAAAGGGGTTAGCAGTCAAAAAAATACAATAGGGTTCGTACGTTAAGAAAATGGCGATTTTATTCCTTTTTTATATTTTTCGGACCAAATACGACCTGTTTTTTTTTGCTAGCTGCCCGAGATTACGGTCAACCAACCAATTGATAGTTTCTGTTTAGCGCGAGTTCATATACCTATAATATTTGTTTACCATTCTTTTTTGTTTTTGAAAAAGTGCTTTAAATTTTATTTCATATATATAAAAAATCTGTGGCTTTTTTTGTTGTGCTCCTGGCTGTTTATTTAACTCGGATACGCGCCCGGAAAAAAGTAATTTTCAACATTCCGAAGCACTTGTATAAACTCTTGTATTGTATTCGTAGCAGTTTTTCAAATACAACCAAAAAAAAGACCATATTTTTTTTGGTATTTTAGAAACGCTCTCAGAAAACGGAGTAATTTGATTCACCTATCTATTTTAACAGTTGATCCAGAACTTAACTTTTAGACCGAATACACATCAAATTTTAGTTTTTCAATAGGTATGGAAGAGTTAAGTAATCCCAAAAATTTAAACAATTGAAGACAAAGTGAAAAACGTCAAAAATATTTTGTTGGCTAAGTGTAAACGAGGTCATTGGCGCGCTAACTTCAGTGCATGATGGCCTTTTCAAGACATTCAACTTTAAGCGCATTTTTTCAAAAAAAGGAAAGTTAAAACGAATATTTTTTAAAGGATTTTCTAAATGTGCGGTCATTGAAAACTGTGCAAGAACCCCATTAATACAACCGTAGAAAGTAAACAAGTGTTCAGTTAAGAGAAACAAGTGTCCGGGGAAGAGAAACAAGTGTCCGGGGAAGAGAAACAAGTGTCCAGGAAACTACACGGTATAAAAATAACTTAATTTTCTTAAAACAGTACCTTAACCATGACACCAATGCTCAAAATTGTTCTAAAATCATTGAAATTCAGACGGATAAGGCAATTACTGTTTCAGATTTTGGTGAAGTAAATAATCAATCTTTAGATGGTTACAGTACAAACAAAATAACAACAATAGTGGTAATATCACAAACAAAAACAACAACAGCAACAATCATAGCATTAACAATAACAACAACGTAAGTAAAGATCTCCAGTTAAAGCGAAAAATTCTACTTCTGACAAATGAATAAGAAAATTCAATCAATGAAAAAATAGAATTAAACATTTTTTGTAGCATTAAAATGGTTATTTTTTTGTATGCTATCATAAAAAAGTAATGAGTAAAAAAGTAAACGAAGGTTAGAGCTTTTGTCAACATAAAATATGGACATTTGCACCGTAAAAATATTCGGATTAGTTTAGCTAATCCATGCTTCCTCTGTTCATTTATGTGGGATCAAGAGAGGAAAATAATGGATTAAATAGCCAATCGCGATTAATTATTACTATTACCGCCACACTTAAGAATATTTTCACTTTGTAAACCAATATTAAGCATATTTTTACTGTTTTTGTGTACAAAAATATGATATTAAATAACTAAAGTTTTTTTTATTAAAAAATATCGACAGTTTTATTAAAGAACCTAATTTAAATTAATAATTTAAAAAAAATAACAATAATACCGTTTTTTCCATTACCGCCCCAATTTAAAAAATAATTTCCTAATCCCGCCCTAAGGATCCCCTATTAACGCCCTATTTTTTTTTTTAAATTATTAAAGAAAATTTAATTTTTCTTATTCTTATATTCAACAAAAAACTTAAAAATCGCTGTAAGAATACAAAAAAGGTCTGTATTTTTTTAAATATATTTAAACACTTGACAAATGAATAAAAAAATGTATAGAGTTTAAATTTTATCTTAAACTTTTTTATGATTTATACTTTTTCATATTCAATAAATATTCAAATATTTTTGTGAAAGATCCTAATAATTTGGCATGGAATTATTTTGCAGGATTATTGAATAGGGTGCACCTAGAAGTTTTGCTTAGATACACCAAGGCTTGTCCTTCAAAAAAACTGCCAATCAATTTAAGTACCTTTATTTTAGTTTTTTTAATCAATTTATCCAAGCCAACCACAAAGTAGGTTTTATTGTCCTTAAAAATTATAAAATTTTTAGAAAACTTCATATTTTATAGTTTTTTTCGAGTGATTCAGAGTAAGATGAGGTGCAGCAAACTTTAAATGTATTACCGCCCCCTTAAAATTTAAAAACGTTTGCAAATTTTTTAGTTCATGTTAAGAAGAAAATGTCAAAAAATTATTTTTTTCTAATAAAACTTAAATTTTTTTGACTAAATGAAATAAAAAAAAAATAAAAAAAAACCTACATTTTTATTAAATGCGTTACAAAGAACTCTTATGTTAATTAATCAAATAAAATTAATCCTGATTAAAAAATCATAGGGCGGAATTAGGACACAGTGTAGATAGAGATTTATTTAAAAAATTAACATCGATTTAACATTTAAAATATCTAAAAAAAACCTATTTAATAAAAACCAAAACAGTTTCCTTATTCCGCTCTAATAGGGCGGTAATGGGATTAAGTGCAAGATATATTGAACCTATTACCGCCCATTCTAAACGTAAATAGTTTTTTGAAATTTTTGCATTATATTAAAATAGATGTATTAAAAAGTATTTTTATCAATTAAATTTAAGTTTATTTGACTAAAACAACCCAAGATTAAAATTTAAAAACCGGACTTTTTAATTAAAAGCGTTATATAAAGTCTTAGTTTAATTAATTATAGGGTATTCTGAAAATAAAATAGTAGGACGCAATAGGGTTACTGCGCAGATTAACTCATGGTTTCGAAATTATCATCAATAAAATAAATATTCAGTTTACTAAAGAAAAAATACAAAAAAAGCTATTTGAAAAAACGAAACAATTCCCGGGCGGTAATGGGAAAATGCTCAAAATGAATACCTATTACCGCCCTATTTTTAATTCTTATTTTTTGCCATCTTTCTTTTAAAATTTGCTAAAAAAATTGTTCTAAACGTATTGCTTTAAACCTATTTCATCAATTACTATAAATAGATATATCACTTAGACAAAAGTTAAAGATTTTTTTGAGAAAAACTCTTAACATAGTACGTGTAAATCCTTAACAAAATATTTGTATTCCGCTGTCACTGGAGCAGCACAACCACTGACCCTTGACTAAATAAAGCTGAATCTTGCTTGCAGCGGTCGGTTAGCACACCCACCTGTATGTTTTTCTGGTTGCCTAATCATGTCCTTCTTGCAGCAAAGAATATTTATGTATATTATTTGCATATATTTTAAATAAACGTCTTGTAAAGGCAGACATAGCTTTTTAGGGCAGTAACAGGTTACGATTTTACATAGGGCGGTAATAGGTGGTTTTACCTTAAGTGTCTATGGTGCATTTAGTGCAAATGACATCAAACTGCTTTCAAATATGTGTTTTATACAAATGTGATACTATGGAAGCGATTCTTTAAAAACCGTCAGAAAATCTCGCCTTTACCAAAAGTATTACAATTTTTAAACACAAGCTTACACTAACTGCTTGATGTATTTGAGTCTGTCATCCTTTGTTTTGGTGTGGACATAAGAGTTTTATTGATCATGTATTTGGAGAAACCGTCTCTTCGCAGGATCCGAATTTTTGAATTTTCTTTATTAAATAGTGCTCGCCGCCCTCCAATGTTACAATTGTCTATTCCACATTCCACTTTTGTTAAAAATGCCTTTATTTATGATGCAAAAAAGGACGTTTAACCATTTACACACTGAATTAAAAAAACATAAATGTATTAAAAAATTTAGGAAAAAACAAAGGAGTTCTCGACATCTAAAACTTATTATACTCTCGATGAATTTTTTTCATATCTGCTTGAATGTTTCCTTTACATATTTTTTTATTTTTTTTTGTGTAATGTGTTTAGTATTATATTGTTTAATCTTATTATTATATATTTATTGAGAATTTTGCTCGATTTTAATGTATGGTTTTTAAAATGACAATTTCTTACGTAGTAGTAAGTCGTAATATTATATATTTAATTATTAAACATGACTTTGTCAATGTACTTCTAGCAATAAAGCTACTTTTGAATCTGATTCTGATACTGTTACGTTTAGGAGGGACTTCTTTGAAACTTAAGATTTTCATCAGTCCTTTGACTGTACCTGCAAAGAAACTTGAAAGGCTAGCTATGCCTAGTATAAGCGTAGCTAGCCTTTGTTTCCAGGGAGGGCCGTGGCCCCAGGTGTATGTTGGATTAAAAAAACAGTTTCATTTTTTAAGGTGCGGTGCGATAAATGACAAGCAAACATGCTTTGAGTGATTCGCAGTAACAGTAAAAATGCCATTTTTAAGGTCGTAGTTACAATCTGAAGAGTTGTTTATGTAATGTAATTTATTTAATTTTTGTTTATCTTGTTCTTTTTTTAATGTACGGGAAATTGGAAAATGATAATAATGAATAAAAATGATCACCCCCGCAAAATTTCAGCTAATTCTGATGTTTAGTTTTCTCAGTGCACTCTGGCAAAAGATTCAAAAAAGTAAAGAATAAGGCGTTGCCAGTTGTACTTTTTTTTACTTAAAATCTGGGGAGAAACTATAGCCTTAACACAAGTTATGGTAGAGCCATGATGGTAATTTAAGGCCTAAAATATTTCGGCATAATTTAAGTGGTAACGTTTTTATTTTGCCATGTTTTTGACATTTTTATGCCATGATTTTGCCCACATTTTAAATCTTTTTTTTCCAAACTTTCGATTTCTGGAATAAAACACTCACTGTTTTCAAATATTCACTGTTTTTTAGGATTCTAAATAAGTACTGCCAAAAAATATTTTTTCTCTGTTAAAATAAAAAATATAGAGAGTGAGAGCAGAATTTTAGAGGTAGATGGAAATAATTTAGTGAAGTGCAAAGTATTTACAGAGAAGGATGGAGATCTGTTATAATTGGTCGCCTAGAATAAAAAAATTAGCGTTGCCAAATCAAATTATTTTCGTGAGATTTTGTTTTCAAATAAATTTGAATGACATCCTCTTTATATTGAAAATATATAAAAGAAGGTTTTTATACATAATTTTGCCAGAAAATGCTGAACTAAATAAATATTAGTGTTATGACAACAGCGTAAAATAATTTTTCCCATAGTGCATATTATTTTTATTTTCCATTTTTCTTGAAAAAATCGTTATATTTTATATTTTTTAATGCTCAAAGTGTATATTAAACCTTAAACTAGCGTACCGCTTTTTTTTTTAAGTATCAAATTCTTAAACTCTTTAAAATTAACAAAAAACAAGTCTATACCTTAAATATTTTAACATCTGTAAAAACATTTTAAAAGGTATTTAACTAAATTATTTTAAGTTTCAAATAAATAAATAATAAAAACTATATCAATGGTGTTATAGCGCCGCATGCCAAAATTTTTGAGATAGTTACTACAGATGATATTTTGGACACAAAATTAAACTAAAATTACAAATGTCAATGGTGTTATAGCACCGCAGGTAAAAATTTTTGCAGAGTATACAGAAAAGTCCACAAAGTTTTTTAAAAAAATCTAAGTTCAGTTTTAAGAACTGTAAGTTCACAAAAGTCATTTCACCGCATAGATAACAAAAATGATAGGGCCTAAATTTACACAAACTCACGTAATATTTATTAAATCTCTCTTATTCTTAATCAAATGACTACATTCAACCTCAGAAGAGTCAGACCCTTCTGTGCTGCTAGATCGACAAAATCACGCGACGGTTCCAGAATACTGGCGGGCAGAACGCGCCCCGCCCATTCACGACTATTCCGCCACCATCTCAACTAAGTCAAAAGTAGAATAACAATACCCTAGCAGTAACTAAACATAGAATAACAATACTTATCATTACTTAAATTCAAACACACCCACAAAATTCTTGCTCTTAGACTAATTCCTAACAATATTATATAAGAATACTAGTATTTAAATACCTAATAAAGTAAAATTGGTACAATTACATTTAATGGTCGAATTTTTTCATATATTAAAGGCAGAGGTATTTATCAAAATTAGCATAGATCTTTAATAGTGGAGTAAATTCCTAGGGATTTTCAAGAGAAAGCTGCAAAAAGGGTATATTTTTTTATATTTGGCATAGTGATACTTAATAAGAAAAGCTAAAATTCCAGTTAAGGATCTCCCATTTCCCGGCCCGAGAAATCAAGATGGCGGCTGTCAAAATTAGGAAAAAATGTGCTTTCTGCGTTTTTTTTTTCAAATCGAAATTAATTGGGTAATAGTGACGGGATCCCACTTAATCCAAAAGTATAAAAACTTCACAAACACTTCAAAACAAAATGGCGGCCATATTTCAAAATTTTTTTTTTTACTTTTTGTGTGATGATTTTTCTGATGTCCCAAATTAAAGCTACTGACCGGCTTCTGAACCACACATTAAAAAAGATTAGACTTTATATGCGGGTACAAAGATGGCGCTTGATATGTCAAAAATATAAGACACTTAACTAATTTATAGACAACATTTAGAAAAAAAATTAGTAGAATGCTATTAGCGATGAGATCGTCTCGTCTTGTCACATTTGTTATTTAAAATGGTGGCCAAACTATCGAGAAAAAAGTAATTTTTCCCTTCTGGGGTGGTATTTATACTAACGACATGCTATACATCAATTTATACTAAATCGAGGACGCTTGTCTCAAAAATTGCAAAAAAAATGACACATGTTATTTCCAAATCAAGATGGCTGCGACTAAAATTAAGAAACGTCATTATTTTTCTGCACGTTAGCAACTTTGCAGCTGCAATGTTGCAATGCAGTTAAAATGGCGGACGATTAATTAAAAAAGAGGTTTTTTTTTTGTATGTTCCTTAAGTTAAACATAAATCATGTTGCAGAATATTTCATTGCGCTAACTAAGACATAGCCATTCCAAAAATAAAAAAGTAACATATGTCACTCATAAATCAAGATGGCGGCGACTAAAGTAAATAAACAACATTGTTTTTTTGTTCGTTTAAAAAAACAAATTATAATTCTGTAGTTAAGATGGCGCACTGTGACGTAAAAAAAAATGTTTTTTTTTTGTTTTTTCTTAAGTTAAACCAAAAATAAATGAGAGATTATTAAATTTTATCAAATTAAAGTTAAAGATAAAAAAATCAGACATGTCATTTTCGTACCAAAATTTCTGCGCGTTTGCATTTTCTCACAAACTAAAGCAGTTTTAAACTAAGCTAAATTAATTTTAAATCTTTGTATCAAATAAAAAATTAATACCTCAGGTAAAATGGCGGACAACTAAGTAAAAAATATGTTTTTTTTTCGTCGTTTTCGTAATCTAAAGAAAAAGCACTTGGCAAAATATTTAAAAACAAATGACATGTCATCTTATAGTCCGGTATTATCGACATTCCTAAATATTCCTACGCAGATGCTTAGGTACTGGTTTTTCTTAAGTTAAACCAAAAATAAATGAGAGATTATTAAATTTTATCAAATTAAAGTTAAAGATAAAAAAAATCAGACATGTCATTTTCGTACCAAAATTTCTGCGCGTTTGCATTTTCTCACAAACTAAAGCAGTTTTAAACTAAGCTAAATTAATTTTAAATTTTTGTATCAAATAAAAAATTAATACCTCAGGTAAAATGGCGGACAACTAAGTAAAAAATATGTTTTTTTTTCGTCGTTTTCGTAATCTAAAGAAAAAGCACTTGGCAAAATATTTAAAAACAAATGACATGTCATCTTATAGTCCAGTATTATCGACATTCCTAAATATTCCTACGCAGATGCTTAGGTACTGGATACTTGCGAAAAACTTTTATTTCTGATGTTTTCCTTTAAAAAAACTATAGTCCTAATTGTAGCTTTACGCCAACCAAAATTTTTGAATCCTTTTTATTATTTATTTATTATTTTATTATTCGGTTGTGAAAAATCAATTTAATTGTTTTTGCTGAGAGAATTTAAAACGTGATTTGATCAACATACGATTTTTTTTTAACTTTAAACTGGAACTTGGAAATCCTTTCGTTCTATTCATTTGTAGTAGTAAACTACTACTACTACTACTACTACTACTACTACTACTACTACTACTACTACTACTACTACTACTACTACTACTACTACTCCTGTTCTAAAATTAATAATATTAATTAATTAATATGTAACCTTTGTCTGATACTGAACTTTGTTTAAATTGTTTAAAAATAAATATTAAAAAAAAAAACAATTCGTATGGGTTACCATGTGCTATTAGTAAAACTGGTGTTATTCAAAAAAAACTAAAATGGGTGTTTTGTGGATTGCACTCCCTTACATCTAGAGTTTTTTTTTTAACTTCCATTTAAAAGACATTAGAAACATTTTGGATCATAT
The DNA here is from genome assembly GCA_963921995.1 of Oxystoma pomonae. Taxonomy (NCBI): domain Eukaryota; kingdom Metazoa; phylum Arthropoda; class Insecta; order Coleoptera; family Brentidae; genus Oxystoma; species Oxystoma pomonae. The sequence goes on from OY998172.1 coordinate 43,419,417, forward strand.
AAAATAATAGCAAAAATAACTACTTTTGTGGTTATAGTAATTAACGATAAGAATAAGAACTGTCAAAGGACTCCGCACCCGGTTATACAGGATTATATGGGAAGTTTTTTTTCGGTGAAATTTGCTATAATTATGATATATTGTAGAGGGATATATAAGTGAAAAAATGTGAAATTATAAAAGTTTTTTTAAATCTAGTTCCTGAGATATAGACGATCAAAGTTGGAAAAAAGGCTGTTTTAGGCTATGCTTTATCAATAAATACTTGTAACGCTTATCTAAAGAAAAGTACGTTAGGTACCATAAAATTAAAATGTTAGAAGCTTGTAGACAATCCCCATAATATACAGGGGCTAGTCAAAAATTAATATTTTTTAATCTACTACTACCAAATTTTAAAAACAAACATGTTGTGTTTGAGCAGAAAATAATAGTTTTAACCCAGTTTTAAAGAAAAAAATAAGTTTGGCTTTTTAGTAGCTTCTTCTTTCTTAGATAATGAATTTTCTTTTATAGGTCAACTTTTCTGCCAAATAAAATCGACAACATTTGATTGTACCTGTAACATTTTGTGAATAACAATAGTGATTTTTTTAGTTAAATTGGGTTAACTAGCATATCGTTTAACTACCAAAAAATTGTTGTATATCCTTTGATTCAGATACAGGCTCGGGTCTATTCAAAAAATTTTTAATGTTTTACTTTTTGCCCGTACACGACTTTTAGTTTATTTTTTTAAAACCACAATTTTAATAAAACTTTACCTAATTACTTCTATATCTATTCTTCACCATATAAAAAAACAAATACATTTTATATGTCTATCTTACTTACGTCGAGACGAATAAAGAGAAGTACCTATTCTGCATTTTTACTGCACATTTTAAAATAGTATATACTCTCTGATGTAAAAATCTAAAAAAATATGTTGAAAAATGCAAAATATTCTACAGGGTCCGTCAAGAGAAAATCTTTTTATTCTATTTAACTTATTAAATATTAACAATTGCATTTCATTTAGACGGACATTATTTTTTTTAATGTTACTTAACTAAAAAAATAAATATAGGTAAACAAGTTAATAAGTTTAATATTACGAATCTTAAACAAAGTAAATTCGTGAAGGTTGAGTTTTAATACTGCATTAAGTGCAGCATTTCAGTTTAATTAAGTGGATTAAATAAAAAAGCTTTTCTATTGACGGACCCTGTAGATACAGAATTAAATTAAGTTGTTTATCTGTATTTTGATAGGTTTTTTTAAATTTACTTTAACAAATGAATATTGATATCTAAATGTGCTGCATTTCTATTTATTTAATTGGTTAAAATAAAACAAGCTATGCTCTTCACGAACCCTGTAGATGATTTTGAATTTTATAACATGGTTTTTAAAAATTTTTATATTAGAGAATATACACTATTTTTAAATGCGCAGTACAAGTGCAGAATAGGTAATTATCATTATTTGTGTCGACCTAAGTCTTCAAATGGGCTAAAATATAAAAATTAATGTATTTAAATAGAGAAATATAAAATATATTTATTCTTTTTATATGGTCGAGGATAGAAATAGAAATAATCAGGTAAGGTTTTATTCAAATTGTTCGAGTCGTTTTTTTTCAAAAATATTTATTTTTAGAAGCAAGTCTCATTTGCATTTTTTTTTCAAAATTAAACCTTAAACACGCCGCAGGAAAAAAAATTACACTAAAATGCTGTTTTTTACGAGTTTTAAATATTGTTGACAAACAAAACAATTGTAACAATATTTAATATTGGCATAGCGCCGCAGGCGAAAATTTTGACAAAAAAAAATTATTTCAAAATTTTTATCTCCTAAGTTGCCAAGAAGAGGTGGGTTGCGGTGGTGTATATAGATTTGTAGCCAAATCATAAATGCGCCGCAGATTAGGAAAAATAATGCTAAGAATGTTATTTATTACACGTTTTGGATGCTGGTGATAAAAATACTAAAATTGTTATAGTTAATGACGTCATAGCACCGCAGGCAAAATTTTTTAAAATTAAGGCATCACACCACACAAACGGGAGTAAAGAGTCAGCTATAGCTCTGCCTGGGGCCCTTGATCATGATTAATTTATTGTAGATTGGGTTGGACCTCCTGGGGGGGCGGTTAACCCCCCCACCTGGCTACGCCACTGTTGATTAGCCTCCCCTCATTTCCCTTACAGCGCAGCCGCACAAATAACGATAACCACAAAATATGTTATTTTAAGTGGTCCAAAAGTCTCTATTATAGCAGCGCCAGGTTTAATAATATTTATTTTTAGGCCTCTGCATTAAGACACCCTGGATGTGAAAGAAAATTTTTAACGCCTCATAATTTTCAATTTCTTTTTATTAAAACGCAAAGTTAGAGTAATGATCGAAATTAAATTTCTTCTTTGAAAGACTTTAATTGCCTTGATAAATAAGACTGGGCGCCCTCTCTCATTTTCAGCTTTGGATTGAACCCTTCTATTGAATTTCAAACAAAAGTGAAATTTTATTACACCCACCTAATTGATTACATACCAAACTTGAACCCCAAATCGGAATTGATAATAACGGTTTTGTTTGAAAGTTTGAGACAATGATGTGTTAAAATTAACTCTGTGTTTCGGACTTCCATTTTCTATAATTTATTTATACACAACGTTTCGATCAGTACAATCTCTGATCGTCTTCAGGTGCAAACTACAATCAATTCCTAAGGCTACGTACTTATATACTGTGAGAAATCGCTCAACCTTGAAGTTTAAGAAGTTGGCTCCGCCCAAGGAGGGGCTTCCAAATATTTGGAATTTCAACACTTGGTTTACTGAAAATACCGTTATTCTGCCCAATAAAGGCAGCTTGAAAGAATTTTCGTTTCTTCCAGTGTGACTCCTTGTGCAAAAACTTTGCTTCTTCCCACTTTATTCGGTGTTGTTTTGACCATGCATGTTCGGCGATTCCTGATTTCGTTGTTTCACCTTTTTGGGTATTCGTCTGATGTTCCTTGGGCCTAACAGATAGTGGTCTTTTAGTTTTGCCTATGTATGATTCACCACACTCACAAGGAACTTGGTAAATGCATTCCTTATTTTGTTTGTTATCCGGTTTTGTTTTACTAAGAAGGCTTCGAATTGTATTACTAGATTTAAAAGCTGTTTTAATATTAAAGTTTTTCGCTACTCTTCGAATTTTCTCTGATACTCCTTTAACGTATGGAATTGTAAGGAATGTATTTGCCTGGTTTCGGTCTTCTAATCTGTCTTGTTTGTTGTGATTTAGTAATAGTATCTGCTATAAGTTTAAGGCTGTAACCATTCTACTGCAGATCCTTCTTAATGTTTCTTATTTCGATTTCCAAGTCATGAGAATTGTTACAAATTTGAACTGCTCTGTTATATAAAGTTTTGTTTATGTCTCGTTTGGTTGTAGCAGAATGATTTGAACCTTGCTTTAAATATTGTCCTGTGTGAGTGGGTTTGCGATAGACTGTTGTTCTGATGTCGCTTTCTACTCGTTTGACAAGACGCCGACGAGTTCAGACATCAGGTAAGGACCATTATGGACAAACCTATTAAGCATACCTCTAATATAAGCAAGACAGAGAAAATCGCGTTGAAGAATCTTCAAAAGAACAAATCAGTTAAAATCTTACCAATAGACAAGGGCAATGCAACAGTAATTTTGGGCATGGAAACCTATGACCAGAAAGTTGAAGAGGTACTTGCTAAAGGAAACTATAAACTTCTCCCAAAAGATCCGACGCAATCAATCGAAAGTAAGGTTTATAGAATTTTGAAAAAGTATTCCAGATATATTCCGGATAATACGAGGTCTCAACTTACACCACATTATAGCAAGCCTCCTTATCTATATGGACTTCCTAAAATTCACAAAGATGCAATGCCCTTAAGCCCAATTACAAGTTTCAGAAATTCTCCAACAAGCAATCTATCTAAATTCCTTTTGATAATTATTTCACCTCTTGCAGGTAAAACCGCTTCATTTGTAGAAAATTCCAACCACTTTGTTAATATTCTTAAATCTTAGGAGAGGATAGACTTGACAGTTTTGATGTCGAAAGTTTATACACCAATGTCCCGATAAAGGAATCGCTAGATATTATTAAAAAGAGACTGGTTGATGACGAATCCCTTTATGAACGTACCAGCCTACCACTGGAGGGAGTGATGAAGTTGTTGGAGTGCTGCCTGCATAATTCTTATTTTCAAATGAAAGATATGTTTTATGCTCAGGATGACGGTCTACCAATGGGTTCATCGCTTTCGCCAGTGGTGGCCAATATTTACATGGAGTGGTTCGAATCACACGCGGTTGATACCGCAACATATAAACCTAAGCTCTGGCTGAGATATGTTGATGATACTTTTATTATCTGTACCGGGAATGACCAACAACTTTCAGAATTTCTCCACCACCTAAATAACATAAGACCCACCATTAAATTCACAATGGAGTTGGAGCAAAATTGTCAAATTTCTTTTCTTGATATACTTGTCACACGAGTAGAAAGCGACATCAGAACAACAGTCTATCGCAAACCCACTCACACAGGACAATATTTAAATCAAGGTTCAAATAATTCTGCTACAACCAAATGAGGCATAATTAAAACTTTATATAACAGAGTCGTTCAAATTTGTAACAATTCTTATGATTTGGAAATCGAAATAAGAAACATTAAGAAGGATCTGCAGCAGAATGGTTACAGCCTTAAACTTATAACAGATACTATTTCTAAATCTCAACAAACAAGACAGAGATTAGGAGACCGAAACCAGGCAAATGCATTCCTTGCAATTCCATACGTTAAAGGAGTATCAGATAAAATTTGAAGAGTAGCGAAAAACTTTAATATTAAAACAGCTTTTCAATCTAGTAATACAATTCGAAGCCTTCTTAGTAAAACAAAACCGGAGAATAAACAAAATATGGAATGCATTTACCAAGTTTTTTGTGAGTGTGGTGAATCATAAATAGGCGAAACTGAAAGACCACTATCTGTTAGGCTTAAGGAACATCAGACGAATACCCAAAAAGGTGAAACAACGAAATCAAGAATCGCCGAACATGCATGGTCAAAACAACACCGAATGAAGTGGGCAGAAGCAAAGGTTTTGCACAAGGAGTCACACTAGAAAAAACGAAAATTCCTTGAAGCTGGCTTTATTGGGCAGAATAAGGGTATTTTCAGCAAACTAAATGTTGAAATCCCAAATATTTGGAAGTCCCTTCTTGGGTGGAGCCAACTTCTTAAACTTCACGGTTGAGTGATTTCTCACAGTATATAAGTACGTAGCCTTAGGAATTGATTGTAGTTTGCACTTGAAGAAGATCAGAGATTGTACTGATCGAAACGTCGTGTATAAATGAAATATAGACAATGGAAGTCCGAAACATAGAGTTAATTTCAATAACGGTATTTATGTGAATTAAAATGTTACAAACATTTTTAGGGGAAGGTGAAAAAAATCAGGTAAAACTCAGTGGCGGTCCCAGGGGGGGGGCGATTGCCCCCCCTCTTTGCTCCAGTAAACAACAAAGATGCTGGACGTAACCTTGATGTCTTTGAAGAAAAAACGACAAAATACAGAACGTTCCTTTAAAGACATTCTAGAATCCCTCCACAGTATTTTGGGACAGTTTGAAAAAGGCGAAAACCACAATATTAGAAATACAGAACATTATTATAGAGTTTCAATTTTTAAACAAGTTTTAGACAAAATCATTTCGGACATAAAATCAAGGTTCAATAACGAGAGTCTAAGTATTTTTGATCTGAACATATTCATACTATGTTTTATACAACGTGAAGCCAAAATCAGGGCAAAATTGACTAATGTCGTTTCCAAATATTTTTATTGGGAGTGAGTATTTGGAAACAATATTGGTCAGAAGTATGCAAAATCTTAAATCAAAGCATATATGATAACGTTTTCGAGGCAATGAACAAGTGTGGCGAGATTTTTCCGTTGATAAAAACATTCTTGGATGTTTGTCAGTAAGTAATGCTTCGTCAGAAAGAAGCTTCTCCTTCCTCAGAAGATTGAAAACATAAGTACTTAAAAACACTATGACGGAAATTCGTCTGACGGGCTTAGCGTTGTTGCATATCAACAGACATATTGAAATCGACATTGAGCGAATCATTGACCGGTTTGCCCAAAAAAAACCGGAAACGAAAAAACTTTTTAGACCTCAAAAAAAAGTATTTATTTAGCTATTAGGTTTTGTTTGTGGTTTGTTTGTTATGTATGTTTTTTATAACTGAAAAAATTATACGTATACTTAATCAAGCGCGGATTTTGGCGGGTAGTTAACCCCCCTACCTTGGCTTTAAATTTTTTATGAACACATTTAGAAAATCAAAAGTAGGGCATAAATTGCGGCGCTACAACACCTTTGATATTTACGGTATTAGTTTAATTTTGTGTTAAAAATGGCATTTGTAGTGTCATTTCTTAAAAATTTTCGCATGCTGCGCTTTGAAACCATTGATATATTTACAATTTCAGTTTAATTTTAAATCAAAAATGAATTTTGCTAATGCAATTTTTGTAAAAAATTTTACCTGCGGCGCTATGATTCCATTGATATTTACGATTTTAGTTTAATTCGACTCAAAAATTGCATTTTTAATGTAATTTTCTCAAAAATTTTCGGCGCATCTTAACATTTTTTAAAATAAAAAAATGTATGAAATAAACGACTTAAAATCTGAGTACCCCCCCCCTAGATTTGACACTAAATCCGCGCTTGTAGTTACTAAGTTTAGTTTGCTTATATTGATATGTTCCTCATAAAAGCTATGCATGTGTTCTATTTTTTTTCGTATCGAAACCGCCCCCCTCTTTTCAAATGGCTGGGACCGCCACTGCCTAACTGTACATTTCCAGTAGGATTTACTAAGATCTAAAATAGTACCCCAGACAGGTCTAAATATTTACACCTGTGGGGGGCACTAAATTTTAAAACCAATTTTCAAAAAACACTTACCCATACAGAAAAGACACAGTTATTGATTATTTTGTATTTTTATTGGTAAATACCACTGAAAAATTACTTTTTTGTCAAAATAAATACCATATTTTAGAAGAAAATTCCCTAAAACTAATTTGTTTTGACAGGTTTGAAAATGGCAAATGGTGAATACGCCAAAATTTTGGCACATAATAGCTTCATAATCTGTGCTTGAGGTTATAAAATTGGTGATATTTTAGACCACCTCTGGGGGGTGGTTTAAATTTATAACCCCCAGAAAGGATTGTTTTGTGGCAATTGTTCGTTCATAATTTTCCTAAGTAACCGTTTTCACAAGGATTAATTTACCTTATTTAATATCCCAAGCTGTTCATTAATCAATAAAACACTTCCAATTTTGTCCAGAAACGCCATGTTTTGAACCCGTTTTCAGCACAAAAAATATATTTATGAGGGCACTACGAGGCAAAACAAACATAAGTGAAGGTTACTGATTATGCACGAAAAATATACCAAACAAAAAAACCCAAAACAACTATATTAATTTATTTGCAAACTGAAATTAAAACACTGAGGTTATCTAAAAGTTCAGTCAAGAATACTTTTCTTCCTCAAAGAGGTTGGTGCAAGCAGAGGTAAAAGGTCCGAACTCTCTGTTTGTTATTGAACGCAGCATGATTTGTTTTTTGGGGTGGGCTGATGTTTGAGATATGCGATATAAAAGGTTTCTAGACCTAAAAAAAAAAGTATTTAGCTATTAGGTTTTGTTTGTGGTTTGTTTGTTATGTGTGTTTTTTATAACTGAAAAAATTTTACGTAGTTACTCAAGCGCGGATTTCAGGAGGATAGGGGGGTAGTTAACCCCCCTCCCCTACCCTGGCTTTAAATTTGTTATGAAAACATTTAGAAAATCAAAAGTAGGGCATAAATTGCGGCGCTATAACACCTTTGATTTTTACGGTATTAGTTTAATTTTGTGTTAAAAATGGCATTTGTAGTGTCATTTTCTTAAAAATTTTCGGCTGCTGCGCTTTGAAACCAATAATATATTTACAATTTTAGTTTAATTTTAAATAAAAAAACGCATTTTTTAGAGCAATTTTCTTAAAAATTTTCGCTTGCTGCGCTATAATACTTGATATTTACGGTTTTAGTTTATTTCTGCTCAAAAATTACAGTTTTAATGTAATTTTCTCAAAAATTTACACATTTTTTAAAATAAAAAATGTACGAAATAAACGAATTCAAATCTGAGTACCCCCCTAGATTTGAGACCAAATCCTCGCTTGTAGTTACTAAGTTTTGTTTGCATATATTGATATGTTCCTCATAAAAGCTATGCTTTTATTCTATTTTTTTTGGTATCGAAACCGCCCCCTCCCCCTTTTGAAATGGCTGGGACCGTCACTGGAGTTTTTATATGCTTATAATTTCGAACCAATTTCGATACAGACGATGCCTCGAGATTCTTAGACTTCTGTAGGAAGTATGCCAGGAGCACCTTTTCATCTGTAAAATTCTTTGCATGCTGTTCAGCGCACCATTGTCGGTAATCACGAAACTGTTTCTTGTAAACCTCGTGAAATTTTTGTGGAAGAAGGCTGGCGATGGCCTTTTTCGCGGCCTCTTCAATGTTCATTTTCAAAAAAAATGCTGTACCATTTTTCTGGACTCACAGTTTGGTGACACCGTTTGATAACAACAACTGATTGACATTTGTTTTGTGCCATAGCAACACCTCCATGGCACAATAAATTTTGAGTAAATCTACCATGCCAACAACAATCAATAACAATCAATGACAACTATCAGTAATACGAGCTGTCAATCTTGAAACTAGAGTACCGTTAAGTGGTCTACTGTTAGTTTTGTGATTTTTTGTTTTTAGTTTCTCGCATTCTAAAGTGCATAAAATAGTATATAAACCTCGTGACTAAAGTGTATTTTAATCCCTAGGTTTATAACGTACTATTAAGAAACAACATAAATCTTTGAAACACGGAAAGAAATATGTCCTAAATATTAGTACTATACAATAAAAACTCGTAAATCTTTGGATAAATATAGCGTCAAATATAAAAATTAGTATAGAGCCTAACTAATCTTTGTTTTAAAAAAGAAAACTTATACTTGCAATAACTCTTTGTCAGTACTTTTAGTAATAGTGTTAAGTATTTGCTGAACTAAAATGTATACTTATTGAACTAGCATTTAGTGCCACAAAAGCCTTTTAATACTAATAAATATTTAGTATTATTTTTACTTACATTATCTTTTTCCCTACATATAAGATTATCGTAGATTTAAATTTAGTACAAGCGCACTAAATTTTGGTATATAATTAAGGATTGTTTTCTGAAACCAAAAACATTTAATTTTATCGGCAACAGACAAAAATATTTATAAAATATTAATATAATCTATTAAATAATACAAGTTACGGATCGGTTTGCGTTTAAAGTTCTACAATGTTCGAAAAAATACCGTAAACAAATACCACGTATTTTGCAATCTAAAATGGTGCCATGGAACACAATGATCTGTAAAACATGCCCCCGTAAAAGTTCTGGGATAACTTGTATGATTCTGAGACAAAAACTTTCAATAAAAAAACCGCTAGAAATTAGTACAAATAAATCTATTTTTAGTAATGCATACTAAATATTAATACACCTGCATTAATATTCATTTTGTTGGTTATACGAACATAAAATACTACAAAAATTACCAAAAATTCCTATAAAAACTTATGTAAACCTATTAATTTCATTATTAAATCTCTCATGGTATCGGAGATTTAGCAGAAGCGTACTAAATGTTAGTATATAATTAAGGATTCTTTACTGAAAACAAAAATATTTCATTTTATCGGCAACAGACAGAAATATTTATAAAATATTAATAAAGTCTATTAAATACTACAAGTTACGGATTGGTTTTTGTTTAAAGTCCTACAATGTTTAAAAAAATACCGTAAACAAATACCACGTATTTTGCAATCCAAAACGGTGCCATGGAACACAATGACCTGTAAAACATACCCCCGTAAAAGTTCTGGGATAACTGATATGATTCTGATTAGAAATTAGAATTAGAAATTAGTACAAATAAATTATTTTTAGTAATGCATACTAAATATTAATACACCTGCATTAATATTAATTTTATTGGTTATATGAATATAAAATACTACAAAAATTACCACAAATTCCTATAAAAACTTATGTAAACCCGTTAATTTCATTATTAAATTCCTCATCAATTCCCATGAGAAACTACAAGAACTCGTAAAGTTAACATAAAAATATAAGACGACTTCTTTAAATTGTTGTGAAAAAGTATATATTGTAATAAGTTATCCTTAAAATTAACTATTAACTACTGGACGACTCAACGAAGACCACTGCTGTAGTACGGGTATGTTGAACGGATGAATGAAACACGAATACCCAAACAAATTCTCAAGTGGACACCTACAGAAAGAAGGAAAAGAGGAAGACCTAAGGTGACACGGATGGGAGGAATACAAAAGGCCACGTCGGAACGTGACCTACAACCAGGAGATTGGGAAGACAAAAGAGATTGGAAGCGAGGAACCGGAAGGCGCAGGACGCTACACCGAGAAAATGAGGCCAGCTAAAAGTCGTGGGCTAGACGTTTGGGGCTGGAAAAACTCATTTTTGTGGGTTATTCCAGCTATTTCATTGAATTAATTCAACACTTTTTTTTGATCTGGAACAGATCTGGCTAAGGGAGCTAGCCCACAAAATTGGGCAAAATTTGTATTTTTTTTAAGTTAAAATGCTGGCCTAGACCAACCTTAGTTTTACTAAATTACATAGCTGCCACAAACCAGTTATTGGGTTGTGGCAAACATTAACTATGGGTAAACATTTTATGGACCGTTGCAAACCCATCAGAGGTAAAAAACAACAAACCAAACGTGAATTGTTTTAGCTACTTCGCGGGGCTGCTTAAACCTCTATTAAGGATTGTTCCAGCCCAACTATATGGTTTTATCAGGTTTATTACTTAAATTTGGCCCTTTTTAGTTCATTATCGTTTAAGCATCCGAAAGGTGCACATCTCTTTGCCCCGCACCGGGTTTGTTCTGTTCCGGGACCCGGTCGTTTGACGCGAAACCTTCGTTTGACGCCGTCGTTGGGCGGTAAGATCGCGAAAATTGCCTTTATTTCAAAGTTGTTCGCCGAAACTTCTTACAAATTTAGATTTTGTGGCACGTTATAACACTGTGGGGAAAGTCTATTTCCAATAATTTCTTTAACTTATCTAGTTTTTGAGATATTAAAATTTCAATTTGTGGAAGCGATTATATTACAAACTAAATAAGATACCCAGAGGAGAATTTAGAAATGGTTTGTCTTTTGGAGATTACACACATACTCATAATAGGCTGTTTATCCATTTTGGTAATTTTCAATCAATCTATTAAAAACTGTTGATACAAACGCTTTATTTAAATTTTTTTTTATTTGTAATTGCTTTCATAAATTGAAATTTTAAGATTTTCGGAAACTAAATTTGCAGAAAAGCAAACTTTATGAGAAATAAATGCCTTTCCAAAAAAAAGCTACATCAATAAAGCTTTTAATTTTTCTATTAAATTTTGTTTCTATTTTTGTTTCTTCAACGTGTATAAGTTTAGGCCAACTGTGTCAGAAATAATAAACCTTTAATTGCAGCCCTAAAATATGTGCTGGTCCAGTCCAGCTAACTGGGCTAACCAACCCAGTCGACGGAGCGCAAAAAAAAACTATTCCAGGCCCAAACTTGTGCTGTTCGAGCTCACCTACTTAGGCCGGATCAACCCAATCGGCGGGGTACCAAAAAATAAACTCTTTATTCCAGCCCCAAACTTGTGTTGTTTCAGCCCACCTAACTGGGCTGGACCAGCATAATCGATAGGGTACCAAAAAAATAAACTCCTTATTCCAGCCCGAAACTTGTGCTGTTCCAGCCCACCCAACTGGGTTGTACCAAACCAATTGACGGGGCACCAAAAATAAGATCTTTATTCCAGCTCAAATTTCAAGCTGTTCCAGCCCAGCAGGTAGGGCTGTCACAACTATAGCTATTGATATTGACAGTCCCTCATAGTGGGTTGCTGTAACCCATTAATTTGGATTAAAAAACTAACCCACGCATGTGGGTTGATTTAAATCAAAAACTGTGGGTTGCGACAGTTAAAAAAAAATAGTTGGAGTAATTCAAGCTGTGGGCTGTCCACTATTTTACCCGCGGCCGTTGGCTGATTTAACCTATATTTTGGGCTATGGCTACCATTTGTTTTCTCAGTGTATAAAACCGGATGATGATGATATAATATATTTTAACGTAACGCTATTTTTCACAGTCTATCTTATCGATCCTTCACTACACGTCCACCAAATGTTACTTTTTGATAAATCTTGCCTTTCTTTTTAATGGAATCATATGCTCCTGACAAATTATTTTAATGAATCAGATATTTCCCTTTCTACAAATATGTTGCATATCTATGGTTCATTTAATTTTTTGCGAGATATCTGCAAATGAATTCTAATGAATGTTTATTTCCTTTAAAGCACCCGCGACCTTGAACATTGAAGAAGGAGCTTTTTTTCAGACCTAGGGCAGGGTGTTTGAGTTCAACATCTTCATACCATTGTTGTCGTGTTAACCTTATACTTTTTCCCCTGTTTTTAATATTATTTAAAATACCTTCAATAATTTTTAGTTTTGTTTAATTAAATGTCTAGATATAGTAATAAAAATCTATGTTTCTATAAAAAAAACCTAAAAATGTATTCAAGTAGGATGTACAACTATAGAAATAAGAAAAAGGTGCTATGGAAATCCCTATTTACACAATATTTAGTTAATATTTTAATTCAGCGTACCTGTGAAACAAAATACTGCGGTCCCTCGGCTTCTGTTTCAACTTACATATAATAATACACTTCGGAACTATTTTTCGCCACAAACTTTTCACAAAAATATAAAAAAACACTATTGATAAGTGCTGAAACTTTCACTTTCAAAAACAATAATGGCATTCCAGGATAAATCGAGAAATTGGCAACACAACACAGATTTCTTTCTCCTCTTTCCCCACTGTAGATGTTGCACTCAAACAATCAGTGTAACCAGACAGACCAGACTCCTTCTAGTAGTTCAATGTTTTAAGCCCGCGACTATGAAAACAGATGAGGCACTCATCAGTTGTTAGTTTGTTTATACGGGCCTCTTAAAGCGCTTTTATATAAGGACGGTTTAAAAATGTTATCGTATAAGAACCACTAAAACCGGTTTAAGCACTAAATCGACTTTATTTTAAAGCAATTTAAAAATGTGGTTTATCACTTTAAAACCCATTTTAGGATCGTTATAAACACTTTAAAAACACTGTAGCGCCTTTCTTCTCACATGATGTGACCTTTTATATAATGAAGCTAAGATACTTGACATTTGGCAGCTATATTTTTTAAAAGTAATGACGTTAACAGGCAAAAAGAAAATACGGTACACAAATAATTGTATAAAGTTTCCTAAAAGTAATAAAGAAATAGGAAATAAATCCATTCAGTACTTAGCTCCAAAAATGTTTAATATGATGTAATGAACTTGAAGGAAATTGTTGACAAAAAAGTATTTCAAGTAGAACCAAAAAATTGGCTCTTTATTACAAATAGAGCTACTATACGAAATCTCATGTGATAAAATATGTAGCTAGTTGTACAATATTATAGTATACATAACCTAGGACGCTTACAACTGAAAGAGAATCTAAAAACCGAATTGTGACTTTTACCTTACTATGACAAAATTAACCCAACTGTAGACATCTTCCAAATTGTGACAGGATGCGTTCAGCACATACAAGCAAATTTCATTATCTTTTGTGCTTTAATGTTTATTTTTTATGATTTTAGTTTAATTTTTTACTTATTATTATTATTATTATTATTATTATTATTATTATTATTATTATTATTAATATTATTATTATTATTATTATTATTATTATTATTATTATTATTATTATTATTATTATTATTATTATTATTATTATTATTAAGAAATAAACAGCCCTGGTTTTCCGAAAAATCTACTTAACTTACCTAAGTTGTTTTATATGTTTTTTCTTGAAACTAACATACTTAATGACATTTAATGAAGGAGGTATAAACACTCGGAGAAAGAGATTTTATTTAAAACGGTTCTTATATAAAAGCGCTTTTAGGTGCGTATAAACATAGTAACTTTGTATTTTTCACATGAAAGTTAACAAAATAAGAGTGACAAACGGAGTGTCAAGTTGCTGTTGAAGTTGCTTACTGCAAAAATAAAGTTTGGGTATTGTCATATAACTATGAGATACTATAATGGCCTAAGTGTTGCAAAATGTGTAATAATAATAACTTTTAGAAACAAAAATAAATAATGAAAAAATCATGGTTGGCCATTGGCAAGGCCAAAAGCGAAAAATCTACTGCGCATACCTGACGCAGTTTGCTCACGCCCAGAAGATTTTTTGACTGCGTTATTTTCAGGCTAACTTAATTGGGAGAGTTAATAGACACTTAAAGTAAATATTTCAACGCATCCGTATCGGTATACGTAACGCGTTCGAAACAAAGTCAAAATACGCTACATTTTTGACTTGTTTTGCGTATTTTGAATTTGTTTCGAACGCGTTACGTATACCGATACGGATGCGTTGAAATATTTACTTTAAGTGTCTATTATCGCTACGGCTTGCAAGGGCAGGCTGTTATGTTATCTCATAGTTATATGGGTTTAAATATTTTAAAAATGCTTTAGCGTATTACTTTCAATTTAGAGAAATACTCAACCCGGGTTTTACCGAAAAATCTGTTATTTTCTAAGTTATTTGATTATTTTTCTGTTTAAACTGGCATTTAATGAAGGACGTATAATAAAAACTCGGAGAAAGCGATTTTATGTAAAACCGTCCTTATATAAATCCGGTTTTAGGCACGTATAAACGTAGTAAATGTGAAATGATGATGTTTTTTGAGAGTAAACTGATTTTTTCGTTTACATTTTAGCCTCGTAAAATCAACTGGGGTAATTTTGTACCCCAAATTGACTTTTTTACAGAATACTAAGATTAGTTTTTAGAAATGCTAACTGGACATAATTCCTAAGTTTTTGCTCCAAAATTGGTTTTTAAAAAGTATTCATATATTTTTAGAGTTTAAAGTGTCTGGGGTATAAAAATATCTATCTTTTGTTTCGAAAAATGTTTTAGTTTTTTAAAGAGTATTCAGTTATTCAAAGAAACCGCTTTATTTAAGACTTATTGTTAATTTCTATTCAGTTTTGTGGATTTAAGGTCAGGAAAATGAAAAACAAATTCAAATTTACCGATTTTTGATGTATTTTACATCATCTTCAGGGTTTCTAAAATAAAATACAGAAGAAAAATGAAAGAAGCTAGTTTAACCTGTTGATTTAAAAGTCATTGTTTGTTTGTATATGACACGGCTAATTAATTTCTTGACTTTTTTTCGCTCCCGCAGGATTAAAAAATAATAAACAATATTAAAATTGAGAAAAGAAGAAAAAAGAACGCCCGTTACAGAGTATATATATATGACAAAAGAAATTTAATTAAAGGGGTTAATGAAGTAAGTACTTACATTAACATTAACATTACATTAACCTCTTTAATTTATAAATTTAAAATAGTCTTTTAAATTTCTTTTGTCATATATATATACTTACTTCTTTTCTCAAATTTAATATTGTTTATTATTTTTTAATCCTGCGGGAGCGAAAAAAAGTAAAGAAACTAATTATCCGTGTCATATACAAACAAACAATGACTTTTAAATGAACAGGTTAAATTATCTTCTTTCATTTTTCTTTTGTATTTTATTTTAGAAACCCTTAGGATGATGTAAAATACATCGAAGCGTCGGTAAATTTTAATTTGTTTTTCATTCTCCTGACCTTAAACCCACAAAACTGAATAGAAACTAATTCTAAAGGTCACTAAACAATTACTTATTGTTAATGTTACACATTACTTATAATAGGCCTACAAATAAGATATTCATAATAATAATCGGTACATGATATACAAAAGCTATTAAATATCTAAGGTAAAAAACAAAAAAAAATATAAGTGGTATATTAAAAAGACACTACTTATATCTTATATAAAAAACTGTTTTGGGTACACTCTTAGAGGTCCCAGTTTAAAAGCATTTTTCTACTGATTGTAGAAAAAATAAGTTTTTGAGGGTTGGTCCCTTCAACCAATTCCTTCTTGTGATGAGGGTCTGGCCAGCTTGTAAAAACAAGCGCTCTGATGCGGTGAGAGGTGTGTGTGTGTCCGATGTTTAAAAAAGTATTGATGTTTTAGCATGGATAATATTTTATAAACATCGATGTTAAAAATATAGATGTTGAAAAAAAAAACATCGATGTTTTGTGCCCATCACTAGTTCACTCTATTTTCCAAATTCGTGTTCATGCAGACACTTTTGGCGGTTGTTCTAATTAGATATTTGTTTTTAAAATGTTTATTAGTCGGTTTATTAAATTTTGTTTGCGGTGTCCAAAACAAAATGTTAAACAGAAATTGCCTTTTCATATGGAAAAAGCGGCAGATCTATTTTGACATAAATTGGAAACTATTTATTTTATTTTTGTCGTTGTTTTAAATGTGTGGTTACCAAACTACAAAATAAATTCAAAAATCCACAATGCGACTCATTAGACTTTATAGTTGACTATATGTAGGAGATTTCTACCAGTTTCCGCAAAAATAAACATGTCTTATAATTTATTTTAAACATTTAAGTTTAATTGTTTAGCACCATCTAAATCTCAAACCTGTAACGCGTACAAACTAGGACATTTTGCATCCTGTGGAACTCCTGTTAAAGTTGCATATAAATATTCCTTTTTCTTGAGCAAGGAATTATAGAATCACAAAGACGAGCGCACCCTACGAGTCCCTCGGGAAAGTCAGGAGGAGCTCGATTCTCAACTATAAATTTTATCCTTAGCCAAATTTACCAGAGACCTCTGTCATGACATGCCGTAAATTAAACTGACCTTTTGTTGCCCGCAAAATCATTATTGTATGCATATACCCATTTTGAAATTAGTTTTGAATAAGTTAAATCCCCAAAAATTAATCCAAGTCATTGTCCTACCTTTCGGGTTTGAACTATGGATAAATTCAGTTAATCGGACTGGCAATATGAAATGAATGGTATATTCAGGATGGAAATTTAAGAACTAACGTTGCATGGCCTTATTTAGAGGTATTTAAATTGCCTTGATTTTTTTTTGGTGTATCTATTATTTAAATCAGGAAGAAGAAAATATTTCCCCGCGAATACGCGGCTCCCATTGATCGATGTCGTTGACTTCTCTCACAAATGACAATAATAACAGTATTAACAGTATTTTAGTGGCGTAGTAAGAGAAATTTTCGGGGGGGGGATAGGTATAAAAGTATTCCACACATTACAGTTTAAAAGTCAACAAACAGCATCTTATGCAAAATTAGTAATGAGTTTCGGGAGGGGCGGGTTTGCCACCAAAACCCCTCGGTTACTACGCCACTGATTACCATTACCTTTCTTGTTACTAAGGTTCCAAAATGCCTTAATCGACGAAAAAAAAATTGTCTATCGGTCTGTCGTTCTGTTGTCTGTCTGTATACACGATAAATCAAGAACGCCTTAATCGATTTTAACGAAATTTGGTACAAAAATCTTCTATCAGCTAACCATGAAATTTTTGGGTAGGGTGGTGGGGGGTTGAAGAGGGAAAAAGAGGTACAAAATATTTAAACAAATTGTAACTTTGGAACAAAAGCAAGTAGTGATGTACGGTTTTCAGATTTAAGTTTCCATGAATATGAACTATAAATTTTGTTATACAGTCAAAATTTGTGGGAGCTTTAGTTTCCGAGTTATTTGAAAAAATGTTAAAATATATAAAAAATCATAACTATAAAAGTAAAGCAGCTAGTGATATGCGGTTTTCAGATTTTGGTTTTCGTAAATATTACCCAAAAATGTTGTTATAACGTTTAAATCTTTAATTGAGTTTTCAAGATACTTTCATTTATTTTCAACATAAATTAATTGATTGTATGGTGGACTATCCGTGCTTTATAGCATCAATTTTTTAATTTATTTATTTGTTAATTTCAGTTGCAGTGGTCGCAGCCTTCTTCATTTGTTGGGCCCCGTTTCACGCCCAACGCCTCCTAGCGATCTACGCATACAAGCCATCGCCTTCGACGATTCAAGCCTTCGAGGTGCTCACCTACGTCAGTGGCGTGCTTTACTATTTGTCAACAACGATAAATCCGTTGCTGTATCATATTATGAGCAACAAGTTTCGAAAAGCTTTTAAGGTACCTAATGACGTTTTCAACTTATAGAAACTAGATTCACACCGGTCAGAACTAATTTGGTTTTTAGTGTTAGTACGTTTATACGCACCTAAAAGCGCTTTTATATATATGTCATTATTTGACCTTTTCATTAGTTCTGGAAATATTCAGCGATTAGAAGTTTTTATCACTTTATATGTATCATCCATACTTCAACAAATCATTTGCGTATATACTTTAGCAGTACAGTCATGTCTTGAAAAAATATTCCCTAATTGAAACATTTTTTACTCGTTGTTTTATACACATATATTTTTGTATTACTTGCAGTCAAACAAAAGTTTCTGACATAAGTTGAGAAACATCCTGTAGACACAATTTATTGATATATTTTTCGCTTTAATCCCAATGTGTAATTTTTTGGCTTTGATAATCGGCCATATCCTTTTCTTACACTGACCAACAAATTTTTTTTTTGTTTCCTTCAACTTATGAGTTAATTCTTACCAATTTTGGGTTGCGAAAAACGAATATGACAAAGAAAATTTTTTATTAGCTCTTAGCGCTAGTTTCTATTAATGAGTTTTTCATTTAATAAGGATTATGAGGTAACGAAAAATATGAATTATGTATGCTAACAATATTAAAAGGTGTATTTTTAATGACAGTTACACACTATAAATGACAAAAGAACACTCACCGATGGTTGAATATATAAAGAATTAATTGGGGGCTTCATAAGATCGCTGTCTTTTGGCTTTCCTCTGGTTTATGTATCCCTATACATAAACCAGCAGTAATCCACGAGCATTGCTTCATTCCAGCGGCCCTGATATCCATGAGAGAAATATCCTGGTGGAATCTTTCCCCATGCTCGTCACTGACAGCTCCACACCTGGGTGGGAAAAAATCAAGATGGGATTGGAGAAAATGTATTTTTAGTGACATATTACATACGAGTTGATGGTAATTTTCTAGAAGTACTTTTACCAATTGAGTGTAATTTTCGTCCCTTTTGTTCCCTAAAAATCCATGCATAACTCCCTTAAGAGCTTCCCAAGCTTCCTTTTCTTTTTCTTTCAGAACTAGGTCGAAAGTAGGATCCTTTACGAGTTCACGTATTTGTGGCCCAACGAAGATGCCTTCCTTGACTTTTGCATCACTTAGTTTAGGAAATTTTTTTCTCAAATATTAAAAAACCTGACCATCTTGGTTTAAGCCTTTGACAAAATTCTTCATTAAACCGAGCTTGATATGTAGGGGTGAAAGAAGAACATCTTTTGAATTCACGAGAGGCTCGGCAACGACATTTTTCTCACTAGGTTTAAGATTCCTTGCAGGCCAATCTACTTGGGTATAGTGTGATTTCCTATCTCTACTATCCCACATACATAAAAAGCAACAGTATTTAGTGTACCCCTAATTGCATTCCTAATAGTATAGCAATGACTTTTAGGTAGCCACAGATTTTCCACTTATGTTCAGCATATTTGATTGAGTTGAGGAGGGTTGCCATATTTGCATAAGTCTCCTTCATATGAACTGCGTGACCAACAGGAACAGAAGGAAGACGATTGCCATTATGAAGCCATACAGCTTTTAAACTAAGCTTGGAAGAGTCTATGAATAGCCTCCATGCAGTTGGATTATGCTCCATTTTCAAACTTTTCATCAGACCATTAATATCACAGCAAAAAACAAGATTATTCTTCTTCTTAAAAAAAAGGTAACAGATTCCGCTGACTCTGTCTGTACTTAGAGACCCTGACATTTGGTTGAAGAAGATTCCATTGCTGTACCCTTGATCCCAGAAGTTCTGACTTCGCCTGTGACAAGTCAAGATCTCGAATGAGATAATTTAACTCAGACTGGCTCAATCTGTGTGGCTGATCATCTTTTTCTTCAAAATCAAGGTTGTGTGATATTGAAGGCATGTTTAATTCCTCATCTTCCACATTGTCTTCACTTTCTACTTCCAATTCATAGTTTTGAGGTGGAGTAGGAATTGGTAAACTGTCTGAATGTGGTATAGGTCGAATAGCAGATGGGAGATTCGGATATTGAACTGTTCCTCTTTTTTTCATTGACAATCCTGCATTGATAGGCGGAGTCCATCAAAAATAGCAGTCATCTATGTGGTTTGTAGGCTCCCGCCAAACTATGGGCACCCCAAAAGCCATCGATCGTTTTTTATTTTTAAGCCATTCTCGTAATAGAGCTGAACATGAGTTGCAACATATATGTGGAGCCCATGACTTATCCTGGTCTCCTACCTTCATTCCAAAATAATGTTGGTAAGCAGTCTTCACAAAAGGCGTCAAATTGCGTTTCTGTGAAAAAAACTTTATTTATCCACAAATATAACAAAAATTGTTAACTGAATTTACACATTTACGAGGCATGTTAATACAAAAAGTTTTATTTTAAAAACACTCCAAAACAACAAATTTTTGCACTAAACAAAACGGAAATATTCTATGTAAAATGTAAACCTTAGATTTACAGCATAAACACTATAGTCAGTTTGCGATGATATATTGTGTCTCCGTGTATCTAGTTTTATAACAATACCATACACACTACATTAACTGTGCGTTCGATTAGAAATATGAAACTGAACTGTAAGGTATCAGTCGACCTGAATAAAAAGACGCGCAAATACGCAATTATTTCGGAAAGGAGGGAGTCCCTGCTTATATATATCAGAAATAGTAGGGCTGTATTGCAAATATCGATAGCTAAATTAAAACTATCGATAGTTCTGTAGTTTTACCTCCTATTTCTAACTCCCCAACCTATCCAGTTCTCTGCCCTTTCTATTATTTTCTCTTTCGATACTTTTAGAGGATATAAAATGTAAAATATCACCTTATCTCCAAAACTAGAGCTAATCTCTAATTTTTATGGTGATTTTTGAATTCAGTGGATGAAAATACCTTAGAATTAGCTATTTTTGAGCCCGAAACATTTTAATTGTTGGACAGTGTTATTTATTTCGGATTTTTAGCTAAAGGTGGTGGGTGGTTGGGGAGATATTGATATATTTTTCGCTTTAATCCTAATGTGTAATTTTTTGGCTTTGATAATAGACCATACCTTTTCTTATTTATTTCGGATTTTTTTTTTTAATTTATACTCATATCGTCAATTTCACCGCAATGTTGAATGAATGAATGACTGAATGTATAGGTGCAGGCGGGACAATTCCTATGTGTGTAGGTCACCTTACTGGGCCCGTTGCACGCCCCTTTTTTATGGTTTAGCACTGGAAGCCTGCCTCTTTCGCAAAAGAACAGATTTTTCTGGGCTGCAACTTTCTTACATCACCTGGGACCAACAGATAGTTCCCAAGGTGTGACTTTCTTGACTTGGTCATAGCCGGACACTTCAGCAGAACATGCCAGGGTAATTCTACGTCCTCCATGCACCATCGACTCTCTGAGTCTCCGGCAATACCCAGTGTCCTGTTAGGAGCCCTGTTGCTGGTCTCACATCCTTCCTGCCTAGGTAGAACAAGGAATTCAATCAGCTCTGTTTCGGTTGGACCGTCCATGCTGACCACGATTTTGACCTGGAGCTTTCTGAGCTCCTTCACCAATTTGTTTACATCAGCAGCATCCGGTAGGTGCCTCTGATGCGTTTGAAGAGTGTCCAAAGGGTACTTGTTGAGCCTCTTTAGTTGAAAAAGATCTACTCGGTCCTTAAACAGTTCCTTGTTAATCTTTACCTTTAGAGGTTCCACTGGGTGCCTGTTCGGTTCCCTGCGTTACGCCCTGGTTGTCAGAGGGTGCTTCTGGAGTTACCTCACAGACGAGTAAATCGGCTACAATCACCTTCCCAGTACTTCGGGGAGGGGGCTATATACAACAGGGTGCGCCTGTTTTCCTGAGGAAGGTTTTTATTGTGGTGCCTCATCCACGCGTCTCTGGCGTTTAAGCCAAGGCCCCCACACCCGTTCCCGATCCACCACTCAGAGAAGTCGAGAGCGAGGCAGAGTTGGGTTCACCTAAGCGTCCCCATTAAGATTTAGTCACCGACTTGTTCAGTCGGGTCCACCCCTACGACTTGAACCCACCTATTGAGAATTAGCCAAGTGGAATTCAGAGAAGGGAGCTCTGGGTCCCCTTGGGCCGGGTTAATGCTTGATCGTGCCAATCCAACCTAAGACAAGCAAGGGTCACCGCAATGTTAAACTTTATTTTTCACATTGAGCTTAGGATACCAAGATTTCACATTCAAAATGTCAATTTAGTTTAAACCAGAAGTTTAACGGTATACGACGTGATAGTTCCGTGAAAAAATAACAATTTTCAATTTTGTTTTTCAAATATGTTGTTCTTGAAAAAGTAACAGCGACCCATAAATAATTTAATAAAAAAATCCGCACAAATATAGCTTTCACTTGCTTTGTTGGAGCGCCGAGCTCTGTATTTTTGAGATTTCCTCCACGACTTATAGAGCAATATTTACAAGACGGGTTAGGATTTAGGATTATGGGACGCATGTGGTTTATTTTTAAACTTGAGGAATTTTGGACTCACTATAATCATATGATGATTTCGCAAGAAAAACATAAAGATTTTTCAAAAATTTCGTGAAAAAATAAAATAAAATAAAATGACGGCGGGTTTATCCCTGTATAGTGGACGTTTTAATTAAAAATACTTTGTTAATTGGATCACATACTTTTTTTTGGCCTTTTATTCCTAAACTTGCAGAGGTCTATATGAAAAGAAATATCCTCAAACAATAAAATAAAATAAAAGTTAGCATTTAAGTTTATTGTTATTACCTCAAAACCACATATTGAGTTTTTTAAAGCCAAATTTCAAAACAGTATAATTTAATTCTTAATGTGTTTGTATTCGCACGTTTTACTGGAAGCATTGACCTTATAGGACTTTTTTCCTGCAAAAGTATTATACAGTAAAGTTTCCGACATTTTGATAATTCTAATTTTCAATCCGACCAAAAAGAAATAACAGAACCTGCAGTAGATTGAAAAATTATATTTTTTCTAATTGATTTTTTTTAAAAAGAAGAATGACTGAAAAAGGTAAAAATAATGGCCATCTTATCACCTATTTACTTATTTTAGGCCGCTTTAGGGGGGCTATTTTTATGATGAAGCAAAAAAATTAAATTAAATGTTTTTTAAAAAGTAGGGTTACGATACCACTGTTTTGTTCTAAATCTTCTACTCTCGCGATTTTGACGGAGCAGAAAGATCGATCGCAGCAAATCCGAATACGCTACTCGGAGCGAAAACAAATATCCAAACCCCTTTCGGATCGATCTTGGTGTACTAGAGAGTGGTTTTAGAGCAATAGGCGAAAGTGCAATTAAATAGAGAATAGAGACCTTTTGCACCTCTTACAAAAAATCCTCGTTAGGTGACTTTATCGCTTAATAACGCGTTGTGACGTAGCTAACGTCACGTTATTTTTAAGAGAGCATTTTAATTTTGGCACGCCGCCTTTGATTGGTTTATGGCCGACTTTATACGGTATTTATTATTATAAAGATTTAAAAAAAGAATTTGTCCAATAATATTTTTCATTTAAAATATCTTACTTTTGTGTTTTTTACGGTGAATTTTAATCATTAATAATCTTTAAAAACTCAAAAACACAACAGAGAAAAGGGAGGTTATGATAAACAGATCGGAATCACTTGCCATAGTTGCCAGTGCCAATCAATGTTTTATGTATCTTATAAAATTCTAGCCAAAGAAAATTATTAAACAAGAATTGACACTTATCTTTACAATTAAAAAGAATACAGAACATATCTGCATTCAAAATCCAATTTTATTTTTTTCTTTTTCTACTTAACGTTTTACTGTCGGCAACCATGTCAATTATAAGGGATACGGTATTCTCCCGTAGGTAACGTCAAACTTTATCGGTTAGTAAGGGATTCCGTTATTACGTCGTAACTGCGCATGCCCGAAATAAGCGATAAAGTAAAAAGGCATCAAATTTATAGGTGCAAAAGGTCTCTAATATAGTTGTAAACTAAGCAAGATGTAAGATTATTAGAGCGTTTGCAGAAACAAGAATTGTTGTTTTCTTTTCTATTCTATTTACATTGGCAGTTTGTATTTTTAGAATCTCAATTAAGATAATATGGTAAGCAAATAAGGTGACGATAAATAAGTGGTCTATTAACTCTCTATTTTTTGATACTTTGGTGATATTTTTTAGTTGGGTTAAAAAAAGTAAAAAAATTATAGTTTCTTTTCGCTAAATTTGTTTTCTTATAAAATACGTTTTGTTTTGGTTAACATATTTTTCTCTCGTATCATTGGCATACGAATCGACTTTTTTTTACAGTTTATTTATCTACATGGCATAAATATTCACTAATCTAAAGTAGTATCTTTTAACAAAATAGTAAACATATATAAATGACAAAATTATGAAAAACTCGCAAAAACGTTAAACTTTTGTAACTCGCAGAATCTGCTATCCCGATCACTTTTGGCAAAAAATATCTTTTATCGTCGAGAGTAATCCATTGACAGGATCCTTTGTCAAGAGGGTGTAATTTTTCCAGTTTTATTTATATTTCCTTGTTTATACCTCAATCTTTTTGTTCTTTCTAAAACGGTATTTCTGTAGCACACTTAAAAGGCATTCAGTGTATTGAATAATACTTTACGAAGCACTTTACTTCGTTGTGCGTAACACCAGAGTAATTTTGTTATTTTATTATTCTCAGAAAATGCCTTTTAAAAGGTTTCATTCACAATTTTCGGCTTTTGGTGTAAAAACTCATTAAAAAAGATTAAATTACTTTTTATTTTGTCCTCACTAATTATACAGAACAAAAGGACAAACACCTCACAGGGCGATCCAAAATTTATGATTAAAAAGAAAGAATATCAAATATATTCACAAATAAATGATTGCA
Organism: Oxystoma pomonae; assembly: GCA_963921995.1. Taxonomy (NCBI): domain Eukaryota; kingdom Metazoa; phylum Arthropoda; class Insecta; order Coleoptera; family Brentidae; genus Oxystoma; species Oxystoma pomonae. The sequence continues at coordinate 43,444,720 of OY998172.1, forward strand.
CAGGGATTTTTTTTATAAATACCATTTCAACCGAGAAAAAAATAATTATAAAATGTTCTTACCACAAATAAGTAAACAGATTTTCGTGGATTCCTGTTATTTCGTTCACCCTGTATGTCACTGTTAGTTTTACCCTCACCTTCACCTATTTGCCAGGACTACTCAAGCAACAATATTACGTCGGATTGTGCCGGGCCTACGTAAAAATAATTGACCCTGACTTTGTTAGCCAACTAGTATTCGACGTCGTGTATAGATACAAGTATTTTTAGATTGTGACAGTTCGGTTCTGGTTGGAAAAGGTAAATTCTGCTGCTAGCGGGTTAGAATTTGGCTTTATCAAAAAATCTAAAAACACGTCAACTGAGATTTTTTATTTTCTTGAATCATCATCAATCATGGAAACTTAAATCTGAAAATCGTATATCGCTACTTGCTTTTTTTGCAAAGTTACATTTTTTTCAAATATTTTATCTCCCTTTTCCCCCCTGTTTATTTAAAAAGGAAGAAAGGAACAAAAACCTGCGCGTTTACGGAAAATCGGCAAACATTTTGGCATTAAGAGTTTAGAATCTCAAACACTAATATCCGTAAATATTTTGGTTATCAGTTAAAATTTTTGACTTTATCAAATGTAAATTAGTTTAGCCCTAATTACTATTGTAGTGGCTCAATCAAGCTACCCCCCTCACTCAACGAAACTCAATTTGGATATTATAAAAATTATGTACTAATTTTTTCCCCTTTTAAAAATCTTTGTACTTAATGAATAACGTACTTAAAAAGGGGAGGGGTGTGGCTTGGCGCTAAGCTGCACTCCCCTATGCTTAGGAGACAGATTTAGTAAAAGTTGATATGTCATAATTTTTTACTAATTATGTACTCTTAAAGAAGAGTGCTTTTAGTTTACAAAAACCATCGGTTCTTAAGATTTTTGTTTGTTATTGGGTGTGTAGCTTGATATCCAGGCACACCCCACAAAGTCAAAAAAGAATCAAGTTAATAATAAAATTAGTACATAATTAGTAGCAAATTCTGGCGTAATTAATTTTTGTCAAATATATTTCTTAAGCAGAGCGTGTGCCTTGATATCAAGCTACACACCTCATAAAAACAGAAAAAAATAAGTTATCTTGAGAGTAGACAAGTTTCTAGAAGGGAACGAAATTAGTACATAATTAGTACCAAATTCTGGTATAGTCACTTTTGGTCGAATCTCTTTTCTAATCAGAGGGGGGTGTACCTTACACCCCATAACAAACAAACAAAAATCTTAGGATCCGATGGTTTTTGTAAAGTACCCTTCTTTAAGAGTACATAATTAGTACAAAATTATAACATATCAATTTTCATTAAATCTATCTCCTAAGCATGGAGAAGGGGGGTGCAGCTTAGCGCCAAGCCACACCCTTCCCCCTTTAAATGCGAATAACTCCGTTATTCATTAAGTATAAATTTTTTTAAAAGGTGGCTAAATTAGTATATAATTAATACATAATTTTTACAATATCCAAATTGAGTTTCTTTGAGGGGGGGTGTTGCTTAATTGAGCCTTGCAACGTCGCGTCGAGGTGACCTCAACGTGGTCAGCAACCTTTAGGCCTACCAGACCTAATTGGGTTGTTGAACGACGTTTGTCAAACGCCGTTATACGACCAAAGAAGGACAACTTTTCATTAAGCGACTGTACAGTGTCTGACCAACTTTTGGTGCTTGGACGACGTTGGGACCTTTCTAGATTTGATTGACGAAGTCATGAAAATGTTGCTTGGGTATAACGTCCTATATTTTCAGCTACCACTTTTATTGTTTCAGAAAACGTTCAAGAACACTTTTTTTGGAGATGATAAAAATTGGCTTCCACAAAACGGTTGTTATTCCCCATTTGTACAGCCAGGACAGCATAGTCAAAGCAATACAGATTCATACTGCAGCCATAGGTGAGATTTCTTAAATTATATTTGAAGGGAAAAATAAAGGATCGTTCATACAAGGCATAGGCTTAGTCACTTGATTAATATTTGGTTTTGTTATAGTGTTAGTTATAGTTTTAGTCTTAAAAACTGCTCACTGTTCTTACTTGTCTTTGTTATAGCCATAACAATCACTAAGCAAGTGCATCTAACCTCACTCTTTTGATGTTTTGTTTTGTTTACTTTCATTTTTTATAGTTTGTTTTTAAAGAAAATAAGGTTTAATAAAAACAATTTTTTTATTGAAACCTACAAAACACTCAGCAACTTGTTTTTTGCTTTTAATTTGCCTGTATAAAATTTTTAAAAATATTCATTTTACTCTTGTCAACATAGATGGGCGCCATACCTACAATTTGAAACTCGCGCTTGCGCACTTATATTTGTTATAGTAACAGTCGTAATTTTAGTTATAAAAGTTGAAAGTTTCCAACTTTTCCTTAGGACTGTGACTAAGCCTATGACAAAGAATAATCAAAATCATTGCATGAACACTGAAACAGTGGTTTTAACCTTTTTATTACTAAGGCTGTAACAAAAATTAAACCAAAGACTAAAACTATGCATTGTATGAAAGATACTTAAAAGATGCGATAGGAAATATTCCGGGTTCAATGGGATCATTGGTTTCCTTTAAGAAAAAAGGTCTCTTTTTAACAACTTTGTCTGAGGAGTGCGCTTCTTTTTAAATTGTCTTCTATCTTTGATTTAAATCATTTTAGGCCTGATTGCTGAAGCCTTTTGTTATACCTTTCTTAAAATTGTGTTTGCAATTATAATTACCAAGAAGGCGAATTTGTTAAATCAATTTTCACCGAATTTATGAAGTGCTTTGAAGGGGCACGTTATGTACCCGAATAAGGTATTAATATAGGTCACATAAAACTGAGTCCAAAAATGCTGAAGATTTTTCTGAAATTCCGCTCACAGTTTTGTAATAAAAATATTCTTGGTTACAGTAGACAGGGTGAGCTAGGAATCGTGATCAAAGTTGAAAAATAATGGTATTTTAAATAGTACGTTGTAAACTTAGAGACTAAAGTGCTACTTTTAATCCCGAGGCAAAAGGTTTGTAGCCCGACTGTAGAGAGGGCTACAATTCGCTAAGGAATTAAAAGGCGCTTTAGTTTCGAGGTTTATATTATTATTATTATTATTGTTAAAATCACGTTATTTCTAGGCCAAATGGTGCGTCGACTACAAGAAAGGGTGCTTAGAATGAAATCTTGGCCAAGAGCAAGTGCTGTTTGGCTTGACTTGCGATAAATTTAATTACAATCTTCCAGGGATTAAATTTATCGTCAGTGAAGACAAACAGTACATTCATTCATTCTTAGCACCCTTTCTTGTATTCGACGAAGCATTTGGCGTAGAAATAACGTGATTTTAAGAATAATTTTTTCCTAAAGTGCATAAAATAGTATATAAACCTCGGGACTAAAGCGTCTTTTAATCCCTTAGCGAATTGTAGCCCTCTCTATGGTCGGGATACAAAACTTTCGCCGCGGGATTAAAAGTATCACTTTAGTCCCTAGGCTTATAACGTACTATTTTGCGCGCCGGCATAGTTATTAGATGTAATATTTTGAAAGTTAACTGGAATAAATCTGTACTTAAAGGGTCACTCTCTATATTTTAGTGTTACCAGGCTATTCGTATAGCCAAGAAAATGCAATATTAACAAGGTTTCGAAGGACCAATCTTTCAGAGAAACACATGCATTTTCAAATTTAATGACCAACAAATTCTATTTGTTTCTGGACAATCCTCTAGTCTCCTAGACTGCTAGCTGTAACTTAGTTACATTTTTATATTCAAAGTAAATCCACCGGCGATCCGAAGGCATTTGATTTGGGAGGGGGGGGGAGATAAAGTACACTACCGCAGTTACGTAAAGCTTTAGTTTTTCGTTTATCATTGTTATTTATAAAATAATTAATAATAAGACTATGTTGCAGCTACTTAAATTTCCAAACTCAACTTCATATTTCCCAAGTGCAAGCAAATAAGGGAGTTGGGAGGTTCCCCCCTTCTATCGCCTTCCAAAGGATCGCCGGTGAGTAGAGCACAGTTAAATGAGTAGATAAAAAAATAATTATTAAAATCCTAAAACAAATAAAGAATGTCATATATTTCTTATCATTTGAACATAACAACCCTCAGACCTTATTCTTGATTTGACAGAAAATTTGATAGAAAGGAGTACTCCATGTTCGCATTAGCTTAAATATATTCCTTAAACAGCCTTACTCAGGCCAAACTTGTAATAGTATTAGTAGTAAAGGAGGGGTGGCTTATTTTTAAGCCTGGTAAGTAGGCCTTATACCCCCGTGCACCCCCTAGTGATGCACGTGCCCCGTAGGATGCAAGTTTTATTTCTCTAAGAGGGCTTAATTTTTGCCTGACACCTCTTTGTCTTTGTCTTTGAGGGCAGGGATCTTTAAACTGCGTAGCAAGTATACTTACTGGACCGCCGGCTTTACACCCCCTCCGAAGTGTGATCGCTACCGTCCGAGCAGAACTTGGTTAAGATAGTAGACTATTTTAGCAGCCTGCATATATGTTGACCGAAAATCGAAGGGTGATTCCGGTTCCACTGATCAGGGTCTCTCAAAAATTGGTTGGAGCCCTAGCTAATTCATTTATAATAACACCTCCTGCTCGGAGTCTCAGCTAGTTTCTTTGGAATAGCCACTTTGGTCGAGGTCCTGCTGTCCGAAAACGCAGGTCACCATCTGTTTCTGGGTTTCCTGCTTTCGTTCCTCGAAATTCCACCTTTTGTTAAGTTTAAAGACTGTGTTCGCCTTGATTTCACAGTTTAAGGAAAAGAGAGTTAAAAAAATGTGGTTAGAATACAACCCGGAGGAGCGTTATTTTATTTTGATGAAATCCGTTTGGTAAGTCGTCACATGACTTGAAATTGCTCGGCTCGACGAGCTCTCAGATTTGGTTAAAAGAACTTAAAATTTGAATTCCGCCAATTTCTTAGGTCAACCTCGCGGCTTCTACCTCGTGTTGTTACTCTATATACAACGCGTACTGCGAAACTGCTGAGAAAAGTGGGGGCCGCCAGGAGGCTTATTCTTGAATTTTGTAGGAATAGTCGCAAGGAAATGGTTATTGTTAGGAAGTGATCGTTCTTATGGGTTTCCGCTGAGCACCTTTCCTTGATTGCCGTATTCTTGAACGAACACCTGCCGCATCAAACGTTGCCAAATGCAAGATATGTTTTAAATGAACTACTTTCAATTAACCATTTAAAACTTCTATGGTTTCTTACATCGCCACGGCGATTTTTCTGTTTACTAGCCTTACTTTTTTTCGAAACCTTTTCAAATAAAAAAGTGAATTTGCTACATTTTCTTGTCAGTTTCGTTTCTTGTTATTTTTCTCTTTGTATTTTCACTCTAGGATCAAACTTGAGAGTGGAATTTTGTTAAATGCGTTTCTATTTTTAAATAAGTTACTTTCCTCTTGTTTATTTCTTGTTTTATTTAAAATTAAGTTATTATTATAAAGTATTTAAATTATAGCTTAGAAAAAAGAAGAGCTTTACAAAACAATTTTGCTTTTGCAGTAATCTTAGTTATGCTGGTAATTTTTATGTTTAAGCTTTTTTGTTGAAAATATGAATTTTTCAAAAATTTAACAACATACAAAAATCACACTCTTGCAAAAAAATAAGGCAGATTTACGCTGGTAAGAAAGCAAGCATATTTGGAAAAGTTCATCTTATGGAAGCATACATAACTGTTTACGCTTGCAAATGTCAAGCAGAAGGAAGGCAATTCTCCATGTACAACTGTCAATTTCCTACTTGCTTGGCAAGCGTAAATGCGCCTTAAAACATGTTCCTATTTTAGGAAAATTTATTATTTAAGGACCGCAAGAGAATCTGCCCTTGTTTCTGAATAAAAATAAGTACACATTTTATTTAATTGCTAACTGGACTCTTTTGATTAACATATATATATGTCTTCATTCTTCTTCAGTAGGAATTGATATTTTTGGTAAAACCTAAAATTAATAGTTATATATCTAGTAAATCTAATTTAAGTTTTATTTAAGTATCTTAACTATTGAATAATTAGTATGTTTTCATATTGTACTCAATACATATCAAAAATCAAGCAACTGGTTCTTTCATATATCATGTTCTTTGTCAAAACAGAGAACATTCTTTATGAAAGTAAAGTAAAAAGTACCCACATAGCAAAAATATTGGTATATTGTGTGAATATGCTTAAAACATTCGGAATGTCCAAAACACATCCAATGAATGTCAAACGGTCCACCTTTTTATTATTCACTGAATATTCAGAATGGATGTAATCTGAACATTACTGTTTTGCATCTGGAGGAGCTATATGTATTAAAAAATGTAATGTTCAGATTACATCCATTCTGAATATTCAGTGAATAATAAAAAAGTGGACCGTTGGACATTCACAGGATGTGTTTTAGACATTCCGAATGTTCCAAGAATATTTCACGCAATATAGGTACCAATATTCTTGCTATGTGGGTAAAAGAAGACAGTCTTTTCAATATTTCAATTGAGTAGGTACAATATGAAAACATACTAAATAAAGTTTTGAATATAAAATCAATTAGTTATGTTTTGAATCCACTTCCAGGTACTCCTATTTCTTTTCTCTCCCTCTGACTCTAAAACAACCAAATATTAGACAAACAGTTATTTTTTAAACTAGACAGTTATATACTTAGCATGCTAACTCTTTGCATACGACCAAGAAAAATCAAGTATCTTTAACACCCAAAGACATTCAATAACACCTCATTTTGTAAGCGAATAGTTGTATAAAATAGCCATTTTGATCAAAAATCTTACTCTCGAGCTATATACTTATCTTATCAAAGTCTTAATTCTTCCTACTCCCTTTCATTTTTGGGGAAATGTAGGGATTGTCTCTAAATTTGGGTTGGTTTATAAAATGCATTAGTCACTTCATTGATTGCTCTGCTTATGCTGGGTTGGGAGTTGGTGTGGCATATGTGTGGTATGACTCATTTGCATAAAAATTAAGAGTTATCAAAACCTAATAACAAATATATCACTGTAACATCATTTTTTATCATACTTAAAATCTGCTTACTTTGGTTTCAATTGAAAGGTTTTTCCACCATTGATGGCCTATTCATCTTTATCATCGGTTGAACCAATGGCTTCGTCAACCTATTGGTACTTTAAATCTAGAATGTTGTTCCTCATGCTGCATAAATAAATATGCAGGTTCCAATTTTACTTGAGCTAAAAATTTAATAGTTCAATGTACTGTCAATGTTTTACAATAGGTAATTAATAAATAATTGATCTCTTTTTACTAAAAAAATAATAGGTACTTACATTCAACCAAAGTCAAAAAGGATCACGACAAGAATGAAAATATCGCAAATCAAAAGTCAAAAAACATAAACTTCCAATAATTTTTGTGGTTAAAAGCATCAAAACAGATCTTTCTGCGCATGCTTCTCACGACAGCAGCGCAATTCCCGTGCTATCGACCATAGATAAGGTCCTGAGCCAATTCCGTAGGAATGGCCCTGAGCGGGGAATATTCAAGAATACGGAACGGAGCAATTTCGTGCGACCAGGGTTACGAAAGGATCATTCCTCGATTCAAGAATAAGCCCCCAGATGCTGTTGAACGTACGTGCGTGCGCCAAACTTGTAAGCAGCATTTATAATCTAGCCAGACATGGAAATACCGAAACAAAAAACATTGGGTTAGCTCCGGCCTTTTGCACATGCACAAATTCATGGGTTTCGGCCGGTTTTGCGGCCTATATCGTGTCTTCATTCGAGGCGACACCATTTTTGTTATTTATTTGTTTTGATTCCTTGTTTTTATTTGTGCTGCGTTTATTTTTCACCGTTACAAATTATGAAAAAGTAAGCTAATAACTGCTGGAAACATCAGACAATGAAAAAGGAGCGTTACCATCTAAGATACAGTCCGTTCCATTTTTATTTAAACAAAACCTAAAATTGATGACACACACATTATTATTAATATTTAAAAATACTTTACAATCTTTCCACCAGTAAACCTACTTTAACACACATTCGTTTTATTTTTCATTGCTTGCACTTTTTTACACTGATATGTTATAACAAAAAAATGTATCGTTATTTTTGGCTAGACAAGGCTGGAACTGTGGACAAATATTTTGAATTGATGTGTTCATAAAAATAATGTTTTTATGGGTCCGTGAAGTTAGTGCTTCGTTAGTGCTCTTTAGTGCTTTAATAAATTACGTTAGTGTTCCTTTACTTTTTGCGATATTTGACTTTATTTTCTTCAAGTTCAACAGCCGATCATTGAGACAAAAGGCTAGATAAGTCAGTGGTCAGTATTTTGTTAGTGTTTTCATCTGCTATAAGTAATTTCGTTAGTGCTCTTATGGTTTTCAAGATATTTTAAAATTTCGTTTCAAGGTCATCAGCGGCACTTTTAGTCAGAATCACAAAATTATACTCATTTCAAAGTATTTCGTTAGTGCTCTTTAGTGCTTCAAAAAGCGTCGACTTTACTTTTTTTTTTAAAGTTATCGCGTTTTTAAAAATCAAGGTCAACAACCGCATTTTTATTCAGGATCACAAAATGATACTCACTTCAACGTATTTCATTAGTATTCTTTAGCGCTTTAAAAAGCATCGACTTTACTTTCTTTTTTCAAAAGTTATCGCGTTTTTAAAAGTCGTGGTCAACCCCGTACTGGCGCGTGAAGTTGGGAGCCAGTTTAACATACTGGTCAAGGTCAAGGTCAACCCCGCACTTATCACCAAAAATTCACAATTGGTAGTGGTTCGTTAGTGCTTTTTAGTTGTCTAAGCAGTTTCGTTAGTGCTTTTCTAGTTTTTCAGATGTTCGTCATATCGGCTGCTTATTTTAAATCAAAAATGTCGAATATGTGCAAAAACTGAGAAGCACTAACTGGTTGGACAACTAAAAAGCACTAACAAAACATTGGCGGCTGCTAACTTCACGGACTGACCTAGGGTAAAAAATGTCGAATATCTGGAAAACTAGAAAAGCACTAACGAAATTGCTTAGACAACTAAAAAGCACTAACGAACCACTATCAATTGTGAATTTTTGGTGATAAGTGCGGGGTTGACCTTGATTTTTAAAAATGCGATAACTTATAAAAAGTAAAGTCGACGATTTTTGAAGCACTAAAGAGCACTAACAAAATATTTTGAAAAAAAAAGAAAGTCAAATATCCTAAAAAGTAAAGGAGCACTAACGTAATTTATTAAAGTACTAAAGAGCACTAACGAAGCACTAACGCTTGACAAATATTTGGCGAAAAAATTCGACACATTGGCTGCTAACTTCCCTAAAATTATAGATAAAAAAGTGTACAAAAAAAAGTTTTATGAAATTTTAATAACAATATTATCAGCAGAAAATTAAAGAAAACTCTGCGTCACTAGCCCAACTGTGAGCAACTGTCTTTTTAGGGAGAACTAAAATTACCAAAGGCCAGGTCGAAAATATTGACCGTTGACGTCAATTAAATCTGTATAAACTTTGGTTGTAAAACACTGTATCGAGTAGAGAGGTTGTTAGCTTTTGTTGCACATTTATATTTTTTCTTTGGAAAAATACAAAAATCACCGATCGGCTGTCTTCGTGCCTTCGGGTTTTAGCGGATGACGCTGACGCGGCGCATGTGCAGAACAGCGTTACTAATCCAAATGAGCTAATAGAGAAAGAAAGGAAGATAAATAAGAGAGATAGTAGACGGACATTTTGCTTACAACTTCGTGCATGCTGAAAACATTGGAAGGGCGTATATTTTTTACCAATCGCAAAGCTTAATGCTGTCACGAGTTCCCTGAACGGTAATCAAGTACACTCGTTCTATCAAGATCACTTTAGTGGCTTGTACTAGTGGAGATGATTCAATCGAAGGGTAGTGAATCGGATCATTATTAGTTTTCGCGCAACTCCTGATAGCTTCTAACTTTATGATTGGTGGAAATCTGCAAGAAAGTAGCTACTAATTTTTATTGAGTTTTCTACCAAATCAAGAGTAATCTGATTTCGACGAACACTAAATGCGTCTTTCCTAGGTTAAAGGTCATTGGTAGTTCTTAGACTAACCAGTACAATGACTTCCATTTGGCGAAATTTAGGTTTTTTGATCTGTATTTTTTGCTTTTTAGTCGACAAAACTCCGCAAGATTTGAACACGATGTTAATTCCTTGAGAGAGTCAAAGCGACCCCTAATTATTTCATTTAAAAACAGCAGGAATCAGACGCAGATTTTTAACCAGCCTGTTACTGTTTTGCACAGTGAGTTTTAGATATTGTTTTAACATTTTATGATGATTGATGATTTATTTGTTTTTTAACGTCAATTGTCTAAATACAATCACCTGGACCGCTAATCTCGTAATACGTAACGTTTTGAAGTTTTGCGAAACGAATAGCGAGCAGCTCACTCTTTTCGTATTCGTTTTTGCCCATCGCGCTGCCCTGCGAGCTAATATAATAAAATTCGCTTAGCACATATTGACATCATCGTATTTTTCATTTTTATTTCTTGTAAGCCTTGTTGTTCTTTTAGTAGTGCAAAAGCCAAAAAGGCACTTAACAAAAAGGGTATGCACTAATGGTGTTCTTTGATGTGGAAGGAACGTTCGACAAGGCAAGAACGCGGATCATAACATCTGCCGTTCAAGAAAGTAGAGCAGAAGCAAAGAGGGAAACACAGGTCAGCTCAGGAGGTGAAGGTGGATATGACGGGAGGCTGCCCCCAGGGTAGCGGCTTGTCTCTCCACCTGTGGTGCCTAATAATAATTGATCTACTGAATCGCTTACCAAAGGGGCCTTTTATTTTTTTAAAATGTTAACCAGGGGCGGAGCTAGATTTTTTTTCAGAATACACTTTTATTGATATAAAATGGTTACATAAATTAGAGAAAGCAGGTTCAGCTTATATTTTTTTAAATTATTATGTAAAAATTTTTTTATAACAAGGACATCAAGGGCGTGCATAATTTTTTGTTTTAAAAACTTTTATTTAAAAATATTATGTTAGTTCTGTGTGATCCTAAAGTGAATTAGGGAAGCCAATCAAATTTTGGTATCATTCAAAAGGTCCAATTTTGCACAATTTTGTACCCATATTTTGAAATTTTGCACACCTCATGGGAACCAGCAATAGGGTTCTCGAGTAACGAGACTGGTCCCCCCCCATTTTTCAAGATAGGTGTTCAAAATTGTGCAAAATTAGACCTTTCGAATGAAACCAAAATTAAAAAAAAATATCATCGGGGGGGCTAGCCTCGTTACTCATGAACCCTATTGCGGTTCCCATATAGGGTGTGGAAAATTTCAAAATAGGTGTGCAAAATTGGACCCTTCGAATGATATTAAAATTTTCAAAAAATACCTTGGGGGGCCAACCTCACTCGAGAACCCTATTGCGGGTTCCCATGGGGTGTGCAAAATTTCAAAATAGGTGTGCAAAATTTCAAAATAGGTGTACAAAATTGTGCAAAATTGGACCTTTCGAATGATACCAAAATTTTCATAAAACCTTATAGGATCACACAGAACTAACATAATATTTTTAAATAATTTTTTTTTAAATAAAAAAATATGCACGCCCCGGATGTGCTTGTTATAAAAAAAAACTATTTACGTAATAATTTAAAAAAATATAAGCTGAACCTGCTTTCTCTAATTTATGTAACCATTTTCTATCAATAAAAGTGTATTCTGAAAAAAATCTAGCTCCGACCCTGGTTAACATTTAAAAAAAATAAAAAATCGCTTTGGTAACAATGGTCACTAGTTACTAATAAATGAAAACCATTATAAATTTTTTTAATTAATAGCGAGAAAATTGATGTTAAACGTATAAAGTATTTTTTGTAAACATCTGTTACAATTCACAACTTGGGCGCTATTGGTAATCAAGATTAATTTTCAAAATAACTTTGGGTACGTTTTATTTTTAATAGGGCTTCCAGAAATTGCGAAAATGCATATTTAAAATAATTTTAGAACTCCGTTCAAATCCACGAGGCAAAAAAATGTAAAATAAGCATAAATTTTGGAAAAAAATCATATCTCCAAAACAAAAGAAAAAATAAAAAATCCGAGAATTAATTATGTTAAGAGTAACAACCAATTTAATAATCTTAAATTTTTCCCAAATTTTTTTCTTTTTATTTTCGTTAACTTTGACAAAAAAAAAACAGTACTTTGTGTCACACCTTATATACCGAATAAAATACAAAATGGAAAACTTTGATTTTAACCTTTTTTTAGCAAAAAATACCAGCTATACGATACCAAAAACCCCATTTCAAAATAATGAAACCTAAAAAAGTTACAGAGGTTTAAAATACTCTCCTAAATATAAAATATGCGTTTCATAGTGCGCCCAGTTTATTTACAAATATTTACACAATTAAAAAAAATTCCGCACTCAGTCACGAAATATAGTGCGTCCCGCACGGTCTAAAAAAAATACCATTTTTTTAAATATTCAGGCAAATAACAGATCTTTATTTTTTTTATTGTTAATAAAAGCGCACCGAATACTCAAGAAAACTAAAAACTACTATGTTTTTCGCAATACTATACCAAGCAATACAAAGTATTGTAAGGTAGAAGAATCATACCCGCGTAGGGCAAAACAGATGTTTCTCAAACGGTTCCTTTGGTCACGTGGTATGCGAATATTACGTCATCACACGGTCAGCAAACGAAACGCCGAGCGTATTTAGTTACGAGAATACCGGTCCAGGTTTGTACACTGCCAAAACCATTCGGTGTTAGTTAATTCGCTATAAGCAAGGTGTGACGGATTCCTGATGGTTCTTTATTGGTTGGATGACTGATGCTCGTGTGCACGGATTCGGCTTGACATGTAAGCCGAGCTTAAGCTTTAGTTTTGGCGTGCAATGGTGTGGAATATCATGTAAGTGCCACTTAAGCTGCAGTTAAGATAAGCCGTAGAATTACTTCGGTTTAAGCCATTTTGAGGTTATGTGAGGTATTTTTTGATTATGTTTTCAAACAAAAGCCATTAATTTAATCAGATTATAAAACTATTCCGTTGCCTTAAAATCTTTCTATGATTATTTCTGTGCTTAAAATGGTCTAATTCTTCATCTTCTTCGTCATCCCAAAACATTTTTATTATTAATTTTCTACCTAGTAAACATAATTTGGCTTTACAAGATAAAAAGTCCTACCTATCGACTCGTTTTGGTGCTATCAACAGTACCATTAGTTTAAGCAAATGCACAACAATAACAAAATAATTATTCAATGGTGTGGATATATACATTGGGTCGCAAACCTGCAGCTAAAAAATAATTATTATTTATTATAAGACACCCTATTAGTCATTTTAACGTGTTTTTAATTGTGTACAGTTCTGCGTCGTTATATCTATGTTTTTTATCATCAACATCATAGCATGTTAAGATTTTACTGTGACAAAAAGAAAATAAAATTAGGTAACTGAGAAAACTTGTTTTTTGTGTCTTTTTTGTTTTTTTTTCTAGCTAAATGGTAATTGTATTTTTGTACTATGTTTTTGTCTTTTTTTTTTCTTATTGGTTTTAATAGTTTGTTTTTATTCTATAACTACGACAATTAAATTTTAAAAAAATTAAAAAAAAAAAATTTTTGAAAAAGTTTTTTAAAATTTTTAAAATATTAAATTTGTTGACTAAATACTTACCACAAAAATAACGGCTAAATCCACGTAATATTGAGTATTTCAAACAGGAAAAAAGTTGTTCTGCTCTAAACATTTTTGTAATTTTTTGTAAAGAAAAATTGTCTTTTATGCTGTGGTTAAAACCCTTTCTTCTCGGTTCTTTCAGAGCCCTGAGGATGTATTGAAATAAATGCGAAAGATGTCGGCAATAATTAAGTTGTTTATTTGATCAATCACCACTGACCCCAATCCCAACCAAGTCAACAACAAAATATAGTAGCTTTATTTGCCTTTTCCTCCATATAATCATAAATCATCGATAAAATTTGTTTTTTTTTAAAGAACCTCAAATTTTACGTGGTTTTTTGATAGCTGACACACAAAAAAATGCAGATAACTGCCACGTTGCCAATAATTTTCTTAGTTTCTCCAAGTGGAACATATTCGGAACTTTCGCAAACCAAGTAAATTTCAAGGGTCACCCTCAGTTCAAGCGGCACTTGAACAAGTGGAAGAAGTAGGGGGAAGTGGTGCACACGGGCATGAATGACTTTTGAGTGACTGTGACGGAAATTATTCAGTGGGCCGTTGAGGAACATCAGTTAATTTTCCAACAAAGTTATTTCGCCAATACTAATTCGATGTTGAATCGACGGAGAGGAATCTTTCTCTTAAATACAACGGACTTTGTTATTAAGCCATTGTAAAAAAAACTACATCTCCCCGATACCAAAACACGTCTATATCACATTGTGACGTCTCTTCAACGTCTGGGTTGGCCTGCTTTTTGACGTGAATTAATTTACGTGAATTTGACGTAACATTAATGACATATTGGTCTAAACAGGCGATTTACAATATATTAATTACCGCAAATCAAGGCGTAAAATGATACTTTTCCGCCCTCAAGTCATATAGTTATACTTCAAATACTTTCATTAGATACTCCCGTAGCCGATGCCTGGTGAGCGAGTTCTTGATGGGGATATGGGTTTCCATAAAATAAAATAATAATTATTTCAAAAGAATGAAAAATACTTACACACTCTGGTTGCCTGAGAGCTTAAAATTCGACGTCATTTATGTCGCGCCAAATACACGTCAAATTCATGTGACTTGTGTCTTTGGTTTCGTGAAACCCAAATTTCGACGTAAGTTCGACGACACTTACGTCACGTTGAATGATAGTCCCAAATAACACGTCAAATGCACGTGACGTGACGTGACTGGTTGCCTGCCTTATTGGCTCACTGAATAACTTCAGTTAATGTGCCAACACAGTTGTTTTGCCAATACTAATTCGATGTTAAATCGAAGGAAAGTAATCTTCGTCATAAATACAATGGATTTTGGGGTTGAACTATCTTCAGCCAAAACGTTAATATACCAAACAAATCGAAATTTTCCTATAGCCGCAATAGTACAGTGGTTATAGCGTTGGCTTGGTAATCTGGTCCCACTTTTTTTTTATATTTTGTTGTATTTTTTTTTTCTGTATAGATATGTCATGGTTTTTGGAGCACAAAATAGTAGTTTTAACAACTAGTGGCTAAAATTAATGCTTTCTTTTACAAGCGTTGATTTAAATAACGAGTGATATTTAAAAACGCAAGTAAAAAAAAAGCACAGTTTAGCCGCGAGTTGTTAACACTATTTTTTCTAATACTTTTATCAGAAAATCCAAGAAAAACAGGAAAATACTTTTAAAAATTTCGAACAAAGAGAACTTCTCGCAATACACCATCTTTACACTATAAATCAAGGCGGCTGGTAAATGAAATAACAATCGTTTCCATAGCGATGTGTCTTTTTACTCGTTGACGTTCATTATTCTTTGAAAATTTCATATTTTGACGACAGTTTTAAATGATTTTTTCGTAAATACCTTTTGAAAACTGGTGGAAATGGCTTAATTCTTAGGCAAGAATAATTAGATTTTTTTAATATTACTATTTTCCGCTATTTCTCTTTAAATTTGGGTAAAAACCGGACAGATTTTTTTTTTGCACCCGTGATGGGCATGTATTCCCAAGTTAGACAAAAATTTACCGGCTAGATATTTGCTACCTTCAGTGATCCATTGAACGAATAATTGAAAATCTATATTGGGCCAATATTTATCCGTCACAAACTGTTTATAGGGTTAGTTGAAAACGAAATAGTTGGCTATAACTTGTTTTTGTAGGTTACTAAATAAATTTGTTACCTTTTTTTTTTGTCTACCAACTTAGCTTTTTTGGTAAGTATGAATTGTACCAATCGGGTTTTTCTTTTGTTGTTCGGCTTTTGGGAATTTTAATTTTTTGAGAAATCCACCGCGCTTTGTTCGGTCGTCAGAATTCTATTATAAATATCAGCCCCACTTTTCTCCTTTATTATGCATGCTACTAAAGCTATATAACCTTTTGCAATCTTTTAGAATATGTATGTCAAATTTGTCAAATCTTATAAAAAATGTCAAATTTTGACACCAGGTTTCTGATTTTAAATACAACATCCTCCATTTTATTGCATTTTAAAATTCTCCTTTTTATCTGAGTTTTAAAAATATATAATATGCCCATGCTCTTATTAATATTTTTTGAGATATAGCGCATTAAAATCTGACCGGCTATGATCTCATCTATCGTAATTGACATTTGACAACTTGGATATACATGTTTTGCAAGGTTGCGAAAAGTTGTACAACTTTCGTAAGTATAAAAACATTTTTGTAGCATGCATAAGAGCAGAAAAATATGGTAATGCATACATAGCATGTCATGGACAAACAATAGAGGAATTCCAATTAAATACAGGGCATTATATTTAAAATAAACAGGCTGCTGTCTAAATTTGACATTGATAGGTAATTGTGAGACACTTTAAAACTTCTACAGTGAGATTTCCTAACATCTAAAATAGTACCCCCCACAGGTCTAAATTTTTACACCTGTGGGGGTGTACTAAATTTTAAAAGCAGTTTTCAAAGAACACTTACCCATACAAAAAAGACACAAAGTTATTGATTATTTTGTATTGTTATTGCAAAATACCACTGAAAAACTGCTTTTTTCTGAAAATACACCATATTTTAGGGGAAAATGCCCTAAAACTATTTTTTTTTGACAGATTTCAAAATGGCAAATCGTGAATACGCCAAAAATTTGTCACTTAATAGCTTCATTATTTGTGTTTGAGGTTATAAAGTGGGTGATTTTTAGACCACCTCAGGCGGGTGGTTTAAATTTATAACCCCCGAAAGGATTGTTTTGTGGAATTTGGTAATAAGTTCGTTTATAATTTCCATAAGTAACCGTTTTTACAAGGATTAATTTACTTTATTTAATAACCCAAGTTGTTCATTACCCAATAAATCACCTCCTATTTTGTCCAGAAAAACGCCATATTTTGAAGCCGCTTTCAACATAAAAAACATATTTATGAGAATGCTACTAGGCAAAACAAACATAAGTGAAGGTCACTGATTATGCACGAAAAATATACCAAAAAAAAACCCAAAACAACTATATTAATTTATTTACAAACTGAAACTAAAACATTGAGGTAATCTAAAAGTCTAGTCAAAGAAACTTTCCTTACTCAAAGTGTGAACAACGGCCCTTAAGGGTTATTTCTAAAGTCCGAGCGGAAAACTTTTAACTTCTTAAGAGACGCCACATATTTTTCTTACACTATTTTGGACATGAGCGTTTTAGTGTGCATAGTAACCTTTAATTTTTGGGGATGTACAAACAGACAACTCGATTTTTTCAGAAATATAATAGGTATTTTATTGCCATTGTTAAAGTTCAAATCCATTGTGATATAATATTCGGTTAAACAGTCCTACACTAATCACTATACTACACTTTTTAACATTTTTACATTATTAGTTTGATTCTTAACTTCCACACGACAGTTCTTATACGGGGCTTCCAAAATTTTAACATTTTGAAATACTTTCACAAACCAAACTTCACTTTTTACATTCTAACTATTTTTGAGAACTCATCTCTTTGATAATTTATTTTGAACTGTTCTTTTAGAGATTCATTTTTAAAACTGTTTTAAGATGAGTACTGGAACTCATTTGGACTTGAACTGTCTTCTGTTTAAGCCAATTTTTGCTTTTATAGCAAAATGTGACGTGAGCGCCGAATTCTTAGAAAAAAACGGGCTTACGTGCTCGAAGTCTATTCCTGAACAGGGAGCGGTATAAATCGCTTTAGAGAATGATCAAATATTGTACGACTTTCAAGAATACAGGTCCTATCAACACGGTTCTAGAATGATCTCGCGGGCATGTGGTGCAAAATTCTAGTTACCTGACCAAATAAGGTGAAGCGCAGGTATGATTTTTCGGAGCGCTGCAAATTGAATTTAGTTTTTAACAATTTGTTGCCGAAGCAACAACTCGGTAGTGCGCGCTATGCCTATAGACATAGAACACAGTGGGTGTTTAGACTTAGATACTTTTTTGTGATTGTTGGTTTTTTTAAAATTTAAATGTTGTTTTTTATTTTGGTTAAGAAATATTTCTTTAGAATAAATTTCCCGTTTTTTACAAAAGAAAATATTGAAGAAAAAATTTATTAAAATTTTTATAAAAATTATTATGAAACGAAGAAAAAAATATTTTGAATATTTAAATTTTCAAAAACATTAACTAAAATTTTTATAACAATCGTTGAGGTTGGCTGCTAAAAAGAAAATATTTTTCAAAAAAATATCGAAAGAAAACAAAAATATTTTCAAATTTATCATACCTAGTTTTTTTTTCAACTTATTTTTTATTTATTTTACTACTTCTGAAAGAAAAAAACCATTTAATATATAAATTTATAATCACTTTTGTGGAAAGAAAATATTTTGCCAGTTATTAAAACAAAATAATTTTTAAATTTGTTTATAACTTTAAGATTTTAAGAAAAATTCTGTTTTAAGTTTTTGTTTTTTTTTAAGACTTTTTTTTTAAACAAAAAGTACTTACTTTTTTTTTTTTAATTAAATAATTTGACTTGAAATTTTCGACCTTTCACAAAAGCTACCTCATTTTAAAACTGTAGCTTTCATCAGTAAGCCAAGGTGCAAGCTGAGGCAAAAGATTCGAATTCGCTGTTTGTGCTTGAACGCAGCGCTAATATTTTTAAACTGACATTTCATAAATAAAAACACCTTTTAAATAAATACAAAATTAATCTACTCCTTATTTTATTATTACCCATCTAAATCGTTGTGTGACGTCAAGTATTAATTGGAAAAATTAATTAACAAGGGTAAGTTTTAATTAGAGTTACAAATAGCCTAAATGTTAATTTATTCTACAGAGTGTTTTTAATTTTATTTTCTTCTAAATTGAAAATTTCCTCTTAAATCCAACAAAAGATTGTGTTAAGATGATTATTCCATAAACAAACTTCTTAAAATTCTTCTTATAAATCAAACTATGTCCAAAACGCAAGGAGGGGTGGTTTAAAATGCTTAAAACCCAAAATTTCACTTAAACTGAGGACCGTTCTAAAATAGATTAAACCTTTTTAGTAACACACTACAGCCCAAACTAATAGCGGCTTCCATTGATAAAATTGGTGCGCCACCAGTTCACAACTGAGTCGCTGCTGCTGTTCCATTTTTTCCGCACCGGCTTTGAGGGCACGTGGCGTACCGAAAACTTTTTCTCGCCTTTATATTTTAAGTCACAACCTCAAAAAGATTTTTTCAATCGTCTTAAGCTACTTTATATACATTGAGTTAAGTGTTTGAATGAAACAAGTGTTCTGGTTTGGGCACAGTTTTTTACAGGTTCGATTCAATCTGCACTCAGACTGCACTGACGCAATTTTTTGACAGAACCAAGCCAGTGTTAGTGCACTACGAGTGGCGCACCAATTTTTGTCGATGGACACCCCTATAAAACAAACAAATTCTTGAAATTAACTCTGTGGTTCGGACTTCCATTGTCTATATTTTATTTATACATGACGTTTCGATCAGTACAATCTCTGACAGTCTTCAGGTGCTGTACTACTGTGAGAAATCACTCAACCTTGAAGTTTAAGAAGTTGGCTCCGCCTAAGGAGGGGCTTCCAAATATTTAGAATTTCAACACTTCGTTTACTGAAAATACCCAGATTCTGCCCAATAAAGGCAGCTTCAAGGAATTTTCGTTTCTTACAGTGTGACTCCTTGTGCAAAATCTTTGCTTCTGCCCACTTCATTCGGTGTTGTTTTGACCATGCATGTTCGGCGATTCCTGATTTCGTTGTTTCACCTCTTTGGGTATTCGTCTGATGTTCCTTAAGCCTAAGTTTTGCCTATGTATGATTCACCACACTCATAAGGAACTTGGTACATGCATTGCTTATTTTGTTTGTTCTCGGGTTACGTTTTACTAACAAGGCTTAAAAGGTTAAGATTTAAAAGCTGTTTTAATATTAAAGTTTTTTGCTACTTTTCGAATTTTCTCTGATACTCCTTTAACGTATGGAATTGTAAGGAATGCATTTGCCTGGTTTTGGTCTTGTAATCTCTATCCTGTTTGTTGAAATTTAGAAATAGTATCTTTTATAAGTTTAATGCTGTAACTGTTCTGCTGAAGATCCTTCTTAATGTTTCTTATTTCCATTTCCAAGTTCCAAGACAATCGTTACAAATTTGAACGGCTCTATTATACAAAGTTCTAATGATGCCTCGTTTGGTTGTAGCAGAATGATTTGAACCTTGATTTAAATATTGTCCTGTGTGAGTGGGTTTACGATAGATTGTTGT
The DNA here is from genome assembly GCA_963921995.1 of Oxystoma pomonae. Lineage (NCBI taxonomy): Eukaryota > Metazoa > Arthropoda > Insecta > Coleoptera > Brentidae > Oxystoma > Oxystoma pomonae. Next base: position 43,465,162 of record OY998172.1, read on the forward strand.
TCTGATGTCGCTTTCTACTCGTTTGACAAGTACATCAAGAAAAGCAATTTGACAATTTTGAAGAAATTCTGAAAGTTGTTGGTCATTCCCGGTCCAGACAATAAAAGTATCATCAACATATCTCAGCCAGAGCTTAGGTTTATATGTTGCGGTATCAACCACGTGTGATTCGAACCACTCCATGTAAATGTTGGCCACCAGTGGCGAAGACCGTCATCTTGAGCATAAAACCTATCTTTCACTTGAAAATAAGAGTTATGTAGGCAGCACTCCTACAACTCCATCACTGGCCTTCAGCGGTAGACTGGTACGTTCATAAAGGGATTCGTCATCAACCAGTCTCTTTCTAATAATATCTAGCGATTCCTTTATCGAGACATTGGTGTATAGACTTTCGACATCAAAAGTCTACCTCGGGTCCTAAAACCAAAGATTTAAGTGTGGTGAATCATACATAGGCGAAACAAAAAGACCAATATCTGTTAGATTTAAGGAACATCAGACGAATACCCAAAAAGGTGAAACAACGAAATCAGGAATCACCGAACATGCATGGTCAAAACAACACCGAATGAAGTGGGCAGAAGCAACGGTTTTGCACAAGGAGTCACACTGGAAGAAATGAAAATTTCTTGAAGCTGACTTTATTGGGCAGAATCAGGGTATTTTCACTAAACCAAGTGTTGAAATTCTAAATATTTGGAAGCCCCTCCTTGGGCGGAGCCAACTTCTTAAACTTCAAGGTTGAGTGATTTCTCACAGTATATAAGTACGTAGTCTTAGGAATTGATTGTAGTTTGCACCTGAAGACGATCCGAGATTGTACTGATCGAAACGTCGTGTATAAATAAAATATAGGCAATGGAAGTCCGAAACACAGAGTTAATTTCAAACATATCATTGTCTCAAACTTTCAAAAAAACAAATTCTTGTTCTGCACTTGATTATTGGTGTCTTATTTTTGCCTTGCAATGGTATCTGTCCCACTTTTGTTCTGTCTGATTTTTGCCTTCAAACTTAACAGCTTTTTGTAGCCGTCTGCCTCAGGCTATAAAGTAGTTCTTCTTTAAGTCACTATACAGGGTGACAATTTTAAAACAGTCCACCCTAGATATCTGGAGAACCAATAGAGATATTTACCTAATTCCAAAAACACTTCGAGGGTTTCGAGGGGGAACTTTATTTATGTATTCAATGACTTGATCCCCCCTGCCGTGTTAGCACAGATCTCGCCCACCCACTTTTCTTAAATTGAAACCCCCCCCCTTGTGATCCCTCTTTGGAAAGGATTTTGCGTCAGTTTTACAAAGGTGTATGTATTTTTTTTAAATTTGAGCCACTAGTTTTCGAGAAATTAGCAATTAACCTTCTAGAAAATATGAAATTGATTTTTTTGAATATTTTTCACATAATACCAAAAAAGTAATTTAAAACCGCATACAAGAATATGAATTAATAACCAAAAAAGTAGTTCTACGTTCAGTCAGTAATAACGTCTTCTAACATCAATTGACGACTAAAACTCTCTAATCACATAAATCAGAAATAAGTAAACGGCATTCATTGCTTGTTATTTTAATAGATAATTTTTTGTTAAAATCGGAAAAAAATGTTTTTATTCTTCCTTGATAGATATGTCTGCTTCATTCCATTGTTTCTTTTCTTTTGGTAAATTCCGTGAAATTTACTTTTCTGAAAATGGTTTATTTGACAGCTGATCGGGTAGAAATTATTTTTATTTATGGCTCTCAGGGACGTTGTGCGAGAAGAACTGCTACTCGTTTTAATGAGTTACACCCTGATAAACATGTCAATTATCCTTACGTCTTAGATTTGGTCAGAGTCAGTTAGAAAATTACTAAAGTTTCATAAATTTCACCCCTACAAATTACACATTGTCCAAGAGCTTGGAGATGACGATCCTGATAGACGGATAGAATTCTGCGAGACCCAGAAAATAATAGATCAACCAAATTTAATTACGAACATTTGCTTCAGCGATGAGAGCTCATTTTACCTAAACGGTAATGTTAACAAGCAAAACTGTCGTTATTGGAGCGATGAAAATCCCCATATCATAAGGGAAGATCATACTCAAACTCCTCAAAAGCTGAATGTTTGGGCAGGAATTCTTGGAAACAAAATAATAGGTAAATCTTTGAAAATAGAAGAAATAATACGTTCATATTTTATTCCATATTACAGCTATTTACACATTTTCAATCGTTAATGAGCACTTATTTGTTTTTTTATTGATGGCAATTTGACGGGTGAGAGATATTTGGATATGCTCCAAAACTCCATTGAATCATTGATTGTCCGAGAATTAGAAGAACAGCGCAATGAAAATGGAGAATTAGCTTTGAAAGAAGACCTCTTGCATTTTCAGCAAGATGGTGCACCACCCCATTATTTTTTGAGGGTCAGGCAATGCCTCGACCGGTTCTATCAAGACCGTTGGATTGGAAGACGCGGTTTTATTGAGTGGCCCCCAAGATCACCCGATCTAACGCCTTGCGATTTTTTCCTTTGGGGCTATTTGAAGTCAGTCGTTTTCAGGACACCTCCAGAAAATTTAGATGAGTTGCGACAGCGAATTATTGATGCCTGCAGAGAAATTCCTCCTGAAATGTTGGAAAGAGTTCGACAAGAATTCGAAAACCGATTGTATTTTTGTCTACAACATAATGGATGCAATGAATTCAATTGTTTTTACAATTTATTTTTTATTCTGTGTTTTAATTGGCAAATAAAGAAATACCTACGCCGTTGCAAAGCTGATGCAAAATCCTTTTCAAAGAGGTATCACAAAGGGGGGGTTTCAATTTAAGAAAAGTGGGTGGGCGTGGTCTGTGCTAACATTGCAGGGGGGATCAAGTCATTGAATGCATAAATAACGTTCTCCCTTGAAACCCTCGAACTGTTTTTGGAATTAGGTAAATATCTCTATTGGTTCTCCAGATATCTAGGGTGGACTGTTTTAAAATTGTCACCCTGTATAGAGGGCACCATTGGTAATGCAATCCAATGCTTAAAGCAACTCTAAACCTATTTATTACCACAAAGAACATACTTTTAGGTTATTTTCTTTGTGCTATTACTGAGAGATGGAGTCGCAAAAGTGTAAGTAACAAAAAGAAAAGTTTTTCACCACTTTTACGTAATTAATTTTTACAAAATTAACAATAAATAATTCTGTGGTTAAATATTTCTTAAAAATACACAAATAAGAATTTTATGAGGCTGTTTTATTTTTGCCTCACTATTCTGAGTGTCTCACAATTATCTCGACGAACCGTATATATTCTAAAAGTTTGCAAAAAATTATAAAACTCTGGTAACAAAACTTTGTTGTAGCGTGCATAATAACGGAGAACGTGGGGGTGGCATATATAATAGAACACCTACCTATTGTTGACTATACTCTTAAGGGGCCGTTCATAAATTACGTATCGCAAAAATTTTGACTTTGTTTAACTCTCCTTATAACACAGCTAAGTAATTTCAATCTATCTCAGATCCTCCCTCTGAAATTGTGTAAAGCTAGCTACCACCTTTCTTTTAGATTAACATATCAAGTAAAAACAGAAAAGAAATCGTTCTTAAAAAAAACTGTTTATTTTATGATGAAACTTGACAGACAAAAACGTCGCTTTTTACAAGATTTTATTTAACTTTACCTCTATAAGCTGGTGCATGCAACGCCTCTATGCATGTATGACTAACTTCTAGATATCCGATTGAATTCAAATTTGGTATGCGATTATAGTTTCAGTGACAATACAATAATATGGTATTATTAGGTACTCCTCCCTCCATACGAGGAGAGTGTAGTGGGCAAAACACCTATTTTTTCATTTCAACCAAAATTGGTATACGAAAGTTTTTGGCAAAAAAGAATACGAATATTTGATCAGATATATGGCGGGTTCAAGACACACATCCAGTTGTCTTCAAATTTGGTATAGTGTATAGTATTATCAGGTACCCACCTCCCCCTAACGAGGGAAGTGGAGGGGGAAAAAGATTTAGTTTGTTCGATTTTAATCAAAATTGGCATGCAGGGGTTTTTAGGAAAGAGGAATAGGAATTTTTGATCAGATTTTAAAATTTCAATATAGCGAATATAAAATGGACGATTTAGGGTACAAATCTAAAAATTAAAACATAATTTTGTATATATAAATATAAGGTGCACTAAAAAGTAGAAAATAAGTTTTAGCATTCTGATATCACATTAACTAAAGCGATGATTAAAACTATCAATGTTTATATATTAGAGGAATCTTAGGGTCGCTTGGGTCGCGTTAGATTGGATTAACTTACCCTTGCATTTCTCTGCTTTATACTGAATTCATATTCTGGCGAACGATCATAATATAACCAATAACATAAATTTATTTATTACTATGATATCAGAATGCTACAAATTATTTTCCACTTTTTAGTGCACTTTGTATTTTATAAAAGCTTATATTTGAAAAGCTTTTTTTTTATATAAAATTATTTTTCTTTTTTGAACGTTACGTAAAGCGATACTAGACTCTCCTCCCTCACCTCTTACCCGCTGACCCGCTGACCCGCTCCCTCCCCTAAAGCATTAGGTAGTTTATAAACGGCCCCTAAGTGTCTAGGGCCGGTTCATCGCTAGCGGGTTAATATAACCCCAAGGCTAAGCAAGTCCAAAATACTAAATATATTTGAAGGTATAGTCAAAAATACCGTATTTTGGGACCTAATTATCTTGAGGATTATTTTAGCTCGGAGGTTACTGCTATGGATTAATCAGCCCTTACACTGGTTATTGGAAGACTGCCATCCATTTGCACCAACATATTTAGGGGTCACCTAGCATTAGGTGGCACCTAAATCTAGATTAGTTTTAGGTTAGGAGAGTGCTAGGGGACCAAAAACGGGCCCCTAGATTTAGGGATCACCTAAGGTAGTTTAGGGGAGTTCCAAATACAAACGAAACTCTTCTCTAACGTAGACCACCTTAATGTAGGTGACCCCTAAAAAAATTGTATTGATTTTTTAAAAGAACTTTGTCTAGAATGTACATAGATTTGGATATTAAATGGAACAAATTATGAATTTTAAGTTAAAAATAAATGTAAACCTTTATTGGTTTGATCTCATAAGGAGTTGGGGTAGGAGTTTCAGAAATCGATGATGATCGCATAATTTGTATCTAAATTTTTTAATTGTTTAAAAATGTAACACAAGTCAATGCTATTTCTGTAAATTGTTGTCAGCATATTTGTTAAAATAAATGTATATTTTACCTATAAATATTGTTTTATTGCATAATTATTTTTTATTTGGGAAAAAATAAAGAGAATATTATTTTTTTTAACTCAATTCAAACTTAGTATGAACTAACAGCTTTTCTCTAACTTAAAGAAAACAATCAGCCAAATTTTTAAAGTAAATTTTTAGCATCCCATACAAAATTTAAAGAAAAGAGCGAGGAAAAAAGTATTTACCCCGATTCAGAATCTCTAGAATGCCAGTTCAATGCTCTAACCAATTAAGCTTTGATGTTTGGGGTATATGTCTGCCTGTTTCGTCGTCCTTCATTTAGAGTCTACATTAAAGGGCATCGCCAGCCGGTGAGTCAGGGGGGCACGGGCGGGCAGCACATAAGGACTGAAGAAAAGATCAAAAATAGTTTTTTACAAAAAAATTACAATTAAAGCAGGAAGTTTTTTAAAATTTCTGATTAATTTATATGTACCGCAGGCGAAAATTTTACTAAATAATGTCATTTTTGATACGTTCTAAATTCTGCTAATAAAAATTGATTAAAATCGTAAATAGTGACGGTGTTATAGCACCGCAGGCGAAAATTGGTGCAATTTAGGCACGAAGTTCTTTAAAAATGTTTATTAATTTAGATGCGCCGTACGCGAAAATATTGAGAAAATAAAATTGAAATTGTCATTTTTGATATGTTTTAAATTCTGTTAGTAAAAAATTGTTTTGACCTAAACTAGAATTGTAAATATCATATCATATCATCATCATTTTTATAATATACGTACAGAGCGCTTCAGGCTACTGCGAACATAGGCCGAAAGAAGTCCAATTTGAAAGTGTACGTACACGTAAAGATATCGCACACCTATCAGTGGAGCAACCAACACTCATGCTTGCGACCACCGTTCGCAGCTTGCGTTTAATACGCCTCTAACCACAATGCAATGTAAAGTGTAGTCCATGAAACCGGAATTTGGTCAATAAATAAGCAAATTTTGATGACCTAATTTTCATGTTCTTTGTCACTGATAAATTAGAGCGTTTTATTTTCAACTGCTCAAAATTATCACTAACAACATGTTAGGATGAAAATAATAAGGAGAAACAAAATAAAAGCAAGTTCTCAAAATAAAATAATACATTCTAAAAACCAAAAATATTCTCCCAGTCAGTCAAAAAAAAAAAAAAATATAGAGCAAATGCTCGAAAAGTCCTCCTTGCTCGGCTAGACAATATCCGAGCCTATTATAAAAACCCCTTTTAACGTTTCGAAGCGTGTTAGGGTGATAGTTTGAACAGCTTCTTCAATTTTAATAGTTCTTCTAAATTATTAGCCCTTTCATGCCCGTAAACTTTATTTTTGATATTACTTCACATATAGAAGTCATTAGGAGCAAGATTGGGTGATCGAGTTTCCCGTGTAGTTATAACCCGATTAGGAAATACATTATCAAGATATTCCCTAACAAGGCCAAAATTGTGAGTGGGACAACCATCTTTTTGAAACCATGGTTCACCAAATCTTACAGCTAACAACTGCCTAGCAGTTGGAGTAATATGCTGCTGCAGTAGATCCAAGTATCTAGGACCATTCAAATTGCCGTCAATAAAAAATAGCCTAATTATACAATACCCCCCCAAACATTTAGTTTTTGTGGATACTGTGTTCTTACGTCAAAATACAAATGCAAATTTTCCCTCGAACAATATCGAACGTGTGTTGAGTTATGACGATTCAATAATGGAAAAGTGCTTTTATCTGTGAAAATAATAGATCTCAGAAAGTTTTCATCACGATTAGCCCTTTCCATTATTGTTTCACAAAATTCCATACGACGATAGTTGTCCTCCGCAAAAATTTGATGCGTTTTTGACAGTGGCCAAAGACGTATCAACTGCTTCGGCAATTTGGTGGCTAGTTAACTTTCGATTTTCCTCCACTGCAGCGCAAATCATTAAATCTCGTACTTCCTGCTCGTCATTCAAAACAGTGAGTATTTTATGATTTCTTGGCGCTACACAACCAAACTCTTCAAAATTCTGCACAAACCTATGAATCGTTGATAAACTAGGTTCTGAGCGATTTACAAAATTCTCCAAAAAAGATTCTTACATAAGTCTACATATGTTCTGCCTTGTTAGTATCATTTGACCATCTGCACTTTTTCGGCAACTTTGTAGAGATCCATTTTTAGTTTTAAAAATGTATTATTTTACTTAAGAACTTACCAATCTGTTTCTCGAGCAAGGCAGAAATAAAACAAAATAATAAAAACAAAATAAATTTCAAAAAGATAACACTGCAGCGTGGTTCGACCCCACCTCGGGCGTACGGCACGGAGAGTAAATTGGACTTGATTTCCCCTATGTTCGCAGTAGCCTGAAGTGCATTATATGTAATCCAAGCAGGAAGTTTTAAGTAATTTAGATGCCCTGCAGGCAAAAAGTTTGGTAAGATAATATTAAAAACTCGTGTTTTCAGTTTAGTAAAACTTTTTAAAATTAAACTCTAAAAAATATTAACGGTGTGATAGCGCCATAGTCCAAAAGTGTTGCAATTTAAGTGGGTTAAGATGGGTTATTCCCCCCCAGAAATTTGCGCTTGTACACTTCCGGCCACATAAAATGCGTACGCCGATTTTATATAGTGTATTTTGTGCCTCGCAACTCAGTAACCTTTTAGGTATTTCAAATTGAGAAAAAATGTCACCGTCAGGTTTTGTTGTTGTCAAACGCTTATACTAAAAAATTCCCCAACTAAACGAATTCGAAAAAGCCCAAATTTTGGCAAAATTAGATGGTGGTTGGTCGGTTCGAAGAGTAGCAGCCCATTATAGACGAAACAAGGCTACAATTGTAAGAATAAGAAGAAAGTATCAAGAAGAAGAAACTGAAAAGCATAGTAAAGTGTGGCCAGTCTCCTTATGTTTATGTTTACAATATCAAAAGATCTAACCTGTAATTCGAAAACGTCAAAGTCACTTGCAATAAGCAACGCAATAAGCAAAACTTAAATTCAACAGACCTGCAGCTAACTTCTGAGGTACGCATTTTATGTGGTCGGAAGTGTATCTCTTGAAACGAAAACTAAACCTGACTACAAAGTGCAAATACCTTACTTTACCATACCTTTATGAAGCAGTGTTGCCGTTGCTTCTGGAAGTTCTCCACTCCAAATTTAACTTTCAAATAGCCGAACTAAAATCTCTGCCTTCCCCCCTGCCCCTCTCGGGCAATGCTCTTGGGCCCATGTCTGTGCAATGGAACTGTCAACTTGCTATGTCCGATATACAGGGTGTAAACAATACCACAGTTATCTTTCTAACTGATGAAAGGGAGGGGACAAAATAAGTCAAAAAGTTCATATGATCAAAAGATCTTGGGTGGAAATAACGAAAATTCAAACTTGGATGAGTCCACAAGGAACACACAAAAGATCAAAGCGAAAAGAGAAATGAATAAACGATGTTTCGCCCTGGGTAACCAGCGTGGGCTCATCAGTAGTTTCACTGGTCACCCTCCACTATACATCATTAAACACCATCATACACTTAGATTTCCAACCCTGAACCACTCACAAATAGGCATCGTTCCGCACTGGCACTTACTTATCCAAGTTACCTAATACGAATTCGTCCTGGCGTGTTAATATTTCCAGTAGGATTATGCTCCTAAGGCAATTAAAACAAAGAAGAAGTTAAAAATCCTCCAAATCAGTTACTTCAACGGAAAAGAAACTGATTTGAAGGTTTTTTAACTCTACTAAGTTCATATGACTTGTATATATAACTCAACAGATTTTTGTCTGAATGAGTTTAGAGTTGAAAAATTTAGGTGCTTATATCTCTTAACCCAAGATTTTCGAAAACCTAATGTACAATCAGCTTAATTCGTTTTTAAATAAACATAACAACTTAAGCAGATGTCAACATGGGTTTAGAAATAATCACTCTACCGAAACTAAAACGATTGACTTTATTCAGGGTATCTACAACCATATGGACTTGAACGAATATGTAGTAACAGTGTTCTTTGACCTGAGGAGAGCATTTGATACTATAAATCCTAAATTTGTCTCTCTGACTGGTTAATCTCTCTTTTGTACTCGGAACTGCACAGTTCTGATATAGGAACTCAGCAGGGTAGCATTTTGGGTCCATTGATTTTTTTCAATTTTCGTAAATGATTTGCCGGAGTTCTGAGGCAGAGATTTTGGATAAAGTTAATATTATAATTAAAGAGTTTTCAAGATGGTGCGAATTAAATAATCTAATTATTAACTTTGGTAAGACGATCTGCATTGAGTTCCGAACAAAAAGCAGCAAGCTCTTAAACATTAATGTCAGCTTTAGTAACTCTCCGTTGGCATTTTCACGAATATCCAAGCTACTTGGTATTACTTTTGACCAAAATTTTGATTTCGGTTCTCATATAGACAAGCTCTACCAAAGAATGAACCAAAATATTTACTCTTTAAACTGCTTATAGTACTCCTTAGGCAGACATTCTCTACTAACATCATACTTCGCTGACATGCACTCAATTAGGGCGAGTTTGTAAATTTAACATTTATTTGACAGATGGGTTTGACATCCATCTGAGATCTAGCAGTGATGAAATGTCGTTGTTCCATCAAATACAAAAAGAACGCGTTGCGATGTAAACAGCTGAGTGCCAATAACCACACTTAAAATAATAAAAGCATACCTCAACTTCGGCTCGGGAAAATCGGAAATGTGACTTATAAGGGCCGTATTCATAGTCGCTCCCAAATCTCCCTTCTTCCTTGGGAAATGTAAATTTTTTATGGGCGAAGGAAGGAAGGAGCCAGGAGCCTTGAGGACTTATGCTGTACTTCTGGACAGTTTTTTCAAAATAGTCTTCAATGCAAGTACGTTTTTTGCTCAAATTTAGTATGATGTCTAGCATCATCATCAGAGTATTCACTTGAACTGTCTTGCATTAATATTATGGCTCACCATTCCATTAAGCATCCTGTACTGTACCTTGTATTAACCAAAATGCATAAAAAATATCTTAATTTGAATAATTAAAAAAAAAACTGGAAAAAATAAATAACCCTAAAGTAGGGTTATGTTTAATCCAACGAAGATTTTCCACCGACTCCTGAAGTCGGTGGCGATCGGTGCCAACATTTGTTGGACTGGTGAAATCCATCTAAAATTTATGAACTCTTTTGTTGGTACCGGTGGACCACCGGTGGATTTACAAACTCGCCCTTATTGGTTATGTTATCATAGTGTGAGGACAATCGTCACATATGGAAAGAGTCATGGTTTCACAAAAACGTGCTATTAGGTCAGTATTCAATCTAAAGCCTCTGGAATCATGCCGTCAAACATTCAAGGAAAACCGAATTTTTACAGTGATATCACTCTATGTTTTCAAATTACTTGTATATATTCACAAAACGAAAGACCATTATCAAAAAATAACTCTTATCATTGTTATAATACTAGACACGGAGAAAAATTGTTATTACCAATGCATAAGCACGAATTCTATAAGAAGAGCCCCATATACGAGGGCTGTGCTTAATATAACTTATTACCGTCATTAAGTGTCATTCTCTAAAAAAATTTAAAAAATGTCTGAAAAAGTTACTGAGTTCTGAGACCTTCTACAATCTAAAGAAAATTATAGATTTCCTAAGCAAGAAAACTTGAATAAATATAGGAACTAATTGTTAAAAAACGATATGTGTCATTCACTTGTAGTTACTCTAATCTTCTTTAGTGTAGATAAATATATTTTAAAAATAAGGGAAGCGTCTTGATAAGTATTGATATACATCTGTTGACTTAGTGTTTTATTTATATCTGCATATAGGTATGTTACAATTTTTTCTTTTTTTAATTAGGTTTTGTCTGTATTTTCTTTGAAATCATCCTTAAGCTTAAGGATTCTGTGTTATATTTTATTTATTTATTTTTTTGACATGTTAAATCCTACTTTTGTAGGCCAAAGTAACTGATAATAAATTGAATCGAATTGAATTGAATACCAGAATTTTAGAAATATTCATGTCTAACTTTAACCATTTTACAATAGGGCCATTTCCAAATAAATAAAAATAGATATTTCCTCTAAATTCTATAAATTTTAAAAAATTAATAAAAAAAATATTTCCTTTGAGTTAAAGATTTAAAAAACACTTGGCAATAACGCAATCCGCTACATACGTGAGTCTCTGACCTCCGACCCTCTCACCTCTGTATAGCACAGTGCATGGTGAATCTTCCGCTGGAGTTTTTTGCAGTTTTGAAATTAAACTGAATTAAAAATGTTCTTCAATCAGGACTACGCTAACATGCTATTAGTGTGAGTCAAGTAAGCTCTCAGAAACTCAAATCTTGCAGCTCAAATGTATCGTGACAGATTTCCCCAGCGGCTTAAAAAAAAAATATGTTTTTTACTCGGCTTTTTGAGTGTTTTTCAAAATAAAAATAGTAGTTTTAACAACTAGTGGCTAAAATGGTACTTTTCTTTACAAGCGTTGGTTTAAATAACGAGCGCAGCGAGGTTTTTGAAAACGCGAGTAAAAAAAAGCACAGTTTAGCAGCGAGATGCTAACACTATTTTTTTTATTACCTTATCAAAAAATCCAAGAAAAATAGGAAAATACTACACTATAAATCAAGGCGGCTGGTAAATGAAATAACAATGCGGTTTCTATAGCGATGTGCCTTTTTACTCGATGACGTTCATTGTTGCGACATTTTAATCTTTGATAGTTTGATATTTTTACGATGTTTTAAATGATTTTTTCGTAAATTCTTGGTGAAAACTGGCGGAAATGACTTAATTTTTAGGCAAGAATAATTAGATTTTTTCAATATTACTATATTCCGCTATTTCTTTTTAATTTTGGGTAAAAAACGGACAGAAATCTTTTTTTGCACCCTGGATCAAAAAAAAAGTTTCGGTAACCAAAATAGCCATGCTTTGTAAAGTATAAAAAAAAGAGTTTTTACAAATTAAAAACAGTTTAAAAACTGTGTGACTGGAGTTTTTAATTTAAAAAAGAGGGAGTGTGTCCTACAAGGTTAAAAACAAATGCTTAAAAGAAGTGTTTTTTTGAGTATTTGTCAAAAAAATAATAATAAAGAAAGTTTTTACAAATTAAAAAGAGCTTTGAAAATTGTATGACAGCTGTCGTACTTTTTTATAATAAAAGTGGACTAAGGAAAACTTTCTCTCGATACCGAAAAGGACTTTTACAACCAGACAAGCCGCTAAAACCAATTTTCGGTAAGTACACATTTATTGTTTTGCCTTTTACTATTTTTAAATAATTAATAATTTGTAAGTGTGAAAAAAAAATTAACCGTATATTATTGATATTTACGTTGCAGTCCGCCGCGCCGCGACGCTCTATCATGACATCTCCTTTAATTTTTTCGCACCTAAAAGCGCATCGTTGCCAAACTGTGTTTAACTTAAAAGTCGTATATCTCCGAAACCACTAAGTTTTGACGCCCATAATATATAAATGTTTTGCTTGTTTTGGCCGCCTCCCTATCATCAATTTAAATAATGACTATCATATCGTTTACACCCTGTAGATTAATCATTTTCCCGATCTCTGGCCTGGCCTCAATTACTAGGTTTTCATGTGGAACTGAATAATTTTCAATACGATTCACTTTTCGGTTTTCATGAAGCGACTTGGAGGCGTTTTGAAGACAATTTGAGTTTTTGAAATATGCCTGATGCATTTTGAGGTTAGTTTTTGCCAATTTTACTTCTTTGTTTGTTTTTTTTTTAAGGCCAGTAAGTTTACAGCACAATATTATAATTAAAATATACCTACTTTTTGCAGAAATATTGGAAATTCCAATACCTTATTATTGGTGTCATCAGTAAGTTCGATACGATACTCGTTTTCGTGCAGTTGGATCTCCATTCGATACAAAAAAAAAGCGGTATTAAGGTCGTAGTTATCTGCGGAATTGTTCTAGCAACACTGTACGAGAAATCAATTTAACTATGTCGACCTAATTTTCTTGCAAAATTTTACGTCATTTAATTTTTTTTTCATCGCAACGTGGAGACTTTATTTATGTTTATCCACAGTGGGACACCAGAGATATTTTAGCACCGGGTCAAAAATTTGGGGTTAGGTTATTTATTTTGACTTTTCACGTTCTGCGCCGCTAAAAAACCAAGTAAAATACTAAAATAAAAGAAAACCATTTATTGCAGAGTTACCTGCTAAAAAAACGCTACCCAAGTACGTATTAATGTAACTGGGTGTAATGTTTAAGGTTGCATTTACAGGTGCATTTATAATTGAATTGGAAAGACTCCCGCTAACTGATACCGACAACAGGTTAACTTAAAAGCATGCAGATTTAAAAATCGGCTACTAGCGCTAGACGAAATAATCGTATTCTATTTTAAACAGCAGCGTCAACGACTACCAAGACTTTTTCCAACCTCTAAATGGAGCTTTACTGACCTGTTTTGTTAGTACTCAAGTATCCGTGTGTTTTTGAAACTGAGGTTTTAAATCTATCCTTTGAACTCCCAGATTTCACTAGTAAAATTGCACATAACTATGTCGCAATAATTTAAATTTAAAAAAAACGGTTGAATCAAAATAAAAACAAAATTATGTGGGGTTATGTGCGCCGAATGTTTCTATGCGAATTCCTAGTAATCCTAGCGAGCCAGTAAAGTTCTCTTGGTTCTTTAATAGACTCGTGGTAATGCCCGCGCAGCGCTAGGCCTTTTTCGGCGGGCGACCGCACACGCGGAGTGGTTTCATATTTATTTTAGAACAATGTTTTTAAAAACACATTTTTGAAAGATAAACATAACCTCGAATGGTTTTCTGTCAGAAAACGTAAAAATGTTCTTCTGTCCCACTGCGGTCCGATTTAAAGTTTGTTGACAAAACATCTGCAGTTACCATGGAATCGTCTAAATTCTGCGGTCTATCGGCCAACACTTGAACTGCGTGTGTCTCCCAAATTCAATGAAGTGTGATTGATTAATCGGTTTTCTTTTCCGGAATGCACAGGCTTTTAGAAAAAAGGAAACTTAGTTTTTATTTTCGCTAAAGCAAGGAAATATAAAAAGTAAAAATATAATCCAATAATCGGGTTTGTTCTAAACTGCAATTATTTTGAGGTTTTTGGGATAGATGACAGCACCAGAGCTTTGATTTTGAAGAAAAAATAATTGAGAATTTTGAAAAATCCTTCAGATATTTTTGTTAAGGATTTAAAAATGATCACCCCTGCAAAATTTCAGCTAATTCTGATATTTAGTTTTCCCTGTGCACTCTGGCAAAAGATTAAAAAATTAAGGAACAAGGCATTGCCAGTTGTACTTTTTTTTACTTAAAATCTGGGGAGAAACTATAGCCTTAAGCATGGGCTGGGCCAACGAAAAAAAAGTTCGATTCACCGCGTTTTCATGGAAGGTTTCAAAGTAACTCGTATTAAAAACGTGTTTAGTTCTACATGAAAACATAGCAAATGAGTTAATCGGTCCTACTCCTGCAGGGTGGTGTAACAAATTCTTTGGAATGTGTCAGTCTTGCTAATTACAGTTACATTTAACTTAGAGGGTGCTTCCCGCGCCAATTGGTCTGCTGTTTCATTTCATCAGTGAGACACTGTCTATTACTTTTTGTTATTGGAAGGAATATTTTTCGAAGATTTGAAAGCCGATAGTATTGTCCATACAGCAAAAAATAGATACCCAGTAAACACAAACGGAATATACAGGGTGGATTCTTTAAACGGAACGGTGCTTCTAGCGGCTTAGAATTTGGTTTTATAAAAAAAAATACAAAAACACGCCAACTGAGATTTTTAATTTTCTTTACGAGGTGTGGCAAAAAAATATTTTTTTTTAAATAGGACATTTTTGAATTCTAAAAAAAATTATCTTTTTGACAATACAACACACTAATACTCTATTTCTTATGGTTTCCAAGATAGACGCATTTAAACTTGCATGGAATTGTTGTCTATGACCTGTTTTACGGGGGATATTTGAATGAGTATCGAAGTTTTCCATACAGATTTAGATAAAAATATCTTGATTATCGTAAAAGATAGATCCTACTATGTGATGTTACTGAAGAGAGAATTGTTTGCAGATTTCAAAAATTCTCCTAAATGACATAGACAAAATCCAAGATGGCACGAGTAAAGGAAATTAAACATCTCAGTTGACATGTTTATTAGTTTTTTTATTTAAGCAAATTCTAACCCGATAGAATCACTGTTCCGCTTAAAGAATCCACCCTGTATATATTCTAAGAATATTCCCCAAGTATAAGTATATATTTGTTAAGAATATTTACTACAGAGTATTATAAGAATATTTGCATATGTTCTTGTCATATTCTTGTATCATTCCTGAAATATTCTTTCTGGATGTTCTTTTTAAAATATTCTAAGAATATTCGATTTCGGAATATTCATTCCAGAATATTCCGAGTATATTTCTAAATAAATAATCTTTTTGAAAATGTTCATCAGGTACTTTGTCTCGAAAAATGTCTTCTCAATCTATTGAGGACATATAGAAATGAAATATCACATAGATAACATATTCATTGAAGGTCCTTACGAAATATTCTTAGAATGTGTTCTTGTTATTATTGTACGTTTTCTGAAAGGTATTTATTATTATAAAAATAATAGACATATAAAATAGGAAATAGGGGGTGAAAAAACAAGAAATAATCTTTGGTAGTAAAAAATTGCAAATTCACGGAACATACTTTCTAAATATTCTTAAAATATATTCTTTGAAATATTCTATGAATGCTCTGTAAATTGTTGAGAGGTTTGTATTTGCATTGTTAGATTCGAGATGGCGCCTGGCTGGGTACACTTTCAACACTTTCTGACATTTTTTATTTATAATTGTTAGTTAAAAAGCATATCTATCTTTAGTGGTTTACATGGTTTGTGTAAACATTGTTATTGTTAATAAAGCGTCGATTTAAGTGACTATGTTAGCAAAACATTTCTTAAGAATATTTGGCTAAATGTGATAATAAATTCGACAAAATGTGAAATAAACATTCAGCAAAATCTAATAAGAATATTCAGAAAAAGACTATTTGGTGACTCAAAAAACATGAAGAAAATATTCTTAGGAAATTTTCTGTGCGCTACGAAATGTTTTATAACTATATTCAGACGCACATTCTTTAGTAGATTTGAGGAACATTCCAGTCATTTTTCCAAAAAATATTATTCTCAAGAATATTAATTTCAGATTCTAAGAACGTTTTAAAGTAACCTATTCCTTTACCTTTCTATAAATGTGCGTAAAACCTTTACGGAATATTCTAAGAATGTTCAAATATACTTGAGGCATATTCTAAGAATATGCTACAAACATATTTGGGTTTTCTGGGTATTCTTTAGTAGATTTGAGGAACATTCCAGTCATTTTTCCAAAAAATATTATTCTCAAGAATATTAATTTTAGATTCTAAGAACGTTTTAAAGTAACCTATTCCTTTACCTTTCTATAAATGTGCGTATAACCTTTACGGAATATTCTAAGAATGTTCAAATATACTCGAGGCATATTCTAAGAATATGCTACAAACATATTTGGGTTTTCTGGGTAGATATACCAAAAACCAACCTTTTTTTCGACAAATTCTGGTTTTCGATATTTTATCCAGCTTGTTTACAAAACGACAAACTAAAGAAAATTCTGTATTGACACTACAAATCTGCCTTGAACTTTACTTAAAAGCCTTTTACTCATATTAGAGCGCAGATAGCGTACGATTAAAGTAAATATCCCACACTGACAGTAAACTGAGACCTTAGACCACTTTTCCGATACATATAACAATAAACCCATTTTAAAATAGAATTAGGTCACTAATAGCAGTCTAGTCTTGTCTGTTCTTAGTTCGGTGCTATAAAATTGACCACATGAAAACTAAAAAGCAACTTAGAGAATAGAGAACCTTTTACAAAAAGGTTGTACAAAGAAGCAAACTTGTTATATTAATAGAGTGCTTCTGGTTCTTTTGATAATCCGTTACTTTTGATAAAGGTGCTGTTGGTTATACTTGGTAATTACCAGATAATATTTTTTAACAAATTTACAAACAACCTCTGACAACATTCAACATAAAACTCGAATGTAACTAATTTTTCAAAAAAGTACCCTCTTTTCCAGTAAACAAACATTCTTAGGATATGATAGAGATATTCTGTCGAAATATAGAAATGAATATTCATATCATATGCAGGGAATAGATTACAGAAGGGGTTTTTCATGTGTTATATAATATGTGACTGTAACCTTACGTCAAATGTATTTATAGAATTCTTGTTACGTTCTTTGACAACATTTTCGAACATTATACGCCAATGACGTTTTAGGCACATTACATGAATATAATTTAATTTTTGCGGGAAAAATAATATTCTTCGGAATATTTCAACAATATTCTTGTAAAATTTGTATATAATAACGTTATAATAATGTCTTATATTTTTTATTACGCCCTTACACAATTTTACCAGTATATTTATGTGAAATTTTTCTAAATACATTTTGCTGAATGTTTATTTCACATTCGTCGAATGTTCTCATCACATTTGGAGAAATATTATTATTCCACTTAAATCAACGATTTATTAAAAACGTCCTCGCTCTATGATGCAGGTTGCCAGGTCCAAAATTTTTTCCAGATCTTTTAGTTTGAAAACGAAAAAAAAAGATACTTGAAAACAAAACAAACCTCGCTATTTATTAATAAAATTTGTCCTTCAAATAAAAATTAAGCCACTTATGGTTGTTTCTTTATTTAAAAAAATTATATATTTTTTATTCAACAATAAAAAATTTAATATAAGATATATACATAGAAAATAAGCTGATCATTAACGCAGAAAAGGGAAGAAATGAATAATATAGTAGCGTTTTTGCCATAGGTTAATCGTTTTCTATTAATTTTTTAAGTTATTGCTAATGATTGATATTTTTTACAAATATCACAAGTATTAAAATTCCCTAAATTATAGAAAATTTTCCTTTTTCCCTACTGTATGCAGATTTTCCCTAGATTTAGGGAAATTTCCCTAGCAATAGCAACACTGTAAAATATGTCCTCTCGGACTAACAGCTATAAATAAAACTTTATGGAAAGTGTTGAAAAGTATACCGAGCAAAGCGCCATCTCGACTCTAACGATGCAACTTACCAAAAACAAACCACTCAATACTTTAGTACAAGAATGTATTCTAAGAATATTTGGAAAGTAGTTTCCATGAATGTGCAATTTTTTACTAAAAAATAATATTTTATTTTAATTACCAGATTATTAGAAATACGTGTTTATTGTTACTTATTATAATAATAAATAGTTACTAGTAGCATACCAAGAACACATTTTAAGGATATTCTGTAAGGACCTTCATTAAATATGTTATTTATGTACTTTAGAAAAAGATTTGATTTCTACATGACCACAAAAGATAATGAAGATAATTTTCGAGATATATTACTTTTTTTCTTCTGGGTAATAAAAAATATATAAGGACATTTAAAAAAGAAAATTACTTGAAATATTCTGAAATGAATATTTCAAAATTGAACATTTTTAGAAATTTCCACAAAGAACATCATATTGCAAATTCTTATGTTATAGAAAGCGCGGTATCTCTGGAACTACTTGATCTATTTGCATCAAAATCGGTTCACTGGTACGTTACAAGCGACCCAACTCAAACCCTTCTTTTCCGGCATTCGCGCCGAGGGTAAAAAAAAAGAAAAATGAGGAATTTCTGGGGCGATTTTATCCCGAGTCATTATTATGCAGGCACTCTATACATGAAAAGACACTGTAAGTACCTTCTAGAAGTTTGTGTAAGTTTTAAACGGGAATTTAAATAAGAGAAAAGGCTTACTTGAACAACCTAAAGTTAGGTATGTAAGTACTTTGTTGTTGTTTGAAAACATACTAATTGAAACGGGGCTTATGATTTTAGAAGTTGATATTATAAATGCGAAAATGCTTTCCCGTAAGAAAGAGAAAATCAAACGGTAGCCAAGTTCTCCAACAAACATTCCAATTTATTATAGTTTTAAAATAATTTAAACTTGGTTTTTGCAGCCCCATTTTCGGTTTATCAAAATTAGAAGAAAAAACATTAAAAATATTCTTAGTATAGTTTCTGGTCCTAACAAGCTCTCCTTGCTTGTGTTTCTTCATGCTTGTTTACATCGGCGATCTGAATTTGATTGGAGGGGGGGGAAGATAAATGCCATTTTCCCAACTAATATTACAAGCGATTCCCAAGTTATCCGAAATTTTGAGATTTTTTTTGTTGTTACAAAAAATTAGGAATACAAAATGTTTTGTAAAATGTACTTAAATTTCACAACTGCAAGCAACATTGGGGGGGGGACGCTCCCCCCTCCAAGGGATCGCCGGTGCTTGTTTATGTTGATTCAGCATTGTAAAATATTTGCTGCTTTCCTTGTCAAATCTTTTACAAACTTTTGATATATCGCTGCAATAGAAACTTATAAAGACTCGTCAAATCTTTTTAAAAAATGTGCACGTCGAAACTTAAAAAATAAAATATGCATCCTTTTCTGCCTTATTAAACCTCGTAGCCAAATATAACCAGATATAATCTCAGCGTCACCTTATTGCTTACCATATTACAGTAATTAAGATGCTAAAAAGAGATTTTAAGTGCCGTAACCGTATTCTTTTGCCCATATACAAACTGCCAATGTAAATAGAATAAAAAGAAAAGAACAGTTCCTGTTTTTGCAAATTCATTTTCACAAAAAAGTTAAAAATCTAACTAAACGAAACGAATTATCACCTACCAGCTGCAGCTTTTGCACAGACATAAATCTGGTTGGTTGCAAAAAAATAACCGAGCGGGTCCCGTTAAGCCTCCAAGCACATTAATTAGTCAGAAACTTGTACCACGTTCGAAAAGAGCAGATATATGCTAATCTAAGGTGTTCTTGAACGCGATAGGTGTTGAGATGCGTTAGGTATCACGTATCGTTATGGCACACGTATCGTATCTCAGCACCTATTGCGTTCAGAAACACCTTAAATTGGCATATATCTGCTCTTTTCGAACGTGCTACAAGTTTCTGACCAATCAATGTGCTTGGTTCTCGCTAGATGCGGATACGTATACCGCGATGAGTTAAAAATAGCTTTATGTCTCTAATGTATTTTGGTTCGGTTTTTTTTGGATACAGAAAATATCCGATTTCTCCTACTGTATCACTAATTCTCAAGGTTCTTATTACTGCTCTATTGTATATAATCCAAATAGATATGCATTTTGGGTGATGATGGAAAGTCTGTCCTAGTTTGAAGAATAAATGGTAAGTGAATAGTTTTAGGTACCTAGTATCTAAATTATTGTCCGTGGGGGGGGGTGGCTCATGAACGATAGGAAATTACTGAAAAAATGCACCTCAAACAAAACTGATAAGGTAATAACAACAAATATTGGGGCCGGTCGACTATACGGAAACACAATTTGAACAAAAATTTGTTTTGGACCTTAAATTATGTGGATGTAAAGGTAAAACCGCAAAAAAGTAGGTTAGGGATCTTATGTCATCTGTCACTTTTCACACCGCTCGAAAGCCGGGCGTCAGCAAAAATTTTCACCGGGTAAATTTTAACCGGACTATGAACGCACCCCAGGACTTGCTGAGTTCTTCCAGTTAAATTGAAATGGTTTGAGACAATCATAGCGTGTGCTATAAGGCCTTTTTTTGCGGGGTTAATACGGTCACGGTATGTTGTTGCGAGACTTAATTCGCCTTGTTACCACATTGCACAATAAAAACATGGATACTACAAACTGTTTTCAATAAAATGCGTTTTAATTAAAAAAAGTCGGCCTGTAGTTTAAATTTTCCACATTTATTTTACAACTGCAAGGTTAATTTTAAAACCATAAATACAGTTATAGCAGTCACGTGACATATCTGGTATTGTTGCCAACCTAAAAACAAAACAAAAACTAATTTTTTTTAAATGTCAGGTAGTTTGTAAGTTAAAATGTATTAATTTATAAACATACTGAACTTTAAAAATATATATTTTTGTATCGTATTTTTGCGAGTAACCATGAGATACCATGACGTCAGTTATGACGTTTTACATACCATACTATCTAATTAACTTTCGAAGGTAGTTAGATGCTCGTGGTATGTTATAATTTACGTTTATTTAACTTGTTGGAACTCTTATGAGACAACACTAGTACAATTAATAAATATAAAATGAATAGTAATGATGAAAGGTCTCAAAAATTAAAAAAAAAACTCACCTGAGCTCTATATCACACGACCACCCTTTCTCATTATCCAAACTTCGTTCGTCCGCCAGCGCCACCTTCTGGTTTAAAATCATAGGTTAGGGAATAATTTTTCTTTATTGTTTAAAATTTTCCATGTTTCAGCATTTGAGATTAATCTCTGGAAATCATTATCTTACTCTTTTAAAAGACCCGTTTGATTAGTAGTAGATGGGCGGCCGTAGGCCTGGTAATTAGGCAGCATAATGCACCCTTTTCGCCATACACCCCGTGCACCCCCGACTGATGCACGTGCCCCTTAGGATGCAAGTTTTCTTTCTCTAAGAGGACTTAATTTTGCCTGTTACCTCTTTGTCGAGGGCAGGGATCTTTAGACTGCGTAGCAAGTATACATAGTGGACCGCCGGCTTTACACCCCCTCCGAAGGGTGGTCTTGCTACATGTTGGACTTGCATCTATCTAACATCGCTACCGTCCCAGCAGAACTTGTTTGACTGTAGATTTTTCTCCCCAGCAGCCGCCGTTTCCTAGAGCATGATGTTCATTTTGTGGTCTTTTACTTTTTACCGAGGTTAAGATATAAGGGAATTACATTAAAATTAATTTTTTCTATAGGTAATTTTTAAAAAAAATTGAATACAAATAAAACATCGTTAAAACCCTAAAAAAACATTAAAATTAATGAGTTTCTTTTACTTCAGTGCAAAATGAACTTCCTGTATTTCCATTGCTCACACAGAGGTACTGAAGTATAAAAAAACTCTTGTTTTTTAGTTAGATTTACAGTGCCACAGTCATCTTCCGTTTTTTTTTTACTAAAATAAATGTCTATACCTAATAAACCATTTGTATTTACTTTAATACAAAGTCAAACTTTTTCTAACTAAAGTTATAATACCTAACGCCCAGTTCCCATCTATGCGCGCTCACCCTGAATCAAAAAACGCACCACGTTACAGGATATAGATTTGCAGTTTTTGAAAATGTAGTCGATTGATGCATTTTTTAAATCTGGGTCAGCACGCATAGGTCGGAACCAGATGTAACCCTACTCTCAAGTGAAGCACTGAAATTTATCCGAAAAAGTTTTTCTGGCTTCTGCAGTAACCTAAAATAAACAAGAAAAGGTTATTTTATTTATTTATTTACTTAATTCTCTCTCCATATGATACATTTTGTAGTCCCCAATTTTATATTTCTATCTTTTTCTAACATACCATGAGAAAAACACAGAGATGAAAAATTAAGTACCTAATTTAAGTTGCTGCATAAAAGTGCTCTTATCATCAATAGTAACCCGGTCAACTAAAACAACAAAAATAGATTTATGAAGTACCTATGAGAAAAAAAGACTAAAGGCGGATTCAGAGTTCCGTAAGGTAAACTATAGCAAACACATGCTGCTGTTTATAGTGTTCCATAAGTCGCAAGTGATAACCTTACAGAACTCTAAATCCGCCTTTAGCTGACTGGTGTACCAACCTACTAGAAACTGGTGTTGGTCCATTTGTTGAGTTTTTTAATTCCTGTCTTCATTAATCTTGGAAGTTTTACATTGTCTGTCAAAGATTGGGCTCAAACTTATTTATGTCCTGAAAATACCAGAATCAACTTTATCACAAACCATATGATATTTATTACGCAAAATCGCTCTGCTTTTGTTGTCAGTTGACAAAACACCCACCTGTTTGAGGCCCCAGTGTCCTTGACTTTCTCAAAGAGTCTTATCGCCTTTCTTAGAGCTGGACCGGTATTCTCGTAACTAAATACGCTCGGCGTTTCGTACTCGCTGACCGTATGATAACGTAATATTCGCATACCACGTGACCAAACTAAGAAAAATGGTATTCACGTACATTGAACGCAAGGCGTCGACGAAGTGCGCTCAGCGCGTGGCCACCGTTTGAGAAACACCTACCATTTGCCAGCTGTTTTGCCCTCCGCGCGTAGTAGTATAGTAGTCTTTTCAGTTTGCGTTTTTATTAATAATTAGAAAAATTAAAATCTCTTATTAGTAGCTTGGGGACGGGTGACAAACACGTACATATCAACCCTACTATTTGATGCTCGATGTAAGACAACTTTTTTTTCCAAAAAATTGCAACAAAAACTTTTCTTATCAAAATCGATATCAAAATAATGGAGCATCCGTATAATACTAGAAATAGAAGCAATCAACATTCTGTAAAACCAAGGGTAAAAAAAGCCATTGGTCAGCGGTGCTTTTTGTATCTTTCATCGGATGTGTACCAAAAAATATCTGGTTTTGTTAGGCTCCTGACCACATTAATTGTTTTTTTTCAAAAATAAACTAAAAGCTTTCATGAAATATGAAATTAGCAAACATGAAATAAATAGCTTAATTGATATAAAAAATAATTAGCAAACAATATAGGTAACTTCCTTTATTTCTGTGTTTTCGTCTGTATTTTCTTTACTTTTCTGAAATATCACATTTTTCACATTAATTACCATTTTTATGTTTTTTATCTTTTGTCATTTTATTTATTCATAAATGTACTAAAAATTATTGTTTTCTTTTTTTAATTCAACACTTCCATGAAAATATAAATTTTTCCACGCGCGAGGTTTCTCTTGTGGATGTATGAATTTTGTGTTTTTTGTTGAATTGGTTAGGTTATTTTTTGGGTAACAAATACCTTAGAGTTTTATTTTCTGTTTCTTAAAATATAGACTACGCATGTTTACTATAATTATAAGGTATAACTTACTAGATATATAAGTAACTATTGTGAAACCATTTTAACAATAAATGCTATATAATAAAGTATCAATATCAATATACGACCGTACCGGAAACACCACTGACTGACTGAGTGCCGGAATAAATTTAAACTTTTCCGCACTGAGTGCGGAATTTTTTTGTAAGTGTGCGGTTAAGTCTCGGGGTAAACTTTTTCCCGCACACTGGGCGGGAACGTGCTACGAGTTTATATCACAGGGTCAAAGGGCGGGTTTAACTGAGCTAAACCAAACCATCAAGTAATTTTTTAAAGGATCAACACTTATACAAGTCACATTTAATTTACCCTTTCTGAAATACGGCTCGAAATCGATCACACAATGGCCTCTTTCTTACACATAGAAAAAGAAAAGGAGCGACAAGGCTAACAAGAAATAAAAATGCAAAATTCGATGATGCCAAGATGTGCTAAGCGAATTTGATTCTGTCTGCTCGCAGGGCAGCGCGTTCGGCAGAGAGAATACGAAAAGTCGTCGGTCAGCGTGCCGCTGAGCGCGCTGTTCGCTATTCGTTTCGCTTAGCGACTTCAAAACGTTACGTATTACGAGAATACCGGTCCTGGGCTACACTTCTTTAGCCGGTAAGTTCCATATTTTCAATGGTTTATACAACAGGTTTGGTCGATTTCATCGTCGGGTTATACATATTTTAAATGTAAGTACTTTACTTTGTTTGCATAAGCGAGGCAGACATATGTCCTAATTAACTTGAGGCTGTGTCTTTCCACTACAAAACTTCAAACATTTAACAAAAATCTACAAAATATTGCTTACAATTTATTTTCATATATAGGATTGCCAACCAAAGAAATAAGCAAGGTAACCATGACGTCACACCTAAGTTAAATGTGACGTCATGGTAAAGTATAAGTAGTTACTCGCAAAAATACCGGTCACCCTGTTACTATACATACCGGTATGCTTTATTAACCCCCCAAAAATAGGCCTTATATTAACGCACGGTGTGAGTTCTGGGTGCCGATTCTTAAGTTTCGAGGGAATGGTCGCCTGAGAACGTTCACATCCTTGGTTTCGACCAACAAGAAGGTTCAGAAGCTGCCAAGCTTGTACGGTGCACGCGCAAAGCTGACTAAGTTATCGCTTTTCAAGAGCGCCCGTTCTCTTGCTTAGAGGCAGGTGTACGAAAGTGTAGAAAGGTTCCTGCGATACACGGCAATCGGGTGAGGTTCGGCTGTGGTCGGACATGTTTCGGATAACTCATGATAGCTTTAAAGCGCGTTATTGGTCGATGTCAAGGAAGTGACCGTTCCCGCGTGACCTTTCCTACAAAATTCAAGAATCGGCACCCTGATAGCCCCAAGCGTTTTCTCAGGGTATTAATAAACATATTATCCAGAGGGCACTTCAGTCGTAGTCTCTTCGGCGATGGTGTAGAAACGTTGCACACGACTCTATTCGTACAAAAGCGAGTTGCTAGAACGTTTATATGCCGTTTTCACGCAACGTTAAGTCGCCTTTGACAACGTTAAAACGTCCCAAAATTGTTCCCTTGGGAGGATTTTTCTATTTTACAAGCTTTTATTTAACTTGAAATATACCTATCTATGTATATATGTATGTAACTAGATATGTTTGTTCGGGTGGAATCTTGCAACTTAATTTTGACCAACTTCCCGACATCCGATCCGCTTTAAATTTGGCATGCTTATATAGTTGCTGTGACAACACAAGAATATAGTGTGATTAAATTGACAACTCCTCCCTACCCGAAGAAGGTGGAGGGGGGTACAGTTGAAGTACGCCCGATTTCGTTGAAATTTGGTGTGTTGTGCGAATTTTGAATCAGATTTTAAAAATTCAATATGGCGGATTCAAGAAGGACAATTTTTGGTCATCATTTGCTAACCAACTTTAACTAAGTTATACACATCCGATTGTCTTAAAATTTGGCATACACTTATAGTTCCGGTGACAATACAATAAATATGTCATTATTTTAGGCCTCCCCCCTACGAGGGTAGTGGAGGGAGGAAAACACCTAAGTTTGTCCGATTTCATCCAAAATTGGGGGTATAAGGGATACAAATTATTGATCAGATTTTCAAAATTTAATAGGGCGGATTCAAGATGGACGATTTTTGGTCATGTTTTGCTAACCAATTTTAACTGACCATTCGATTGTGTTCAAATTTGATATGCGTTTATAGTTCCGGTGAAAATACAATATTATGGTATTCCCAGGTACCCCCTCCCTAACGAAGGAAGTTGAGGGGAAAAGATTTAGTTTGTTCGATTTCAATCAAAATTGGCGTACAGAGGTTTGTTCAAATTTGGTATACATATATAGTTCCGGTGATAATACAATGGTATTATTAGGTACAGACCTCTAACGAGGGAAGTGGAGGAGGGAAGAGATTACAGGGGTTTTTCGAGAAGGGGATATGAATTTTTGATCAGATTTGAAAATTTCAATATGCGGCGGATTTAAAACGGACGATTTAGGGTGCAAATCTAAAAATTAAAAAATAAATGTTTATTAAAAAAAACTTTTAAACTACTACTTCTTCTATTCATCTAAAGAAGCTGAGAACGGGTGAGATTGCCATGCTTGTCAATCCTTTGAAAATGTCCTTTGGTTATAGAGTAATACAACTGTTTTTTAGGTGAATCGTCGACGTGAACGATATACGATACTTAAAGTTAAAATTTTTAATTTGCGCCCATCGCTCTTATTATGGTATAAGAAAGATAAAACATTATTTTCTACTTTTGAGTGTATTTAATAAAAGCTTGTTCTTTAAAAGTTTTTTTTTTATAAAAATTAATTTTTAAAAGTTTTTTACTATTTAGAGAATTTAGGTTGTCGTGAGTTACCTAGTTCATTAACACCTGGCACGAACACGGTTTTAATAATAGTGTAGAGAAGCTACGAATGTGCCCAGCATTTTAATAAAATTAGTTTTTAAACAGTCAACAAGGAAACCAATTATGTGGATCAGTCTTAAAAATACTGTTAAAAATTTTTTCATGGTGCGTCTCATTGCAATATTTTGAACAAGTGGCTATTCAGACCAAAAATAACAAAGTTCAATATGGCGAATATAAGATAGTAGTTTTCGCAACTAGTGGCTATATTAAATAGTGCTTTTTTACAAGCGTTGGTTTAAATAACGAGCGTAGCGAGTTATTTAAAAACCCGAGTAAAACAAGGCACAGATTAGCCGCGAGTTGTTAAAACTATTTTTTTAATACCTTTATCAAAAAATCTAAGGAAAACAGGAAAATACTTCTAAAACTTTCTAACGAAGAGTACTTCAACATAAATCGAGGCGGTTGGTAAATGAAATGTGTGATGTGCCTTTTTACTCGGTGTCGTTCATTGTTGCGACATTTTAGTCTTTGATAGTTTTATATTTTGACGATGTTTTTAAATGATTTTTTTTATACCTTCATCAAAAACATAATTTTACCGATGCAAAAAACTTTTTTTTTATCACGGGTGAAAAAAAGATTCCTGTCCGTTTTTTACCCAAAATTAAAGAAAAATAGCGGAATATATTGAAAAAATCTTATTATTCTTGCCCAAAAATTAAACCATTTCGTCCAGTTTTCACCAAGTATTTACGAAAAAATCATTTAAAAACATCGTCAAAATATCAAAATGTCAAAGATTAAAATGTCGCAACAATGAACGTCATCGAGTAAAAAGGCACATCGCTTTGGAAACGATTATTATTTCATTTACCAGCCGTCTTGATTTATAGTCTAAGGATGGTGTGTTAGTGCTCGTCCTTCGAGATTTTTAAAAGTATTTTTCTGTTTTTCTTGGATTTTTTGATAAAGGCATTAAAAAAATAGTGTTAACAACTCGCGGCTAAACTATGCTTTTTTTTACTCGCGTTTTTAAATACTTCTCTGCGCTCTTTATTTAAACCAAAAAAAAGCACTATTTTATCCACTAGTTGTTAAAACTACTATTTCGTAAATACTTGGTAAAAACTGGTGGAAATGGCTTAATTTTTAGGCAAGAATAATTATTTCTCTTTAATTTTGGGCAAAAAATACGAAATGAAAATGGAAATAGAAACTGTCTACTGACAGATGTCAATTTTGGTTTAAAATTGGATATCGTTAAAATCACTTTATCTACATGAAAAGTTTGGTTTCAATCGAAAAGAATATAACGAAGTTTAATATGGCCGACGCAAGATGGCCACTGACATCTGTCAGTTTCGTCCTATAGTTAGGTGTCTTGAAAATTTTTTATAATTTAGAGTTTCGTTTAATTCTTCACTCGAAATAAAAAGTTCAATATGGTGGGTTCAAGATGACGGTGTCAGTTTTGACATTGTGAATTTTTTTTTCAAACAGCGGTTAAGGCAAGGTCAGTACAAAAAATCAAATATTCCTAAAAAGTGCGATTTCAACAACTTCGATGACACTTTTCGGGTACTTCTGGAACGGGTAGAGAGTTGGCGCAATAAAACAAAAATCTTCTTAGAACCAGTACCCCAACATATCAAAAAATCAGACAGTACTAGGGTGGGCCAGAAAAAAACCGGACTTTTTTAATTATCTATTAATTAAAAAGTATTTATCCGATTTTAAAACTTTTGGCCATTTTGAAAAGCCAGAACATCAAAATTTTGGAATTTGATGTTAAAATAGGTACTTTTGACCCCCTCTGCAAATTTTTGGTGTACGCCACTGGTGCATAACTAGAAACAAATTTCGAAATCCATGATTTTTCTTAGTTTACTCATGTATCGCTTGTTAAAATCGCATAAGAAATAAGGAAGATACATATTGTTAAATTAATTGGGTTCTGTACGCCTAATTTAGTCAAGTCGAAAAAAAACATCATTTTTGATTGGCTCTGCTTTTCGATGCATATGATTTTAAAAGTGCTGACGATTTTAAATAGTCAAGAATTCAAAATTTATTAGGTTTTTCGTAAAATTGATATTTTGTAAAAATCCAAGATGGCGGAAAATTTGAAAGAATAGGTGTTTTTGACCCCCCTGCAAATTTTTTGTGTGCCCGCCTGTTGGATAACTAAAAACATATTTCAAAAGTGATTCAAAGTTGGAAATCAAAGTGTATGATGGTGTTTAATAATGTATGGGGAGGGTGACCAATGAAAACACCGATGAGCTCACGCTGGTTACCCAGAGCGAAACATCGTTTCATCATTTCTCTTTTCGCTTTGGTCTTTTGTGTTTTCCTTGCGGAATGCTCATCCAAGTTTGAATTTTCGTTATTTCCACAAAGATCTTTTAAAACTTCGAATGTTGACGTCAGTGTATGACTGCGCGGAAGACGACGGAATTTGGCATAAAAAGCAGCATATCGTGTTAAGTGTATCGTGATTTTGACTATCCCAAAAGCCTCCATGCTGTGTATGAATGGCTAAAAATAAAGACCCTAAACCAATTGTAAAGGCATACGTCAAAGCTATTTCAAAGGCATGATGCGCCCGTAAATAGCCACAAATCTCTGAAATCCCTGGTTGTCCTCGTAAGTCCTCGAAAGTTCGTATAAGTGTTTTATTCAGCTCATTAATCTCGAATAGAAATGGGCTGTCTATAAAACTTTGGTTTGTTAAACGAACTTTAATGTCGAAAAAAGGAGCCATAGAAGAGACAATACATTTTTTTAAGACTGGTTGTAAAAATGCAGTGGCGGCCGCATATTTTTTTAAAGGGGTGGAGCGGTTTTGTAGATGTTGGGTTGATTGGTATGTAAACTGTTTATACACAAAGATAGATGACTGCGCGCTTCTCCGAGCTTTTCGGAACGCTCGTTCATTGTACGTGTGTCTGGAAAACCAGGCATACCTGAACGCGCGGGGGTGCACGCAGAAATCTCTCTTGTGGGTGACCGGCTTTACGAAAAAAAAAACTCATTTATATTTAAAATATAATATATTGGGTAAACCAGTGGTGGTCCCAGCCATTTGAAGAAGAGGGGGGGGGCGTTTCGACACGAAAAAAACTAGAATAAAAGCATACCTTTTATGAGGAACAAATCTTAGTGACTACAAGCGCGGGTTTGGTCTCAAATCTAGGCGGGGGGGTACTCAGATTTTAAGTCGTTTATTTCATATATTTTTTAGTTTAAAAAATGTTTAAATCCGCAGAAAACTTTTGAGGAAATGACATAAAAAATGCAATTTTTGAGTCGAATTGAACTAAAATCGTAAATACCAACGGTATCATAGCGCCGCAGGCAAATTTTTGCATTAAATTGCATTAAAAATGCCTTTTTTCATTTAAAATCAAATTAAAATTGTAAATATATCAATGGTTTCAAAGCGCGGCAGGCCATTAATACAGTAAATATCAAAGGCGTTATAGTACCGCAATTTATGCCCCACTTTTGATTTTAAGTTTTCATAAAAAATTTAAAGCAAGTGGAAACTGCGCCTGAGTTAAAAAAACATAGATCTATAACAAACAAACCACAAACAAAACCTAATAGCTAAATTCTTTCTTTTTTTACAACCGTGGGTTTAAATAACGAACGCAGCAAGGTATTTCAAAACGCCAGTAAAAAAATCACAGTTTAGCGACGAGTTGTTAACATTATATTTTTTTAATACCTTTATGAAAAAATCCAAGAAAAACAGAAAAATACTTTTAAAAATCTCGAACGAGAAGCACTTCTCGCAACACACTACCTTTACACTATAATAAAACAAGGGCGGCTGGTAAATAAAATAACAATGGTGGTGTGGTGAAAAGCACTATTTTAGCCTTTAGTTGTGAAAACCACTATTTTTGCATCGGTAACCAAACAAGCCATGCTTTATTTATCGGCAGACCGTTACTAAAGTCACGTTTTCGATGAACGTATATAAAAAAAGCTTTTTAAGTTGAAACATTACCTTTTATATTGCATCTAAACCATAAGATGCTTATCTTTAAAAAAAATCGTTTCCGGTTTTTCTGGGCAAACCGGTCAATGACTCCCTCAATGTCAATTTCGCTATGTCTTTTGATATGCAGCAACGCTAAGCTCGTCAGACGAATTTTCGTCATAATAGTGTTTTTAGGTACTTATGTTTTCAATCTTCTGAGGTATGAGAAGCTTCTTTCCGAAGAAGCATTATTTACTGGCAAACATCCAAGAATGGTTTTATCAACGGAAAAATATCGCCACACTTGTTCATTGCTTTGAAAACGTTATGTTTTGATTTGAGCTTTGCCTACTTCTGACCAATATTGTTTCTAGATACTGACTTCTCCTGATAAAAGTTCAAGAATTTGTCTTTTGGATTAATCAAATAGTTTAGGTATGATTTTGTCTAAAACTTGTTTATAAATAGAAACTCTATAATACTGCTCTGCATTTCCAATAGTTTTCACGGTAAGTACGTCATGCGTTTGTTTATTCTTGGTGGACCAAATTGAAGGTCAAACTGTCTCAAGATACTGTGGAGGGATTCTACAATGTCTTTAAAGGAACTTTCTGCATTTTTTCGTTTTTTCTGCAAAGACTTCAAGGTTACCATCAGCATTTTTGTTGTCTCATTTTTTCTTCGCCCCCCCCCTCGCCCCCCCTTTAAGACCTTCACTGGGTAAACTGACAAGTGGGTAGACTTTGAAATATTTATTCTTTCACGGTTCTCGGGAAGAGAAGTTAGAAGTTATGACCATCTAAAGCAAAAAAACCAGAAAAAACCACAGGCGCAGCTGCCGGGTGTCAGGTAGGTCAAAAATAAAATAATATACAGGGGGTTCTATTTAAAATAAGAGTTGATTTCCAAATTTGACCCATGTGATAAAATTTGATAATTTTGTCATTTATAATTTTATAGTTTAATAAAAGTTTTGTAAAATACAATATTTTGTAAAATGTATAGTAATAGAGAAAAGGGGAGGTAACATTTATAGTGGATGACCCTGTACACCTTGGTTTCCTCCTAAATTGCACCCTTTCTACATTCTCCTGTTGGCATAAATAATTAGGTAGGGTTAGGGGGAAATTTCCATTACATACTTCTGGATAATATAACACCCTCGAAATGTTCTTTGAAGAATTGATGAGGTCTTAAGTTAAGTTATTATTAAATTAGAAACACTAATAGAAGCCAAAGTATGTACAGGTATATTTCCTAAACTAAAGTTACGTGAAAAAAGCCCCTCGAAGGAATAAAACTGGGCCGTAAAATGTTTTTTTTAGGTTGGTCTTTTCGGGATATTTTTTTATTAATCCGTTAATTTGCTTTTGAAATATTCGTGTTACCGTTATCACAAAGAAAATAGGACTAGGGTAGAGCCGTTTTTCGACATA
Organism: Oxystoma pomonae; assembly: GCA_963921995.1. Lineage (NCBI taxonomy): Eukaryota > Metazoa > Arthropoda > Insecta > Coleoptera > Brentidae > Oxystoma > Oxystoma pomonae. The sequence goes on from OY998172.1 coordinate 43,497,771, forward strand.
CTCTGTGCCTTTTCTTCTTTCGCTCGGTTCTGCGAAACCCACTGCTTTGTACAGTTTGTTGATCGGTGTTGGTTTCATGCAGCCAGTAATGATCCTACAGGTTTGATTTAAGGCGATATCGACTTGTTTTGCATGACTTGATCTGCACCAAATTGGCCACGCATATTTAGCGGTCGAAAAACAGACGGCTTGAGCGGATGTCCTCAGAATTTTGGGTTTGCACCCCATTTGCTTCCAGCTAGTTTTTCTATGAGGCTGTTTGTAGTAGCTAGTTTTTGTCTGGTTTTGTGGCAGTGTTGTTTGTAGTAACTGTTGTAACTGTTCTAACTAGGATAATGCCCAAATACTTTGTTTTTTGTTTGTGTTTTGTGACTGTTTAGATGAAATGCACTCACTTGTGTTTTTGATGGATTTGGTTTCAGCAAGTTTCGTCGATAGTACTCAGGCCTGGAGGCGAGCGTATCTTCAAGTTTTACCTGTATTTCCTCAATTGTTTGACCTTGGAGTGTTACAACGAGGTCGTCGGCGTATACATAATTTTTGGCGTCTTTTGTTATGGGCTGATCATTGGTGTGTATGTTAAATAGTGTAGGGGCTAGAACGCTTCCTTGTGCGAGACCGTTTCTTTGAATTCTCCAGCGGATTTTTTTTATTTTAAAGTGTTTTTTATTTAATTACTTTGATTAGTTTATGATCTTTTGTGATTTTGTAGATTTAGTTAAGTAGTGTTTTGTAATTTATTGCATCGTGTGCTGCTTTGATTTTGTTGTTTTGGAATCCCTCGTCTATGTGCTCTGTAAGATTCAGTACCTGACTAGTGCGTGATTTTCCCGTTCTGAAGCCAGCCTGTTGGGGTATTAACAGAGAGTCTATGTGGTTCTGTGTTCTTTGGAGGATTAGTTTAAAGAGGTGCCATAACAGTGAAATTGGATGGTTATTTGGTAGATCGATGTTTTCTTCGGGTTTATTAAAAAACATATATAGCAATTACCTTTGCTTTTCTCCACATGTTGGGTATTGTGTAGGCGTTTAAACAGTTATTGAAAAAAGCCAATAGCTAGAATTTGCTTTTCTTTCCAAAATATTGGAACTGTTCTGTGAACATACCATCTACCCCTGAATATTTTCCATTTTTCATAGCGTTGATTGCCTGGTTAACTTCTTTTAGACTAAAACCCTCAGCCAGCAGGACATTCTCGTTATCAGCGTCTCCCTCTCTCTCTGATGAACTTCTCTTTACTTGGTTTTTGTTGTGTTTTTAAGAAGCAGCTGGTTTGCTGTAACGTTAGTTGTTTGTTTTTATTCTAGGGGGTCGCTACTTAATTTCTTGATTGTCTTCCAGGCCATCTCCAGCATTTTCAGCCATGCCTCGCTTGGTTCGGTTGGCAGTGCCAAGCCACTTTCGATAGTTTTATCGTTAAAAGGATCTTTTTCGTATAGCTCATTGTATCTTGCCATCAAATATTTGGTTTTGCCAGACACTCCAGGTGTATACTGCTGTCTGCAACCTCTTGGATTGTGCTTTTTGGATATACATTTAACGGAGTCCACAAAGGCTTCATAGTTGAGTGGCATAGGCTCGATTGTATTGATTTCATTGTCCAGAGATTTCGTGAAAACACTCCAGTTTGCTGCTGCTTAAAGTTAAAATATCTTTTGAATGGGATTATTGGTGCTTTTACACCATTATATACGTTTATTACAATGACGATGTTGGGTTTTTGGCATGGGATTGTAGACAACTTTTGCACATTGTTGCTCGATGTTGTTAGAAGCGAAGCACAGGTCCGGATTGGAGCCTCGTTTCCATACCTTGCTGTTAAAGGAGCGAGGTAGTTTGGGATGGATCAGTGAGAAACAGTTTGACTCCGCCCATTCACAAGTTCTCCATTAGGATCATTGTGATCGTATCACCAGATAACATGATGGCTGTTAAAATTGCAGAATACGAATATCTTGTTTGTGATAGAAACTTGTTTGTGTGGGAGAATATGTTACTTTTTCCTGGAGGTTTATATTTTACTGTGAATTTTACAATTTCTACCGTAAGGGTTTCGATATCGTTTGGGTTGTCTGTCGCTATGGATGAAATAGCAAGAGTGGGCTTGGTAAAAATTGCTTTTCCATATTTATAGTAGGGGATTTCAATGCTTAAGTTCATTCCAGCAACTGCCGGTCTGCTTGAGTTTTCGTCTCTGTGTGTTTCCTGGATACAGAGTTGTTGCAACTTGTAGTTTGACAAAGCTGAGAGAGTATGTCCTAGTTGTTCTTTGTGATTTTGTGATTCCTTCGATTTTCTCTCTCTTACACTAATCGAACCGCAACCGACGATAGTAAATACAATGGTGTTAAGAGGTGACACATCTGTTTATTTCGTTAAGAGAGTCGAGATACGAGATCTCCCCTAGGGTTGTAAATTGCATAAGGATGAACCCTTTGACTAGATGACTTGAGCACACGTTGTTTACTTACAAAAGCACGGATTTATTGCGTTTTGAACATGATTTAAGTTTTTGACATTTGCCTTGATGTCTTTTAAGATTTGTTTTTATAAAGCCAATAAGTTTGCCATGAAATATTTGGTTTTGTCAGACACTCTAGGTGTATTTGTATTATATTGGAAGTGCTAAGAGCTTATTATTGGTGTCATCAGTCAGTTTGATACAATATCCGTTTCCATGCAGTTGGATCCCGAGACGATCCCAAAAAAGCGGCATTGAACTTAGTAAGGGCTATCGCAAAAAAAAAACTCGATTCGCTGCGTTTTCATGTAAGGTGTCTGGAATCGTATTAAAAACGTATTCAGTTTCAATTGCACGTGAAAACATAGTAATTCATTTAAAATAATCATGTTTTATTCAAGGCAACATGTCGAGCTCACTTTATAACCTTCTGGATGACTTTTTTTCCTATTTCCCGATGACTTTTTTTTCCTATTTCGTAACTAATTTAATACAAAAAAAGTTGTAGCTACATGGTTACTGTCGCTGACATTTACTTGTTTGTCTGGTTTTATCTGAATTTTATTGAATAATTTATAAAGAAAATACGGAATTGGTAACTAGAGAAATAAAGAGGTCTGGGTAAAAAACGCTCTATTTCAAATTTCGTAGGAAAATCAAAAGAAAACGATTTATTTACCGGTATTGTTTGTATATAGGACTTGGGGCATTTTCAGCGTCACTTTACAACATACACTCCAACTAATTAGATTGATCTGTAGCCCCCAAAGACACTCAACTAAAATAGATGCATTAAGTCATTCATAGATCACTTTGAAACGCGATCAGTCGTTAGATTTAGGGAAAACCATTTTCCCTTCTACTGGCAACACTGGCCCAGGCAATACCACGTTACGTTTACCAGCGGTCAGTAGCGGCTCGTTATTTATAGATTTAAAAGGGTTTATGGTCTTTATTTTCAAACTTAACATTTTTGGAAATACAATATTTACATTTTTTATAGAGAGGTATTATATTTGTCATCGTGAAAATGTTTATGTAAGAAATAACATAGAAATTTAATTAAATATTAATTTTTTTAATGTTCTTCAGATAGCTGCCTAACTAGTCCGGAAAGTGATACTTTTACGTACGGGAGGAGTTCGAGCGGGAAAGGCACACACGTGTTTATGATGACTTTCTTGATCAAAAGTTCATTTTTAGTGAACTCAAAATTTAGAAATTTGGTCAAAAAAGTACCATTTAAAAAAAATTGGACAGTTTTTTACGCACGGCGTGTGGGAAGTTGAACTTTCCACATTAAAATTGGTATATAAAAGTAGAGTTTTTCACACGCATTTGCATGCGGGAAGTTGCATTTCCCACACGCCATGCAAAAAACATAAAAAAAAATAGTTTTTTTACCTATTTATTGTCAAGTGACACAAAAAAATTCCTGCAATTCATAAAGTACCTGCAAAACTTTATTCAAAAATTAGCATGCGTAAAAGTATTTTTGGCATGGCGTGAATTTTAAGTCTAATCAGAGTTTTTAGATGCATTTATAAACTAGATGGAAACAGAATTTAGATTGGTTTTAATTTCAAAAATACTAAATATATAACCTTAGGAAGAAGCTTTTTATGCAAGTACAAAACTGTTGTACTAAAAACGTGCCAAAGTGCCTTTTTCGCCCTTAACGGCCAGCATCGCGTAAAGAAAAGTATCATTTTACGCACTGGTTAGGCTAATTACTGTTGTGAAAAAATGTAAAACTCAATTTGGAAAATATAAGCAAATTCGATTAAAAATAAGTGGTATTTTGAAAAAGGAAGATATAATATTATATGATGGTTTTTCTTTGTGTAAATGGAATTTATACTAATTTTTATTTATTACGTAAAAAAGTACCTTTACATTTTTAGTAAATACAAAAAAATCTTACGTGGAGTCACTATGTAAATATTATAAATAAAAAGTTGTAACAAACATAAATTCTTTATCCTGTGTCTGATATAATGTTTTAAAAATTTATACTTATAGCGAGAATGCTTTTACTATTTATAAACAAATCTCGGGAAAAAAAAATGAGCTGACTACAGATAGTATTAAAACTGTAAACAGTGGCGGTCGCAACTTTTCCAAAAGGGGAAAAGTGCAAAAGTTCTAATGTTAATGAAACTTTTGACCCAATAGGGCGACGCAGGGGAAAATTTTTGAGAAACTATCGTTTTTATGAAAAACCGGCGATGATTTTTTGAATAACTTCTCGAAAAAAAGGGCGGGGAGTGGGCGATCGCCCCCACTGCCTCCCGCCTGGGACCGATACTGACTGTAAATGTAGTCATAAATAAATATCATACGCACCTTTTACATTTTGCTACTAATGTAGGATATTTAAAAATGTCGTACCTGAGGTTGTTTTATTAACTGTAATTAATTATAAGTGCTCACCATAATGTTGTTATCAGAAATTCGCGAAAATATCCTAAAAAAACTTATTTCTTTTCTATATTTACTAATTATATTTTGTATTTATTGCAACACTAATTGCACTTCTATGGCGGCCTATGACAAGGTGGCGTCGGAAAACGTATGATAACTAAAGCTGGGTTTATACGGAAATAAAATAAGATAAGATAAAATAAGGTAAAAATAACATAAAATAAGAGATCAGCCAATCAAAACGCGCGTTTTTGCGCAGGCGATTTTCGATTTTATTGTCACTATTATTTTCTCCTGTCATTCGTTCGTCGTGATGACGTCACGGTTATGCGTGGATCGCGTTTTCAGATAAAATAAAATAATGTCATCTTTTTTTATGTTATGTTATCTTATCTTTTCTGCTGTCTGTATAAACGCCTTCAAGCAGTCCTACAAGTTGAATTTTTATTTTTTTTTAATTTCTCTTATCTTATGTTATCTTATCTTATTTTTATTTCTGTATGAACCCAGCTTAACCTGTGAAATATTTGGTTTTCACCTACAACCTTCAGTTTCTGCATAACACGCACCTTGTTTATATCACTTTTGCCACAGAGACTTAAAAATCTATGGAAAAAGCCTCGAGAGAGATAATGAATGGAGCAATGTCCAAACGGTTATATGGCTGACCCGCTACAAATGCGAGGTTGTCACATTGTTGTAGGTTTTATACCCGATATATATATTCCGAAATATGAGGAATTATTCTTTCTTCCCAAATTTCAGGTATTTTATCTGATTATTCAACCGAAAAAATGAGGTACCAAAACATAACATGAACCTACACGTTATAAATTATTTATTGATTTAAAATTGTGAAGATTCAACCAAATTTAAATTCAGTTATATATATATATACTTCAATTTCTCTTATATATGTGAATAAAAATAAGATGTTCCATAACAAACCAGAGAATTTGCATAATTGCAGGTAAATGATAAAAAAGTTATAAAAATAAATGTTTGTAAAATTATTATGTGTAGAGATACAACTTTCAGCGCAATCTGGCCTTAAGAGGCGGATTTAGAGGAGAAACGCGGGGTGCGCCCCCCCCTGAAGGTTTAGGATCAAAATATTCGATTACATTACATATTTTTATCAAAGAAGGTGTGGCGGCTTATCCACATCTATTTTTCTATTGAGCCATAATTTATTGAACACTTTTTCTGTATTTCTTGGATACAAAAACGAAGATCTGATGACTTTTGAACAAATTTCTACAGTTCCCAAACCGCCTAGCTTGATATGTGTATCAGCTCTTGGAATATTAGTGCTACTATGTGGGACCGAAGAGTATTTTTACGTTTTCAGACAGAAAATTGTTCGGATTTGTTTAACTACAAGAATTTGATTTTAAAAATATTAAGAAAAAATATATAAAACCACTCCGCTTGTGCGGTCACCTGCTGAAAATGGTTGTTTGGAGTTTGTCAAAGAATCAAGAGTAGTTTACTGGCTCGCTGGAATTACTAGGAATTCGCATAGAAACATTCGGCGTCAATAACCCCACATAATTAAGAAAACACCATTTGTGTTGATGCATTAAAACTTGGATAAATGAGTGTTAAGACACTGTACTAGGTAAGAGTTGTTGGAAAATAGGTGTCACGAGCGGTGATATACATACTACTAGTATATATACTACGACTATAATACACATCCACTTTAAAATATATTGTTTCTAAATTTTTTGGTTTAGTGGAGTAAAATTCATATTTTCTTTCCTTATGTTTGTCTTTATAAGATCTTCCAGACTTCTCAGACTATTTTTGATTTTCATATTTTTATAGAAGGTAATCATAATACTGAGGGTCTATACAGGGTGTTCCGAATTCGATGTTCAACATGGGGTTCTCCTGAACGGTAGGAGGTACGAAAATATTTAAATTAGTGTAAAGTTGCGAATTTAATGCCTTACTCAAAAAGCCCGAGTAGTTCCGGATATAGGCAAAAAAATAAAGCTGTCAAAAGACGGTTCAAAACTTTCTACAGGCACTTTTTTCAGATCTACCTAATGACAAGTCTGTTTTTGAGATTTGACGTTTCAGTGTGACAGGAGCACTTGACTGTGCTCCTGTCACACTGTGTTAATTTCTCCTTATGGAAAGGTGCCTTTTTTCTTCTGTCATTTGGTTCCTAAAAGATGACAGATAATTTTTTGTAGCCTTATTTTGACAAGTCACGTGACATTTTAGGTTAATTACTAAAGATATTTTGGAAACCTGCTTGCAATACCTTTTTTACCATTTTAAAAATGACAGTTTTTTTGACGTTTGTTTTTACGAAATTATTTTGCCTATTATTTTAAATATAAGTGTTTTCTTTCCTTTTAACTCTTGCATTTATAGCTCATCTGATTAAAATGTTGATAATGTAAACATCAATCTGAGATTATAGAAAAAAAATCGGTCATTTTTAAGATGTCAAAAAAGGTACTGCAAGCGTGTTCCCAAAATAGACACTTAAAGTAAATATTTCAGCGCATCGGTATCGGTATACGCAACGCGTTCGAAACAAAGTCAAAATAGGCTAAATTTTTTACTTGCTCAGACCATGTTTCGATTATCAGTACTAGTTAGGCTGTGAACCAAACCTTGATTTTAAACCTGACGGGTTGAGCTCTTGCACACTAAATGTACATGTCCTAAGGCAACTTTTAAGAAGTGTTGCCATGGTGGCAACACTGTCAGTGCGGGGGAAGGGTGTTGCCCATGGCGTTGTCTACAATCTCCGAAATCTTTTCTATTTTGGTCTATATCTTGACAACCAGGTGCTGTACGATGACGCAGTTAGTTTCGTTGGATTCAGCCAGAAAGGGCGATTTCTCGTAAGTGCTACCCTGCACACTTTCTGTGTAATGATGGCTGTGCAGGGTGTGCGAGGTTAGGTGTGGGTGGATGGGTGTATGTATGTGACAAGAGATAGAAGAGGAAACCCAAAAAGTGGCAAGACTTACTGAAAGACGCTAAAAAACAAGAAAGAACTTTTCTAGTTCCTTGCTGAGGGCATTCCGATGACTGGAGAGGTACTCTGGTACTCTACAAAAGGAACTCAAATCTACGCGAACGTCGCAAACGCTGCGCGTGAGAGCCGTGCGAAGATAATGACCTACTCATGTGAAACAGATGCCATACTAACGGTTTCTGCTTTCGTTCAGGTGGACGTATCTTTAGAGGAGCTGTGGCTTCGCCGTACGGCCAGCAGGTGCACAAATTTATTGCGACACATGAGTTGAAAAACTCACTCGGTAAGCAAGCCCTACGCAAGCATAACGCTACAAATTTTAATATTTAAACATTTCCTTTGTCAGGTCCTAAGAAAGCATTTACCGGCTATAAAAAAACTGCGTGGAAAAGCCTTACTGATTCCCGAGGCGTGGCAGGCCCTGAAAGAGCTAAAAAACGGAACGGAAAAGTGCACAAGAAACATTGGAGGAATTTGTCATCATGAGCCATTCATTCATTAAAATTATTCTTCAATTATTAAATAATTTTTTTTTTTAAATTTATTTCACTGGCAAGACGTACTTGTCAGTCAGTCAATGATTGTCGTCGAAAGCTGCTGCCGTCCAGGAAGAAGAACGAATCCATATCTCCTACTGCTGATGCTCTGGACCAGCGAACACGACGTATGTCTTACTCGGCCAAAAGCGTAGATAAGGGGGGGGACAAGGGGGCAATGTCCCCCCTCAAACCGGTATGCGTACCCGTTATTCCCACGCATAAAAAATACGAAAAGTTACTGTTTTGCATCTTTTCTGTCTGTTCTGAGGTACCTGTCCCCTCCCCAAGTAAAAATCGTATCTACGCCCTTGTACTCGGCTCAAGTTTGGGGATAATTACTTCAGCCTATGCAAGTACCCCCGTCTCCTGTTGACTGGTGATGGAAGTTGCAAGGAAGTGACTGGGCACAACGATGGACTACACTGTCCCCAAACGCAGTAGAAAATATAGCTATTGTTGCTTGTAAATGCGAAATTGCTTGCGTGGGGAATTTCAAGTTCCGCAAAGAGAGCGTGAATTGGGTTATTGACTTGTGCAACTGCATTTGTATTGCACCCGCTTAAAAACTGTTTAGTGTTTAGTAAAGTAAGAAATATTCAAATAGTATACCTATTTATAAACAAATAAAAATACTAATTTTTGTTGTTTACTCGGTTAATGCCAACGACGCGACGCACACACGCGCGTCCTCACACGTACATCATTTCACACAGACACGCGAAAATAAACCGAAGTGTGCAAATTCACGAGAAATTGCCCTTTCTCGCCTGTTTCTCGCCCCAGCGCGGATGTGTGCCAGAGGGCGGTGAACCAATAATGTACCCGTATGGTATTAGGTGGGGTACTGAATCCAAACAGACCAATTGCGTCATCGTACGGCGCCTGGTTGTCGAGATATAGACCAAAATAGAAATAATTTTGGGGATTGTAGGCAACGCCATGGGCAACACCCTTCCCCCCGCACTCTGACAGTGTTGCCACCATCGGTACACTTCTTAAAAGTTGCCTTAGGATATGTACATTTAGTGACAATTTTGCTCCAACTCCATTCTGAATTTAATGATGGGTATTATGTTATTTAGGTGGTAAAGGAATTCTGAAAGTTGTTGGTCATTTCCGGTGCAGACAATAAAATTAACATCAACATATCTTAGCCAGAGCTTAGATTTATATGTTGCAGTATTAACCGCGTGTGATTCGAAGTACTCCATGTAGATGTTGGCCACCACTGGCGAAAGCGATGAATCCATTAGAAGACCACCGTCCTGAGCATAAAACCTATCTTTCACCTGAAAATAAGAGTTTATAGACAATAAAACAACTCCATCACTCCCTCCATTAGCAGGCTGGTATATTCATAAAGGGATTCGTCATCAACCAGTCTCTGTCTAATAATATCTAGCAATTCCTTTATCGCGACATTGGTGTATAGACTTTCGACATCAGAACTGGCAAATCTATCCTTGGGTCCTAAAACAAAAGATTTAACAATATTAACAAAATGGTTGGAATTTTCCACAAATGAAGCGATCTTCTTGCCTGCAAGAGGTTGAATAATTTTCAAACGAAATTTGTTGTTGTTATGATGTCAACTCTGTATAGTACTGTTATATTAATTTTTGTAAGCATTTGAAACGTTTTCTGCTCGATGTTCTTCCATAAAATTAGTATTTTGATACGTCATCATCAAAACAACTCGAAACTTTAGAACGCGGGTTCAAAAAGGCTAAAAAATTAAAATGCTTTCTTCACAAAAAGTTCGGTTAGAATGCTAAAAATAACTCTTCTGTCCTACTAGGCAGTGAAGTAAATAAGAAATTCTGGTTACCATGGAAACAAATGCAATGACGTAAAAACGGCAAAAAAATTAAATCGCGTGTCACATTCAAATAAGTGCACTAAGGCGCTTGTTTATGATGTCGACATATAAGCCCACTTTGCTACAGTAATTTCCACCCGAAGTTTTGACCTGACGTTTAGTAATTAGTACCTAAAAAGACAGTTGGTCACAGTTGAGTCAGTGCCGCATAGTTTTCTTTAATCTTACTTTTATTATGTGTGCTGATAATATTGTTATAAAGATTGCAAAACGCATCAACTAAAAATGTTTGTTCATATTTCCAGCCTTGTCTAGCCAAAAATAACCAAACATTTTGTTATAACATGTTAGTATCAAAAAGTGCAAACAATTACTACGTTTATACGCACCTAAAAGCGATTTTATACAAGGACGGTTTTGAATAACATCGCTTTCTCCGAGGGTTCATACGTCCTTCATTAAATGTCATTAAATATGTAAGTTTAAAGAAAAAAACAAATAAAACAATTTAGTTAACAACAGATTTTTCGGAAAACCAGGGTTAAGTATTTCCTTAGGTTGGCAAAAATGCGCTAAAGCGTTTTTAAAGTGTTTATAAGGACCGTAAAACGGGTTTTAAGCGATAAACCGCTGTCTTAAATCGCTTTAAAATAAAATCGACGTAGTGCTTAAATCGGTTTTACTGTTTTAGTAGTGTTTATAAAACCAACCAGAGCGCTACAGGCTACTGCGAACATAGGCCGGAAGAAGTCCAATTTGCCAGTGTATGTACACGCAGGGACACTGCACACCTATCAGTGGAGCAACCAAAACTCAGGCTTGCGATTGCCGTTCGCGGCTTGCGTTTAGTATGCCTTTAACCATGGTGCTATGTGGAGTGTAGTCAATGAAACCAGAATTTGGTCAATAAATACACAAATTTTTAAACCGTAATTTTCTTGTTTTTAGTCACTGACAAATTAGAGCGTTTTATTTTCAACTGCTCAGATTTATCACTAACAACGTGTTACAATAAAAATAATAAGGAGAAACCAAATAAAAGCAAGTTCTCAAAATAAAACAATACATTCTAAAAACCAAAAAGATTCTCCCAGTCAAAAAAAAATAGAGCAAATGTTCGAAAAGTCCTCCTTGCTCGGCTAGACAATATCCGAGCCTATTATGAAAACCTTTTCTCACGTTTCCAAGCATGTTAGAGGTGATAAAACTTCTTCAATTTCAGTCCGAAGTTCTTCCAAATTATTAGCCCTTTCATGCCTGTAAACTTTATTTTTGATATAACTCACAGATAGAAGTCATTAGGAGCAAGATCGGGTGATCGAGCTGGCATAAAATAGTTCGTTCCCTATGTACTTATAACCCGATTAGCAAATACCTTATCAAGATATTCCCTAACAAGGCCAACATTGTGAGCGGGACAACTATCTTGTTGAAACCATGTTTCACCAAATCTCATAACAACTGCCTAGCAGTTGAAATAATATGCTGCTGCAGTAGATCCAAGTATCTAGGACCATTCAAATTGCCGTCAATAAAAAATGGCCCAATTACTTGTTCCCCTATAATACCCCCACTCAACATTTAGTTTTTGGGGATACTCTGTTCTTACGTTAAAATACAAATATAAATTTTCCCCTAACAATATCGAACGTGTGTTGGGTTATGACGATTCAATAATGGAAAAGTGCTTTCATCTGTAAAAAGAATAGATCTCAGAATATTTTCATGACGATTAGCCCTTTCCATCATTGGTTCGCAAAATTCCATATGACGATAGTTGTCCTCCGGAAAAATTTGATGCGTTTTTGACGCTTTGTAAGAATGATAACCATTCTTTTTGAGAATGTGTAAGACAGTGGCTGAAGACGTATCAACTGCTTCGGCAATTTAGTGGCTAGTTACCTTTTGATTTTCCTCCACTGCAGCGCAAATCATCACATCTCGTACTTCCTGCTCGTCATTCAAAACAGTGGGTTTTTTATGGTTTCTTGGCGCTACACAACCAAACTTTTTAAAATTTTGCACAAACCTATCAATCGTTGATAAACTAGGTTCTAGGCGATTTACAAAATTCTCCAAAAAATTTTCTTGAATAAGTCTCAATGGTCTGCCTTGATAGTACCATTTGACCATCTGCACTTTTTCGTCAACTTCGTAGACATCCATTTTTAGTTTTAAAAATGTATTATTTCACTTAAGAATTCACAAATCTGTTTTTCGAGCAAGGGAGAAATAAAACAAAATAATAAAAACAAAATAAGTTTCCAAAAGATAACACTGCAGCGTGCTTCAAATCCACCTCGGTCGTATGGCACGGAGAGTAAATTGGACTTGATTCCCCCTATGTTCGCAGTAGCCTGAAGCTCATTGTATAACATTTTCAAGCTGTCCTTATATAAAAGCGCTTTAAGAGGCCCGTATAAACAAAGTAAGTGGAAAATAAAACGATGCGTGTCAAACTAGTTCATTGGTGGCACATTGCAAGGTATTTTTAAATAATTTTATTTTCACGAGTCATCCATGACCAAAATGTAAACAAAATTTCTGTCAGAAAAAACATAACCTGAAAACTTAAAATTTGACAACAATAAAAATCTAAGGTGTTTAACTTTCTGTCAACTTTTAAACCTGGTTTGGTTTAGTGGGTATTTACTTAGTTTATACAGGCCCGTTAAATCGTTTAAATTTCAAACCGTTTTCCTAAAACGCATGTATAAACAATACCTAAACCGTTTTAAGAGGTCCGATGCGCTTTGGCTAAAATCGTTTTAAAAATGCGGATTAGCGTTTGTAAAACCGTTTAAAAGTGCGTATAAACCCTCAAACCGTTTTTGAAGCCAGTGCTGCTAACCGAAAAGTTCAAAATAAGTTCAAAGTCGATTCAGATGTGAAACCAGGTATGTACCCACTATACCAACCAGTCGGCTTTTGGTTGCGTCAAAGTTGGCGGCGCTGGAGCATCTGTTCCGAAAGCGTTTTTAATTTCAACGTATAAACAGTGGGCGAAATGCTTATTGGCGGTAAACCGTATTAAAATAAAAACGGTTTATGGGCCGTATAAACTAAGTAATTAAGATGAGGTTTTGTCTAAATAAAAAGGGAACTTATTGTATATACAACTAACAAACTCAACACAGACAGGATAATAAAAATATAACCGGAAAACTTTTATTTTAAGTATGTACTTGCAATCCGGAACAAAATTGTCCCAGAAATTGTCTAAAAAATTAAGTTTTCGAGGTTAAAAGCATTAACGAAATGACCCTTCTTTCACTGCCAACTTTTTTCATTCAACGATATTACTTACTCTAAAGCTTATTTCCAACTGCTTCATTTTCAGGGTCTCTAAAACAACTACTTTAATACTGTTTAAGGAAGTTATTTTCAAAAGTTTTCAAAAGTTTTTTTAGTTAAGAGCATGGCTTTTGAATTATCTTTTATTTTATTCCTCTTAAAGTTGCTTTAAAATTATAAAATTCTTTCGGTGTTATTAACTGAGCAGCAAAATTTTAAAACAAGTCTTCAAAAATTAACAAAATATTCTTGAAAAACGAGAAAACGATTTGCTTACATTGGTTATAAAAAATAGGTAAAAGTAGGACATCAAATGTGTTTCTAAAATATTTGGTGTCCATCGGCCCCGTTCTTAAAATTGACGATGGATCCATCATCTACTAACCGATTGCAAATCAGGTCCCACCGACTTTACAGTTGTGATTGATTAACATAACCTTAAATAAGGTAAAAAAATGTTAACAACGAAACTAGTTAGTGCCCAAATGGTAGTAAAAATAGGCGCTAGTTCTGAAAACGGAAGATGAGTTTGAAAAAACACGCCAAAATCAAGAATTATATAGAGAAGAATGTCGAACACAGCTGTAGAGGTATGTATCCGGAATGGGGTACTAGACCTCGGATATGTAGGACATTATTTCTTTTCGTGTAACAAATTTTTTTACTGAAGTACGTATATTATTCGCCTACTTTGGTTTCAATACCCTATAGGTACCATCTCTCTACACATGCATTACCCTCCTGGCGCAGCCAAAAAATACACAGCAATTTTTTTAAAAATGTCAAAATTATTGCTCGCGTTTACCCATCACTTTGGTTTGCCCCTTGTAAAAACGACTCTGCATGAAACAAAAACTTAAGAATAAAAAACATAAAACTCAAAAATAACTTATCGGCTGGAGGCTTTAATAAAGGAACTTCCAATAGATCGCCAGTGTTATTTGGTTGAACGTTCAACTTCTTGTCTTCTTCAGGTTTAAAATGCACTTCACAAAAAAAGACTTTTACCCTAATTTCAGTGTGTTTTTCACTTGTATCTTACGCATGTACGCTATTAGGAACAAAGTTTTCTCGTTTTATATGGCATGGATCTATTTCTTTGAAGTTGAAATTTCACACACAGCACGTAGTAGGTATTGCTAAAAGATACACAATCACACTGGCGCACCGAAGGGGGGGGTTTGGGGTTAAGCCTGCTTATGGTAACATTTTTACTTCAAAGTAAGTTTTCTTATTATTTATCCTTAACCCCCCCCCCCCCCCCCCGACGCCAATTCCTGGGTGCGCTACTGACAATCAATTTAATTATACCTTCACAAGATTAATAAATCCTGCAAAAATTAGTGGATTTTGGGGCAAGCTCTTAACAACGCACACTTTTATACGATTGAATACACTCTAATCACCAAAACACTATAGCCCTAAAAACACTGACGATGAAAACAGCACTATCGCGTATTTCGAGCCAAAACCTTAAATTACCTATAAATACTTATAAGATAAACATTTTCAAACCATTTGGAATATTTAAATATTAAAATAATCAATAAAAACTCGTTAAAAAAAGTCTCTTGAAGACGCGATTTCGCGATCTAAACAAACAAGAACGAAAGACGGCGCCATATTTTTTTTATTTCGGGTTGATACTACGCCTTCTATGTAGGTCGTATTGCAGGTGTTTATTTTTATATTAATTCTAACAGTTTGTTTTTAGAAATATTATTTCATTTGCGCTATTTGTTCTCAATAATGTAGGTAACAATCGGATGGTGACCAACTTCTAAACACAGAAACTAAATAAAACTGTCAATGCGGCCCGATTCGACGAAGAAATAACTGTACAAAGTGGTTTTTTTTTGTATAAAAATTAAAAAAGTAAAAATATATTCACAATAGAAAATTTTTGAACGTTATGTTGTAAAGAGAAAACTGCTTGAAACATGACAAGAATTCTTAAGGTCAATCTTTCGCTTTGCGAACTAAATAGCACGTGCGGAGAATGAAAAACGTGCCAAAATAAAAAAAATAAGTACAAACCAGTTTTAAAACACTAAAATAAATTATTACGGGACACTAGCTTCCAAATTTTATTTCCTTTTAAGGCGCAATTACATAGACGAACATGCTGAAATAAAAGCTCGTGCAAAAGATCTAAAATTTTTTGCGTGAACATTTTTGTGAGCTTTTCTTTGAACATTTTGTTCGGGTAAATTTTTGAGCAAATTATTGCTATCTGTTTTGGAAACATATTTTTAAAGATGAGAATAAATAAAATTTCACATTAGTGATCAGTAATCTCAATTCTTTAAAAAAATGGAACACCAAGTTTTATTTAAAATTTTTGTGAAAAAAAGCCGACGGCAAGCGAAACATTATTATTGGCTCTACTATCAGTTTTGTCACATGGATTAGGGTTACTTATATTTTTTTCTTAGGGTTTTTCCCGGATTTTTTTGCCCGGGTTTTTTTTGGGATTTTCTTTTGAGTTTTTTTTATTTCCAAGGGTTTCTTTCCTAAAGTAAAAAAAAACCCAGGAAAATTTGTATTTTCCTGAAAAATTTTGAGTTTTTCAAATATCGGCAAAAAACTCAAAAATTGCACTTTTAAGCGGTAATCCGAGCCTCACGACTATGAGGAGTGGTGGGGAGGGGGATTTTTTTTTGAACATATTTTTGTAATTTTGCTTTACCTTTAGCTTTTATTGTTGTTTTTTAATTCCTCACACCAGATTTACCTAGTTGGTTTAAGGTCCCAAGGGTTGCTTAAAAAAGCAAAAGGTTAATGAAAATGCTGAAGATATAGATATTTACTGTCAATTTAATGTAATAAGCAAGGTCGATTACTGACACTGAACCAACAATATGCAAAGGGCAACATTGCGATTCAAAAGGGTGGCCGGCCTACTACCTGCGAAATCCAAAACGCGGGATGATATATCGGCGACACAGTCTACTAAATTACTGCTAAATTATATTTTTTAGACAAGGGTCGGGTTCGTAGGGTTGTAAAAGTGGGTAATAAACGGGTATTATTTAAACCGAACGTGCTTTTGTTCATATATTTGAGATTTAATAAAATGTTTTTTGGTTTTTTTAATTTGACTTAATTAGGAAGTAAAATAAAGGAATATTCTTTTAAACGTAAATTTTTATCATTATATTTTACAGGCAACCACAATAAATAAGTGCCAATTATTATTTTTTTTATTCTCGCTTTTTTTACAACCCCAAAAAAGTTACAAGTATACTGGCATATCCCCTATAAAAATCAGATCAATCGAAGTTGCTTATGAGGTAAAATGTGAATTTCGGCATCAAATCGTTTTTTCGTCGGAAAGCACTTGATTAAAAATACCTTATTTTAAAACTTTGTTTTTCTATTTTTAGTTAAGTTCAATGAATTCCGATAATAATATATATTTTGAATTTGTAAAGAAATTTTTATACCCCCAATTCTTCAAACAAATTTTGCTCAACATTCTCTCCAAAATTTACGTGTGTTTTTTTGTACGAGATTTTGCTCGAACATTTCTTTGAACATTTTGCTCAAGAGGCTCGTGTAAATGTTTGTCGGCATTTCAACATCAAAGGAAAGTTTGTCTGTGTAAATGCGCCTTAAAGAAGCAAAAAATCTACATAGGTAAGAATGTTTACCAACTTTTCTTAAACCTAAAAGTGCAGAAATATTCATCATCTCCTATTAATTGTCATATCATTTCTTTTAACTACCTTATAAAACTAGCTAATAAAAGGTGAAAATTATATAGATTTTGTTGCTGAATTATTGAAAAATTGTCAATATTTCTAGAAAAAAGGTGGAATTTAATTATATTTTCTGCATAATTGCTGGGGTATAAAATGAGGGTACATAATTATTTGATAATTATTTTTAGGCCTGAAAAATGATTATATAAGTTCAACTTTTTGGTGGGAACCATCAATTTTTATGTAGGAATATGTGTAGGTATGTCAGACAATGTGAATTATTTTGCCGATGAATTTAAGAATTGTGCAGGTTCTAATTAACGACATTATAATAATATATTTCCTAACAAGTGCCGAAAGTGTAACTTTGCTAACTATTTTTTAGCCATCCATACATAGTATATAGGCTATTGGGATCGGTAAAAAAAAGTTTTTTTATTGTCAAAAAAGACCTAAATACAAAATTTTGTCATGGTGTCTGTCTGTCTGTCTGTACTACTCAAAAACCGTTTAACCGATTTTTATCAAATTTCGCACAAAAAGTCTTTGTCAGCAGGCGCAGAGCTAATTAGTTTTTGATGGTGGTGGGGGGGGTTAGCAAGAGGGTTGAAGGGGGCATTAAACTTTAAAAATAATTGTAAATCACGGACCGTAGCAACTGGCGACACGTGCGGCAGTTTTCACATTAAGATAGATAATTGCATTTTCAAAGAAAAAAAAAATTAAAAATTAAAAAAAAAAAATAAATAAAATATTTTTTTTAAAAATAAACGTGCCCGCTGACGCCATTTTTAAAATATAGGTTTAAAAATAATTACTAAATGTTTATGGTAAGATTACAATTAGGTAGGATGCATTCCGAAGATTTATTGCTGACGCTAAAAATTCTGCGTTTCATGAAGAGTTTGTTAAAAATATCGAAAAAGTGCTATTTATTTGCTTTTATTAAATTAAAATAATATGGTTATATGTATTTTGGATATTCACTCTATGCCTATAAATTTTGTAACTGGTATTTTTTCGTTACTTGGATGTAGACAGAGGCCCTGTATACCATTTTTGAAAGTTATTGTTTTATCAGAGGTGAGCAACTGGATTTGACAGTTGTTAGGGAAATGTTTGAAATTGTGTGTTGGCAATGATAGTTGGCAACCCCTGACAATAAATACCTTTGTCACTGTCAGATTTTTGATTAGGAAACGTCAGATTTAAAAATGGAATTTAGCTGTATCAAAAACTGTACGTGCCTCGACGAATTTGTATTGTTCCTTTGTCCAACAGAGAAAGTAACTCAGGAAAAGTGAAAAGAAAACATGCATTTACCAAGCTGGAAAATGAATAAAAATAGCCGAGTTTGCGAGGTAAGTGAGTTACAAGCAGTAGGTACAAACATACGCATTTATCATGTACTTCGTTAATAAATAACACATTATGTTTCCATGATCTATTGTAAGAAAAAGAGTTACAAAAATATAGATCATAGGAGTCTTTATATTTTACCTATTATTGACATTTTTAATACCTCCGCGTGTATATTCACTGTTTGTTTTTTTTGTCAAAACTTGACATATTTTACTAACCAAGAAAAAATCAATCTTTCAAAAACTGTCTGGGGAAATTACAAAAAGAGACAACAAAACATCAGTCCATTTCATAAAATCCGTTTTACATGCAAATATGAAAAGAACTAGAAAGAGAGGGCAATATGAGTTGCCCACCTCTGGTAAAACAACAACTGTCAAATGTATAGAGAGCCTCTAGGTGTAGCTAAACCAAAAAAAAATCATTTTGGTTCAGGAAACAAAAAAAAGTTGTGTTTAGTTGGCTAGTGCAATATCCCGAGTGCCTAGCAAATTTTCGATAATTTGCTATGCGCAAGAAATATTCTGTGGATTATTTCCTTGTTTACTTTATTGTATGATTTATAATCATATTTTATATTTCTAATCATGAATACTTGCGTTTCCCTGATAAACAATACTATACTTGATAGTAAAAAGCAAAATATGTCAAAATGGACTTTTTATGGAAGGCGATAATTTGCACTCGTGCAAATTATCGCTGAAATTCGTTTCCTATTGGTCCATCTTTTCCAACCGCAACGATTTTATTGGTCAATATTTTCTGAGGGAAACAGAAGAAAAATTTCATTTGCGCAAGAAATATTCTGTGGATTATTTCCTTGTTTTCTTTATTGTATGATTTATAATCATATTTTATATTTCTAATCATGAATACTTGCGTTTCCCTGATAAACAATACTATACTTGATAGTAAAAAGCAAAATATGTCAAAATGGACTTTTTATGGAAGGCGATAATTTGCACTAGTGCAAATTATCGCTGAAATTCGTTTCCTATTGGTCCATCTTTTCCAACCGCAACGATTTTATTGGTCAATATTTTCTGAGGGAAACAGAAGAAAAATTTCATTTGCGCAAGAAATATTCTGTGGATTATTTCCTTGTTTTCTTTATTGTATGATTTATAATCATATTTTATATTTCTAATCATGAATACTTGCGTTTCCCTGATAAACAATACTATACTTGATAGTAAAAAGCAAAATATGTCAAAATGGACTTTTTATGGAAGGCGATAATTTGCACTCGTGCAAATTATCGCTGAAATTCGTTTCCTATTGGTCCATCTTTTCCAACCGCAACGATTTTATTGGTCAATATTTTCTGAGGGAAACAGAAGAAAAATTTCATTTGCGCAAGAAATATTCTGTGGATTATTTCCTTGTTTTCTTTATTGTATGATTTATAATCATATTTTATATTTCTAATCATGAATACTTGCGTTTCCCTGATAAACAATACTATACTTGATAGTAAAAAGCAAAATATGTCAAAATGGACTTTTTATGGAAGGCGATAATTTGCACTCGTGCAAATTATCGCTGAAATTCGTTTCCTATTGGTCCATCTTTTCCAACCGCAACAATTTTATTGGTCAATATTTTCTGAGGGAAACAGAAGAAAAATTTCATTTGCGCAATAAATATTCTGTGGATTATTTCCTTGTTTTCTTTATTGTATGATTTATAATCATATTTTATATTTCTAATCATGAATACTTGCGTTTCCCTGATAAACAATACTATACTTGATAGTAAAAAGCAAAATATGTCGAAATGGACTTTTTATGGAAGGCGATAATTTGCACTAGTGCAAATTATCGCTGAAATTCGTTTCCTATTGGTCCATCTTTTCCAACCGCAACGATTTTATTGGTCAATATTTTCTGAGGGAAACAGAAGAAAAATTTCAACTGAAAATAAACCATTCACACAAAACTCAAGAACAAATGTAGTAGACTATGTATCTAGGAAGAAATAGTACAGGGTAGAAAATAGAGTAGCATCCCTATATTGTCGATATATCGTAATTTCAAGTTAAATAAAATGCAAGAGACAAAGCCCCCTTTTACAAAGAGCTAAAATTACAAAAAGATTTCTTTCCTAAACGAACATTTATTAAAGGCTCTAAGGGCAAAATCGCTTTTAACAAGGTAACGTGCCTGCCATAAAAAAGGAAAATCTTATGCCACAGTTGAAAAATATTAAAGTAACGTATCGAACAAGAAAGATGATTCTATAAATGGTTATTTTACATCAAAGGGCTAACCTAAATAATTAAATTAAACATATCACGACCACACCTTCCTAACTAATTCCCACTTAATTTTGACAACCTTCCCGACATCCGATCGGCTTCAAATTTGGCATGCTTATAGTTGCGGTGACAATAAAAGAATATAGTGTGATGAAATTGACAGTTCACCCCTACTTGTAGGGGGTGGAGGGGGGTACAGTTGAAGTACGCCCGATTTTGTTGAAATTTGCGGTGTTTGGGCACTTGGGGATGGAGATAACGAATTTCTAATCAAATTTTAAAAATTCAATAAGGCGATTTTTGGTCATCTTCTGCTAACCAATAGCAACCAAAACCAAACTAACTTATACACATCCGATTGCCTTCAAAATTTGCATGCATTTATAGTTCCACTGACAATACAATAATATGTCATTAGACACTCCTCTCCTCTACGAGGGGAGTGGAGGAGTGAAAACACCTAAGCTTGTCCGATTTTAACCAAAAATGGTATACGGGAGCTTTTGGTGATAGAGAATACGAATTTGTTATCAGATTTTGAAAATTCAATATGGCGGATTCAAGATGAACCAATTTTGGTATTTGTTTATAGTTGTTTATAGTCTTTTCCCCCCTCCACCTCCCTCTAACGAGGGAAGTGAAGGGAGAAAAGATTTAGTTTATTTGATTTCGAAATTTTAATATGGCGGATTCAAAATGAACGATTAAGGTTGCAAATCTAAAAATTAAGGATGTGTGTTCAAATTTGGTATGCGTTTATAGTTCCGGCGACAATACAATAATATGGTATTATTAGGTACACACTTACCTCTAACGAGAGAAGTGGAGGGGGAATAAGATTTAGTTTGTTCGATTTTAATCAAAATTGGCATACAGGGGTTTTTCGGGAGAGGGATATAAATTTTTGATCAGATTTGAAAATTTTAATATGGCGGATTCAAAATGGACGATTTAGGGTACACATCTGATAATTAAAAAATAAATATTTATTAAAAAAAACTTTTAAAGAACAAGCTTTTATTAACCTCCATTAACCTAGCGACCCCACCTCAAAAAAATCAAAATTTAGTCACACCACAATTATGTGAAATTATGTGCTAATTTCGTCCCCTATCAAAAAATTTTGTGCTCCTCTGGTTTCTGAGAAAATCGAAAAAGAAAATGGGTAGCTAGGTTAATATTTATTTAGCAACCCCATCAGGAAATATGGCACCAAACTAAAAATTTTTGCTTTTAAAATTATGTGCTAATTATGTACTCCACGAATATATAAGAAAAAAATCGATTTTTTTATTTTAAATTATGTATTTAAAAAAAAGGGTGGGGTAGCTAGGTTAATATTAACTTAGCGACCCCACATGTTTAGGTATCACGGAATTTAAATATGTCAAAAATCAGTATTATCGGCATATTACGTGCTAATTTCGCCCATGATCAGAAAATTTTATACTCGTCGGATTTCTGAGAAAATCGAAAAAGAAAGTGGGTTAGCTAGGTTAATATTAACTTAGCAACCGCAACTCCACCAGGAAATACGGCGCCAAATTAAAAATTATGGGTGTTAACATAATAATAACATATTCGTGGCACACATAATTTTGTAATAATATATTTTTACTTTGAAATCGTACTTCAAATTGCGAATGCTAGGTTATTAGTAGTACAAATGATGTAATGTAATATCCTTTTTATTGATTTTCTCGGAAACCAGACAAGTACAAAATTTTCTGATTATGGACGAAATTAGCACATAATTTGCAGATAATACTGGGTTTTAAAATTTTAAAATTCCGTGATATCTAAACATCTGGGGTTGCTAAGTTAATATTAACCTAGCTACCCGACCATTTTTTTTAAACATAATTTAAAATAAAAAAATTTGTTTTTTTCCTATATATTCGTGGAGCGTATAATTAGCGCATAATTTTAGAATCAAAAATTTTTAGTTTTGTGGCATATTTCCTGGTGAGGTTGCTAAGTTAATATTGACCTAGCTACCCCATTTTCTTTTTCGATTTTCTCAAAAACCAGAGGAGCACAAAATTTTTTGATTGCGGACGAAATTAGCACATAATTATGGCATAACTAAATTTTGATTTTCTTGGAGTGGGGTCGCTAAGTTAATGAAGGTCTTTTATTAAATACACTCAAAAGTAGAAAATAAAAGAAACAAAAGAAGAACTAAATTTTTCTTCTATTCGAATGATAAACATAATGTAGTAGTAGTAGTAGTAGTAGAATAAGAGGGGCTCCCGGTCCGGCGATGATAAACATAATGCTTTCATCTAAAGAAGCTAAGAACGGATAAGATTGCCGTGCTTACCAAGCTTTTGAAAATGTCCTTAGGTTATAGAGTATTACAACTGTTTCTTAGGTGAATCGTCGATGTGACCGGTATACGATACCTAAATTTAAAATTTTTATTTCGCGCCCATCGCTTTTGTTATGGTATAAGAGATAAATAATTATTTTCTACTATTGAGTGCATTTAATAAAAGCTTGTTCTTTAAAAGTTTTTTTTTTAATGAATATGTATTCGATTTAGTATCATTTATATGTCCCCCATGTTTCCCATTGCTAAGAAATGTCCCCTACCTATGCATCGCGAAAAAAAAATAACTGAAATAATTTTTGTTAGGCATAGAAATATTCCACATAATTATTATGATGGGACTTTCGACGAGTATACATTTGTAAAAAATATGTTTCTCAAGAAAAGCTTGATATTTGGAATAACAATAAAATTATCCCAGACAATTTTGGAACATTTTAGAAACGCGAAAATTGTTTGCGGCAATTTTGTTAAAATGGCAGTCTCCCGGACACTAACGCGCTGCAACTGCAAGAGTATTTAGCGATATGAATAATATGTGGACCACTAAAAAAAATAGATTACATGTAGAAACTTTAAAGGCGATATTAATAGTTAAATATAATATAACCGATACTTGCGAAAACTACTATAAAAAAAATTTCAAATAATGAAAATTAAAAAAAAAATTATTCTTCAGAGAAATATTCATAAATTTTGTTAGATTAGTTTGAGAATACCCTACCTCCCCCGAGTAGGCTGGTTATGGTCACATTTTTACTTCAAATTATCTTTTTGAATTATTTATCCTTAACCCCCCCCCCCCCGGAAGTCAATTCTTGGGTGTGCCACTTATTGTATAAGGTCATCGTGTAGCTATTGTAATATGACACGCCAATACACCATATTTAACATTTATTCAAAAAAATCCGAGGGACGGACAGTATGAAATTGTGTTACCCTGCCTTCTAGCTAACACGGCCTACTCCGTTCCATACGGCGCGCAGTGCTTTCCTTAATCTCACAAAATGATGTAATTTTACAAGAAAAAATCCAAGTAGACTACCAGCGGCCGCAGGGGTCGAACCCGTGTCTCCTGGTTGTTAGACCAGGTATGTATCCACTATACCAACCGGTCGGTTCGTAAATGTTAGTCTTTGAGCACACAAATGGACAATTACCAGCTCTTTATTTACGAAATGACGTAAAAATAAATACAAGGATGAATTCTTGTAGGTACACAAAGTACCATTGTTTCGATAGTTTATAACGTAGAAAGAGAATACCCTATCTACGTTTATACGCACTTACCAAAATGTAGTTGGTCCGCTCTTGTTTTACTTTTTTCTGCACTATGACACGTCTACGAAACTCTTAGCAAGCTGGAAAATCAAATGTGGTTAAATTTTCATTATCTTCAAAAAAGTTATAGAAATTTTTTTTATACCGGGTGTCGCATTTCAGGTAGGATTAAATGCAATACTCGGTTATTATTGAAGATAGAGCTTCGGTAGTGTTAATAGTTTTTGGTGCCCATTGTAATTTTTGAAATACAAACAAATATTTAAAAATTGACATTTTTTAAATAATTGGATTTACTTGGTATTACATATTATATAATTTTTTTTACAGAATTATGAATCCCATTTAAAGCTGTTCATTTCTGATATGGAATCTCGACAAGATGTTAAATATGAACCTAGGGACTAAAACGGCACTTTTTATTCAGGAGTAAATTTTTTGAAAGTACTGAATTAAAAAAAAACAAGATGGCTAATTTTAAAAATAATCCAGGGATGGTCACAGCCTTTTTTGAAAGGGACGGGGGGGGGGGGAGGCGGTTGAATAGGTTGGGTTGGGGTTTGCGAAGAAAAAAATTCCTATTTATATGTAAGCATGGACGGATCTGTTATCAATATATATTTGTTTCCAAAAATAATGTTTTAAAAGCGGCGCAGGCAAAAATTTTGACATTTTAAACTGATAATTATTTTAACATTTTGTCCATTTAATGCATAAAATCTTAAGGTCAATATCAGCTGATCCATTAGTGATAGCGGGTTGTTACTAAAAAAAATATGCATTTAAAATTTTTGAAACTGTATAAGTATACCACTACTGCAATTTTTTTGCAGTACAATCACATTACTTTTGCTTTGCCTTTTGCAGCAATACTTAAAAAAAACATTCTGAGGTGGTTACCCCCTAGTACTCTCTCAACTCATACAAGTTAATCTGTTTCCTTGTTGTTAACATAAGCCAGGCGGGTTGGTGGGTAACCAATAAAGTTATCAACCAAACACACCAAATTAATTAATGTTCAACACACACATTTGTATCGTACCAAATGTTCCTCCACTTCTTCCAATAACTCTTACACAGTAAAGTACGTTTCGTTAGTCGAGATCTTTTGAAGAACGTCAAACTAGGTTATTAGGCATTGTCTCAAAATGGTCAGGCCTTTCCATTTGATCTCTGGGAAATCCATCCTGTACTATAATATCCAGATCACCATTAAAAAGTTTATCTTCCATTATCAAAATATATATAAATATAAACAAATTCTTCAGTTTTTTAAAACAAAAACAAAGAATATGTGTTCCTTGTGGGATGCTTATCCAGGTTTGAATTTTCGTTATTTCTACCCCAGATCTTTTGTTTTTAGATTCTTTTCGGTTGATGTAACTGATTTGGACGTTTTCTAACTTCTTTTTTTTTAAAGTACCAGTGTGTAACGATGCCAATTTGTGAGTGATTCAAAGTTGGAAATCAAAGTGTATGATGGTGTTTAATGATGTATGGGGCGGGTGACCAGTGGAACCACTGACGAGTCTACGCTGGTTGCCCAAGGCGAAACATCGTTTAATCATTTCTCTTTTCGCTTTGGTCCTTTGTGTGTTCCTTGTGGGATGCTCATCCAGGTTTGAATTTTCGTTATTTCCACCCAAGATCTTTTGATCTTTTGTTTTTAGATTCTTTTCGGTTGATGTAGCTGATTTGGAAGTTTTCTAACTTCTTTTTTGTTTTTAAAAGTACCAGTGTGGAACGATGCCAATTTGTGAGTGATTTAAAGTTGGAAATCAAAGTGTATGATGGTGTTTAATGATGTATGGCGCGGGTGACCAGTGGAACCACTGACGAGCCTACGCTGGTTGCCCAAGGCGAAACATCGTTTAATTATTTCTCTTTTCGCTTTGGTCCTTTGTGTGTTTCTTGTGGGATGCTTAGCTAGGTTTTAATTTTCGTTATTTCCACCCAAGATCTTTTGACCTCTTATTTTTAGATTTTTTTCGGTTGATGTAACTGATTTGGACGTTTTTTAACTTCTTTTTTGTTTTTAAGTTAACTGACTGATTATCTTTTGTAACTGGCCAAAACTCACCGGTTAAAGTTAACTGTCAGTTAGAAGAAAAGTTTTGTTGTGGATAAGAAAATGGGTGCTTAACTAGTAGTTAAAAGATAACTAATGATTCTTCACGTTGGTGGATACGGGCATAATACTCGTATGCGAACACTTTTATTCTGACTTTGAAAATCCGCTCTCTGGTCATTCAGACCAAAAAAGTCTAGGACAATGTGCCCATATCTGTCAAATGCACAAACCCGTGACATCAAAACTATTAGGGTGGCAAAGAATTTGAAGTTAATAATTAGCTATTTGTTCGGTAGGAACTAAATTTTGCATATTGGTAGGTACATTTTGCGCCACCAAACTTTCCAATAAACTCAAATTAGGTTATAGTTTAGTTTATTAAGAGTTTCAATTTCGAAATACTGCAGAATATTGTTTGCAGGTGACACGTACATAACCAGCATTGCCTATATACACCAATATTATAGCTGCCTAAATCGTGCCATATCGTACATGATAAAGTTAAATATCGGTAATTGGTTTTATGCGAACTAGTTAAGGGTGCTTTGTAGGGTGTTTAAAGTCATTATGAGAGCCGACAGCAAACTCTTTGTATTGTTTTGCTAACCACGATCTTTGATTTTCGAATTTTTACAAAAATTTAATAATACATACGTACATAAAACAACATAAAATACAATAGACAAGCTTAAAAATACAGACTCGCATACACTCACCCTACTTTCATAACTTTATCTACATAATAAAAAAGGTCAGACGCAGCATTCCCACGCTGTATGGCAATTCCGACCTTCTGGGTGACGAAATTCCGAGCCCTTTTATCCGGTAATTTTGCGCCTATTTCAGCGACCAGGCTCTTTGCTTCATCAGTCCAAGGGCCGAAAGTCTCCACAACTCGATAGAAATCAACTTTCTTACACTGGCCTGTTGTTTCACTCTGATAGCGCCTCGTTCACAACATTCACGCTCATATGAAATTTGGCACTTTCTTCTCTTGTTATAGCCCAGCAAACACGGTTCCCTCGGGCATTCGTCGGCCCGACGTCGATTGCCGAATTTGCCGTCATCGGCATGATGTCGATTTACGACATCGGACTAGCAGTACTTTTTGTCCGCTTTGCGATGTAGGCCCAATGTATGTTTACCGACGCAACATTAGACTGTATCCTGCCGTCGGACCAATGGTAAATTTTACTTTTTGCTGTCATTAACCACATGGTATCGACCATCCGCCCATATAGCTGCTTAATTTCATTGGTTTAACGTAGGCAAGCTGGGCTAGACCCGACAACGGTAAACTATTCAAGTACGACATTGATTTCCTAAAGCGGTAAAACGTTGACGAAGGTCCGTCGGTGGTAGTTTAAAGCGGTTCGACAATGGCAAACTACAAAGGTCCGATAATGGGTGGATAATAAACCCCACATCGGCCTCTCAGAGCGGGCCGACGTTGGTGATTGACGATGGTCCGTCGGTGGTTGCTTGACACGATCCGACATTAGCAAACTAGCAAGTTTGGATAATGCGGGTGCTTAACCAGTCGGGGTGGTTTAAGTGGTGGAAGAGGTGATTTTTGTAGAGAAGTACCACCATCTTTTCATTATATATATATAAAATATTATCTTCCACTGTACAGGGAACATAGTGACATTACCGCCATCTCTACATCCTAGGAAGAAACTATTAAGCAGTTTAAAAATTTTAATGTGACATACCATCGTCTGTTGCTGGTTATCGACCAATCACACAAAATTCCAATCGGACCATAGTCGGCCCTAAAGCAGATAAAGTGGTCGTCGGCATAAAGTCGACTGTAGTAAATCGGGCCATCAACAGTTGCCGATTCTCGACCGATTAAACAAAGTTCCAATCGGATCATCATCGGCCCTAAAGCAGATAAGGTTTGCGTTGGCATAATGTCGACTATAGTAAATCGGGCCATCGTCAGTTGCCGATTCTCGTCTAATTAAACAAAGTTTCAATCGAACCGCGTCGTCGGCCCTAAAGCAGATAAAGTGGGCGTTGGCATAAAGTCGACTATAGTAAATTGGGACATCGTCAGTTGCCGTCGCGTCGGTCCTAAAGTGGTGTCGGCATAAAGTCGACTGTAGTAATGTGTACCTCCGTCAGTAACCCATTATTGACCTAAAACTGAAAATCGCAATCTGTCCAACATCGGGCCAAAGTGTAGTTGGCGATGCCGACACACTGCCGACGTTGTAGACATTGGGCCGATTCAATGTCGATGATTTGGGTTTGTTAGGATATGTAATATACTATTTAAATAGTTTTCAAATTTATTCTTAAAATCATTTGTGAGACTGTGTGATAGAACCATTACTTTTATTTAATAAATATTGTCCAATTTATCTGAATTCAATAAATTTTATGTAAACCAACCTTTATTATTATAGTTGCCGATGTCAAAAAGACATAAGTCCAAGAATTACGGAAAATTGTCATTGTTTTTATTCTCTCTCTTTTTTGATATGCTATTGTTAAAAGAAATAAGCATTTCCCGACCAAAACTTTAAATTTACGGTAAGACGGCAAGGAAAAGTCCTATTAATTCTTCACAAATTTTATTTGAAACCCCCGACCGGTTTCGACTAAAACGTCCTTGTCAAGGGGGGGGAGTTGGATCACAAATCTGTCAAAGTAAAACCGAAATAAAAACACGCTAAAAATATTTAATTTAAAAAAAAACTTACCTAACACATTTACAAAGTATATAACACAGTAACATTAACACATTTTAAAAACAGAAATTTATTAACATTACAGGAACATTCAAATTAAAACATTTACGTGTTAAAAACAAAACAAAACTGAATGCGAATCAATTGGTATCGTCGACAGAGTACTGCTTCTGTCAAAAAAAAAACAAAACTTTTTTATATAGGCGCGATATTTATAAATAAAATAGACTAAACAACAACAATAAAATGCTTGTGTGTGAGGGTTTTAAAAATCACATTGGGAAATCTGCGATATTAAAAAGGATTAAAAAAAAATTATTAGAGCTAAAACAAGAGACCTCACTAACTTTTAAATTTACGGGCATACTCTAGCGTTGATTATTTCCACCAACTCTCAAAGTCGTTAGCCTTGCGGTGGTTAGAAATGTTTTTGTTTAGAACTTTTTCAGTGAGATTTACTAAGATCTAAAATAGTACCCCCCACAGGTCTAAATATTTACACCTGTGAGGGATACTAAATTTTAAAATCAATTTTCAAAAAACACCCATACAGAAAAGACTCAAAGTTATTCATTATTTTGTATTGGTATTCCAAAATACCACTGAAAAACTGCTTTTTTTCTCAAAATACACCATAATTTAGAAGAAAATGCCCTAAAAGTAATTTTTTTTGACAGGTTTCAAAATGGCAAATGGTGAATACGCCAAAAATTTGGCACATAATAGCTTCATTATTTGTGTTTAAAGTTATAAAGTTGGTGATTTTTTAGGCCACCTCAGGGCGGTGGTTTAAATTTATAGCCACCAGAAAGGATTGTTTTGTGGCATTTGGTAATAAGTTCGTTTATATATTCCCTAAGTAACCGTTTTTACAAGGATTAATTTACCTTATTTAATATCCCAACTTGTTCGTTACCCAATAAAACACCTCCTATTTTGTCCAGAAAAACACCATATTTTGAATATTTTGAACCCGTTTTCAGCACAAAAAATATATTTATGAGGGCACTCAAGGCAAAACAAACATAAGTGAAGGTCACTGATTATGCACCAAAAATATACCAAACAAAAAAACCCAAGACAACTATATTAATTTATTTACAAATTGAAAGTAATAAATTAAGGTTATCTAAAAACTCAGTCAAAAAAACTTTCCTTACTCAAAGGCCACTCATTTTAAAGCTGTAGCTTTTATCAGTAGAAGTTGGTGCAAGCCAAGCAGCAGAGGCAAAAGATCCGAACTCGCTGTTTGTCATGGAACACAGCGGTAATATTTTTAAACTGACATTTCAACAGTGACAGAAATGTAAAAAAAAACTTGCATTTAAGTTTTTTAATACATTTTATAAATGATAAACCTTTTAAATAAATAAAAAATTAATCTACTCCTTATTTTATTATTACTCATCTAAATCGTTGTGTGACATCAAGTATTAGTTGGAAAAATTAATTAACAAGGGTGAGTTTTAATTAGGGTGACATTTAGCCCCAATGTTAATTTATTCTACAGAGTGTTTACTATTTAAACCCCGCGAGGATTTAAATTTTCTTTTCTTCTAAATTGAAAATTTTCTCTAAATTAAAATTTCTTTTCTTCTAAATTGAACATTTTCTCTTAAATCCAACAAAACATTGTGTAAAGATGATTATTCAATAAACAGATTTATTAAAATTCTTCTTAAAAATCAAACTATGTCCAAAACTCAAGGAGGGTTGGTTTAAAATGCTTAAAACCAAAAATTTCACTTAAACTTAGGACCGTTCTAAAATAGGCTAAACCTTTTTAGTAAATCCCACTGTTGGTTTTTAATTTTACAAGAGTGCCTTATAATCAAAATGGCTCAAGACTCGTCGTCGTCTTGATCTTTAGAAGATTTTTTATTCTGACGTGACGTGACATTTAGTCCCAATGTTAATTTATTCTACAGAGTGTTTACTATTTAAACCTCGCGTGGGTTTAAATTTTCTTTCCTTCTAAATTGAAAATTTTCTCCTAAATCCAACAAAACATTGTCTAAAGATGATTATTCAATAAACAGATTTATTAAAATTCTTCTTAAAAATCAAACTATGTCCAAAACTCAAGGAGGGTTGATTTAAAATGCTTAAAACCAAAAATTTCACTTAAACTTAGGACCGTTCTAAAATAGACTAAACCTTTTTAGTAAATCCCACTGTTGGTTTTTAATTTTACAAGAGTGCCTTATAATCAAAATGGCTCAAGACTCGTCGTCGTCTTGGTCTTTAGAAGATTTTTTATTCTGACGTGACTTTGAATTTTCATTAAGGCCCAATAAGCCCAACAAGAATCGCCGACGTTTAAAAATTGGAAAAAGGAACACATCACAATGAGAAAAGAAAGCAGTAAAATTGCAGTTTTATTTAAATAAATGACTTTAATTTTTGTGTTTCTTAACTCATAACTACAAAAAAACACCTTTTATTAATTTTTTGTTAAATATTCGACTTTTGTCCTAACTAAGTACGACTCTTCCTAAATAACTCCATATGATAAAGATAACGTAATAAACAGCAAGTCAAACAAACCTACAATTTCTATTACATTGAACGCATAAACCTTTTGGACCATAGACAAACTACTTGTAGTTTCAGACCTTTTTCCCTTATGGAAAAGCCTAGGTATAATTATTTCGGGGTCTAGTAATTTTTTTTTAATAGATGGCGATAGTAGTATCTTATCTCACGCCAGCGCGTAGAGGCGAATTTATTGGTTTTTAGCCAACAACGGCAATATGGCGTTTTTTGAGGTTATTTCTATGATGACTTTGTTTTTTGAAAAGAAAGGAATTATTACAAGCCACAGGCTTTTATAGTATACGAAGTGTAAAATAAAGTGTAGTATGAGGTGTAGTACAATCGTATATCCAATTCAAGCTATGTTGTATAAAATATTATAGACAGGATAATGGGGCAACGCCCTGTATATCTATGTTCAACTGTTTTTAAAATATTGACAGGTGAAGATTGACATTTTTTAACTTTGACAGCCCGTAACATCGAAAAGGTTAAGGATAGATCAAAACGGTTTTTCCCAAGCTATCGTTTTATATCTAAACCCAGTGTTAAAATATCCCAAGGTTAGTTTAACCCAAGATAAAAATGTAAAAATCGTTTTCCTCTATCCTTAACCGTTTCGATGTTACGGGCTGTCAAAGTTAAAAAATGTCAATTTTCACCTGTCAATATTTTAAAAACAGTTGAACATAGGTATAGGACATTATAGATAAAATGTACCTGAAATATTTTTTAGAATTCAAAAATGTAAAAATATACAGGGTGTTCAATTTAAAATAAGAAAGTTGTTACCAAGTTTTCCTGCAAATAGCAACACTGCAAATATGAGAGTATTTCATAGAGATAGTTTACATGGACTTATGTTAGAATAGAAAGCTTGAAAAGTTTCCATTGTATAGTTTCCAAAATATTTTAATAGGTTTCTCACCTTGGGACACCCGGTATACTACCTTTTCACGTGGAACTGAATATATTTCCAATACGATTCACTTTTGGGATTTCATGAAGCCAATTGAATGTGTTTTGATCAATCAATTTGAAATAACTTTCGGTATAAGGTAGGTGGCGTTTGATAAACGCCGCCTCTGCCAGTTTTTCTAAGCACTAAGAATCGGCAGCTACTTCATTTCTTTCCATTTTTTGTGTGTTTTTTTTCCTTTCATCAATTAAGTTGCGTTTTTTTCCGCAATGTTGCGTTGGCGTTGGAAAACTTGAATGTTTTTTTTTTTGTTTGATGGGATTAAGATGTGTTCACACGTGACTAAAAAACGTATTTTTAAACCGTCTTCAAGTTTATTCTTAAAATCATTTTGTGTAATTGTGATAGAACTATTAACTTTTTACTTTTTTTTATAAACTATTTAACTTTTATTTATAATAATCGTTTCGTCTGTTAAATAGCGCAAATAAAGTTTATCAGATTACATTAAATTTTGGGTACACTTCGCGACACATACCATTTAGCAACCTTTTCTGTTACAAAGTGTCAAAGTCCACTCATTGTCATGTTTTGTTGTCACAGTCTTGTCCAACTTATAAATGCCACTACAGCAATCGAAATTCG
Source organism: Oxystoma pomonae (assembly GCA_963921995.1). Taxonomy (NCBI): domain Eukaryota; kingdom Metazoa; phylum Arthropoda; class Insecta; order Coleoptera; family Brentidae; genus Oxystoma; species Oxystoma pomonae. Next base: position 43,531,118 of record OY998172.1, read on the forward strand.
CTAAATCCCAAATTTTAGCAAATTAGATGGAGGTTGGTCTGATCGTCGGTACTATAGTACAACTAAAAAATAATACGAAGAAGAAGAAACTGCTTGACGAAAGAAAGGAACTGCCTCATTGCAAAAAGGTTTCAAAATTTAATATTCTTCCACGGAATGCTGAGATCGTTGGAGAAAATCCAAATTTATTTGAAAATTTAGCAGACGAAATGCCAAGGCGTTTAGAAAAAATTATTCAAGCAAATGCAAATAGTGCAATGACCAGATACTGACGCTAATATTTTTTATTTTGGTTTATTGATAGGTCTTTTTTAAATCTACTTGTTTTTTAATATTTTCTTGTTTATAAAACTGATCCTGTTGATGTGAATTGCCGTTGGTTAACCCAAAGCCTTCCAGTTCTTTTTAGTCGCACTAAAGTGGACTTGTTTCGTCCATTGTGACCGGCTATTTGACGAAGAGATCAATCTTCTTCTAGTTTTGCCAAAATTTAATTTAATTGCTTTTTTATAATAAATATTTTATTTTAAAAGTGTTTTACCTTTGTTTTCTATATTTCGTAACCGCAACCTTAAAACTAAAGAGCCAGTAAATATTCGTAAAAATACTTTCAGTCTCCTTAACCGAATTTGTTTATGTTGTCCAAAAGTGTTAACCTACAAAAGTTGGTAACAATAAGCGAGCAAAATTTTTAAAATAGAGGCATGTGCTTAACTTCTGCTGAATGCGTTTTATGTGTCGGGAAGTGTAGATCAGCCTTTATTATTATGAGTACCGATGTCAATAAGAGGTATGTCTGAGAATTAGGGAAAATAGTCGTTGTTTTCACTCTGTCTCTTTGTTGTCATGCTGTTGGTAAAGGAAAGAAGCATTTCTCAACCAAAACTTTAAATTTGCGGACATACTCTAGCGGTGACTATATCCACCAGCTCTCAAAGCCCTTGGTGCTGCTAAATTTTTTGGCTAGAATTGTTTGTTTTTAATTTTACAAGATCAGGGGCCTTATGTTGCCAAAATAATTAAGACTCGTCGTCGTTTTGCTCTTTGAAAGGATTTTATTCTGAGACGACATTGAATTTTTATTAAAGAAGCCCAGAAAAAAGTGCAAAAAGGTAAAATTCTCAAAGGGTAAAGAGAGCAGTAAAATTTCAGTTTAAAAATGGACTTTAATAAAGTAAACTTATATCTACAAGCAAACACCTTTTGTTTTTTAAATATTAGACCTTAATCCTAACTAAGTACAACTCATCCCAACTAATTTTATATGACAAAGATAGCTATACTGATGACATTTCTGAAACCCACAATACACAAACAAAAGCTCAACAAATTGTATATCCACTGATCCCGATTACAATTTCGATTACATTTGAACGCATAAATCTTTTGGTTTGGATCTCTTCGAACATTGGCTATAATCAGCGCGATCTGTAACCTGTTCATTGCTTTTCAGAAAAGTGTCGTAGTACTAACACCGTACCATTGTCTAAGATTCTTAAGCCATGATATCCGTCTATAACCCGGACCTCTTCTGCATTCAATTTTGCCTTCTATTATCAATTTTAGAAGTTTATATATGTCATTTCTCAAAATATCACCAGAATATTCAAGTTTTCGTTTTTTGATGGTAAAAAAAACTTCAAGATCTTTATCCATTCTAAGCAAAATATCCACATTAATTACTCTGTCCATCCAAGATATCCTTAGTATTCTACGATAACACCACATCTCGAATGTCTCTAACTACTTCCATGCCATAATATAACATACTAAAAACATAACACCGAAGCACACGAATTCGAAGAGTGGTGTTAACATCGCGATTATACAACACTGATTTCATTTTGGTAAAAGATGATCTGGCCTGTTCAATTATTGCACGAACTCATATTTGTATGAATCCACGCGTTCGACTTGCTGCCCATTTACTTCTAACATGCCTCTGATGTTCTTTTCCTTGGATATGACCATCCATTTCATTTTTCCAACATTTAAGTTAATCCCGAATTGCAAACTTTTGGCAGCAATTTGATTCAACAACTCTTGCAGGCCTTCCAACGTGTCTGCTATTATGACAGTGTCGTCGGCATATCGTAGGTTGTTGATTTTGTTGCCGTTTATGGTCAGACCCTGTGCGCAATTATGAAGTACATTCTCTAATATTTTGTTACTATAGATATTAAACAACAGTAGAGACAATATAAAATCTTGGCGCACACCTCTTCTTATTTGCACCTCTTCGGACAGTTGGTCATCAACCTTTATTTGAGCAGTCTAGTTCCAGTATAGATTAGCGTGTTGGACTCGATCAAACGCTTTCTCATAATCTATGAAACAGCCATATACTGGCACCGACACATCCCTAGATCGCTGAACTAAGACTTGAATGCCAAACAGGGCGTCTCTTGTCCCGAACCCACCACGAAATCCAAACTGCATGTCGCCCATAAAGGATTCGCATTTTCCATAAACTCTTTTATGGATAAACTTTAGAAATATTTTTAACATATGACTCATTAGGTGATTAGGCGGTAATCACTTGTACACTTCTTTGCTGAATGTTTTTTAGGCACTGTAACAAAGGTTGATTAAGCCAGTCATTAGGGATTTTACCGCTGCTATAAATCAGGTTAAAAAGTTTGACCAGCGTATTTACCGAATCTTCATTTTTTGATTAGACACTTAAAGTAAATATTTCAATGCATCGGTATCGGTATACCTTCATATCGTATCATTCATATCTTCATATTCGTATTTCATCCGTCATACAAACTTTCTTTTGGATCCGTTCGAGTAAAAAGCTCTATCGCGCAAGTACTGTCACAACCTAACCGCCTTTTGCAGTTTCGAGGGCGCAACAACAAAAGCAAAAAACCATTATTACAAAAAAAGTATATCGATCATTGTGTTGCCTGCATACAGGGTTCCTAAGATTTTCCTTAGGGATAGGATTTCAATAAATCAAACAGAAATGGCATAGAAAGTTCTGCGCGCACAAAAGAAATAGGTATATTGAGCAATGGTGCCAGTTTGTTATTATCTCCGGACTGCTTTCATGAAAAAAAATTGTCGCCACTCTTTCATTGTGAGCATAAATCATAGTTGCAATAATAACCGTTGACGTTCATATTTCCTAACTGCAAGCAACATTGGGGGGGAGTTTAGAGAAAAAACAAATAAAACAACTAAGTTAAAAACAGATTTTTTGGTAAAACCTGCATGTTTGAATATTTCTTTGGTTTAGAAGCAATACGCTAAAGCTCTTTTAAAGTATTTATACCGACCCTAAAATCGGTTTTAAAGTAATAATCCACTTTCTGAAATCGCTTTAAAATAAAATCGGTTTAGTGCTTAAAATGGTGTAGTGGTGGTTATACGAAAAAATTTTCAAACCGTCCTTGTATAAAAGCGCTTTAAGAGGCCCGCATAAGCAAAGTAAATGTTTTACTATCTCTCTCTTATCAGTGGCGTACTGTTATAATTAAAAAAAAATATTACGAATAATTTTTTTCCACCTGGAACCAAAAAAGTAATATCGTGTAAATTTTTTTATTTCAAAAATTCCGGTTTCCTATCTAGATTTATTTGCACTAGGTACTATTGATTTAAACTAAAATATATTCTATTTAGAGAAATAAATTTCTGAATTTGCATAGGTACTACGCTTTAGGTAAAAATAAATTATAAGCTTTAAAATTAAATATTTTTTCTCGGTAAAATATTAGACAATTTCAAAATGGTCATTAATATCTTATCAAGAAAAAATATTAAATTTTTAGTGTAAAGTCCGTTTAATATAAATATAATAATATAAAAGTGAGGTTCACCCGGTAATGAAAAAAGACGGAGAAAGATAGAGACTAGTTGTCTCTTTTGCCCTTTTTTTTCAGACTGGCCACACAGTAATTTTAATTTTTAAATAAATTAATAAAGTTGTTTTTAAAAAAGAAAAAAGATGTTAAAAGAAACAAAAGATCAAAAGATCTTGGGTGGAAATAACGAAAATTCAAACCTGGATGAGCATCGTTTGAATGATTTCTCTTTTCGGTTTGGTCCTTTGTGTGTTCCTTGCGGGATGCTCATTCAGGTTTGAATTTTCGTTATTTCCAGCAAAGAAAAGTTGTTTTTTTTTTAATTTCATATACCCAGTTTTCGGGCATAATCAGTAATCTTCATTCATGCTTGGTTTACCTCCTAGTACCCTTACAAATAAGGTGGTCAACAATTGAAGTGGCGCACCCGAATTTTTCACCCAAATTTGGGTTTTAATTATGGCTGAACTAATTAACCGATCTTGACAAAACTTTTTTTGTTTGATAGAGCCGTTCGTCCTTCATAAAGCCCATATTTTGATAAACTTTGCTAAGATATAGTTAACATGTTAGGAGAGGTGTCAAAATCGCAAAAGTTTGTATTGCATTTTTTTTAAAGCATAATTTTTTAAGAATTTTTTTAAATGTCTAAAATGGTCCATGTCAAGAGATGAAAAAAGTTGTTTCTCATTTTTTTTGTTTTGCCTCTAGTTTTTGAGATATCTTTTTTTTTAAACAGTACTTTTTTGCTTTTAATGGGTGCTGAACAGTTTGATTCAAATTCACCAAATTCGCTCGGATGAAAGCCACATAATGAGCGTAGAGCGGAATGAGAGCTACGTAAAATAAAAAAAATAAAATTTCGTCCAATTTGGGCTTGCGCACGTCCACCATTTTCCACTGGACGCCAGTTTTTGTATGGTTTTGCAAAGACTGTTCCTTTTGCTCGGAACGGTTTTTTATTTTTTTAAAACAGTCGTTACTAATGGTAAAACTTTCTTGTTTTCCATGATATGTAATTTCCAGTGACAGAACTGCAATCTTTGTTTGACATAAGGTTGAAGAAGATTGAAATCTTTGTTGTTTACGCCAACATAATCAGTTGCTATTGCAAAAAAAGGTGGTTTACATTCAAGGTTGATGCGAGGAGTAAGGTGAGGGTGGTAAAGGGGTGGGGGTATTTCAAAAAAAACATTGGTATGTAAAGTATAGATTGTGGGGTATCAATGTAAAGGTAATTCAATTTCTGATTAAAATTTTGTTTATTTTTTTTTAGGGATACAGGATTGGAGGCATTGGAAAAAAATTGTAAAGTATGGGTTGTGGGGTATCAATGGAAAGGTAATTAAATTTTTGATTAGGAAAACCTGTTTAAAATCTCAATGATTTTTGAAATACCCATAGTGCATGTGATCCGCAATTATAGGTACCTACCCTCTTTGCGTGTAAACGCAAAAATTTGTTTCAATCATACATTATCAGTTCTCACTTTTGACTGATTTTTTTTTTGATAATTTTTAAAATGAAATAAATAATAAAAAAAAGTATCCGTACCTATCTAGCTGTTTAGTAAAATATTTGAATTCATTATGCATTAGTGTTTTGGCATTAAAGCATTGAAAAAAATTGAATTTTAAAATGCCGCGTTTCTTTCTCCTGCCGAGTTAAACAAGGTGATTCGTTTATCTGCTAGGGGTTTTTCCAATCGGCGGATAATGTATAAATTATAAATATATAAATATATCATGGTGGTGGACGGGGCAGAAGAAAGAATGATCGCATGATGACAACCGAAGCTATACGTCATAGAACCAAGACTGACATTCAAATTAATAATGCCCTAAGTGCTGTCACTGGGGTAGTAATAGCAAATTTAACTGTTCCCAGAAGGCTTCATGAAGCGGGATTGAATGCAAGACGTCGCTACGCTTGCCCTCGTTTAAGCCTTCGACCTCGTGAGGCTAGACGTCGTTGTGCAGCAGTCCATCTAAATTAAAGGATACCTCAATGGAGGCATTGCATGTTCTCCGACGAGTCCCGGTTTCGACTTTATGAGTCCTATGGTAGACTTTTAGTTTGGAGGACGGTGAAAGAGGAACTGGTGATTTTACCCAACAACCAAAACATGAACGCCTAAAGGTATATCGATCACTGTTTCGTGCAAGGATTGTAAATGATCTTTTAGATGCTAACAATATCGAGAGAATGGACTGGCCAGCTAGATATGCTGACGTCCATACGATAGAACACGTTGGGTCACGCATGGCAGACAGTCTCGCAAGACGAAGGCATCAACCTGCAAACCAACAAGAATTGGCTGTAGCGCTTCAAGAGGAATGGAATGCTGTTGAACAAAATTTGGTCCAACTTGATATTGAATTTGATCGCCACTCGGCGAGTCTAGATTAACAGCAAAGTCATCATTGCACATCGGCGAATTGCTGTTGATTTCATTGTTCACTTGTCAAATGCTTGCTTGCATTTGCTACGTCCGTCCCCAAGTTTCACACACACGTTTGATTTTCGTCTGTATTGTATTGCCTAGTTATCTACAAAAATGCAAATTTAATTACATGTCCATTGATACCACCCAACTCATACTTTACATGCCAATATGTGTTTTTTGTTAAATACCCTTGGTCTGTACCCCTGTAAATTAATTTACCTTTCCATTGATACCCTACAACCCACACTTTACACATCAATATGTTTTTTCCCAATGTCCCCACTCTTGTATCCCTCAAAAAAATTTTAACAAAAAATTCTAATCATAAATTGAATTACTTTTCCATTGACACCCCACAACCTATACTTTACATGCTTTACATATATATTTTTTAAATACCCCCACCCCTTTACCACCCTCACCATACTCCTCGCATTCACCTTCAATGGAAACCAACCAAAGTTCTGTCACTGGAAATTACATGTTATACAAATAGTTTTACCATTAGTAATTACAGTTTTGAAACAAATCAAAAACCGTTTCGAGCAAAAGGGACAGTCTTTGCAAAACCATGCAAAAAACTGACGTCCAGTGGAAAATTGTGGATGTACGGAAGCCCAAATTGGAGTTTCACGAAATTTTTATTTTTTTTTATTTTACGCAGCTCTCATTCCGCTCTATGGTCATTTAAAATTTAACGAAAGATAAGGTTTTATAGAGCCCTTATGTGGCTTTTATCTGAGCGAATTTGGTGAATTTGAATCCAACTGTGCAGCCCTCATAGCCATTCAAAGCAAAAAAGTACTGTTTTGTAAAAAAAAGATATCTCAAAAACTAGAGGACAAACAAAAAAAAATGAGAAATCACTTTTTTCATCTCTTGACATGGATCAGTTTAAGACACTTAAAAAATTTTAAAAAAAATATGATTTAAATGGTAGTTATACAAACTTTTGCGATTTTGACACCTTTGTATTTAACCCCTCACAGCAAGTTAACTAGATCTTAGTAAAGTTTATTAAAATATGGACTTTATAAAGGACAAAACACAATAAGTTTTGTCAAGATCGGGTTATTAGTTCAGACATAATTTAAACCCATATTGGGTGAAAGATCCGGGTGCGCCACTTCAATTGTTGACCAGTTTATATATTTTGTCCTGAAAACGGGTTGAAAATATGGCTTTTTTCTGATAAAATTGGAGGTGTTCTATTGTTTAATGAACAACTCCGGATAAGCTAAAGTAAATTAATCCTTCTATAAAAAGTTCTTTTCAGAAATTATAAAGGAACTGACTACCAATCATCACAGAATGGTATTTTTTGGAGCTATAAATTTAAACCCACCCCCCCCCCCCGTCAGCCCCCACCATTTGCTATTTTGAGACCTGTTAAAAATATTAGTTTTATGACACTTTCTCCTAAAATTGGATATATTTTGAAGAAAAAAGTAATTTTTTAGACGTATTTTGCAATAACAATACAAAATAATCAGCAAATTTGTGCGTCTTTTTTATATATTTACTTAATTGTTTTTTGAAAAATTTTTTTAAACGACTAAATATTTAGCCCTGTGAGGGGTACTACTTTAAATCTATCTAAATTCCACTGTTAGACTGTTAGAATTTTACACAAAATATTTGTTGTTAATTGCAAACTCTTAAATTAGAACTTTCCTTTTATCCCACAAAAGGTCTGTTTGCTAAACTTATAAGCAAAATTCATTAATATTTATTCACCCTCGATAATCCTTTTTTAAATTTATCAACTCCAGAGCTTAGGATATCTGTAAAGATAATTATATCTGTCTCCGTAGAGACGCTTAATTTTCCTTCAAATTGAAAGTACATCTGCCGATTCTGCAATTTGACAAATGGTCGTCTTTTACATGAATCATGTGTCAGATTTTTTCATCATTGTTTCATCTCCTAATTCCTGGCACCGTACTGATGAGCACCACAAGTGCAAAATCCAGATCTACGGTTACCATTACCTTTTTTGAGGGAAAGCTCGCTATTCATTGATTTTGTTATTTATTTACCCTCGCTAAATCGTTTTTTAAAACCGTTTTTAATTAAATTGCGTTTATATTTTAACTGAGACTGTAAAATGATTCCCTAATTATAAGAAACTATATTCTTTTAAAGCAATCATTTTATTGACCTAGTTCTTTTAAGAGAAAATTAAATGGAAATTCTTTTAAACGGCGTAAAACCGATTTAAGAGAGCTTTCAGATTAATTGTTTTATTTGTAAAGGTCGTAAAGCCACATCTAGGTTTAATGGTGTCGATATAATCGAAAGCAATGTCAGTGGCCTTATCTCAGGACATGTCGATGTGACGGTCAAAACGGGTCATATGATATCCAGAATTGGCTGAACTGTGAATGGAAGGCAAACAAGGATATCGCCCTTTTTAAATAGAAATTTGTATTCAGTAGAATTGCCTGATTTTTTTATATGTACTCGTCCTAAGAAGATTTTTGTTTCATTGCGCCAACTCTCTACCCCTCCCAGAAGTACCTGAAAAGTGACGTCAAAGTTGTCGATTTCGTACTTTTAAGCAATTTTTGAATCAATGTACTGACCTTATTTGCAAACCGACCAGAATCTAATTGTTTCTTGAATTTGACTTGACATTTAAACAAAACAAAACTTTTGTTGCACATAAAGCGTTTTCAACAGTATCAAATTTTAATCCAAAATTGACATATGTCAGTAGCCATGTTACAAGATCCATATTGAACTTTGTTATATTTTACCCGATTTAAACAAAACTTGTTATACATTTTATATATTGTTAAAAACGCCCTATGTGCAAGAAAGTTTCGTTTAAATCGGACTAAAACCGACGAAGTTGAATATGGCTGACGGAAAATGGCTACTGACATAAGTCAATTTTGAGTCAAAATTGAATATTGTTAAAAACGCTGTAGGTGCAAAAAAATTTTTGTTCAAATCGGAAAAAAACCAACGAAGTTCAATATGGCCGACGCAAGATGGCTACTGACATATGTTAATTTTGGATGAAAATTGGATATTGTTAAAAACGATTTATGTGCGACCAAACCCAGCAAACACGGGTCCCTCGGGCCGATGTCGATTAGCGTTAGATCGTAGCCCGCCATCGGACCAATGGTAAATTTTTCTTTTTGCTGACACCGGCATACCGTCGCCGTACGATTAAGGTCCGATATGGTTTAACCACATGGTACCAACCAGCCGCCCATAACTGCTTAATTTGGTCGATCTAACGTAGGCAAGCTGGTCTCGGCCCGACATCGGTAAACTATTTAAGTTCGACATTGGTTTCCTAAAGCGGTCCAACTTCGGCGATTGACGGAGGTCCGCCGGTGGTAGCTTAAAGCGGCCCGACATTGGCAAACTACAAAGTCTCGATAATGCGGGTGCTTAACCAGTCGGGCTGGTTTAAGTGGCAGAAGAGGTGATTCTTGTAGAGAAGTACCACCATCTTGTCCAGTCCGCATTCTAGTTTTGAAATATCTTTGCTTATTATATATATAATATCATCTTCCAATGTACAGGGAACATAGTGACATTAGCGCCATCTCTACATACTAGGAAGAAACTATTAACCAGTTTAAAAATTTTAAGGTGCCGATAAAGTGGTGGTCGGCATAAAGTCGACTATAGTAAATCGGGCCATCGTCAGTTGCCGATTCTCGGCCGATTAAAGAAAGTTACAATCGGACCATCATCGGCCCCAAAGCAGATAAAGTGGGCTTTGGCATCAAGTCGACTATAGTCCCACATAGCAAGCCTTGGATATTGTATATTACAAAGATATATAAGATTTATATGTTTTAACCGAATATCAGTTAATATTTTAAAATAAAATATTACCCAAATATTTGTTTTTTAATATAAACTAAATATATAAATTTTATAATTATCACGTAATATTCTCTAAATACGGTTTTTAATATTTTCCTCTGCATTTAAAATACTACATATTTTTTAGATATAATTTATTGCAATAAATTATATAAAAAAATATGAATATTTTCCCAATATTGAGTGTGTATCCGTTTGAGTATATTCTGTTTATCTGTTTTTTTATTTAAGGCAGACATATCCTAGTCCTCCTCATTTGAATATTTACACAATAAATATGCCCAAATATTTGTTTTGTGGAACGGAATACTTTATTAAATATATTATTGTTATAATATATATAATTAAATTTTTTTAGCATTAGAGATCACAACATTTTTCTGCTTTTTTTTAATGCTCAGTGAATCAAAAACCACTAAATTGATAAAATATATTCAACGATTCCTTTAGTGAAGGAGCCTTAAATATTAACCACTTAGCGGTGTATACGACCCTGCAAGCTCGATTTTCCTCTACGCATTAGCGCGTGTACCACGTAGTTTCAATTCAACCAATCAAATATGAGATTAATAAATCCTTCCTCTGCCCTCTGCATTGCAAATACGGAACTAAGCTTGTTTCGCTTATTTATCAAGTTGTGCGCAGTGAGTTTGTGCCGTTTTCTAAAGTTTTGTAGCAAAAAACAATATTTTTTATTATCGGTTGGATTAAGCTACAATGGACTGCCCCCCTGGGAATTGCTATCTTACATCCAGTTGTTGCAGGTAAGTAGATAAATACGATTGAAGTTGTTTTATTCGTGTGGGCTCAAAATGGTGGCGTCAGATGAAATAAATGCATCTATATATATGGTTGAATTTCTGAATTTCAACTTAACGATATATGTTGCTTTTCGACGTTGACGCACTGCGTAGAAAAGTGACAGAGAAGGGTCAATGTCAATCAGGAACAGCAGGTCTTGTGTTATCTAAAGCTAGGTTTATACTGTAAAATTAAAATAAACATTGACCTATATGGGAGGCAGTGTATTTTGCATTTTTGTTTCACAGTGTCTAAAGTTACGACGGTTATATCTAGAGGGAAAACAACCTTTTTTAGGGTTGAGTTGGGTTTGCTAGGGTTGTATTGGTTGGTTTTCTTGTGTTTATCAAATATTAAATTAGAAAGCTGATAAATCACCTCGTAAATCACTGACACCCACATTTCTGTACATTTATAAAAGTTTTGTGCTGATTAATTTAAAGTTATTTACCTATATTTTTATTTTATTTATGGTAATTATGCAGTATACGGTTTTCTGCCATTTTTGATTTTTTATGAAAAATTCTTTATGGGGGCACCTACTAGGGTCCCTAGGACCCCAAATCCGCTTGCGCCCGATTTTTTTTTAAGAGAAAAAAAAGGGGGCCCAGGGGGGGGATTGTAATGTTTTTTTATTGTTTTGGGTTGGGTAGGATTAGGTTGGGTTGGACTGTGTTGGATTGGGTTGTTTTAGTGAAAAAAAAATAAAAAAAAAACAAAAAAAATTAAAAAAAACAACCGGCGCAGGCGGATTTGGGGTCCTAGGGACCCTAGTAGGTGCCCCCATATCCCATCGCAAAATAAGCAAACTAAAAATGTACACCAAACTTTTAGATACACTGAAAAAAAAATCTCTTAGTGTTAAGAAATAGGAGGTTAATTTAAGAGAAAACTCATTTCAGATTAAAAGTCCTATGCAAAAAAAATCTTATGCAAAGAACATATTTCTTGAACTATTTGTATCATAGTATAATAAATAATAGCTTTTAACAGCATATTTTCTTGAAAATTGGCCTTAACAGAAGCACACAATTCTCTTACGAAAACTTTAAAAATAATGACGTCATTACACAGTATGGCAACACGTAAAGGGACCATTGCACAATTCACATAAGAAGCTTTTTTTATTTTTGCCTTCCCCCACTCCTTTTTGGTTGATCATGGCGGTGGGGAGGAATACAGCAAAAGAAAAAAAGAGAGAATCTTATGCAAATTTTTGCACTGTGCAGAAACGTCACACCTGGAAGCAAAAAAAAACTGTAGGTAGGTACTGGAAATTAAAAAAATGTTAAAAATTATCAGAAAATGTTTAGTAATAAAATATTAAAACTTAACACAAACGTGAATATAAATTTGCTACAACTAATATTGTTAAAAACAGTAAACAGTGTTTTTTGCACACGAACGTGAACATTTTTACCTTCATTATTTCGAGTCTAATTTTAAAGAGCTTATTTGGTAAGCAGATTTATGATGCCATAAGCTCCGTAATATCAAGACCGATATCAACTTTGTTTGCCCAAGACTGTTTATAGTAAATTTTTTTAATTTTCTTTTGTTAATATAGGTGTATCCTTATCCTTCGACCAATATAACCGTTTCCTTAACTTTTAGTGTTTGTACTTGCGACACTAACAATTGACCGTATTTTTAATTGCAGAGACACTATGAAGAATTAGTGTATGTATATTTTACATTTAATTTTTAATCTTAATATATGATTGCCAATTTTTAAAATGTTTTCCTACTGAAAGACAAGAATATTTCTGGAAAGTATTAGGGAACTTCAGGACCACAAGACACTCTATAGTAATTATTATTTAAGTTTCAGTTTAATTTTGGGCACAAGGAAGGTTAATAGAGTCTGGCTTAAGTCCCAAATAGTAATCAATTGTTCATTTTGTGCAGAAACCATGAAATTTGGCACACTTATTCTTTAGACAATTCTTTTAAATTTTGGCCGAGGACATCGATGATCGTATTTATAAGAGCCAAGATGGTGGCGATTCTTTCAAAATGGACGTCTATTTTTTGAAAAATAGTAAGTTCGCCATCAAAACAAGATTATACTCGAATCCATATAATTGGATAGAAAGGAATCGAAAAAAAATGGTTACATCGACGTCGATCGTTCTTGAAAAGTGACATTTTATTTTAAAAAAATGCATTTTGAGATTTTTTCTTTGATAATTTTTTATAATTTAGTAAGCCGCGACAGGTCTTTTGTTGTAATTTTATAATTTAAAGAGGACATCAAAATACCTTTTATAATTGACTTTTTGCTTATAGGGTGATTGGTTTAGTTATACCAGGCCAGTCAAAGTAAGATTTTTTTTAAAAAGTACAATAACATCCGTATCTTCTTTAGTTTTTGAGAAAAGAATGTTAAATTTAGTACGATTATTACAATTGTCAAGGTGAACTGATATTATAAAAAATTTTTGGATAGGTGACGCTGCGGACGACGTGGTACCCAAATTTACGATTTTAAATTTGATAAAAGTTCATATTTTTTTGATAGCTTAGATAAGACATGCATATTTAGTAAAATAATTGATTATGTATAGCTGAAGTATGTAGATTTTTATAAAAATAATTTTAGTTTGAAATGGTCATTGGTCGACTAATTTTTTTTTGAGTATGTAAAAAACGGGTTTTTCAACGTTTTCTTCAATTCTTCCTAGCGACCAAAAATTTGGCTGAATATACATGTTAATGACTTCCTAATGAATTAGAAGGCCTCAACAAATCGACTCAGATATAAAATTCCAAATTCTATCGAGCCGTTTTTACGCTATAGGCCAGTAAACTTGAGCTAACATGTGTTTAGTCGCCCCGAATAGTACTCTAATGTACTCATTTTTTGTGAAAAGCACCAAATTAGTGACGCTTACATTTTTAACATTTTTTTAGGATCTTGGTCAAGAAAATTCATGATCGGATTTTGAGAAAACAAGTTGGCGGCGAATTCTTCAAAATGACGTTCTTAAATCGAAAGTAACTCATAAAAAAAAATTATACTTGAGTCTATAGAACTTAGTGAAGAGAAATTTGACAATACTAGTTAAATTGACGTGCAACCTTCGATGACCTTGGAAAATGTCATTTTACCTAAAAAAAATACTTTTCCAGAGCCTTTTTTAGAAAAAATGTTATAATTCTGAAAACGGCGACAGGTCTTGTTTTATAATTTTAACATGACATCAACACATCTCTCCTAAGTGACTTTTTGCTTACAGAGTGATTGGTTTAGTAAGATTTTTAAAAAAGCCACGTTATCATCTGTTTTTTTTTACTTTTTAAAGTAGAATTTTTAAATTTAGTACGAATTGTTAATGCTACCTTATCAACTAAAATTTTTTTGGATTGGTGGCGCTGCGGACGACGTGCCATAGAAACATCCGATATTTTATCAGATTTAATAATCAGAATTAAAAACATTTTAAAAAAAGGCGCCGAAAAAGTATTTTTTTTTTAAATGAAATTTTTCAAGGTCACCGAAGGTTGCACGTTAATTTAGCTAGTATCGTCAAATTTCTCTTCATTAAGTTTTATAGATTCAAATATATATATTTTTTTTTGTTAAGTAACTTTCGATTTAAGACCGTCATTTTTAAAGAATTCGCCGCCAACTTGGTTTCTGCATATCCGATCATAAATTTTCTTGACGACGATCTTAAAAAATCGTTAAAAAAGTAAGCTTACCAAATTTGGTGCTTTCCGCAAAAAATGAACAATAGGGAACATTAGAGTACTATTCCGGGCGACTAACCACATGTAAGGTCAAATTTACTGGTCTATAGCGTAAAAACGGCCCGACAGAATTTGGAATTTTATATCTGAATCGATTTGTTGGGGCCTTCTTATTCATCGGAAGTCATCAACGTGTATATCCAGCCAAATTTTTGGTCGCTAGGAAGAATTGAAGAAAACGTTGGAAAACTCGTTTTTTTTACATACTCAAAAAAAAATTAGGCGACCAATGACCATATCAAACTAAAATTATTTTTAGAAAATCTACATACTTCAGCTATACATAATCGATTATTTTATTAAATATGCATGTCTTATTTAAGCTATTAAAAAAAGATGAACTTTTATGCAATTTAAAATCGGAAATTTGGGTGCCACGTCGTCCGCAGCGCCACCTATTCAAAAATTGTTTAGATAATCAGTTGATCTTGGTAATTGTAATAATCGTACTAAATTTGACATTTTTTCTTCAAAAACTAAAAAAGATACGGATGATAATGTACTTTTTTTTAAATCTTACTTTGACTGGCCTGGTATAACTAAACCAATCACCCTGTAAGCAAAAAGTATTATTGTATAGGTTCGAGTATAATTTTGTTTTGATGTCGAACCTACAATTTTTTTTGAAAAAAGAGACTTCCATTTTGAAAAAATCGCCGCCATCTTGGCTTCTATACATACGATCATCGATTTCCTCGACCAAAATTTTAAAGAATTGTCTAAAGGATAAGTGTGCCAAATTTCATTCTTTCTGCACAAAACGAACAATTGGAGACCTAAGCCGGACGACTAAATCCCTGGTTCCGAGAATAAAGCTAGGGGCCTTCGCGAGTGTGTGGAAAGAATTTCCTAAACTTAAAATGCGCAGTTTGCCGTAACACAAAGTAAAAGTATGTTTGCACTTTTTTTATTTTCTTCCTACATTTCTGTAAATTAAACCTATAATTTGACGTCGCACTTAGATAATTAGTGGTTATAATTAGGTGATAATGGTTAGGAAGTAATAGTTAATTCAAATAAAAAATGGGCTATTGCCATTGTCAAATGCCTTTAATGTATGTGTCTACAAAATTAATTGTATATATTCAAATTTATAACTAAACCGATTTACTCCAAATTAAAAACCAAAGCTCACCATTAAAGCAAATACCAATAATAATACAAATACAAATTCTATTATTTGATATTGTGCGTGATTTTAATGACTGTATTTATTTTAGACAATCGTTCAATTTATAATGCTAGGGGACGTCCAATAAATAACGTTCATGAGGTCAAAATAAAAGTATAATGGCTAACTAAAACTTTAGCTTAGAGATATGTATTATCATTATTAAATCTCACGTGAGTAAAGACAACGTCTTGCCAAATTTTACCAAAATACAAAACGTCATCAAATTAAAATTAAAATCATTATTAACACAATCACCCTAATAGCACAAAAATATTCCCCAAACATTCGCTGACTGTTCAGCTAGGATATTGGAAACATTTCCTGAATGTTCCCTCAAATCCTCTTAACATACCAGGGATGTTCAGGGAATATTCTGTGTCTGCAGTTTGATATTCCTAGGACATCCAGGTTCATAAAATACTTTCGCAGGATTTTCGTAGCACATTTATAATATTATAGGTCCTTGTCATAGAACCTTGAAGGCGGGAAAAAACATATTTTTGAGCTTGAAAAAATGTGTTCTATCACAAAACACCGTAAAAAATTAAAAAAATTTCGATTCGAACTCTCCACCTTCTGTCATCCATATAACACTTTTCCAACGACTTAGCCTTTAGCGCTACGCCCGGAGGCTTATGAGAGAAGTTTATATAACACTTTTCCAACGACTTAACCTTTCGCGCTGCGCCCGGAGGCTTCTGAGAGAAATTATATATTAGTATAACCTTTTGGACATTGTTTTCTGTTAGAAGACCACCGTTAATTGTTTTTTTTTTTTACAGAAAATCAGGATCACTCTTGAACGGCACAACGGCTTTTCGTAACTCTTTTTATATATATTAAAAATATTACCCCCCTCCCCGAATTCTCCCAAACGGTAGTGAAAGGGGATTACGTTATTTGTTCAATGCAGGATAACTCGCGAATGGCTCAACGGATTTTCAGAATTATTTTTTTATTGGAAATAAATATTAGCCTACCCCAACAAGCTTTTTGAACAAAATAAAATCTTAAAAAATATTATTTCCTTCCATGGCATGATTTGATAATATTTTTTAGGTCAACAAAATGGTTTTTTTTTTGTAACTAAAAACAGTAGAAAGAAAACTTGCAACTTGCAAACATCCCGAATAAAATCTTTACTGCAGCTGTTAGAATAAAAAACGTTACAATATTGTCTAGGTTTAAGTGAAATTTTTGGTTTCAAGCATTTTAAACCAAACCTCCTTGAATTTTAGACATAGTTTGATTTATAAGAAGAATTTTAATAAATTTGCTTATTAAATAATCATCTTAACACAATCTTTTGTTGGATTTAAGAAGATAGTTTCAATTTAGAAGAAAAGAAAATTAAAAAAATTAAACCCACTTGTGGTTTCAATAGTAAACACTCTGTAGAACAAATTAAAATTGAGGTTATATGTCACTCTAATTAAAACTTACCCATGATAAATAATTTTTCCAATTAATACTTGATGTCACACAACGATTTAGATGGGTCATAATAAAATAAGGGCTAGATTAAATTTGTATTTATTTAAAAGGTGTTTTTATACATGAAATGTATCAAAAAGTTTTGTTTACATTTCTGTCACTGTCGAAATGTCAGTTTCAAGATACTAGCTTCGTTCAAATCACAAACAGCAAGTTCGGATTTCTTACCTCTCTGCTTGTAGCTTGGCTTGCAGCAACGTCTACTGATGAAAGCTACAGCTATGAAATGAGTTAGCTTTGAGTAAGGAAAATTTTTTTGATTGAGCTTTTAGATAACCTCAATGTTTTACTTTCAGTTTGTAAATAAGTTAATATAGTTGTTTTGGGTTTTTTGTTTGGTATATTTTTCGTGCATAATCAGTGACCATCACTTATGTTTGTTTTGCCTTGTAGTCCCCTTATAAATATATTTTTTGTGCTGAAAACGGGTTCAAAATATGGCGTTTTTCTGGAGAAAATAGGAGGTGTTTCATTGGGTAATGAACAACTTGGGATATTAAATAAGGTAAATTAATTCTTGTAAAAATGGTTATTTAGGGAAATTATAAACGACCTTATTACCAAATGCCACAAAACAATCCTTTCTGGGGGCTATAAATTTAAACCACCTCCTTGAGGTGGTCTAAAAAATCACCAACTTTATAACCCCAACACAAATAATGAAGCTATTATGTGCCAAATTTAAAAAAATAGTTTTAGGACATTTTCTTCTAAAATATGGTGCATTTTGAGAAAAAAAGCAGTTTTTCAGTGGTATTTTGCAATAACAATACAAAATAATCAATAACTTTGTGTCTTTTCTGTATGGGTAAGTGTTTTTTGAAAATTGGTTTTAAAATTTAGTGCCCCCCCACAGGTGTAATTATTTAGACCTGTGGAAGGTACTATTTTAGATCTTAGTAAATCTCACTGTAAGTGTCTATTATTTACGCGTATATTTTACATTTCTTTAGTCCATAAATAAACACTATTATTGGTTAGAAAAGTAAAAAAAATCTTCCCAAGTAACACAGCGTGCTGTAAATCAGTTGAGATAATGTTTTTGCTGTCTTCTGCCACAACGTTTTGAAAACGTCATTAAAATGTTGTCACAGCTATTTTGAGGAATATTTTTTGCATGTGACAACGTCTACGGCAGCTGGAAATACAGTATTTTTGCACGTGAAAGCAATGTTGTTTAAAATTTTACTTCCCTGAGAAAAAATGTATTTAAAAATTGCAATTAAATCAAAATTGTCCGCCAACATAACAAACTGAAAATGGAAGACAACAACTGCTACCATCGAAAAACCAACAACTACCACCATCATATAGCTGCTACCATTGAAAAATCTACTACTACCATCATAGAAGTTCATTTTTCAAGGGTAGTAGCTGGATGGAGATGTCAGTGGTTGATTTTTCGAAGGTAGTAGTTTTGTGGGGATGGTGGTAGTGGTTGATTTTTCGATGGTAGTGGCAACATGGAGAGGGAGTAGTTGATTTTTTGGTGGTAGTAGCTGTGTGCAGATGGTAGTGGTTGGGTTTTCAATGGTGGTAGTTAATTTTTCGTTTTAAAATTTTTGGTCATTGAAATTCGTGGTCATTAAATTAGGTAGTCCCCTATAATTTTATCAAATTTCACCGAAATAATTTTTCAATGTATTTCGTGCAGGTTCTTTCTATAAGATTGAAAATATTTCGAGAGACACTTATAAAAACTTGGGAACTCAGACACAATAGTTTAATAAATTGGTCATAAGTTTTTTTTATGTTTTTCTATGTTTTTATTAATTTCTTTATATAGTAGTTATAATACCACTGTTTTCACAACAAAAAACAATTTTAATTTAAAATAAAAACATTTTTTATGGAGTTTCAAAAAAAAAAAATATTACCGATGTTTAACAAACTATGAATCAAAAAAGAGTCAAATCTTTCTGCGAAGGCCCGTTTAATGACGAAACCTATCATCATACTTTGTTAAACTTCACGCGCTTCAAAAATTTTAGATAATAAGAGCTTTTTTAATTATACGTTTTTTATTTTTTTAAATTTTAATCCCGAATTAAAATAAAAACACCACGACTGGCATATTTAGGTAATTTTGAAAGATATTCAGACTTAGATTTGAGCATATTTATGTAAAAAAGGTCTTTTTTTCAGAGAGGTTATGTTTCGCCATAATAAACCGGTCAACAATTGAAGTGGCGCACCCGGATTTTTCAGAAAATTTGGGTTTAAATTGTGGCTGAATTAATGACGCGATCTTGACAAATCTTATTTTGTTTGATAGAGCCGTTCGTCCTTCATAAAGCCCATATTTTGATAAACTTTACTAAGATGTAGTTAACATGCTGGTAGGGGTAAAACACAAAGGTGTCAAAATCGCAAAAGTTTGTATGACTACCGTTTAAAGCATAATTTTTTAAGAATTTTTTTAAAGTTCTTAGAATGATCCATCTCAAGAGATGAAAAAAGTGATTTCTAATTTTTTTTCTTGTGCCTCTAGTTTTTGAGATATCGTTTTTTTTTAATAAAATAGTACTTTTTTGCTTTGAATAGCTATGGGTGCTGAACGCTGAACAGTTTGATTCAAATTTACCAAATTCGCTCGGATGAAAGCCACATAAGGGCTCTATAAAACCTTATTTTTCATTAAATTTTAAATGAGCGTAAGACGGAATGAGATCTACGTAAAATAAAAAAAAATAAAATTTCGTGAAACTCAAACTCAACAATTTGGGCTTCCGCACATCCACCATTTTCCACTAGACGTCAGTTTTTTGTATGGTTTTGCAAAAACTGTTCATTTTGCTCAAAACCATTTTTGATTTTTTTAAAACTGTGTGTAAAATATGTAATTTGCAGTGACAGAACTGCAATATTTGTTGTTTACGCCAACATAATCAGTTGCTACTGCAAAAAAAGTGGTGGATGCGAGGAGTAAGGTGAGGGTGGTAAAGGAGTGGAGGTATTTAAAAAAAAATGGTATGTAAAGTATAGGTTGCGGGGTATCAATGGAAAGGTAATTCAATTTCTGATTAAAATTTTTTGTTTCAATTTTTTTGAGGGGTACAGGATTGGAGGCATTGAAAAAAGTTTTTAAAGTGTAGGTTGTGGGGTATCAATGGAAAGGTAATTAAATTTTTGATTAGGAAAACCTATTTAAAATTTTATAAGGGGTACTTAGTAAAACACACATTGGCTTTATTAGGGGTTCAATGATTTTTGAATTATCCGTATTGCTTGTGATCTGCAATTATAGGTACCTAACCTCTTTGCGAGTAAACACAAAAATTTGTTTCAATTTCTTCTTTATCATACATTTTCAGTTCTCACTTTTCACTGATTTTTTTTTGATAATTTTTAAAATGAAAGCTGTTTGATTGATTTGATTGATTCGTTTGTGAGTGTGCCAGTATGGCACTGTCCATTGCGACCACTATTGGGTCTATTGTGGCTCACTTTTAACATTCTTTGTTGCTACAGAATATTCAGCCCCTTAAAGAGGCTCGCAACTTGCTTTGGTGAAGCATCATTCAGATCCAATCCGTCGATCTGTGGTTTACCGAAGATACGTTGACGCTGACGTGCAATAGCCGGACATTCACACAGCACATGTCTGGCCGTCTCATCATACTCCATACAGAGCCTACATTCGGTTTCCTCACTTAGACCCATTCTGTGTAATGGTACTTTCAACCTGCAGTGTCCGGTGTATAGATCAACCATTGTCCGGATGTCCTGCCTGCTGAGTTCAATGAGTTTCCCGGCGCTCTGCCTGCAGGGTTCTTTAATGAACTATTTGGAATGTGCCAGTCCCGGCACCTAGCTGTTTAGTCAAATATTTTAATTCTTTAGTGTTTTGGCTTTAAAGCATTGAAAAAAATTGAATTTTAAAAATGTCGCGTTTCTTTCTCCTGCCAAGTTAAAAAACGTGATTCGTTTATCTGCTAGGGGTTTTTCCATTCGTCCGATAGTATATTAATAGCACTCTTCGAGGCCATTGTAAACTTGGTAACGTTCAAATGCATCATGGTGGTAGAAGGGGCAGAAGAACGAATGATCGCATGATGACAACCGCTATACGTCATAGAACCAAGACTGCCATTCAAATTAATAATGCCCTAAGTGCTGTCACTGGGGTAGTAATAGCAAATTAAACTGTTCCCAGAATGCTTCACGAAGCGGGATTAAATGCAAGACGTCGCTACGCTTGCCCTCGTTTAAGCCCTCGACCACGTGCGGCTAGACGTTGTTGGGCAGCAGCCCATCTAAACTGAAGGACACCTCAATGAAGCGATGCATGTTCTTGCATGTTCTCCGACGAGTCCCGGTTTCGACTTTATGAGTCCGACGGTAGACTTTTAGTTTGAAGGACGGTGAAAGATTGGAGTGAGGAACTGGTAAATTCAAGGGAGACTTTTGGTGGTGGGACTATTACCATTTGGAACGGAATTACTTAGCTAGTCGAACAGAACTGGTGATTTTACCCAACAACCAAAACATGAATGCCTAAAGGTATATCGATCACTGTTTAATTCCCGAGGTTATACCATATGCTCATGAGACCTGATTTTTGTGGACGACAATGCACGATCCCATCGTGCAAGGACTGAAAATGATCTTTTAGATGCCAACAATATCGAGAGAATGGACTGGCCAGCTAGATCTCCTGACGTCCATACGATAGAACACGTTGGGTCACGCATGGCAGACAGTGGAAAATGGTGGATGTACGGAAGCACGAATAGAAGTTCTCATTCAGCTCTACGGTCATTTAAAATTTAACGAAAGATAAGGTTTTAGAGAGCCCTTATGTGGCTTTCATCTGAGCGAATTTGGTGAATTTGAATCAAACTGTGCAGCGCTCATAGCCATTCAACGCAAAAAAGTACTGTTTTTTAAAAAAAACCGATATCTCAAAAGCTAGAGACAAAGCAAAAAAAATGAGAAATCACTTTTTTCATCTCTTGACATGGATCATTTTAAGACATTTCAAAATTAAAAAAAAAAATATGCTTTAAATGTTAGCCATATAAACTTTTGCGATTTTGATACTTTTGTGTTTAACCCCTCCCAGCAAGTTAACCACATCTTAGTAAAGTTTATCAAAATATGGGCTTTATACGGGACGAATGGCTCTATCAAATAAAATAAGTTCAGACATAATTTAAACCCAAATTTGGGTGGAAAATCCGGGTGCGCCACTTCAATTCTTGACCAGTTTATATAAAACATGGCCGCTCGCCCGCCCGTGCAACCATGCAGTTTGCATTTTTTTAAACAATAAATCTAAAACAAAAGCAAATCTTGGCGTTATTGCTGTGGGCTCACGGTCCCAGTCTAGCGGTAGAGGGCACTTATTCTCAAATGCATTTTAATAAAAATTGCACTAGGATAGAACAAATAACTGCCGTTGCCATCCTGACAATTTTTTTAGTTGTATTTTAAGGAAAAAAGTTAATATTGCAACTATTTCATTAGTTAAGTTTTAGCATATTTTTTGCTATAAGTTTTACCTTTAAAAGTTGATTTGCTAGATGATATAACTATAGAAGTTATTTTGAATGTAAATTTAGTAGTGAAACAATTTTAACAGCCAAAATAAACGATTAAATAATTAAATTAAATTAATTAAAATTAAAGCAAAAAGAGAGTAACTTTTTCGCAGCATTGACTTGGCTTTAAAGTCTATATTGTCGAAGCTGTGTTACTTGGGTTTTGTTGCTGGAAGAAGTTAAAGTCGAACCAAAGCACGTATAAGCTGTGTGAAGATGTAGTGTGTGTCAGGCTAAGTCGAAATCTGAATCTAAAAGCGGTGAAATTGAACCCTTGGTATAATGGGTAAAATAACTAGTTTCGACCATATTTCTAAATTTTATAAATATTTTTATATAAGTATTTCTTCCTTGCACTAACAAAAGTTTCTTTAAAAGTTAGCTTTTTGGGACAAAAATGTCAAAGAAGTAACTCTTGCAATGGTAATTTTTTTCAATTGTCGATAATACCCGGAAAAAAAGAGCAATTTAAACTGTTTTTGCCAGTTTATCATCCACATGCAGAGCCAAAACATTTTTAATAGTTGATTTCGCTGATACATTCGATTTGGAACATTTTTTGTTTGCTTTCTGCCTATGCTTAATCAGACGTTTCCGGCATATTTTCAATTTGTTAGTCGAATTTGATTTTTAAATTCAATTTTCTAGCAAAAATTGGAAACTTCCGGGCTATATATGTCCAACGGAAAAACATCTTTTAAAAATGAGATTTTATGTGTTTTAAATTTTTAACAAAAAAATTTCTTGTTTTTTATAAAAACTAATTTTTAAAAAAGAAGTTGCGTTTTTTTCCGCAACGCTACAATGCAAATGTTGAGGTAATTCCACCAAACCAACACCAAACGTTGCAAATATTGGGAAAGGGTTTGAAAATACGTTTATAAAACACCCTGTAGAGACATATTTACTTTGGTAAAAGCTATGTATATTTTTTATTCCTCAGGTCAACGAAAATTATTGACAATGTTTTTGTTTCCTTACCTCTTTTCTGTACTTTTTTATTAATTTTTTCTAAAAAACACTGATAAGAACTTTCGTCTATATAAACTAATTGAAGTTGGTTGACATTTTTTGAGTGTATAGCGTTGCTTAAGGTTGGTCTATAAGTTAAAATTGCCGATAGTTTGTGCGCGCGTACAATTCAGGCACTTGTGTGGGTCTACAGTGGTTTCAGAGAAATACAATTTTGAGTATTTAGAGGAGATGGACGAAAGATTAAACTTATCGCCATCGTGGTGGCTCTGGACGTCCTAGGCATATACGAGCTATACTTCGTCAAATTAGAGTATAACTGTCAACCGAAGAATACTCGCTATGGGACTAAGAGCCTTCAGTCCCCTTTATATGCTTCTTCTAACTCCCCAACATAGAGCTCGCAGGCTGGAATGGTGCAGGCTCAGGCAAAATTGGAATCATGAGTGGAACTCTATTTGCTTTAGTGACGAATCGAGATTTTGTTTGGGCCACTCAGATCAACGAGCAAGAGTCAGGCGGTTTAGAGGAGAACGTCACAATAATAGACAATAGAGACATAAAGCTATTTGTATATCGCGGTATACGTATCCGCATCTAGCGAGAACCAAGCACATTGATTGGTCAGAAACTTGTACCACGTTCGAAAAGAGCAGATATATGCTAATTTAAGGTGTTTCTGAACGCAATAGGTGCTGAGGTACGATACGTGTGTCGTAACGATACGTGATACCTAACGCATCGCAACACCTATCGCGTTCAAGAACACCTTAGATTAGCATATATCTGCTCTTTTCGAACGTGGTACAAGTTTCTGACCAATTAATGTGCTTGGTTCTCGCTAGATGCGGATACGTATACGGCGATGAGTTAAAAATAGCTTTATGTCGCTAATTAAAGTAAATATTTCGACGCATCCGGATCGGTATACGTAACGCGTTCGAAACAAAGTGAAAATAACGATGCCTGCTTATTTGATGGGTGTGATGACAGAATCTCGTTGCGTATGGAAGGATGTACGTATCGTTAGGGACTCACGAACATACGCAACGATTTCAATCAGCAGTTCTGTCATCGCACCCTTAAAAAAAGCGGGCATCGTTCGAAACATCGCATATTTGTAAGGAATATTTTCACAAATAAAAAATTTGAAAAAATCCGCTTCTTCTTGTTGTTGCATTTTTTTTTATCCCCAGAGTTTCAGCAAGTTGAAAATAGATTCGAATTTTTATGTGTGTTTTTAATGATCGATGTACTTTCCGATATAATTGGATGCTCTAATAACTGATTTGTTATCGTACCATTTTTTTATGACAATACCGTCTTTGCTTATTGAATTAGAAGCTGCTCCGCGCCCTTTTACCTTTAGCTCTTTATCAGTGGGAAGTTTGGGATTCGAAAAACGATTTACACTTATGGTACCTAAAGCAAAAATTGACCTTTCCTGCAGGTACTGGAAAAGATTATATATGCTAAAATAATTGTCAAAATAAAGACCGTGGTTCGCTTCACTTACTCTTTCTGCCAATTGAATCACAATTGCTGCTGACAAACGAACAGATTTATATACAGGCTTTATTTCAGTGGTGCTGCCTTGGTAGATAACAAAATCGTAAATGATACCAGTCTTTCCTGCTAAAATATATATTTTCACGCCCCACTTCTTTGGCTTATCCTTCATGTACTGTTTGATGTTAATTTGGCTCTTGAAATGCACTATCTGTTCATCAACGTATAAGTTGGTTTCTAGTGGAAGCTCCTGGCATCTTTCTCTAATGCAATTATACAAATCACGAACTTTCCAAAATCTGTCAGTGTTATCTTCAGGACGACTAGTAACATCTACCAAATGTATTGCCTGCCGAAGTTTATAAAACCTATTTCGATTGATGGAATCTTTTACCAATGGAATTCCGTATTTTTTACTCCAGTTCATTTCTATTCTCGGGAACCGAAAGGTGCCCATTGCAATATGCATACCAATACATTTTTTAATTTCTTCTAATGTTGTACAAGTTAGTCATATCGACCATGTGTTGCATAATTTTTTCCGGAACATATAGCATAAAAAATGTAGTTGGTGTTGGCAACTCAAGAATGGGATCTTGTGAAGGCAGATTTTTCAGTAAGCCCATATTTTTATTTAAAATCTTGTATTTCTTCTTGTGAAACATCCACGGTTTTTTCTAGAACACTTATTAATTAATTAATACTCATTCCCATTTCATCTTCAATCACCTTTTCCAGCATCCCAAAATGATCATCATCTACATCCTGATTTGTCTCAGCAAATATTCCCTTATCTTCCCCACCGTCTCTTCTACCTTCATCCTGAATGAGCTCATTATCCTCTTCATCATCTTCCGATATAGTCCTGCAGCCTATGTCTTCCCGTGTGCACGTATGTTTAGATGCATTATGACATACTTTTTTTTGTAGGAAATGTTCCCACAGTTAATAATTTCCATGGTGGAGTAACGACATTATATGCAAAGGGTGTCTATGACGTTATCAAAGATGGCCGTCGTTTTAACCACAAATTAATGGTGTTAAGACGGGTTTTTGACAATAACGCCGCACTTGTGTAATCTAGAGACATCAAACTTGGCACATCTTTACTAGATAGATTAAAGACATAGTACGTAAAGTTTCAAAATAATGTAACTCATATTGTTAAAACCAGAGGCGTACAAATTCAAGAAATATTTTTAAAAAAATTTTGGAACACATTATTTTTAAATTTTTTTGACTGACAGCCGCTTTGACATATGTCAACAATATTTATTATTTTGCGTTAAAATTACTTCACAATTTAATAATTTTAATGGTGGTGTTGTGAGATATTATGCAAAGAGTACCTATAGCGTCATTTAATTTTACGGATCAGAAAATCTTGTGTGATTTTATTTATGAATCGTTTTATTTTATTATCTACTCGCCGAAATGTACAACTGCCACAATATTCGCTACAGTTTTACTAAAGAGACCAGATGATACTTCTTTAGAAGTTTTGTTACAAATTTCTTGTTATTTTTAGTACCAGTGGCATACAAATAGTACAACGTGGCGTACAACTAATTTTTATTAATTAATTCATTTTAACTTATATATTCAAATATTACTCACTGACAGCCATTTTGACATATGTCAATAAAAATAATATTTTTGCATTGGAAATAAATTGAAATTCAAAAAAGTTTTTTGCTGAAGTAAAAAAATATTCATTTTGTTAGAGCGAGGGACCCCCAAACTAAAAATATGTTTTTTATTATTTTTCCACTACCATTTATTTAAAAATATTTCTGACTGACGTAGTTTTAACAGATGTCTGCACGATTAGTCTTTTTAGATTCAAATGTTATCCAACTTAAAAAATGTGTGTGGTTAAGTGACAAATTATTCGTACCAGCGGCGTAGAAACTTATGAAAGAATCCTTTTTTAAATATCCCTGGATGACAGCGGTTTTGACATATGTCATCCAGATTGATACTCTTGAATTAAGATTACTTCCAAATGAAATAATTAATATGCTGGAGCGGCAATATAATAACAGTGTTATTGCCAGTGGCGTTAGAATTTACAGTTATATTATTTCATTTTTAGTATACCTCCTTTGCACAAAATATTCCTGATCGAACTATTTTTGACAGATGTTTGCAGTGTTCCTAGATTTTAAAAAAAATATGGTGGAGTGGCAAGGTCATATCACTAACAGTACCAGAGGCGTAGAAATTGGTATAAATAATTTCAAAAATATCGGACTGGCAGCGGTTATGACATATGTCATCCAAAAGGACATTTTTGTATTAAAATTTCTTTTTACCCTAAAAATAGGAGTGGTAAGAGACAAGTATTGTTATATGCCGGTGGAATCAGAAACAGTTATATTTTATAAATTCTGTCATTACAATCTATTAAAAATTAATCCTGATCGACGTATTTTTGACACAAGTCACGATGGTCATTTTTGTACTCGGTTGAAACCTACATTTTAAAATTTTAAAAGTCGAGTAACAAGGTCTAAATATTATTACTACAAGTGGCGTAGTAATTAAAGAAACATATTTTAAATTTCATTTACCTTATATAATATATTTTTTTTTAAATCGCTGACCGACAGAAATATCTTGGAGAAAATAAGAGAACTTAAAGTGGAGACTTTAAAGTTTAAGTTATTTAGCGCATCATAAGTTAGCTTAAGTTAGTGATTGTACATAGTTAGGTCTAGGGTGAACAATAATGGCTAACTGTAAATATTGTAAATATGAAAGTCAGTTCACACTAGGCGTACCAGCCAGGAAGTAAGTAATTCGGGTTACTAAAGTATCAGTATCAGTTTAAAAACTAGCTCTTGTCGGTGATGACTCCACTGTAAAAGTTTAGAACCTTTTATCTTCGTATAATTCAGTGATAGGTTCTGAAATCTGATACTTATGATAAAGCGTCAATAAAGTGTTTTTGTTTTTTTTTTTTAATTCGTTAATGAGATCTCTTCCGTCCTGGCTGGGACGTACAGAATTTGAGTTTGAGAGTCGATAGGGTGGTCGGATGAATGGCAATATATTCTTTGAGACGCTGGGGAACTTAAAACACTCTCTACCAACCGCCAACGATTTTTAACGAAAAGGGGGCAAACCAATTTAGTAACTTAAACAAGTCTTGATTGTTCATTTAAGCTTATAAGAATAAAATTACGCGATAATATAGACTATACAAATTTTTGTCAAAAATACTGTAGAAATTATGTTAGCGTATGCTCAGCGCAACAAAATGTTGGCTTGACGCCAGATTTATTTCTCCTTAAGGCGCATTTACACAGAGCGAATAGGTTTGTCCAAAAATTCGGGCCAAATCTGGCGAACCTCTTTTCTATGAACGTTTGCCCTAACACACGAACATTTGCAGCGAACATTTGCCACTCACATTCCGGCAAATTTTTGCCAGATTTTTTGGAGATATATTGTTGAAAGTGGACATAGATAATATTTTTGGTCTTATACAATTCTCCTCAATTCTTGAAATTAAATTGGAACAACAAAAATATTTTATTTTATTTTTCGATTAAATAGTACAGGCCGACGGAAAGCTAAAAATTATTATTTGCTGAGTGGTAGGTTGTAAGGTTGGTAGATATCTACTAAATAAATTTGTAACTAATTGTTACTATGCTCTACACATTTTTGGTTTTCCTTAATTAAGTGTTTAGGTTTTATAATCAAACCACATCACCAAACCCCATCACCAAACCCCACCACCAAACTCCACCACCAAAACCCCAGAAAATGAAATAAAGCAATTCTCATTATTTTTTATCAAGTGCGTCAAATCGTTTTTCCGTCGGAAAGGTTTTAAAATTTAATTTTTATATTACAATTCAGTTCAGTGATTTACGGTAAATAATTTTTCTAATTTTTATTTTATTCCAAATATTTCTTTCAGAAAAGGTTTTTCTGGCCTCTGCAGTAACCTAAAATAAACAAGAAAACATATTTTATTTATTTATTTAATCTCTCTCCATATGATACATTATATGTTAGATCTGTCAACCCAGCAACTTAATGCACAATTTTTTAATTTAGTGCCTAATTATATATTTCTACCTTTTGCTAACATAGCATGAGAAAAAGACAGAGATGAAAAATAAAGTACCTAGTTTAAGTTGCTGCATAAACCTGCTCTTATATTATATCAAATAGTAACCCGCTCAACGAAAACAACAAAAATAGATTTATAAAGTACCTATCAGAAAAAAAGAGTAAAGGCGGATTCAGAGTTCCATAAGGTAAGCAGTATGAGGTATGCAGTAAAACGCAAGGAAAATAAACTATAGCAAACACATGCTGCTGTTTATAGTGTGCTGTAAGCCGCAATTGATAAGCGGTAAGAGCAGCATGTGTTTCCCATTGTGCCACTCATGTCTTTTAATCGCTTTTATTTCCTAATTTTTAACAATTTCACTAGTGTAACCAGCCTTAGTTTTAAAACAAAATTATGATTGTTTTCCACAAACCAAAACTACACTTTTTTGCACTCGACGCGCGTTTCGCTAACAACGTTAGCATCATCAGGAGACGATAAACAATGAACTAAATTAATCTACGCTCTATCTTATATACAATACTTTAGTGGGCGGAGATAAGACTAATAAATTGTGATTGATCACGATTTTTAATCCTATCTCCCCTCAACCAATCCCCCAATCCCCAAAATCGTGATCAATCACAATTTATTAGTCTTATCTCCGCCCACTAAAGTATTGTATATAAGATAGAGCGTAGATTAATTTAGTTCATTGTTTATCGTCTCCTGATGATGCTAACGTTGTTAGCGAAACGCGCGTCGAGTGCAAAAAAGTGTAGTTTTGGTTTGTGGAAAACAATCATAATTTTGTTTTAGTGCAACCAAAGGTTCCAAATTCCCAACATAGCCTTAGTTTTAGTGGGCACTATGTGACAAAGCAAAAAAGTGTTTTTGAGGTAAAGATGTATGAACACTATTTCTTTTAATAAGTATAAGGTCAAAAATTGATAAATTTAAAATATGTTTAGCCCAGTTAAGTTTGATTTTTTTGATAAATAATAATAAATAAAGCTTTTTTTGATTTGATTTGATAATTTCCTTGCGTCTTACCGCATACCTCATACCACTTACCTTACGGAACTCTGAATCCGCCTTTAGCTGTCTGGTGTATAAACCTACTAGAAACTGGTGTTGGGCCATTTGTTAAGTTTTTAATTCCTGTCCTCATGAATCTTGGAAGTTTTACAGTTTTACATTCTCTGTGAAAGATTGGGCTCAAATTTACACACGTAGTACTTATCACTTTATCACAAACCATATGATATTTACTAGACTAAATCGCTCTACCTTTGTTGTCAGTTGACAAAACACCCACCCGTTTCAAGCCCAAGTGTCCTCGACTTTCTCAAATAGTCTTATCGACTTTCTTAGAGCTGGGCCACACTTTTTTAGCCTGTAAGTTCCATATTTTCAATGGTTTATATAACAGATTTGGTCCACTTCATCGTCGGGTTATACATATTTTAAATGTAAGTACTCTACTTTGTTTGCATAAACGAGGCAGACATATGTCCTAATTAACCATCAAACTTTTCAAACAGTTAACAAAAATTACAAAATATTCTTTACAATTCATTTTCATATTCAGCATTGCCAACCAAAGAAATAAGCAATGTAACCATGACGTCATACCTAAGTTACATGTGACGTCATGGTAAGGTAATAATCTTGTTTAAAATTGTTTAAAAATACGTAATTTAATCTTAATTCCACCACACAAAAAAATTGGTGCTAGAAAGCGCGGATAGTTCATAATACAATTAATTATTTTAAGTTGAAAAGAAATAAAAATATCTCGAAAACTGTAGCTTTGAAAGATTTGAACCTTAGAACAAAATTTTTGGGTAATATTTACGAAAAATCGCATATCAATAGCCGCTTTACTCCTAAAGTTATGTTTTTTTTTGTATATTTTAACGTTATTTCAAATAACTCGGAAACTAAATCTCCCACGAATTTGGATATTATAACAAAATTTTTAGTCCATATTCATGGAAACTTAAATCTGAAAACCGTATATCGCTACTTGCTGTTGTTCCAATTTTTGTAAATATTTTATCCCAATTTTCCCCCCTTCAACCCCCCATCACGAAATTTCGCTTAAATCGATTAAGGCAATCTTGAGTTACAATACCATATTAGTATGGTGGACTAAAAAACATTCACGTTATCCAACGCCAATGCAACGTTGTATTACGCTTAACCTAATAATATGCTACTAAAAAAGTATTATGTATGAGTAATTAATACACAGGTAAAATTATTTTTTTTAACACCCCGGCAACAATCTGAATTTTTCTAAAAACTACCTTTATTTGCTTCACCTCTGTAGTTATTTTTTAGTCTGGGTCTGTCGGTCTGTTGTCTGTCTCTATACACGATAACTCAAGAACGCCTTAATCGATTTTAACGAAATTTGATACAAAAATCCTCTATCGGCTGATCATGAACTGATTAACTTTTGGGCTTCAGTTTCGGTCAAAATATTTTTTAACGCTAAAATTTAGGTTTTTTTTTGTGGAATTGATTTAACTGATTGACTTTCGGTTTGTAAAATCACCAGAAAATAAATCACAATTTAATAAGAAAATTTTCTTTTGCACGTAAAAAATACTTAAACCTTTTCTTTCTCGAAGAATTGCCATGTTAAAAATTTAAAAAAGAGTTTGGTATGATTAATAAAAACTGGGGAGCAACTCCGATGAGGTCTAGTACACAGGTAACAAGGGCTAAAAGGGCCTTAAATTTTATCGGAGATGCTCTAAATTGGTGCTGCGGCGTCGCGACCGAAGAAAAATTAGAAATAATCTCAGAAAATGATGATGTCGTCAAAAGTCAGCTAATGGCCCTTAGTAAAGGACTAGAAGACACCTTAAAGGGCATTGGCGATCAATCAGAACATTTTAAAGAATACGCAGCTTCAATTGGCAATACTTTAAAAGACACGGAACAACGCATTAAATATATTGACAACAGGATTTCTGGACTTGACAATAAATTATCTGGCTTAAATGACCAGGAATCCTTTGTAACGGCTTTTTTACGCATTCAATTTCAAAATTTAAAACGTATTATTCTTTTAACTCGTGCTTTGAAAAAACAGAAAGTCATGGACGCGTGCAAATCACGTAAAATTCCCATAGAAATCGTAAATCCCGCGGTTTTACAAAAAGATTTATTTGAGTTAGTAGTGATTCGATATTTGAGAGTAAAGAGTCAACCCAAGACATAAGCCGCTCATCATGATGAAGAAAGTGTGTACTATTTTGTTTATTATTTATTTTATTATTATACAACCATTTATTTAAATGCGTGTATTATTCATACTAGTTGCATAGTTGTGTAGCTCTAAAGGCGCATTTACACAGACAAACTTTCCTTTGATGTTGAAATGCCGACAAACATTTACACGAGCCTCTTGAGCAAAATGTTCAAAGAAATGTTCGAGCAGAATCTCGTACAAAAAAACACACGTAAATTTTGGAGAGAATGTTGAGCAAAATTTGTTTGAAGAATTGGGGTTATAAAAATTTTATTACAAATTCAAAATATATATTGTTATCGGAATTCATTGAACTTAACTGTAAATAGAAAAACAAAGTTTTGAAATAGGGTATTTTTAATCAAGTGCTTTCCGACGGAAAAACGATTTGATGCCGAAATTCACATTATACCTCATAAGCAACTTCGATTGATCTGATATGCCAGTATACCTGTAACTTTTTTAAGGTTGTAAAAAAAAAACGAGAATAAAAAAAATAATAATTGGCACTTATTTATTGTTGTTGCCTGTAAAATATAATGATAAAAATTTACGTTTAAAAGAATATCCCTTTATTTTACTTCCTAGTTTAGTCTTTTACAATAATAATTAAGTCAAATTAAAAAACCTATATACATTTTATTAAATCTCAAATATATGAACAAAAGCACGTTCGGTTTAAATAATACCCGTTTATTACCCACTTTTACAACCCTAGGAACCCGACCCTTGTCTAAAAAATATAATTTAGCAGTAATTTAGTAGACTGTTGCCCTTTGCATATTGTTGGTTTAGTGTCAGTAATCGACCTTGATTATTACATTAAATTGACAGTAAATATCTATATCTTTAGCATTATCATGAACCTATTCCTTTTTTAAGCAACCCTTGTTACCTTAAACTAACTAGGTAAATCTGATGTGAGGAATTAAAAAACAACAATAAAAGCTAAAGGTAAAGTAAAGTTACAAAAATATGTTTAAAAAAAATCCCCCTCCCCACCACTTCTCATAGTCGTGAGGCGCGGATAACCGCTTAAAAGTGCAATTTTTGAGTTTTTTGCCGATATTTGAAAATCTCAAAATTTTTTTGGAAAAGAAAAATTTTCCTGGGTTTTTTTTGGCTTTAGGAAAAAACCCTTGGAAAAAAAAAACTCGGAAGAAAATCCCAAAAAAAACCCCGGGCAAAAAAATCCGGGAAAACCCCTAAGAAAAAAATATTATAAGTAACCCTAATCCATGTGACAAAACTGATAGTAGAGCCAATAATAATGTTTCGCTTGCCGTCGGCTTTTTTTCACAAAAATTTTAAATAAAAGTTGGTGTTCCATTTTTTTAAAGAATTGAGATCACTGATTTAAAAATATGTTTCCAAAATAGATAGCAATAATTTGCTCAAAAATTCACCCGAACAAAATGTTCAAAGAAAAGCTCACAAAAATGTTCGCGCAAAAAATTTTAGATCTTTTGCACGAGCTTTTATTTGAGCATGTTTGTCTGTGTAATTGCGCCTTAAGGAGCGTCACGACATATGGTGGTGGGGGTGCTGAAAGAGGGAAAAGGGGGATAAAAATTTTTCAAATTGTAACTTTGAAACAAAAGCAAGTAGCGAAATACAGTTTTCAGATTTAAGTTTCCATCAATATGGACTACAAATTTTGTTATTATGTCCAAATTCGTGGGAGCTTTGGTTTCCGAGTTATTCGAGAAAACGTTAAAATATATAAAAAAACATAACTTTAGAAGTAAAGCAGCTATTGATATGCGGTTTTCAGATTTTGGTTGTCCTAAATATTATCCAAAAGTTTTGTTATAAGGTTCAAATCTTTCAAAGCTACAGTTTTCGAGATATTTTTATTTCCTTTTATCACAAAATAATTGATTGTGTGGTGGACTATCCGTGCTTTCTAGAACCAATTTTTTTACGTTATGGAACTGAAATAAGCTAATGCCTAATCTACATCTGCACCAAATTTCATCAAAATCGGATGAACGGTTCAGAAGTTACATCTGATTTTCTGATTTTATTTGTCATATGCTACGGTCGCAATTCTTCAAAAACCGTCAGAAAATGTTGCTCTTACAAAAAATCTGATAATTTTTAAACACAAGCTTACACTAACTGCTTTTTTGGCCAGGACTTCTTTGCTATATTTTTGTGAAAAACCCTTTTTTTATTTAAAAATGTTTTTATTAAGATTATTTTTGTGTGTAAACAAACATATGGCCACTGAATATGTCGCTGTTTCAGAAAAGACATACAAACTCTGTCTTTCGTTTTACATGGTGAGAATTTTCCACACCTTTTGACGTTTAATGGTAGGCGTAGTAGCAATTTAGCTCCACCGTAAAACTAGTCCTGCAGAATATCTTTAAAATATTAAATTTACATAATATTACTAAAAAAATGACACAGTTTCTCTTACAAACTTAGGATAAATATCAAGGACGCTGTGTTTTTCTTATAAATTGGGCAAAAAGTAAAAGATAGCCACTTTCCAGAATTGTGACTGGTGAGATTTTCTCTCGTTTCTGAAGAATCTCAAATTTCTTGATATCAGTGTGTAGAAAGCGTATTATCTCTGAACTTACTAAGCCTACTTCTATCAAGCATAGGTGAAAAACAAGCTTCAAACAGAAAAATATGTAGATAACATTTGCCTAAATAAATAAGTTTTAATTTTTCAAGTAGCTATTCAAAGTTTTAAAAAGGTAATAAAATAAATAAAATAAAATATATCAAATTAAAAAAGTAATATAAAAAATTTTTATAAAAAAAACTTTTAAAGAAACAAGCTTTTATTAAATGCACTTAAAAGTAAAAAATAATTTTTTATCTTTCTTATACCATAATAACAGCAATGGACGGAAATTAAAAATTTTAACTTCAGGCATCGTATACCGGTCACATCGACGATTCACTTAAGAAACAGTTGTGTTACTCTATAACTTAAAGACATTTTCAAAGGCTTGGCAAGCACGGCAATATTCCCCGTTCTCAGCTTCTTTGGATGAAATCATTATGTGTATCATTTGAATAGAAGACTTTATTATGATATAAGAAAGGTAAAAAATTATTTTCTACTTTTGAGTATATTTAATAAAAGCCTTTAAAAGTTTTTTTCAATAAAAATTTATTTTTTAATTTTTCGATTTGTACCCTAAATCGTCCATTTTGAATCCGCCATATTGAAATTTTCAAATCTGAACAAAAATTCATATCGTCTTCCCGAAAAACCACTGCATGTCAATTTTGATTTAGATCGAACAAACTAAATCTTTCACCTTCACTTTCCTCGTTAGACGGAGATTGGTACCTGCGAATACAATATTGTATTTTCACCGGAACTATAAACGCATACCAAATTTGAACACAATCGAATGTGGATAAGACAGTTAAAATTGGTTAGCAAAACATGACCGAAAATCGTCCATCTTGAATCCGCCATATTTAATTTTCAAAATCTGATCAAAAATTCGTATTCCTTATCCCCAAAAGCCCCCGTATACCAATTTTGGTTGAAATCGGACAAACTTAGGTGTTTTCCCCCCTCCACACCACTCGAAGGGGTGAGTGCTGCCTAATAATGACATAATATTGTATTGTCACCGGAACTATAAATGCATGCCAAATTTGAAGGCAATCGGATGTGTATAAGTTAGTTAAAATTGCTTAGCGAAAGATGACCAAAAATCGTTCATCTAGAATCCGCCATATTGAATTTTTAAAATCTGATTAGAAATTCGTTAACTCCATCCTCAAGTGTCCCAACGCATCAAACTTCAACGAAATCGGGCGCACTTCAACTGTACCCTTCTCCATCCCCTTCGAGTAGGGGGGAGCTGTCAATTTCATCACACTATAGACGTCTTTTGGCGACCGATGATTTCGAAACCGCTTTGAAAACATGCGTAAAATGTTATTTTGGCAACGAAACGGTGACGTCACGGTTTAAAACATTTCAAATGATTTCGGAAGCGCCCCGGCCGCCGTTTCGAACACGGTTCAATATGGCGGTAGGGGAAGGGGGGGTACAGTGTTACACGGGGTAGAGTGTTAAATTCAAGATTGTAACCTTGCGCGTTATAGTGTGGGGACGAATCAAAGGTATCTGTCAGTTTGCATCTTCGCCTTGTTATAATCGGACGCATTGTGATCTGTGGCGTGTTTATCCATCGAAAGTAAGTTTTTTGTAATTTTTTAGGTAAAAAGCAAAATTAGTAACAAACTTCAAAATTGTCTACTGGTTTTATGCATAAAGATATCTCAAATTATTTGATTTAAGTGTTAAGAGACATGTTTGTAGCTAACCGTTTCGTATAAAACATAACCTAAAGATTTTTGGTTTGATGCATTCAGGCGATTTTTGGCGAAAGCCTTACCGGGGTACAGTGTTTCACTCTCCCAAGGGGAACAGTGTTACATATAATATATGCAAGCCTGCAAAGAAAAAAATGATCACTTGAGTCAAATAAATATTTCGAAAAAACAAGAGTTTTTTGTACTTTAGTGCAAAATGAACTTCTTGGATTTCGATTGCTCACACAGAGGGTGGAACCTAGGACGACGCCGTTTCGTCCTTATTAGGGCCTCATCAGCTAGGTGTACCACAACAACAGAAAAGCTCAGTCACGCTTATGTGCCAAAGATCACGGCTCAAGCGGAGAGAATTTCTGTCGAGTACCGACCATGGCGCCCTCTGTGTGAATCTCCGACAACTAAGAATAAAACCCACTACAT
Organism: Oxystoma pomonae; assembly: GCA_963921995.1. NCBI lineage: Eukaryota > Metazoa > Arthropoda > Insecta > Coleoptera > Brentidae > Oxystoma > Oxystoma pomonae. The sequence continues at coordinate 43,568,548 of OY998172.1, forward strand.
AAGCAGTAGATGCATGGCGTAACGTCGATCAATCTGTATGCAGGTTTCGTCTACAAGCATGCGATTATAATCCACTAGGTTCCACCCTCTGTGTGAGCAATCGAAATCCAAGAAGTTCATTTTGCACTAAAGTACAAAAAACTCTTGTTTTTTCGTTAGATTTACGATACCGCAGTCATCTTCCGTTTATTTTTTTTTTAAATAAATATTTGTTTAATATGACTGAAATAAATATTTGTTTGACCTAAGTGAATACTTTCTGACCCAAGTGAATATTTTTTTCAAACAACAACAATTTCTTTCTTTGAAAAAAAAATCTTGCCTTAAATAAATATTTACTTCAAACAAACAAATATTTGTTTTAGTCATGCTAAACAAATATTTATTCGACTCATATGATCCTTTATTTCTGTGCGTGTTAGAATTTGTGCTTGTTTTTTTTTTTAGTTTAACTAAATGATTTATTTAGATTTTGTAGTTTTTAAGTTGTATTACTATTGGTTAAGTATTTTCTTATTTTTGTTCGAGTTTTTTTATGCATAAAAATAATTAAAACAATAATAATACTTGATTTATTTAAAGTGTCACACTGTTCCCCATTATGTGTAACAGTTTGCCCCTATAGAGGGGTACAGTGTTACAGTTGACGTACATATATAAAATTTTATCTATAAATAAAACAAATTTCTTTAAATGAAAAATCACACGGGAAATATGTTAACTAAACATCAAAAATCATATGCTAAATAGAACCATTATTTTAACTCAATAAACTTGTGACTTATAAGCGAAAACAACTTTTGTGTAACACTGTACCCTCCCTTCCCCTACTTGTCAATTTTTCGCAATAATGAAAATAGGCCAAGGTTGTCTGGCGGCGACAGAAAAAAGGTTGACTTGTGGATCTACAACATTCATTTCGAAAAATCACAAAAAAAAAAATTTCAAATCCAAAAAACGAGAAGCCACACACACAGCTGTTTAATGTCATTCAACAATTGTCATTTTGGCGATCAGTAGCGATGGTTCAAAACAGTGACGTTGCAGTTGAAATGGTGACGTATGTTTTCAAAATGTGCTTTCGAAATCATCGGTCGCGAAAAGACGTCTTATATTCTTATATGGTCTATGTCTATGTTGGGAAGTTGGTCAAAATTAAGTTGCAAGATTTCATCCGAAAAAACATAGTTCGTTATTAAATACATTGCAAGTTAAATAAAAGCTTGTAAAATTGTATTTATTCGCATTTAGATTAGAAGATACCATTTATAAAATAATACATAAATAATAGTACATTATAAACCTAGAAACTAAAATGCCTCTTTTAATCCCGCGGCGAAAGGTTTGTAGCCCGACCGTAGGAAGCGCTACAATTCGCCAAGGGATTAAAATACACTTTGGTCACGAGGTTTGTATACTATTTTATGCACTTTAGAATGCGAGAAACTAAAAACAAAAAATTACAAAACTAATAGTAGACCACTTAACGGTACTCTAGTTTCAAGATTGACAGCCCGTATTACTGATATTTGCCATTGATTGTTGTTGGAATGGTGGATTCACTCAAAATTTATTGTGCCATGGAATGTCAGTCAGTTGTTGTTATCAAACGGCGTCACCAAACGGTGAGTCCAGAAAAATCGTACAGCATTTTTTTTGAAAATGAACATTGAAGAGGCCGCGGAAGAGGCCATCGCTAGCCTTCTTCCACAAAAATCTCGCGAGGTTTACAAGAACCAGTTTCGTGATTACCGAAAATGGTGCGGTGAACAGCATGCAGAGAATTTTACGGATGAAAAGGTGCTCCTGGCATAGTTCCTACAGAAGTCTAAGAATCTCAAGGCATCTTCTGTATGGAGCCAATATTTCATGATCAAAGCCACGATAATATCTGAAGCAAACGTCGACATCAGCAAATATAGTAAACTCACGGCATTTCTAAAGACATAGAATGACTGAACTAGATTTAAGTAATGCATATGCTAATTATTTTTTTGGTTCATAGATTTTAACAAATAAATAAAATTTAAATAAAATTATTGTTTAATTTGGAAAAATTTACTTTAAATCCCCCAGGGATTAAAATTAATTTTAATCTCTGAGGGTTTGTGCACTTTTAATCCCTAAAGTGCATAAACATAATTAAAATTAAAGAAAAACTATACCATTTTGCCTTATTAGACACTTGCAGTGAGATTTACTAAGATCTAAAATAGTACCCCCCACAGGTCTCAATATTTACACCTGTGGGAGTACTAAATTTTAAAAACAATTTTCAAAAAACACTTACCCATACAGAAAAGACACAAAGTTATTGAATATTTTGTATTCTTATTGCAAAATACCACTGAAAAACTGCTTTTTTCTCAAAATACACCATTTTTTAGGAGAAAATTTGGCACATAATAGCTTCATTATCTGTGTTTGAGTTTATAAAGTTGTTGATTTTTTAGACCACCTCTGGGGGGTGGTTTAAATTTATAGCCCCCAGAAAAAATAGTTTTGTGGCAATTAGTAATAAGTTCGTTTATAATTTTCCTAAGGAATCGTTTTTACAAGAATTAATTTACCTTATTTAATATCTCAAGTTGTTCATTAATCAATAAAACACCTCCAATTTTGTCCAGGAAAACGCCATATTTTGAACCCATATTCAGCACAAAAAATATATTTGTGAGGGCAATACGAGGCAAAACAAACATAAGTGAAGGTCACTGATTAGGCACGAGAACTGTTCCCAATGAAGAAAATTCAAAACAACTGTACCTATTCATTTATTTACAAACTGAAATTAAAACATTTCGTTTATCTCATCAAACAAAACTTTCCACTGAAATATCACACTCAAAAGTGTCAAAGCTGCAGTTCTACCAGAAAACCGGGCACCGTGCAGTTCGTTGAGCCGACATGATTGGATTCAGATCTGTTTTTAGTCGCATTTGTTTTCATGACATCCTTTGATGAAATATTTTTATTTGTGGCTTGAGATTGCGATGGGTTTGTGTTTGTAAAGTTTTTTTCATACTCTCGATAGATAAGAACCCATTTTGAATAAATACAAAGTTAATCTAATCCTTATTTTATGATTACATATCGAAATGGTTTTGTGACATTGAGTAATAATCGAGAAAATCAATAAAGAAGGGTAAGTTTTGATAAGAGTGACATATAACGTCAATTTAAATTTGCTCAACAGAGTGTTTACCATTTAGATCCCCCCCTAGGGTTAAAAAAAACTTCTTTTAAATTGAAATTTTCTTCTTAAATCCAAAAAAAGGTTGGTTTAAGATGATTCTTCCAACAAACAACAAAACTCAACTTAGGACCTGTCTAAAATAGGCTAAACCATTTTAGTAAATTCCACTTACTTACTTTATATGGCCCGTAAAACGTTTTTATTTTAATGCGGTTTACCGCCAATGCGCATTTCGCCTACTGTTTATACATTGAAATTAAAAACGCTTTCAGATCAGATGCTCCAGCGTTGCCAATCTTGACGCAACCAAAAGCCGACTGGTTGGTATAGTGGGTACATACCTGGTTTCACATCGGTATCGATCTTGAACTCATTTTGAACTTTTCGGTTGGCAGCACTGGCTTCAAAAACGGTTTGAGGGTTTATACTGTGCGGCCATTTTAAAAAAAAGGGCAAAAGAGAAAACTAGTCTCTATCTTTCTCCGTCTTTTTTCCTTACCGGGTGAACCTCACTTTTAGTCAATTTCTCGTCAATTTATCATTACCAAAATTTTATATTTTAAAATTTAGCGGGGCTCATCCCTTAAATCGACCCCAGTCCATTCAACAGGTACTCTTTTGCTCGAGTCTCTATTGTTATTAAAGAACCCGGCCCGTTCACAATTCACACCTTCTATTGTGTTGTGGAGATCGGTATAGCTTATTTTAATTTTTTTATTGTATAATACTGTCGTCCAACGGAAAAACACTGTATTTTAGGATTTCCTAGTTTTTAGACCCAAGGCTTTTATGCTATGTAACATGAAGATTTTTTTTCAATATGTTAAAATCATCTAGTTTTATTTATTTTTTGAAAAAAACTTTTTATTAAAAAAAAATGCAAAAATAGAATGGTTTTGCCCTAAAGAATTCAAAAAACACAAAATCTCATTTTTGAAAATAGTGAACATACAGTGTTTTTCTGTTGGATGGCAGAATATAGGTATGGCTTTTTTTTAAACGTAAACATAAAAACAAAAACCAAATTACGTTTGAAAACTATCAGGTAATCCAAACTCCCCGATTCGAGAAGGCAAATGTAATAAAAGTGTGTGAGGAGGAAGCGAAAAGTAAAGACTTAAAACATACAATTAATTTATCTACGTTTCGAACATCAAGCTATACTGAATATAGCTCTTCAACCATAAAAAAGATTAGAAGAGAAATAAAACAAAATCAATCGCAGCCCATACAACCAGTGCCGACTAAACGAAAAAGGTACACGATTTCAGACAAAATTGATTTTCAAATATTTCGACAAACCATCTCAAAATTTTATACGGAATATAAAGTTGTTCCTACTTTCAGAAAGTTAACTGTAAAATTAAAACAAGAGATGAATTTTCAATATTCAAAAGAATCTCTTCGTCTGCTTTTGAAAAGTCCAGGTTTTTATTTTAAAAAATGTCAGACAAAAAGAAAAATTCTTATGGAAAGGCCAAATATTTTACATTTAAGATACAAATATTTAAGAAGTATACGCCACTATCGAGCCCAAAAAAGAAATATAGTTTACTTGGATGAGTCTTGGGTGGACAACGACATTACGTTTAAAAAATGTCGTCAAACCGACGAAATTACTGGAGTGATCCAAAATATATCGTCAACAGGTCGATTTATTGTGGTACATGGTGGTTCCGAAAATGGATTTTTAGAGAACGCTCAGCTGATATTTAAGGCTGGATTAAGTACAGGTGATTACCATGGGCAAATGAACTATGCAAATTTTAATAAATGGTTAACAGAAAAACTTCTACCAAACATTCCACCTAATTCCGTAATAGTAATGGACAATGCCCCTTATCATTCTGTTTTGAATGAGAAAATCCCAACTAAATCATCAACCAAAGCACTTATGAGTGATTGACTTACAAAACATAATATCACTCATGATCCTCGAGACAGAAAAGTAGAACTTTGGGACTTAGTTAGTCTCCACAAACCACCGCCCGATCGAAAAAATATAAAATTGATAAATTGATTGAGTCGTATAATCATTCTGTTTTAAAAACATCGCCTTATATGTGTGAGTTAAATCCAATAGAATTGGTATGGGCATTCGTAAAGAATTATACAAGAAGCAGAAATACCACTGGAGAGTTTACGATAAAACGACTGAGAGAGTTAATTGAAGAGAGCATAAAAGCAGCGGATGCAGAACTTTGGAAGAAATTGGTTGACCATGTCATTAAAATAGAAAACAATTACAGACCAACACATGGAGAAAATAACTGAAAACATAATGATAAGACTTGGAGAGGATTCTGATTCTGAAGATTTGGATGATAGCGATTAAGAAGAAGTAATTTATGGTACTTGTGTGTTATAATGAAAATAAGTTACGTGAGAAAAATTTATACCACGAGGCTGCCAGACTAAGTGGTATAATTTCTCAAGTGAGTTATGATACGACACGCAAGTGGGATAAATTGTGTTAAAGCCATTTTTAGTCTTAAGGTGTCTTGACTGATTATAACTAATCTTAAAATACAAAGATAATTTGACAATCATTTAGTCCATAAATGTCCTTCAAGTTTATTTTAAAAAAGCATTATTTTTTCGCGGTATTTTTGACAATTTTTATTTAAGTATATGTTTTCGCTTTAAGTTTTATACATATTTTTTATAGCTTTTTAGTTTCTTAAAGGTACTGCTGTTAATAACTATTATTTATTTTTTAAGTTTTGTAGATTTTTTTGCTTATTTTTAAAATGTTTGTACTAGTTTTTAATATAATTTTTCTTGGTATTTAACCTACCGATTTTTATTTCTATACATGTATGTTTCTTTACAATAGGAAAAAGCGTTAGCCACAAAACGTGTTTTGGTATTTTTTGCTATTGCCCAAAGCTACATAGATAGGAAATTAAGAATAATTCCAGAAAACAATAAATATTTTAAAAGGTATTGACGATTTATTGCGTCATATTAAACGGGCTTTACACTAAAAATTAAATATTTTTTCTTGGTAAGATATTAATGAACATTTTGAAATTGCCTAATATTTTACCGAAAAAAAATATTAAACTCTAAAGCTTATAATTTATTTTTACCTAAACCGTAGTACCTATGCTAAATAGAATCTATTTTAGTTTAAATCAATAGTACCTAGTGCAAATAAACCTAGCTAAGAAACCGGTATTTTTGAAACAAAAAAATTTACACGATATTACTTTTTTGGTTCCAGGTGGAAAAAAATTATTCGTAATAAATTCTTTTTTTTAAATTATAGCAGTACGCCACTGTTAAGAGAGAGATAGTGCTAACTAAAGCTATCTCATTCCCTCTTTTTTTAAAACTGGCCAGACAGTACGTACTTTTAAACGGTTTTACAAACGCTAATCCGCATTTCTAAAACGATTTTAGCCAAAGCGCATCGGACCTCTTAAAACGGTTTAGGTAGTGTTTATACATGTGTTTTAGGAAAGCGGTTTGAAATTTAAACGGTTTAACGGGCCCGTAGAAACTAAGTAACTGTTAAAGTTGCACAAATGGAGAGTGCCTAATCGTATCTCGGTGCGCATGCTCAGAACGGAGACATCGTATAACAGTGACTACGTCTGACCTATCTCTACGGCCACCCTTGCAGTATTAGTACGCAGCTAGCGCCAGCTAACCATTTTGTTATCTGTCGGTTTTCTTCATAAATGCCTGATCCACAGTTTCACTCCTTCCATTTTCCATTCTATTGCCCTTTAACTTTTTTCGAAAAGGAAGGAAATGGTGAACCAAGCACCGAACAAAAATTGCTTAGGTTACATCGTACGTTGTAAGCACAACTTTACTTGTTTTAATTACAAGCTTTTATATAACTTGCAATGTATCTATGTAAATATGTTTGTTCGGGTGGAATCTTGAAACCTAATTTTGTCCAACATCCCGACATCCGATCGGCTTCAAATTTGGCAAGCTTATATAGTTGCGGTGACAACATAAGAATATAGTGTGACGAAATTAACAGCTCCCTTCTACTCGAAGAGGTTGGAGAGGGGTACAATTGAAGTACGCCCGATTTCGTTGAAATTTGTTGTGTTGGGGCACTTGAAGATGGAGATAATGAATTTCTATCAGATTTTGAAAATTCAATATGGCGGATTCAAAATGGATAATGTTTGGTCATCTTTTGCTAACCAATTTTAACTTATACACATCCGATTGCCTTCAAATTTGGCATGGATTTATAGTTCCGGTGATAATACAATAATATGTCATTATTACACTGAAAAAAATATCGTTCATATTATTAATAACGGGCGTTTATTAATTTTTTATATTTAATTGTACATCAATAACACGCAACTGTTACAAAAATCGGAGAAAAGTTATAAAATTGTCATATAAAGTAATGAAATTAATAAACGAAAGTTACGAAATCAATAAAAAATGTTTCTTGACATTTTATAGAGAGTTATTATTAATAGTATGTATAGGTTATGAAGATAATAAAAGAGCATATGAAATAAATAAAACATGTTGAAGATTTTAATCAATGCCTTAAATAAATTTAATAAATGGAGATTATTGACTATCGTTTAAAAGTTGTTATAGAATGTATGTACAAGTTTATGAGAATTATGAACCGGGCATATAAAATACATAAACACAGTTATAAAATATATGTACGTAACAGTCTTTTAATAAATTCATTTTTAGTTGTAACTAAAAGCTATTAAAACATGTCTCATAATCCTGGATTTCATAACACCCTTCACAAAAATCATTCTTAATGACTCTTTATATTGTAACAACTTTTTTTTGAAACTGTGTCTTGCAGCAGTAAAATAAATAACTCGTTTTGGCTATAAAATTTATGTAAACTTAGTTATGATATTGATAAAACTTTACATCGGAGCAAAAATCATATATAAAATACATTGGCTCAATGTATTTTGTTTTAGGAAACGGTGCCTTTTTTGGTTCAGTGTAGGCACCTATCCTCCCTTGCGAGATGATTTGAGGGGGGAAAACATCTCAGTTTTTCCATTTTCAACCAAAATTGGTATACGGGGGCTTTTGGCGATAAGGAAAACGAACTTTTGATCAGATTTTCAAAATTCAATATGGCGGATTCAAGATGGACGATTTTCGGTCATGTTTTCAACATCCGTTCAAATTTGGTATGCGTTTATCGTTCTGGTGAAAATACAATAATATGTTATTCTCTCTCTAACGAGAGAAGTGGAAGGGGAAAAAGATTTAGTTTGTTCGATTTCAATCAAATTTGGCATACAGGGGTTTTCAAGGAGAGGAACTATGATTTTCTGATCAGATTTGAAAATACGAATATGGCGGATTCAAAATGGACGATTAAGGGTACAAATCTAAAAATGAATGGTGTGTGTTCCAATTTTGTATGCGTTTATAGTTCCGGCGACAATACAATGATATGGTATTATTAGGTACACACTTCCCTCTAACAAGGGAAGTGGAGGTGGGGAAGGATTTAGTTTGTTCGATTTAAATCAAAATTGGTATACAAGGGTTTTTCGGGAAGAGGATATGAATTTTTTATCAGATTTGAAAATTTTAATATGGCGGATTTAAAATGGACGATTTAGGGTACAAATCTAAAAATTAAAAAAATTAATTTTTAATAAAAAAAAGTTTTAAAAAACAAGCTTTTATTAAATGCGCTCAAAAGTAGAATCTTTCTTATACCATAATAAAAGCGATGGGCGCAAATTAAAAATTTCAACTTTACGGTGACAAAGAGAGAACTACAAAAGAAAAACTAAATTCTTCTTCTATTGGAATGATAAACATAATGCTTTCATCTAAAGAAGCTGAGAACGGGTAAGATTGCCGTGCTTGCCAAGCCTTTCAAAATGTCCATAGGTTATAGAGTAATACAACTGTTTCTTAGATGAATCGTCGATGTGACCGTTATACGATACCTAAAGTTAAAATTTTAATTTGCGTCCATCGCTTTTAGTATGGTATCAGTAAGATAAAAAATTATTTTCTACTTTTGAGTGCATTTAATAAAAGCTTGTTCTTTAAAAGTTCTTTTTTAATAAAAATTTATTTAAGGATGCTTTCACAATCGCATCAAACGCTAGCAACAAGAATACAAAAGTAGCTTGCCAACTTTAAAAGTAGGATTTACTAAGATCTAAAATAGTACCCCTCACAGGTCTAAATATTTACAATTGTGAAGGGTACTAAATTTTAAAACCAATTTTCAAAAAATACTTACCGATACAGAAAAGATACAAAGTACCACTGAAAAACTGCTTTTTTTCTCAAAATGTATCATATTTATGCCCTAAAACTATTTTTTTTTGACAGGTTTCAAAATAGCAATTGGTGGCCAAAAATTTCGGAAATAATAGCTTCATTATCTATGTTTGAGGTTATAAAGTTGGTGATTTTTTAGACCACCTCTGGGGGGTGGTTTAAATTTATAGCCTCCAGAAAGGATTGTTTTGTGGCAACTGGTTTATAATTTCCCTAAGTAAACGTTTTTACAAAAATTAATTTCCCTTGTTTAATATCTCAAGTTGTTTATTAATCAATAAAACACCTGCAATTTTGTCCAGAGAAACGCCATATCTTAAACCCGTTTTCAGCACAAAAAATATATTTATGAGGGCACTACGAGGCAAAATAAACATAAGTGAAGATTACTGATTATGCACGAAAACTGTTTCCAATGCAAAAAAATCCAAAATAACTGTACCTATTCATTTATTTACAAACTAAAATTAAAACATTGCGTTTATCTAAAAGCTTAATCATCAACTTTCCACTGAAAGATCACACTCAAAAGTCTCAAAGCTGCGGTTTTCATCATGCCATATGGACATTTTCTCATGTTCTATCAGAGAACCGGGCACCGTCTAGTTCGTTAAGCCGACATGACTCTTTTGTGAACGCATCAGTTGGATTTAGGTCTGTTTTTAGCCGCATTTGTTTACATGACCTACTTTGATGAAATATTTCTATTTATGGCTTGCGATTGCGATGAGTTTGTGTTTTTAAAGTTTTTTCATACTTTTGATAGATAAAAACCACTTTTATATAAGTACAAAATTAATCTAATCCTTATTTTTTGATAACATATCGAAATGGTTTTGTGAAAGTGAGTATTAATGGAGAAAATCAATTAACAAAGGTAAGTTTTGATAACGTCAATTTTAATTTGCTCAACAGAGTGTTTACCATGTACATCCTCCACTAGGGTTAAAAAAAACTTCTTTTAAATTGAACTTTTTTTCTTAAATCCAACAAAAGGATGTCTGCAGATGATTCTTCACTAAAAAAAATAATTAAAATTATTAAGGAATTTGGTATAAAATGCTTAAAACCATTAATTTCACTTAAACTTAGGACCTGTCTAAAATAGGTTAAACCCTTTTAGTAAATTCCACTGTAAGTGTCTATATTTTAAAATCTGTATACCGCAGGCAGTTAACAGCTCACCCCAAGTATAAGAAGGAGAAATGGGTTTAAATTTAAGAACTTCAAATAAAAGCCAAATAATGGCCATCATCTTTTTCCATATTTTAAAAAAGGGTGTTTATGTTTGCGTTCAATTCTGTATGAAATTGAACAACAAGGTATTTAAAAAAAAACACATGTATTTAAAAAATGTAGTCTCAAAGCTGTATACAAGATGAGTTTTTAAATAAAAAAGGAAGACAAAATCACTTACTTAAAAATTGTTTATATATAGATGGTTAATAAAAATTTGCATACCTATAATTATATTTAGAAAAAGAGGACACATTTTTGATAAAAACTGCTGTGCTTTCACCCGGTTCTTAACCCTTAAGAAGTCAAAGTCACCTTAAAAAACTTATGCTAAAAATGGATTTAGATCTGTTTCCTCTTTTTTAATAAAATATTATGTCCATGTTGAATATCAAATTTTACCCTGTTAAATTAAACACAGCTGAACTGATTCGGAGGTTTTTTAACTTCGCCAGGATGAACCCATATCAGTTGATTTATATTAATGATGTTTGGGCTGGGTGACCAGTGAAACCACTGATGAGGCCACGCTGGTTGACCAAGGCGAAACATTGTTTAATTACACAGGCCGACGTCAGTTTAGTTACAAAAAGGAGAGCCATTTTTACTGACTAATTTTGGATCGCTGATTATGGCAATGATAACAGATTTGCTCGATTAGCTCGTAATTTCACGTTATGCGTGGCTGCCATTTTTACTATATTCTTAAAGGTCGGCTTGAGTTCCTATCAAAATAACAGTTTTGGCAATGGTTAATTAATGGTAGTGGGGCGGGGGAGCCTTAACCATTTTGTCATTGGCTATTGTTTTGTCCTAGACTATGAGGCGTGTAAATATATAAGGCGCAGCAGTGTCGCTTGAGTAGACAAAGTCAGATTCGCTTTAATACATAACATAAGTGATCAGTTAAAAGTATTTTACGTGTGTTTCATTGTTTTTGATTTCTTAATTCTTGCTGTTGTCTTCTTAGTAAATACTCTAGCTCTACATTGTGTGCCGTTTTTCCGCTTTTGCAACATGTCAGGTTCTTCTCGTAGAGTTTGTAAAAATTCACCGGACCGATTTTGTCACATTTGTGGAGTATTTGCGGTACAGTCACAGATTAGACCGATGAATGATGTTGTCAAGAAAGCATACTATTTTTATTTCAACTGCAAAATCGGTGATCAAGATAAAAGTTGGGCTCCTCATGTATGCTGCCTAATGTGTTATGCGACCCTTACGGCATGGCTGAAAGGATGTAAAAAAAGCATGCCCCTTGCGTTTCCCATGATATGGAGAGAGCCCCGGAATCATCATGACGACTGTTATTTTTATTTGACAAATACAATAGGAGCTAATAATAAAAAACAACGTGCCATTCAGTATCCAAACTTGCCATCCGCAATAAGACCAGTGCCGCATGGAGAATCTTTACGGATACCTACTCCGCCAAAAAACTGGGAAACAATAGATATTACAGAAAGATCGACTGACAAAAGATTGCCAACAGAAACTTATGAGGATACAACATCAACATTCTCGGATGAAGATACGAGAGACAGTACCTTCCTTTTAAAGGACCTTATACTACAAAATGAATTAAATGATTTAGTTAGAGACTTGCACACTTTCAAAAGAGAAAGCTCAACTTTTAGGTGCCAGACTGAAACAGTGGAATTTGCTGGCTCCGGGAACTACTTACACTCAATACAGAAAAAGGAATGAACCTTTTTCAGAATATTACAAAATGAAAGGTTTACTTTGCGTATGCATGGACATAAATGGACTGATGACCGGGTTACAAATTCAACACAATCCATCCGAATGGCGTGTTTTCATAGATTCATCAAAGTACAGTCTCAAAGCAGTTTTACTGCATAATGGGAACATAAGGCCGTCTATTCCTGTGGCACACTCTATTTCGATGAAAGAAACGTATGAAGATCTCGCCCGAATTCTAAATCACATCAACTACAAAGAACATAGCTGGCAAATTTGTGGAGATCTGTATTACTAGTATTACTTGGTATGCAAGGTGGATTTACAAAATACTGTTGTTTTTTGTATCTTTGGGACTCAAGAGCTACAACTAAACATTACTTACAAAAAGAGTGGCCCCTTAGAGAGTCATTTAGGCCCGGTACTAACAATGTTAAGTATGAGCCTCTGGTAGATTCAGCCAAGATTCTGCTGCCCCCTCTTCATATTAAGGTGGGCCTCATGAAGAATTTTGTCAAAGCTATGAACAAAGAGGGCGCAGGATTTAGTTACCTTAAACAGTTCTTTCCAAAATTAAGTGATGCTAAATTAAAGGAAGGAATTTTTATAGGACCTGATATTCGTAAATTGATGCGTGATGAATTGTTTGAACAGACTTTAAATGAAAAGGAGCTAGATGCATGGCGTGCCTTTGTCAATGTTACGAAAGGTTTTTTGGGCAAAAATAAAGACGAAAATTACGAAGGACTGGTGCAGCAACTTCTGGTCTCATATAAAGCTGTGTCCTTGAAATCCACTTTCTTCACTCACATCTCGACTTCTTTTCGGAAAATCTGAAGAGAACGATGGAAACTCGATATCAAGGACGTTGGGACTCTGCAATGATGGGAGACTACTGCTGGTCAGTGAAAAGAGAAGATTCGTCGCTTCATAAAAGAAAGAAGTAAAACTGATAGTCTTTTCTGCATTTTTTTTGAAGTACATGTTGCACACATTCTGTGTATGTAATACTATTATAATGACTTAATAAATAGTTTTTAATTGATTTTATTTAATAAATAATAATCGTCAATAAATGTATTGTAGTTCTACTGGTGTATTTATCAAATTAATTCCGTATTCATCCTCACTTATTTGGCTGGTAAACATGATAATAGTTTATGCGCCCAGTAAATAATGGTAAAATTGGCAACTATGCGTTACACAAAAATACGAGCTAATGGAGGAAAACGGTTATCATATTCGCACTCAGCAACCCTAAATTAGTTAGAAATAGTGGATTTTCTTTTGGTAACTTTTCAAAAGTTCAAAAACGTCGGCCTGTGTTATTTCTCTTTTGCGTGTTCCCTGTGGGATGTTCATTCAATTTTAAATTTTCGTTTTTGCACCCAAGACCTTCAGATATTTTCTCTTCACAATATTTTGTTATACCATCATCTAAAATAGGTATATGCTCATTCAACATATTTTTCACCTTCCCTTACCTCCCTTATGTGAAGCTGGAAAAAAGTTTTATGTACAAAACTTGCATAATATTCTGTAAACTTTTAAATGACCTCCTTAAATATGTTGACATTAACTTTGTTATTTTAAATAGAACATCCTGTATATTTTTTGAAATTTGTTTCCTGATTGTAAAAACCCGTCCTTTTTCGAGAAAATATCTGTTATTTATTTATTTATTTATCTATTTGTTTATTATACAGGACTTTATACAAAGTATATACATTGTCAAATAGATGCTCTACAATATTTTCAACTACAGAATGAAAAATTAGTGAAACTAATTTTACACTAAAGAAGGCAAAAAAAAATTTATCTACTAATACATTTGAAATTAAGAGGCGAGAAATTCATTTATAGAATAGAAGCAGTTTTGAGCCAGGTACTTCTGAAAGGCTTTTTTGAATATCTATCGGCAATGGTCTGGCGGCCGGTAAAGGTACGAATGCAGCATTTCATAATCTGACGGCAGGCCGTCACTTATTTGCAGGATATTCTCCAGTGGTTTGTAGAGTTCTAGCCACAGGTGCAATGAAAGCCGCGGCGGCGTGCAAGCGGCGATGTCTATGCGGCCGTCTTAGTTAAAACACTGGCGGTCCACTAACCGGTTGTGTGCGGCTATCCGTGTAGGTGTTGGCGGTAATCCGCATGTGGCGATCCAAGGACCGAGCGGACATTACCGCTTGTACTCCACCGCGGCTGACGTATTCGGCAAGCAAGAGGCATTTCGGTAAACCCCGGGCTGGCCACCTATGGCTCGCAAGGTTTGTGTTTACTGGGGGGTGTCAATTTTTTTCCCAAATTCAGACGGTTTATGCTAGAGCAATGAAATTTGGCACATATGTTGAACTTCCAGCAACGTACCCTCGTGTGTTATAAAAAATTACATATGGGGGCAACAGGGGACAAATTGTGTTTTTAAACTATCCCCCATACCTTTTATACTAATACACCTGCACATCTCAAATCAAAAAAGACGCTTTAGTACCGATGCTGGAATTAAATCCCAAGCGGAAGGAAAAAAATAAAATCCTTCTATTTAACACCTGCGGTTTACCCGAATCCTAAGCAGCTTAATAAATAAAAATGGAGATAGAAATTAATATAATACTGGACACGAGAGTGACTATGTACTTTAAAATTCAATGTGTACTATTCTATTCTATAAATTCTGTATTTGAAGATACTAATTCATAAATAAATGGTTCTTGATTTCTTTTTTAATAAACAATAAACTTTTATTCTTAAATGAATCAGAGCAGAATTGTAAATATTACCCACATAGCAATTTGTCATCCTTAGCATGTGCATAGAATATACTCAGTAAAAAAAAGGATATGCTAAGGATATTATAAATTAAGATTGGAACATCCCAGGCATGTGCTAAGAATAGATTACGTTCCGCCCTAATCACATGCTATGCAGGTTCTTAGAATGTGCTAATAGATATTCTTATCAGATGATTGGTATGCGCTAAATCTATAGAAGCGCAAAACCAGAATAACTGCTAAAATATGGCTGTAAATAAAATAAAAAATATATTTTTGACCATGTCTTTTCACAATACATCCTAAGAAAAAAAAAATAAAACCAAATAATAAAGCAAAAGTTTGACGCGGCGACGGGGTTCGAACCGGTTGATACATCAATGATTTATCCACTATAACATGGGCTTGTAAGGAAATAGGTTGAAACCTCGGAATAAAAACGTTTTGGTGGATTTTTATAGGTCGACTTAAAAGTGTTAATCATGATTAAAGCTTAATCAGAGAATTTTCGGGTTTGGTGGATATACATATATGGACAAGCATCTCTAAACCAAGGGTTACCGGGTTCGTTTCCGGTCATCGATTTTTTTCGAGTTTTGCATATGCTAAAGATGTCCTAAAAGTAACCTTCTTTAATGTATTTCATTAGTATATGCTAAGGAAATACTAGAAGAACATTCTTTTGATGTTCTTTTACGGTACCAGAATTGCTTGTGCGCTAAAACGACCAAATAATGTTTCAATAAGTGATATATACTTTGCATATGCTAAAGATTTTCTAAAAGTTACCTTCTTTAATGGTATTTTCTTAGCATATGCTAAAGAAATACTTAGAAGCTCATTCTTTTGATGTTATTTTAAGGTACTAGAATAGCATGTGCGCTAAACGGACCAAAAAATGTTTTAAAATTAATATATTCTTTGCCTGTGTTAAAGATGTACTGAAAAGGACCTGCTCAAATGGTACACTCATAGCATTTACTATGTACATCCTTAATAGCATATACTTAAATAGTATGTACCAAGCATATCCTAAAGATGTGCTCAAAAGGAGGAGGAGGTTTAACGCATGTGGGTATAGATTTGCTAAGTAAAGGAACGTTTATAAAATTCAATTCTTTGCCTGGGTATCACTATTTTGTTGCTATTTCCTAAATTCATGCAGAGTATGTATATTTCTGTTGAACAATATTTTATTCATGTTAATCCAATTTACGCACGGATTACGTAGTTTATGAGATATGGGACGTCTACGCCTAATACTACAAATCAAACTCAAACAAGAGTTTTGGACAATTTGGATTCTTTTACCGTCTCTAGAGTATATGGAGAATAAACTGCACTTCCATAGCCAAACCTAAAAAGAACTAAGGACTCGCATAAAATTTTCTTGACTGAAAAGTTAAGAAATTGGCGAATTGAAAAGATAGATTTTAGATTGATGTAAGCAGTCCTGATGCAGTGATTAATACCGGGTGTCCCAAGGTGAGTAACCTATTAGAATATTTTGGAAATTATACAATAAAAACTTTTGAAACTTTCTGTTCTAACATAAATCCATGTAAACTATCTGCTTGAAATACTCTCATATTTGTAGTGTTGCCATTTACAGGAAATCTTGGCAAAAACTTTCTAATTTTAAATTGGAGACCCTGTATATTTTTGCATTTTTGGATTCTACAACATATTTTAAGTAAATTTTATGTATAATGTCATATACCTATGTTCAACTGTTTTTAAAATATTGACAGGTGAAAATTGACATTTTTTAACTTTGACAGCCCGTAACATCGCCACTGTTAAGAATAGAGCAAAACGGTGTTTACGTCCCTATCTCGGGTTTTTACAAGCTATCGTTTTATACTATTTTTAACCCAGGGTTAAACTAACCCTGGTTTTAGATATAAAACGATAGCTTGTGAAAAAACAAGACAAGAATGTAAAAACCGTTTTGCTCTATCCTTAACCGTTTCGATGTTACGGGCTGTCAAAGTTAAAAATGTCAATTTTCACCTGTCAATATTTTATTTTAACAGTTGAACGATATTATACATAAAATGTACCTAAAATATTTTGTTAAATCCAAAAATGCAAAAATATACAGGGTGTTCAATTTAAAATAAGAAAGTTGTTGCCAAGTTTTCCTCCAAATGGGAACACTGAAAATAGAAAAGTATTTCATAAAGATATTATACATGGACTTAGGTTAGTATAGAAAGTTTGAAAAGTTTCCATTGCATAGTTTCCAAAATATTCTAATAGGTTATACTCACCTTGGGACATCCGGAATATGTTTTAAATCGAAGGTCTGTGTCAAATATAATCCTCAAGTTACGTGGTGTTTTTGAGAGCTTTATTTTATCACCATTAACGTTAATAGAGAACTTGTGAACTTGTCAAATCATCACGGACTTAGCATTAACGCAAAAAAAAACAATTTGGTACCAGAAAAAATCATGCCAAAATTAATCAACAACAGTCCTCTATTAACTGTAGGTAGGACTTGCAGTGCTCAACGATATCTGGCATTTTGTAAGTGTAATTAATGTAGAAGGGCGGTCCCAAATTCGATCTTTGTGGGATACCAGCCTCAAGGGTCTTAGCAGATGCTAAAACGTTATCTAACTTAACTTTTTGGAACCTACACGAAAGATAAATCTTTACATAATTTTAAAGGTATCTCCGAGAAGCCGACAGATTTTAAGATAACACATAAGAGGATGATTTATTGTGTCAAACGCCTTCGAATAGTCAACTAAAACAAGAGCGGTCACATTGGTATTATTAGCCTCTCGAATGATATCATCTGTCAAGTTTAAAAGTGCCGTCTCGAAGCTAAAATTTTTTCGAAAACCACTCTGATACATTGGTAAAATTTTGTTGGAGTCTATGGAGTGTCGTACTTGTTCATCAAGACCCCTTCCAAAACCTTTGAAAGAGTACATAAGATACTAACTGGTCGAAGATCTTTAATCTCTTGCGGATTGTTTAATTTTGGTATGGGTCGCGCTAATGCTTGTTTCCAGGCTTTAGGAAAAACGCCTTGTCTAAGACAAAAATGAACAATGTGCGTTATGTGAAAAAGAATTATGGGGCAGCAATGTAGAAGCATCTTTTGGATATATTTCAAGTTCAGGGATTACATTTATTTTTAATCCCTAGGTATTAATATTACAACTTCAGTCCCTAAAAAGAGGGATTAAAAGTGTACTTTTAATCCCTTAAGTGTATAAAAATATGTAGTAGTTGCTCGAGTAATTGTTTAACCTTCACGCAGAACTGTCACAAATAGTGCCCACTTTATTAAAGTCAGTCTATGACAACTTTATGTACCGATAAGTCATCTTCAGTTTTTGAATGAAAGTAGCGCTGGTTTAAGAATAGTTTGGGAATTGTTTCTATAATCCGTGTGCGCATTCACAGGTCAAGAATCCGGCCCCTGAAGAGTTTTTGACATTTTTTCCAGGCTAACTTAATTAGGAGAGTTATTATGCCTACGGCTTTCTTTTGGAAAATGCAAGGGCTAGGCCGTTCTAGTATCTCATAATGATATTATTGTCGGGATAAGGTAAAATCCAAATTAATTTAGAAAACTTTTATGTTTAACTAGTGAACTGTTAAATTTTAAATTTAATAAATTTTTTGTTTGGCAATTTTCTAAAAAAAATATTACCTAGAATGGCTCAAAAACAAGTGCACTTCAGTGGTGGTCGCAGCTTTCCCAAAAGGGAGGGGGCGTGAGGGCAAAAGTTTTAAAATTAATGTAACTTTCGTCACAATGGTCGTGATTCTTCAAAAACCGTCAGAAAATTTCGCCCTTACAAAAAATCTGACGATTTTTTAAACAAGTTTCCACTTAAGGTTCTTTTTTCCGGACTATTTGCTAATATTCCTTAAAATTTAGTTTCTTAATACTGTTCTAGTAGGTAAACAATATGTCAGTTTTAATTTTTGTAGGCTGTTTTTCTGAAAACCCTGTTTTTTATTTAAAAATGTATGTTATTAAGCTTATTTTTATGTGTAAACAAACCTTTAAAAATTTTAACATACAAAACCATAGATAGCCATGGAATATTTCGCTCTCACTGTTCAGAAAAGTCACACAAATTCTGTCTTTCCTTTTACATGGTGAGGATTTTCGACTCTTTTTGACGTTTATTGGTATGCGTAGTAAAAATTTACCTCCGCCATAAACTGGTCCTGCAGAATATATTTAAAATATTATATAAAAAATTACGCAGTTTCTCTTACAACGTTAGGATAAATATGAAGAACGCTGTGTTTTTATTTTAAATGAGGCGATAAGTAAAAATCGCCTCTTTCCAGAATTGTGATGGCTGAGATTTTCTGTCGTTTCTGAAGAATCGCGACCAATAGGCGGAAAAGAAAAAGGTTGTTTCCAAGGGCCTGGGCACCCTGGCAAAAAAAATCAAAGATCAATAATTCTTGATTTCTAATTGTTTCTATTTTATTGGACTTGAAAGAGAGTCAAAGGGTTGTAATAAAAGGTCAAAATACTTATGATAATTAATCGATTGCTACTATGACAACAAACATTTCCCAGTATCAAAGTAATTTATAAGTTGAAAAGCAAGAACTGGTTAATCTTAATACTTTGCATTTTCTTTTTTCCATGGATGAAACCATTCTTGCTCTTCCAAAGGTATTTAATTCTTCTTACATAAAGTGTTTTTTTTTTTTAATTTGGAACCCGCTTCCTAATGTGAGATTTTCCTTAAATTTTTAAATATTTTATGTGAAATAATATAATATGTATTATTATCTGAATTAAAAAAATGAGATTTTCATTTC
Organism: Oxystoma pomonae; assembly: GCA_963921995.1. Classification (NCBI taxonomy): domain Eukaryota; kingdom Metazoa; phylum Arthropoda; class Insecta; order Coleoptera; family Brentidae; genus Oxystoma; species Oxystoma pomonae. The sequence continues at coordinate 43,588,540 of OY998172.1, forward strand.
CCGTTGAATGAAATAAGTAAGATTTTGCCAGATCCCATCTTTCCATTTTTACAAAACTTTCTTCGGTTTGCAATTGAATGTAAACATTGATCTCTGATAAGTCGTGCAAAAAATGAAATCAAAGGGTGCTTGTGACAGTTTTATGACTTTTTTTAGCCCCAAAAATAAGACTTCTGCAAATTTTGTGCGGCAACGGCACCTATATCATTTTAAACGAGTTTTCTTATTCGGTTTGCTGCAGTATTTTACGAAAGACCCTAATAATTGATATAAACTTTAGTACAGCTACCACTAAATATAATTATAAAAATGTTTTGGTTTTAGTATTTACCATTGAACAAATGATGAGTGGCGCAGTAGGTAACGTATCAGCCTGCCGCACGGAAGGTCTCGGGTTCGAATCATTTCTTTTTAGCTTTGGTTCTTTGTGTGTTCTTTGTGGGATGCTCATCCAGGTTTAAATTTTCGTTATTTCCATCCAAGATCTTTTGATCTTTACCCTGTCCACTGCTTTTTGCAAAACTGTCGTACTACTAACACCATACACTACGACCCGGACCTCTTCTGCCTTTAATTTTGTCTTCTATTATCAATTTTAAAAGTTTATATTTGTCATTTGTCAAAATATGGCCAAAATATTGAAGTTTTCGTTTTTTAATGGTAAATAAAATTTTAAGATCTTGATTTATTCTAAGCAAAATATCCACATTAGTTACTCTGTCCATCCAAAATATTCTTAGTATTCTACGATAACACCACATCTCGAATGTCTCCAACCATGCCTTAATATAAGATGCTAAAAACATAATACCGAAGCACACGAATTCGGAGAGTGGTATTAAGATCGCGCCTATACAACACTGATTTAATTTTGATCTTCAATTCTTGCACGAATTTCTTGCATGGTGTCCCAGTTCTCATTGAGGAGGCAACCCAAGTATTTGTATGAATCCACGCGTGCGACTTGCTGGCCATTTACATGCCTCTGATGTTCTTTTCCTTAGATATGACCATCCATTTTGTTTTTCCAACATTTAAGTTAAGCTCGAATTGCGAACTTTTGGCAGCAAGTTGATTCAACAACTCTTGCAGGCTTTCCAGCGTGTCTGCTATTATGATAGTGTCATCGGCATATCGTATGTTGGTGATTTTTATGCCGTTTATGGTCAGATCCTCTTCACAGTTATGAAGTGCATTTTCTATTATTTTGTTACTATAGATATTAAACAACAGCGGATACAATATACAACCTTGGCATACTCCTCTTCTTATTTGGACCTCTTCCGACAGTTGGCCATCAACCTTTATTTGAGCAGTCTAATTCCATTATAGATTAGTGATTATCTTTGGATCTCGGTCATCTAGACCAACTTCTTTTAGCGATTTTATGAGCTTTTCGTGTTGGACCCGATCAAATGCTTTCTCATAATCTATGAAACAGGCATATACTGGCAACGACACATCCCTAGACCGCTGAACTAAGACTTGAATGCCAAACAAGGCCTCTCTTGTCCCGAACCCACCACGAAATCCAAACTGCGTGTCGCCCATAAAGGATTCGCATTTTCCATAAATTCACTACACTTCTTTGCTGAATGTTTTTTAGGCAGCGTAACAAAGGTTGATTTTAGCCAGTCAGCAGGGATTTTACCGCTACGATAAATCAAGGTTAAAAAGTTTGACCAGCGTATTTAGCGAATCTTCGTTTGTTATTAGCTTTAAAACCTCAGTGTATACTTCGTCTTGCCATTCCCGTTTTCTGTTTTTAGCTTAAGCTACTGCATGTTTTACTTCCTCTGGTGTTATATATATGCCTTGGTTTGAGAATTCTTCTATGTAGCTACACCATTCCTTTAGTTTTTCTTTGGTATCCGGTATGATTTTGCCCTGATTGTCCACAAGGATTCCAGATTGTGTTCTAATAAATAATCCGGCCGCCGCTACGTTTGATTGGTCGACGGATTTCATAGTGTGAACGCTCAAGATGCATTCAACTTTCTGAGAAGCGTTAAAATGATGGATAGTGGGAACGGAGCTTTAGGCGCTTATAAACGCAGTAACGTAGCTTTACTTTACAAAATCTTGAGTGTAGAAACGCTTTATACTTTCCAAACTAGTCAAGTGTCACTCGGAACTTGCTCTACTTTGCCAAAATATAAAAAAGGGCGTATTTAGGCAATACGCTTTTAGGCAAAATTATTTTTGCTCTCAAAATTAACAAAAAAACAATTGCCAATACTAAGGGCCGGAAAAAGTGTCTATTTTATATTCTTTTTGGGTAGTTTATAAGATTTCGGTCTCTTTTTATATTTAGTATTCGTTTATGTGTATACAAAACAACATCGCAAGCAAAGATTTTCCAAACAAAAATAATTTCAATTTATACGCAAATTTCGACAGAACCAAGGACTTCCGAACCACATTTTCAATTTATTTTTATTTTTAACTCTTTGTTGTTTGATGATGGGATCGAGCTCTTTGAAGTTGTTCGAAAACCGATAAAACTATTTTGTAATAAATTTTAACTTCCGAATTATGGACGAATTGAATAAAAGTTTAAAATTGAACAATATTTTGCATTTTTCATAAGCAGAGAATGTAAATAGAGAGTGGTACAATTCAAGGGTTTAAGGGGCGTATTTCTAAGAAATAAGAAATTTATAATGGTTAAATTAGATTACTTATCAAACTGTCTTTCATCAGTAACGTTTAGTCTTTGAGATATAACACTAAGTTGGTGGAGTGACCTGCTTTTTGCTTGATTTTTGAAATCAGCGTGAAATTTAGGTCAGTCAAGTCACACCCCCCTCCCCCGAAAGATATTTGAGTTTTGATATGCTTATAATTTCGAACTAATTTTGAACCACTTTTAAAAATTTTGAACCACACTCTTCCTGTTTTTTTTTATATTCAAAATCGGGGGTGCAGCCGGACGTCAAGCTAAACCCCCCTCATTTAAAGCGTAGAGAAAAATGAAAAGCAACTATCCCAAAATTAAGAACTAATTTCGACTCCTAATATTACCAAAACGAATTTCGAAAAATCCACAATTGATTTGGATGCGCATTAAAGATCTCTCTGCTCATACAGTCCGCATCAGCTAAGAATCACCGTTGGAAAAATCAGGTGTTTTATACATGAACATATTAAGTAGGTAGGTACCAAAAGTCCAACAAAGATGGAAATAGTTTTTCTTACGTGATTTCTAGTCGTTTCTAATATAATATTTCTATGCATTCCAAACTGACTCAGTGGCGTTCCTTCCCCCCTTTTGCTCCAGAAAAAAGTAGACAACAAAGATGCTGGTGGTAACCCTGAAGTCTTTGGAGACAAAAGCAGAAATTGCGGAACGTTCCTTTAAAGACATTCTGGAACAGACACAACAAACGCCTGACGTACTTACCGCAAAAATCACGATATTGGAAATACAGAAATAGAGACCAGTATTATAGAGTTTCTATTTATAAACAAGTTTTAGAGAAACTAATTTCGGACATAAAATCAAGGTTCAATAACGAGAGAGTATTTTTCACCTGAACATATTCATATCAAGTTTTATACAACGTGAAGCCAAAATCAAGGCAAAATTAACTAATGTCGTTTCCAAATGAAGAGTCCAAGGGAGAAAGGCGAAATGTCACATTTTTTTCAGTTTTGAGTTAAACACGGCAACCAGTCTGCTATTAGTAGTAGATTTATATGCCGATTGAAAAAGGGAAGAAACGCGAAGCATCACAGCGTAAACGTGATCTGAAAATATCCTGTACAGTGAAAAAAGGCGTAGAGTCCATGCAAGAAGTGGAATTTTCTCAAAACAATATCGGATGGACATTTCACCTTTCTGCCGTGGACCCTTCAAATACTTTAAACTGTTTGATTAATCCAAAACACAAATTCTTGAACTTTTAATGGGAGAAATCAGTATTTAGAAACAATATTGGTCAGTAGTGGGCAAAAGCTTAAACCAAAACATATATGATAACGTTTTCGAGGCAATGAACCAGTGTGACGATATTTTTCCGTTGATAAAAATATTCTTGGATGCTTGCCAGTAAGTAATGCTAAGTAAGTAATCAGAAAGAAGATTCTCCTACCTCAGAAGATTGAAGACATAAGTACTATGACGGAAATTCGTCTGTGAGGCTTAGTGTTGCTGCATATCAACAGACATACTGAAATTGACATTGAGCGAGTTATAGACCGGTTTGCGCAAAAAAAAACCGGAATCGAAATTTTTTTATATAGGCATCTTATATTATTTGAGATATTGCAATATAAAAGGTAATGTTTCAATTTAAAAAGCTTTTTAGACCTAAAAAGAAGTATTTAGCTATTAGGTATTTTGTGTGGTTTGTTTGTTATCTATATTTTTTATAACAGAAAAAATTGTACGCAGTTAATCAAGCGTGGATTTCAGGGGGGTAGGAGGGTAATTAAACCCTACCCTGGACTTAAATTTTTTACGAAAACATTTACAAAATCAAAAGTAGGTCCTAAATTGCGGTGCAATAACACCTTTGATATTTACTATATTCGTTAAATTTTCGCCTGCTGCGCTTTAAAACAATTAATATATTTACAATTTTAGTTTAATTTTAAATATAAAAATGCATTTTTCAGTGCAATTTATAATTTGACTCAGAAATTGCATTTATAATGTAATTTTTTCAAAAATTTTCGGTGCATTTAAACATTTTTAAAAATAAAAGTGTATGAAATAAAGAATATAAAGTCTGAGTACCCCCCCCCCCTAGATTTCAGGCCAAATCCACGTAGTTACTAAGTTTTGTTTGCATATATTGATATCTTCCTCATAAAAGCTATGCTTTTATTCTAGTTTTTTTTCGTATTGAAACCGCGCCCCTTTTCTTTAAATGGCTGGGACCGCCACTGACTGACTGGATTTCAATTGGCTAAACCCCCCATTTTACAAAATTAGTTCGAAATTAGTTCAAATTATAAGCATATCAATAATAAATGGATGCATTTATTATCTCAGAGTAATGTAAAGTTTGCTTTAAAAATTAAAATATTTATTTATTTTTGATGATTAAATGTTTTTTTACTATTCATTTTGTTAAATTTTAGATGATATACTCGGACATGTTCACTTCAAAATACCTACCTGCTTCTGCTCATTAATGCACCAAACATAAAGTACGTACGACGTACGAGTAATATAAAATTTCAGGTATTTACTCAGTATCGTTATAATTTTTTAGGTACCTACCAAAGGATATTGAACAAGCTCTAAAACGACGAAAGAAAATTTATTCGCATGGATCAACTTCGCAACAATGTAATATCTTTTTGGCGAGAGCAACGCAAAGCAAGGCTACTGTAAAATTTTTACACAACTGGAAGGAAACCTTTTATTTTTGTATAGTATACAATATAAACAAAAATTGTAATAAATATTACAAAACCCTTTGCAAAATTTTATCACACCATTTTTAGAAAAAATTAAAAGAAAATGTTGAAAATTACAAAATATTATGTATTTTTTACTCACAAAATTATGTAAAATGTACGACAAAAATTGTAAAATATTTTTACAACTTGTAAATTATTATCAAACAATATTTAGTAATTTTTCATAAACAAGCAAAAAAATTCTCGTATTTGAAATTGTATTGTAGTAAAAATATCCACAAACCAATTAAAAATTGTATCAAAAATAAATACACCATATTGTGTAAAAAAGGTTTCAGAATCAATCTAAACATTTTGTTTGAAATATAACAAGAAATAAATTTAAAGAACGATGAGTGGAATGGAATTTGGGTGGAAATTCGATACAATTCTAAAAAAAATCCACATATTTTTCCCAGTGCAAGTATATTTTGCACAATTTCCCTTTTCCAAAACAAACTGATTCAGTATCCATTAAACATCTAGGAAATCCTGACTGGATGTCTGATATTCTAAAATATTAATTGATTAGTAGTTATGTGAAGGTTTTCAGTTTTCTAAACGTTTTATAAAACATCGGTTTATAGCATATATGTACAATGGTAACGTGTATGTAATTTTAAAAACATTTAAATGTTTCAGATGCATAATTATTTCAAATTTTTAGAGAAATTAAATTGTACTTTAAATTTTGGTATTTAATGTGTCTGTTTGTGCTGTAATTAATTTGGACAGCTCCGATTATTGCAATTATTGTTCTGTTGGTTTAAATAACATTATTTGCAACTTTTAACACGTGGAACAAATAACAGGAAAACAAATAAATTTCTGATGATAAATTTTATTTCCAGTGTTTTACCGATTTCAATTTGGCCATAGATTAACAAAATCTCAAAGCGGCCACCATTTTCTTATAAACATTGGTGGAACACTTATTAAAGAGGTGTATTAATTTTTTTTTAAACGGTTGCGAAACTAAAAACAAATTTTTTAAAATTTAATTCGCTTTATCTCAAAAACTGTGTAAGTAGGGTCTACCATCCCTACTAGTACAGGCAATCAGTTTTAAAAAGGAAAAAAAACTTGTAACAGCTATTTTTTTGTGCCAATATGTTTAGAAGCCCTTATATTTTAACAAACATTTCAGTCTCTAGCTGCGCTTTGCGTACTTCATAAAATATGGGAACCGCCCCTTCTAGTAAAGGGCAATAACGGTAGGGGATTTACTAAAAGGGTTTAGTCTATTTTTAGAACGGTCCTCAGTTTAAGTGAAATTTTTGGTTTTAAGCATTTTAAACCAACTATCCTTTGATTTTGAACGTAATTTGATTTATAAGAAGAATTTTAATAAATTTGTTTATTGAATAATCATCTTCACACAATATTTTGTTGAATTTAAGGAGAAAGTTTCAATTTAGAAGAAAAGAAAATTAAAAATTTAAACACACGCGGGGTTCAAATAGTAAACACTCTGTAGAACAAATTAAAATTGGGGTTATATGTCACTCTAATTAAAACTTACCCTTGTTAATAATAGGGTATGGCAGAAAAGGCCCATGAAGAGGCCTAGTTGCCAGGCCTGCGGGCCGCCCCCTTACTACTACTACCCTTGTTAATTAATTTTTCCCCCTTCCCATATTTTATGAAGTACGCAAAGCGCAGCTAGAGTCTGATTTTTTCCAATTAATACTTCACGTCACACAACGATTTAGATGAGTAATAATAAAATAAGGATTGGATTAATTTTTTATTTATTTAAAAGGTGTTTTTATTTATAAAATATATTAATAAAACTTAAATGAATGTTTTGTTTACATTTCTGTCACTATCGAAATGTCAGTTTCAAGATATTAGCTTCGTTCAAATCAGAAACAGCGAGTTCGGATCTCTTACCTCTCTGCTTGTAGCTTGGCTTGCACCAACCTCTACTGATGAAAGCTACAGCTTTGAAATGAGTTGGCTTTGAGTAAGGAAAGCTTTCTTGACTGAGCTTTTAGATAACCTCCATGTTTTAATTTCAGTTTGTAAATAAATTAATGTAGTTGTTTTGGGTTTTTTGTTTGGTATAATTTTCGTACTTAATCAGTGACCTTCACTTATGTTTGTTTTGCCTCGTAGTGCCCTCATAAATATATTTTTTGTGCTGAAAACGGGTTCAAAATATGGCGTTTTTGTTTTATTGGTTAAGGAGCAACTTGCGATATTAAATAAAGTAAATTAATCCTTGTAAAAATGATTAGTTAGGAAAATTGTAAACTTATTACCAATGTCCACAAAACAATTCTTTCTGGGGGCTATAAATCTAAACCACCCCCCAGAGTTGGTCTAAAAAATCAGCAACTTTATAACCTCAAACACAGATAATAAAGCTATTATCTATCAAGAAAAATAAGTTTTAGGGCATTTTCTCCTGAAATGTGGTATATTTTGAGAAACAAAGCAGTTTTCCAGTGGTATTTTGCAATAACAATACAAATAATGAATAACTTTGTGTCTTTTCTGTATGGGTAAGTGTTTTTGGAAAATTTGTTTTAAGATTTAGTACCCCTACAAGTGTAAATATTTAGACCTTAGGGGGGTACTAATTTAGATCTTTCAAAAAGTTTAAAAAAGAAAAAACTTGTAACAGCTATTTTTTGTGCCAATATATTCAGAAGCCCTTCTTTTTTAACAAACCGTTCAGGCTCTAGCTTTGAGTACTTTATGAAATATGGAGTTGGGAGGGTAAAAGAGGACAAAACCAGACCGATGGTATTTTTTGTTTTGGTATTAAAATGCATTTTGAACAGGATCCACCATCCCTAGTAGTAGAGGCAATAAGAGTTTTAAAAAGGAAAAAAAATGTAAGAGCTTTTTTCTTGTGCCAATATGTTCAGAAGCCCTTCTATTAAAAAAAAATCGTTTAGTCTCTAGCTGCGCTTTGTGTACTTCATAAAATATGGGGGGGGGGAGTGGTAAAAGTGGACAAAATTAGACTTTTGCAAGTATTTCAAATATTAGGGTTTTAAGTCGAAAAAGCCCCGCTGAACATTATCAAAGTCTTAAAAACATTAAAGAACCACGCACAGGACACACTCATATAAAAAAAATCTCGGTCGGTTTCTACTAATTTTAAATATGTTGTATAACTAGTGCTGGTTAAAAAAATGGGTAATTTTTATTTCGTTTCTATGACCTGAGATATCCGCTATCGAAGTGAGAAAAATAGCCATAAATTGTTATGTTTCAATTAAGAAAATACGTGCCTCTCTAGAATAAATGAAAAAAAAAGGGCAAAAATTGCTAAACAGAACACAAGCTGTACACAAGAGTCTATTGTGATTGTTGGCGAATGCTTAGCTTTTGTACGGGGGACAGTCAAAAACAAGACATTTTTGCTAATTTTCAAATTTATGTTTCAAGTTATTTTGACAATCTGAAGGTTTTTTTGAGACATAATATTATAATTTCAGTTATTTGTAGGTAAGAAAAATAGGTTCGGCTTGGGTAAATTAAAGAAAATATATTTTAAGATTAGGGGATTCCCCTTGCCTACAAAAATTACATTAGAGGCGTTTTCTCGCGTTGAAATTGTTTAAAATGTTTTTAAAAAGTTTGAAACATTTGTTTTCTCGCGTTGCAACGGTGACGTCACATCTAAACTGGTTAAAAATATTTTGAAACGGAATCCACTCTAGTTTTAAAACTGACGCGTACGTAGAAGATACGTCAAAATTCTACATTTTTGTTTTAACCTAAGATTTTTTTTTGTTTTTGCGTAAAAATGGATGAACAAAACGTTATATTTAAAAAGTTCGTGGAACGTGAAGGTGAAGTCATCAAAAAAATAAACAGAAAAACAAAAAAGTGAGGTTACACTAAACTACGTCAACGTTTCGAACTACTCATTTTTTCTCGGTTCTAAATGATGACGTCACATCTAAATAGTTTCAAATAATATTTCAAAATAATTTCAACGTGAGAAAACGCCTTAGGTAGCTGAATCCGGTCCACAACATTTTGTGAGCAGCAGAGTCGAGACAAATCACTTAAATTTAGTAGTAGAGTAGTAGTAGTAGTAGTAGTTTGCACCTGAAGACGATCAGAGATTGTACTGATCGAAACGTCGTGTATAAATAAAAAATATAGACAATGGAAGTCCGAAACACAGAGTTAATTTTAAATCACTTAAATATCATAATTTTATGCAAGTGTCGGCCAAATGTCATATTTGAATTGCATACAGGGGGCGATCCAAGATATCTCTAAAATCAATAATTTTGATCTCTTTACTTTTTTCATCATTTTTCACAAAAGTAGTGCCAAAACTATTTTCTATTACACGTCAAAATGTAATTAACTTTCTATAACTAATTATTAAAATAGGTATAAATATGATCTGATCAAAAAGACGACGAAGCTGCCCCGACACTATGGGTGGTTTTACACTGTGAGTATTGCTAGTTGTAACATTGTTGTTACAGCTTCTAACACATTAAGGTTCATGCCTCAAGAACGGATGTACATGACCCTCACAACCTGTAACATCATTGTTACCAACTAGCACTACTATATATACCTACACATTTTGTGAGACCAACGAGAGCGTCGAGGAAACGCTATCAGAGTCCGTCGATGCTTGAACATCCTTTTTGTTTTTGACTCTAGCTCAAGCAACTACGAACATATGTTTGGTTAGTGGGGAGAGACAGGTCACCACTAACCAACATACCAATCCAACCAAACCCCCAAAAACAATGATCACCATAAAAAAGGACTTTTTCGCCCTATGTTCGTATATGGTCGCTTGAGCCGACCTACATAAGTTTTATTGCTTGCGCCCCCCCCCTGGTAAAATTTCTGGATCCGCCACTGGTACTTAACCCAACGTCACTGTGTGTTACTCTAAATTAGTAATAATACGTTTTTCGTACATTTTAAAACAATGCTTTAAACCATTGTAATAGTTTTTGGTACATACCTTGTATGATCCTTGAAGAATCTATATTTGAGCAAGTGGTGCTCGGCACAAAAAGGATGTTTTCCCATAGGCCTCTACGAAAAAATTCCGAGACGGCAAACAGTGCCGAATTTTTAAAGAGAACACCTACGCCATCTCCAAACCGCAGAGATCACACTCGCCTCCCCTGGCGAAACGGCGCCATCTTGTTTTTGTATGTTTTTTTTTCCTTTTTTTAAATATCTCTCTTATCTTATGGTCTACTAAAAAACTGTAAACGTTATTTTAAAGGAAATTTAATCTGATGTAATATTTCTTTTATAAGTTTTTGCAAGGCCGACAAAAAAAACAACAGGCCGTAACCATCAGAAAAACAGCTGTTAATCTTGGGCCGGTTTTTACATGGAGTCTTATGGGAGAACCGAGGTTTTTTCGGGATTATTTCTAAACGACTCGATGAATTTTCTTCAAATTCCCATGAAATATTCTTCGATACTATCCTAATATTTTAGAAAAGTTTTCTGGAGATCACAGGGTCTCAAATAATAAAAATTCTAGGAAAAGTATTTTGTGAGGTTAGGTTGATGTAAACAACAACACTTATTTTATTATTCTTAAAAAAAGGAAATTTTCTCATATTGTTAACAATAAAATGCACATGAAAGGTTTCAAAAGGTGCGCATCCATATCTACACCAGAATAGAAATTGATTTATCGAAAAAATGCAGGAGACTAGTGTTTTTTTTTGTGATCACTTCACGAATTGGAAATGGTGGATTTATATACCTAAATTAATAATTCCTGTCTTTTTGAGTCGCTAAATAATATTTTAGTCGCCATACATGACATCTGAATATATTTTGTTGTATAGCGAGAAGAGTAGGTATGGTTTAAATGTTGGTTTAGGTTCTTCCACGAGGTCTCCTACCAACCAAGTCCCATCAGAGTGACTACCTTATAGAAGATTGGAGTAATGATAAAAAAGTAAGACAATGGCACAGAATATGGTACAGAGAAGCATCTAATTAATACATCATTTTGAGTGCAGTTTTTGAGTAATATCTGGGACTTTTGCTGTTTGTGTGATTTAGATAGATAGATAGATAGATAGATAGATAGATAATTCTTTATTAGCAATAAAATATTTTTCATAGGTAGCTGCACTGAGAATCCTATTTATCTAAGACGTCTTGTGGGCGTTTCAACCAGTTAACATTTTTAATATAAATTTCAGATTAAATTAACATTATGATGATGAACTTAACAAAAATTACTAGAGATGGAAACAGTGATTTCAGTGACATCACAAAGTTTTCTTGCTCTTTTTTGCATTATTTGAGGTGCTATGGAGGTGTATTTATGAGAGGACGATGACCGACAATCCCTCTGCATAATGTGATCCTTCACTTGTTAGTGTTGTTTGTTTGAATGTGGTTATCAAATCGCATTTTTCGATCCTTTGTCTCAGAGGATCTCGGGATTCATCACAGTTTTCAAAAAAGTGTGACAGAAAAACGCTATACGATAACCACCCCTAAAACAAGCAACATTGACAAGTTAAGGGTCAAATACTACGAAGGGATTGTGGCTCTCCTTCCACCCACAAAAACAACTTCACATCACCTCAAATAATACAGAAAAAAGTAGACAAACTTCGCAATGTCATGATTTACTGTTTTCATCACCACCATCTCTGAGAATTACTGTTAATTTAAACTGGAATTTTAATTAAAAATGTTAACTTGTTGAAATACATAGAATATCTGAGTTACATACTCCAACAAGACATCTTAGTTAAACAGGATTGTACTGAATTCTTTCAATAAAATTCGGTATTCTTCTGCAAATAAGTTTATTTTCTTTAATTGGATTCACACATAAGTAGGTACCTACTTTACAAATCCAAAAAATAATCACTTTTAGAGATTTCCTAGGACCTTCTTGACTTCATGGTTGTTTGACTATTTCATAAAATGACTATTTCATAAAATAATAATAATAATATATATCTATTAATTTTCAATCTCTGTGAGGCTTGTGCTTGGAAGTTTTTTAATTTATTTATGATTACTACTAAGAAATAAATTATTAATTTTAAATATAAAGAATAAACATAAACATAAAATCTGTAAATATAAATAAATAATAAAATATAAAGGCAACTTTTGTAAAGAAATATACAAGGATACTAGAAGTTATTAGAAAAAATTATATTATTTTTAAATACCTAACAACTTAACAACCTAACGTTTGGATAGCCTTTGATAAATAATTTGATCAAAAAATAATCTAGATTCATTTGGAATCCAAACTTTTATCTTTTTTTTTAAATTTTTTCTGATTGTTAACAGTTTTAATTTCGTCCAGTATCAGATGATAGACATAATTAAGGCCCAGGGCTTTCCAGTCACAGTAAAAGGAATATTTTTTTACCCCTTTTAGAGGGTGAAACCTAACCCCACCCTATTTTTTTAAATGGGATGATAGTACTTGTGGCACCTTGCTGGAAAGCTCTCTTAAAAGAAAATTGGCTGCTCATGTTTTATTTCATTCTAACTAGAGAATCTATCTTTTAGCTTCAAAAAACTTTTTAATATCACAAAATTCCGCAATGTTTAAACAGAATGAATTTTAAATTTTTAGTGGTCCAGTATTATTTTCATTAATTTAGACACAATGTGTATGAACTGCTTTATCGAAATTTTGCACTCTTTATTGCCCAAAATGGATTTTTCTGAATGAAAGTTGAAATACTTACTAAAAAAAAATATATTTTTTTTTTCATTTGTGTGGCAGAATTAAATCAATTATTTTTGCCGAAATATTTTTCAAATATTCTTTATTTACATTAAAAATGCCAGCAAATAACCGAAACATTAAAAATTTAAATTTTAATGATTGGGATCAGAGATTTGAAATATGAATTACCTATGAAGTTAAAATATAACAAAAATTGCACAATTTTCTGCTTAAAAGAGCTTTCCAACAAAGTGCCACAAGTGGGGTCAGGTTTCGCCCTCTAAAAGGAGTGAAGCAATATTTTCTTTAGTATGACTGTAAAGCCCAAATTCTTCACCCTGAAGCTGTAAAAAATTTGTTTGAGTTAAAGTCCCCACCCTGTATATTCTACAATATTATATAGGCAACCGACTTAATCTAGGAATAGTTTTCAGTGAGTGTCATAGACCAAGATGACCATTGACCATTGCTATCTCCTAGGTAGTATTTGGAGGTATGATAATAATTTATTTTCAAAAAAGGAATGGACACTTCCGGACCCTTCAACTGGAACAGTATTATTGTGATGCCTTTTTCATTTACCTCTCTTTCTCCACTTTTATCTTCTTCATCTCCGCCTACTTCCATTCTAAAAACATTAAAAAATTTACTACCTCAAAAAGTTAATAGCTGTGGATTTTTGGATTTTTCTTAAAAAATACGTTAAAAAATGATACCAAACTTCACAGGGGTACCCCTTTTAGTTTCAGAGACATGGGAATTAAAAAGTTACTTAACCTTATGAAACAGATTTCTATTAAAAGTAAATTTTAAGATGATTGCAAATTTAATATTAAAATGGAACATTTATGTTCAAACCTTCTAAGTTAAACCAAAATTGCCCCCTAAAAAGGGGCTACATAAAAAATTTTAATTTTTAAATTTGTAAGTTAAAAATATGGGCTGCAAAGTGCTTGAATATGCTAGTTTTGTTAACTTTGTTTACCTTGATATTGTTAATAACATGTGCCGAGGTATTATTTTCCATATTCATAGTTCTCTATCCCTCCCAAGATCTCTCCATTATGCATTCCCATGTTTTCTCTTTTACAGGCATTCAAGTTTCCATTTTCTACTCCTTTTCCTATAAAAAATAAATAATAAAAATTATTAGCAAAAGAACTGGGGACGTGTACAAATTATGGAACGGTGATTTTATCAATTTTTGACCCCCTCCCCCATATCACGTTTTGTAACGGTTTGGTGAACCTCCGCCCATAATATTATGTAACAGTTGGAAGACCACCACTCCCCAAAAAGTAATTTTTTCTTATTTTCATTCCAAATCTGTCGCAAACCCCCTATGTAACCGTTACATAATTTGTGCACAGCTCCTAGCATATAATCGTAAAATTTTATTCATTAGCTCAGTTCAATACCTATATATGTTTAAATTATCTCTAAGTATGAAGAATGTTCAGTGTTTTATACAACAACAGTTTTTACAAGTAAATTTAACAAAAAGCAATTTAGCAATAGGCTGGTAATATGTGACATTTTACTAGCTTAGTAGAAAAGGGAGCAATTATGCAGTATACAGTTTTCTGGCATTTTTGATTTTTTATGAAAAATTCTCTAGGACATCAAATCCGCCGGTTGGTTTTTTTTTTAATTTTTTTGTTTTTTTTTAATTTTTTTTTCACTAAAACAACCCAATCCAACACAGCCCTACCCAACCTAACCCAAAACAATCAAGAAAACACATTACAACCCCCCCGGCACCTTTTTTCTCTTAAAAAAAAAACCGGCGCCAGCGGATTTGAGGTCCTAGGGACCCTAGTAGGTGCCCCCATAAAGATTTTTTCATAAAAAATCATAATGCGTATACTGCATATAAAATTACTGAAAAGGGAGGGATCAGTTGGATAGGAAAAGTTTGTTACATATGACTCACCCTTTTTCTGGGCACTTTCTGGTATGCAGCATTTTCGACGCATTTTCCTGATTTCTATATCAGATACGATAGACGATAAAGGTGATTTAAACATTTTCGAAGCACAAAATTCACATTGTAAGCAATTGTCCTTTTTTTGGTTTGAAGTTCACTTTTTTCACATCAAACGACCAGTCATTCTTTTTAAAACAATACCGGTTTATTTTAAAGTTTGTTTGATTCCAAAATTGGAAAAAAAATGTTAAAAATTGACTGAAAATTAAATACACAAATCAAGAATTAGTGAGGTTATGTTTGCGGCCTTGCGCGTCTGGCTGGACGCAACCAACGAAAAAAAAACCGGCCCAAGATTGTGACGTCACAATTTTGGTTGTGTGAGGCCCGTGTGGAACACATTCTTGTCGGCCCTGGTTTTTGTAATGAATCCATTCGTTAATAAGTTATAAGTAAATATATATAAAAAAAAAATTTAGATTTTTTTTAGTAGGCCATAATATATGCGAGATATTTAGGAAATAGGAAAAAGGAAAATAACCTAAAAAACAAGATGGTTTGCGTGGGTATACTCTTTTGGAATTTGGCACTATTTACCGTCTCGGAATTTTTTCACACAGAAATTCTAGTATTACTGGACTATAAAGACTGTAAAACAAAACAAACAATTAAAATTTTTGGTGTTTTTTGGATAAAAATGGCAAAACAAAAATCATATGTACGACACCAATACAGATGACAGATAGATGACAAAACAGAAATTTCTTAAATTATTTCCATCTTTCTCTAAAATAATTTTTTATAGCCTGCTGTCTCTCTCCAACCACCTTAAATATCTTCCATTGTAACAGAAAAAAAAATTTTTTGCCAATACTTTTTTGAACCCTTAAAAAACTATAAAAACTTGAAAAATGTGAGTTCTAAAAATCGCAAGTTTGGAACGAAAGCTTTAAAATGTGAGCAAAATCATGGCATAAAAATGCGAAGAACATAGTAAAAATTGCTTAAGCAAAAACATTACCCCTTAAATTATACTAGAATATTTTAAGCCTTAAATTACCATCATGATTTGAATAATATTTTTTGTAAAAAAATTCAAGCCCAAGGAGACGGGGAATATATCTAGCAAAACACAATACGTTGCAATATTAATCGACCTGTGTGCGGCTTCTTTGACTTGGTAAAGCTTCCAAAATGATCCTGGTGAATTTTATTATTAAACACCCTGTATATTAGTCGCTAACTGGTATTTTTAAAACATAACAAAAAATATATGGTTTAGAATGTTTAAAAACATTTATTTTTTCAAGTTAAAAAACCTGTTAAACTTAACCATCCGCGTTTATTCACTTACAAGGTGCCCCATAACAACCTGTTTCCTAACAAAAGAATTTAAAAAAATAAGGTATTTTAATATTTTACGTAAATCATATACTACAATTAAGAACCGTGGTATTGTTTAATAATACATTTGTGTATAAAAAGATTAGTGAATCAATTTTTGGTTATCGTGCGGTAATAGCAGATAGTGTAAAATTACTTGCTACTTATAAATACACAAAAAGATTGTGCATTTACCTTACAATTTTTTTTTCAGTTACCTGACATTGTATATTCACATTTATTTGTGTAGATTTACAATGTTAAGTGTATTTCTACTTTGTATAAAATGTAATTTTACTTAGGGAAAACATAACTTTACATTTTGGAGAGTAAAATCCACAGTATTACATTGAGAAAAAAAATACAATATGTGATATAATTTTTGTCACACTTTACTCAAATGGTGCAAAAAAAATCGTTAATTTTCACACTTTTTTATCACTGTGTTTATTTTTATTTTATACCAGTGGCGGATACAGAGTGCAATTGGCCCCCCTTCAACGAGAGTTTCTTAAAAAAATTTCCGATTTTCATTGAAAATTGACGAAAATTCTATTATTAATCTTAACTGACGTACTTAAATTTTCGCCAGTTTTTTTCTTTTGCTTTAAATTAAACATTACTTCTCCCGAAAATAATTAAATGACTAGTAAAAAAGCGAATTACACAACTCTTTAATCGTTTCAGAATCGACTCGAACGCAATCCATTATTTAACTAAAAAAATTTATGTGTGTCTCGATGTCAGTGACCTATTAATGTGCAACGCAATTCTTCAAAAATCGTCAAAAAATCTAACCTTTACAAAAAGTCTAACGCTTTTTAAACACAAGTTTAGAATAACTGCTTTTTTGTCAAAAGTAATTTGCTAATAGTTTTTAAGGCTATAGTTTCTCCCCAGATTTTAAGTTAAAAAAAAGTACAAGGCAACGCCTTGTTCTTTAACTTTTTGACCTTTTGCCAGAGTACACAGGAAAAACTAAATATCAGAATTAGCTGAAATTTTGAGGGGTGATCATTTTTAAACGCTTAACAAAAATATCTGAAGTATTTTGCAAAACTCTCAATTATTTTTTCTTCAAAATAAAAGCTCTGGTTTTGTCATCTATCCCAAAAGCCTCAAAATAATGGCGGTTTAGAATAAACCCGATTTACAAAAAAAATAGAGAAATATTCACAATTTCCACCGAAAAAAGGCCTAGCGCTGCGCGGGCATTACATTGAGTCTATCAAAGAACCAAGAAAACTTTACTGTCTCGCTATAACCCCACATAATTTTGTTTTTATTTTGATTCAACCATTTTTTTAAAATTTGAGTTATTGCGGCATAGTCATTTAGTTATGTGTAATTGTACCAGCGAAATCTTGGAGTGCGAAGGATAGATTTTAAATCCCAACCTCAGTTTCAAAAACACACTGATACTTTTGAGTACTAACAAATCAGGTCAGTAAAGCTCCATTTAGAGGTTGAAAAGACTTTTACTATTCGTTGAAGCTCCTTTTAAAGTAGAATACGATTATTTCGTCTAACGACAGTAGCCTACTTTTAAATCTGCATGATTTTAAGTTAACCGGTTGTCGGTATCAACTAGCGGGAGTTTTTCCAATTCAATTATAAACTTTTTAGCACTAACCACACACACTTAACGAAAAAAGCGAAAGTAAAAAGTACTTATGTGCTTTAGCGGTGCAGAACGCGAAAAGTTAAAATAAGTAACCTAACCCCAAATTTTTGACCCGGTGCTCAAAAATCTCTGGTGTCCCACTGTGGATAAACATATACAGTGGGATTTACTAAGATCTAAAATAGTACCCCCCACAGATCTAAATATTTACACATGTGGGAGGTACTAAATTTTAAAAACACTTACCCATACAAAAAAGACACAAATTTATTCATTATTTTGTATTATTATTGCAAAATACCATTGAAAATCAGCTTTTTTTCTAAAAATATACCATATTTTAGGAGAAAATGCCCTAAAACTATTTTTTTTTGGCAGGCTTCAAAATGGCATATGGTGAATACGCCAAAAATTTGGCACATAATAGCTTCACCATCTGTGTTTGAGGTTATAAAGTTGGTGATTTTTTAGACCACCTCTGGGGGGGGGGGGGTGGTTTAAGATTGTTGTATGGCAAGTGGTAATAAGTTCGTTTAAAATTTCCCTAAGCAACCGTTTTTACAAGAAGTAATTTACCTTATTTAATATCCCAAGTTGTTTATTATTCAATAAAACACCTCCAATTTTGTCCATAAAAACGCCATATTTCCAACCCGTTTTCAGCACAAAAAATATATTTATGAGAGCACTACGAGGCAAAACAAACATAAGTGAAGGTCACTGATTATGCACGAAAAATAACCCAAAACAACTATATTAATTTATTTATAAACTAAAAGTAAAACATTGAAGTTATCTAGAAGCTCAGTCAAAATAACTTTCCTTACTCAAAGCCCACTCATTTTAAAGCTGTAGCTTTCATCAGTAGAGGTTGGTGCAAGCCAAGGTACAAGCAGAGGTAAAAGATCCGAACTCGCTGTTTGTGAAACTGTGTGAACGCAGCGCTAATATTTTTAAACTGACATTTCGACAGTGACATAAATGTAAAAAAAACTTGGATTTAAGTTTTTTAATGAATAAAAACACCTTTTAAATAAATACAAAATACTACTCCTTATTTTATTATCACCTATCTAAATCGTTGTGTGACATCAAGTATTAATTGGAAAAATCAATTATCAAGGGTAAGTTTTAATTAGAGTGACATATAACCTTAATTTTAATTTGTTCTACAGAGTGTTTACTATTTAAACCCCGCATGGGTTTCAATTTTTAAATTTAATTTTCTTGTAAATTGAAACTTTCTCCTTAAATCCAACAGAAGATTGTGTTAAAATAATTATTCAATAAACAAATTTATTAAAATTTTTCTTATAATTCAAACTGTGTCCAAAACTCAAGGATGGTTGGTTTAAAATGCTTAAAACCAAAAATTTCACTTAAACTTAGGACCGTTCTAAAATAGACTAAAGCCTTTTAGTAAATCCCACCGTTTAAGTCTCCGAGTTGCCATGGAAAACAAATTCATTGACGTAGAATTTTCCAAAAAAATTAGGTCCGCATAGTTAAATTGATTTCCCTTACAGTTTTTAAAAAGAATAAGCTAAAATGTCTTTCTAAGACCACCGATTCAAATGTTTGATTATTTCGAATTAGTGACCTTAGAAAGTGGTTTTAGCTTATTTGGCAAAAGAAATCAAAAAATTGCTTCGAGTTTTAACAAAATGGGCCTTCAATTTGATTCAAAGTTCAGTCAATTCTCGAGAATTAGGCGTTTTTTTTAAATGGTCAAGTCCAAAGCTCCATAACGTAAAAACTAATAATTTGGTTGATTCTTTCCCTACAGAAGTGTACATCCCCTAATTAAAGGCGTGGCAGTACTAGCTATGACTCTCTTCAGCGTCGCTAATAGCGATAAATGTCAAAAAAATGAGTAGGGGAAAGGAGAGTAAGTTGGCGAACTTAATGTTTATATCCAATTTACACATTCTTTATTCACCCATAAAATATTGTGGCACTAACTTAATACATTTATTATCCTATTTTTTTTTTAAAGATGAATTTCGTCATCTTAGCCATAAGCGTTGCTAAAAGTTGACCTGTTTAATTTTTAATGAAAAAGTTAAAAATGTTTTGGTTTCAATGTCATAGTTGTCATAAATCGGTTCATTTTGAATGCACGGACAGAAGAAGCAAAGGCCAAAGTACGGCTGTGCGACGTTTGTTATGATAAAAAATTTAAAAAAATGGTGCACGTATCGCCTTCCAAAAAATCCTAAAAACAAATTTAGCTGCTACGGTTCGTGAGTTACAATTTTTTTATAAGTTTAATCCCCACTCCTACCCCCTTGCCAATCCCCCACCCCCATCAAAAACTAGTTAGCTCTGCGTCTGGTGACTAAGAATTTTTGTGCCAAATTTGATAAGAATCGGTTTAACGGTTTTTGAGTTATTGTATTAGAGACAGACAGACAGAGACCATCGCAAAATTTTGTATTTAGGTTTTTTTGACCTGAATAACTCATTTTTAGTGAAAATAAAAACTTTTTTTTTGCCGATCTCAATACTATGTATGGATGACTAAAAAATTGTCCGAGTAAACTTATAACTGTTTAGTCCTTAAACATTAATTTATCGTCTTATATATCGGGTGTAACAAGGGATAGGTAAGAACAGAATTTGGAAAATTTGGAATTTTAAAGAACTGATGACAGTTTCCATGAAAATAAAGTTAACTTTTTATTTTTAAATGAAGCAAATTTTGTTTTACATTTTTCTGTTTTTTTTTCTATATTTTTCGATTAACGGTGGTGCAAACGCCTACCAGAAACTACGACTTTAAGGAGGCTAAAATACGTGAGATATTAATAGCTAAAAAGTTTCATTCAAGACAAATGAAAACCCTTGGCACACCAACTTTGTCTGAAACTACTTTTTCTTACACATCATGGGGCTAATTTTTGAGCTGGGAGCGTGCGCTTTTTTATGCGAACCATCAACCAAAAAAGGTGGTCATTTGCTACAAAATAAAATAATGTGCCAACTTTTAGCAATTTTTTGTGAGCTTACTATATGCATCGGTCTGAGAGAGATTAAGCTTACCAAAAACTGCTCACCCTGTACCCCTCTCCCCATATAACAAAACAGAACTATCTCCTTAGACGCGTTTCTGCGAGCTTAACATAGTTACTATTATTTTCTCTTTCTAAATGCATTCGTCTTAGAGAGATCCAGCATACTACACCATCACAAAAAATACCCGCCTTTACACCCTTCGAACCCACATATCTGTCAGGGGATAACTATCTCAAAAAGGTAGTTAGACAGCGGGGTCGAAGGCAGTTTGTTCCTGGTATGCTGGGTCTCTCTCAGACGAATGCATTTAGAAAAAGAGAATATTAGTAACTATGTAAAGCTCGCAGGAACGCGCCTCTTGATATAGTTATCGTTGACAGATATACGGGGTCGAAGGGTGTACAGGCGGGTCTGGCAGACCATTTCCCTGGTATGTTGCAGTATACTGGATCTCCCTGGATAGTAAGCTCAGTAAAATTTGGTATTTGGATGTGATAAGACTCCGTTAAAAAATTCAAGCAACGTTCACTGGAGAGAGTGATCGGGTGGGATAGTTCCCAAGGAATGATCACATCTCTTAAGAGAGCGATCATTCTCTAAAAATTCAAAAATTGGGGTCCAGAAAAACATTTCTGATTTCAGTTACAATAAAAATTGCTTAAGTTGTTAAAGGTAAACAAATTTAATAATATGTGTACTTGTGGATTCGTTGCATTGATTTGGGATTTGGGATCATTTTTTTTCTGTATCCAAAATCTTTGTAAAGATCTCATAGCTTTAAATCACTCAAAACGTTAAAACAGCTCAAAAAAAATATATAAAAAGTAATATAGGGCCATGATGAAGCCTAAAATATTTTTGTAATGTGATGTGATTTTTCAGATGTGCTAAAATACTTTAAAGTAGGGCAGGTCTTTCGGCAATTTTAAACATTGTAAAGAATATTGATTGAAAGAAATTGATACTATCTTATGTCATACACCCTATAAACAATTACAATTTTTGCCTTTTTTGGATAAAAATGGTAAAGTAAAAATCATATGCACGACACCATTCAAGATGAGAAGATCAAAAGATCTTGGGAGGAAAGAACTAAATTTCAATATTGGACGAGTGTCCCACAAGGAACACACAAAAGAACAAAGCGAAAAGAGAAACAATTAAACGATGTTTTGCCCATGCTGGTCACCCCGGGCGAAACATCGTTTAATTGTTTCTCTTTTCGCTTTGTTCTTTTGTGTGTTCCTTGTGGGACACTCGTCCAATTTTGAAATTTCGTTCTTTCCTCCTAAGATCTTTTGATCTTCTCGTTTTTAGATTCCTTTCGGTTGATGTAAGTGATTTGGACGTTTTAACTTACTATTCAAGATGATAGACAGATAACAAAACAGAAAATTCGAAATTTTTATCAAAAATTATCGGGGGTACTACCATAAGTGCTTTGAGAATTATCGATAATTCTGAAAAAAAGTGTTTTTGAAAACTGCACGAGTTTATTTTTTTCGTTGTGTCAAAGCAGAAATTGCCTGACTCCACAAGAGGAGGGAAATTGTTTGATACAACGGAAAAAATAACCGAGTGCGATTTTCAACAAAATTTCGGAATGAATTCTCAAAGCACGAATGGTATTCGGTAGAAAATTTCAAGAATATAGAAATAAGACTATTTATTGTAATTAATTGTACGGTTAATTTTGTATCAAAACTTGGAAAACTCGGAAACTCAGCTCGTCGCCGAATTTGTTTACTCCTGGTACGCGTTGCCAAGAAGTCGTTCTGTTTATTCCATAGCAATCGCGATATACATATAATGCTTTGCGGAAGTGGTGACCTGCAGTGCTTCATATATTACTTAGATCGCGTCAGAACAGTGGAATTATCAGCTACTGGGGAAGCGATAATTCCAAACCTCTTATGGACAGTTTTACATATGAGGGAAATTTTCTTCACCTTTCTCTAAAAAACCTTTTTTAATACTGCTTTCTATCTTCACCATCCTTAAATATGTTTCATTTTAACAGAGAAAAAATATTTTTTGGCAGTACTTTTTTTAATCGCTAAAAATACTAAGAACTTGAAAACTGTTTTTACTCTACAAATCGACATTTCGGAAAGAAAAAAAGAAAGAAAACCCATAAGCAAACACGCTAAAATATTTTAGGACTTAAATTATCATCATGGCCTTACCCTAATCACAGAGTACCGAAACAAACTAGTGATCGATGCCATAATAGTCGTCTTTGGCCCGTTGTTCAATCAAGATTTAACCGCGGGTTCAAGGATGAACCTGGTTTATGTTTAGTCTCAGGTTGTTCAATCAAAGTTTGAACTGAGTACAGTTGACTGAAGTTTACTGTCGACTTACATTATTGAAAGCCATATTAATGAACTGGTCAACTGTAATATTTTGGGTAGAATACAACATAATCCTTAATATTTTGTTTTGTATTGTATTGTTTAAAAGAGCGGTTGATTTTTTCAAGTTTGCAGTCTCTCTTCTTCGGTTCTAGCTGGATGAATGAAACTTGGAAAGACTCTCCACACTACTCTGCTGGCTGTACTTTGGTACACGCCTATAAAATTACCAATTGCGATTAAAAAATTCCCTGTAGCACAATACCTGAGTTTTAAGAGCACCATCTCTGTCGGTGCACGATTTCCGAAAGAAAAAACAGTATTGAATGGGGCACAGGCTTTTGTAGCATTAACTTTTCACATGTTCTGAGATATATACAGACCGCTTCAAGCTACTGCGAACATAGGGGGAATCAAGTCCAATTTACTCTCCGTGCCGTACGACCGAGGTGGATTCGAAGCACGCTGCAGTGTTATCTTTTGGAAATTCATTTTGATTTTATTATTTTTTTTTATTTCTGCCTTGCTCGAGAAACAGATGGGTAAGTTCTTAATTGAAATAATACATTTTTAAAACTAAAAATGGATGTCTACGAAGTTGCCCAAAAAGTGCATATGGTCAAATGGTCAAATCGTCATAACCCAACACACGTTCGATATTGGTCGAGGGAAAATTTGCATTTGTATTTTGACGTAAGAACACAGTATCCCCAAAAACTAAATGTTTGGGGGGGGGGTATTGTAGGGGAACACGTAATTGGACCATTTTTATTAACGGCAATTGCAATTTGAATGGTCCTAGATACTTGGATCTACTGAAGCAGCACATTATTCCAACTGCTAGGAAGTTGTTAGGTGTAAGATTTGGTGAAACATGGTTTCAACAAGATGGTTGTTCCGCTCACAATGTTGGCCTTGTTAGGGAATATCTTGATAATGTATTTCCTAATCGGGTTATAAGTACACGGGGAACTATTTTATGGCCAGCTCGATCTCCCGATCTTGCTCCTAATGACTTTTATCTGTTTTTGAAGAAGCTTTTCAAATTATCACCCCTAACATGCTTGGAAACGTTAGAAGGGGTTTTTATAGTAGGTTTGGATATTGTCTAGCCGAGCAAGGAGGACTTTTCGAACATTTGCTTTAATTTTTTTTTGACTGGGAGAATCTTTTTGGTTTTTAGAATGTATTATTTTATTTTGAGAACTTGCTTTTATTTTGTTTCTCCTTATTATTTTTATTGTAACACGTCGTCACTGATAAATCTGAGCAGTTGACAATAAAACGCTCTTATTTATCAGTGACAAAAAATAAGAAAATTACGTTATAAAAATTTGCGTATTTATTGACCAAATTCCGGTTTCATTGACTACGCTCCACACAGCACCATGGTTAGAGGCGTACTAAATACAAGGCGAACGGCGGCGAACGGCAGCGAATGGCGATCGGAAACCTGAGTGTTGGTTGCTTCACTGATAGGCGTGCGGTGTCTCTGCATATACGTACACTGGCAAATTAGACTTCTTTCGCCCTATGTTCGCAGTAGCTTGAAGCGGTCTGTATGTTATAAAAGACAGGTTAAAGCCCGCTTTTGTTATGGTGCAATAAATTATGAATTGCATGCAAGTTGTGTCATCCCATTTAGTCCAAAGTGAGAATTTTATTGTTGTTGAAAATGAAGAAGAAACCAAAATGCGAAAGCTCCGTCTTTTTGTAAGAGTTTTACATTAAAAAGCATTTGACTAACACATTGTAAATTTCTACTGGTCAAGAAAACCTCCAAGGGTCATTGAACAAAAAACTAAACATAAATTCATTCACACAAGTTTCAGAAAAGGTTACTTACACCCGGTTCCCACCTAGGACTTTATCGTGCGTGCCCGCTCACGCGTCACATGACTGTCATAATATTTTATATTGACATCATGTGACGCGTGAGTGAGCACTCACGAGAATGTCGTAGGTGGGAACCGGTTGTTACACAAAATTGAGAGAGGGGCTTATACTCAAGGGCTTACTGGATATGAAGCCTCGACCTATTTCAAAAAGCGCCGTAACTTTATTTACTGTCTATACCACCCCTTCGTTCGTAAAGCGTCACTATTACTATATCTTCCATAAAAAAATAATCTGGCCTCGCCACCAGAATAATCTCCACAAAGTCTTCATCATCTGTTAGTTGGTTCATTTTATAAAAGTTAAAAATTCACCTTTACCAGCAGTTTGGACTGGCAGAAATGTCAAACAACACATCGAAATAACAAAATTTTATGGAACTCTAAAATTTCAGCTAAATTGTACTTTTTATTTTGAAAAAACCCTTTTTTTTATACCTTCATCAAAAACATGATTTTAGTAACTGTCTGCAGATAACTAAAGCATGGCCTTTTAGATTACCGATGCAAAAACTTTTTTTTTTGATCACGGGTGCAAAAAAAGATTTTTGTCCGTTTTTTACTCAAAATTAATTAATTAAAACAGTAATATTGAAAAAATCTAATTATTCTTGCCTAAAAAGTAAGCCATTTCCGCCAGTTTTCATCAAGTATTTACGAAAAAATCATTTAAAAATTTCGTAAAAATATTAAACTGTCAAATATTAAACCATTGTTATTTCATTTATCAGCCGCCTTGATTTATAGTGTTAGGATGATGCCCTTCGTTCGAGATTTTTATTAGTAGTTTTAACAACCGGTGGCAAAAATAGTGCTTTTTTCTACAAGCATTGGTTTAAATAACGAGTTTAGTCGCGAGTTCTTAACACTATTTTTTAAATACCTTTATCAAACTCACAAATCACAAGGCGGCTGGTAAATGAAATAACAATGCGGTTTCCATAGTGATGTGCCTTTTTACAAAGGTGACGTTCATTGTTGACAGTTTGATATTTTGACGATGTTTTTAAATGATTTTTTCGAAAATACTTGGTGAAAACTGGCGGAAATGACTTAATTTTTAGGCAAGAATAATTAGATTTTTTCAATATTACTATATTCCGCTATTTCTCTTTAATTTTGGGTAAAAAACGAACAGAAATCTTTTTTTGCACCCGTGATCCAAAAAAGAGACTTTTTTCATGAGTAACCAAAAAAGCCATGCTTTAGTTATCTGCAGACAGGTATAAAAAAAATATTTTTCTGTTTTTCTTGGATTTTTTGATAAAGGTATTAAAACAAAGTGTTTACAACTCGTTGCTTAACTGTCCTTTTTTTTACTCGCGTTTTTACATACCTCGCTGCGCTCGTTATTTTAAAAAAAGGCGCTATTTTAGCCACTAGTTGTGAAAACTACTATTAAACTAAAAAAACATCTTTTTTATTTATATTTTCCCTGTTTTTTTTTTATCCTGAACTTTCTCTTGAACCCCCAAAAATGAGCGTTCAAGTAAACCAGGTTCAAGAGCACGGAAAAATTCCGTTTCTGAGCCAACATTGAACAACTCAACATTTGCCTTAAACATCCTTGAACAACCGTGCCTTTATGTCACCGATTTCGGTGCTCAGCAGGTCGGCCAAAAACTTACGCCTCCTGAGACCTAACCGAATCATGTTTGCCCTAGACACGACCGCCTGCTAGATGCCCACGAATTATTCTTCGGTTGGCAATCCGACCCGTAAAATTGTCGCTTTAGGCGCGCCGCTCACTTGATTACAAACGCGCGATCCGCTCGCGAAAACCCGGCCCGCTTGATTTTCGCGCACTATAAAGTTTTATCGCGAGTTTTGGAAAAGTTTGCCAGCAAAGTTCAGCTCAAATCAAGGCATACTTGATGTTTTTTTTTCGTGAAATCCCGCTTACTTTGTCTGCTTAACTAATGGCCACCTAATACAAATCGAGGACTACTAGATATATAACTTTTTTCCGTGGTGATTTCTTGGTGTTCTTTAAGAACTTTGTTGTCGCGATAAAGTTTCAAAAAAGTATTTTCGTGTCCAATAAAAATTATATGGTATTAATTATTTATTAATGAACGTGACTGTAAAGTTAAATATTTGACGTCTATGTTGTTCTAGTATCTATATACTCATAAACAATAATAAATTAGCATATTTACAATATGAAGTGGATACTGTAATTATTGGATATCAGATTCTGATTGATTAAATCAAGGTAATTTTTTAATATTTAATTATTTGTATCGATGATAAGGCGCAAACGAATTACCTATTACATGAAAATTACAGTTGAATTATTAATTATTGAAGCAAATTGCCTATTCGTGAAATTTTTTTTATTTTTTTCTATAAAGTGTAGTGGTAAAATAGTAGTTTTAACAACTAGTGGCTAAAATAGTGCTTTTTTTACAAGCGCTGGTTTAAATAACGAGCGCAGCGGAGTATTTAAAAACGCGACTAAAAGAAAAGCACAGTTTAGCCGCGAATTGTTATCACTATTTTTTTTTAATACCTTTATCAAAAAATCCAAGAAAAACAGGAAAATAATTTTAAAAATCTGGAACGAAGAGCACTTCTCGCCACATACCATTTTTACACTATAAATCAAGGCGGCTGGTAAATGAAATAACAATGGTGGTTTCCATGGCGATGTGCCTTTTTATTCGATAACGTTCTTATTTTTAAAAGATTTTTTCGTAAATGCCTGGTGAAAACTGGTGGAAATAGCTCAATTTTTAAGCAAGAATCATTAGATTTTTTTAATATTACTATTTTCCGCTATTTCTCTTTAATTTTGGGTAAAAAACGGACTGAAATCTTTTTTTGCACCCGTGCATCCATGCTTTAGTTATCTGCAGATAGTTACTAAAATCATGTTTTTGATGAAGGTATAAAAAAACAGTATTAGGAGATCAATTGAACTGTGTCGACTTGATTTTTTGACGTTTTCTACGTAATTCAACCAATATTTCTTATTTACTTCACTTCCTGGTAGGGCAGAATAGTACATTATAAACCTAAGACCTAATTTTAATCACGCGGCGAAAGGTTTTTACAATTTTACAATTCGCTAAGCGATTAAAATACGCTTTAGTCCCGAGGTTTATTCACACACTATTTTATTCACTTTAGGAAAAGATTATTGCTAAAGAAAATATTTGTGGCATAGTGGGCAAAGAGTAAGGGAATAAAATCGGGAAAAAGTTTTTTCTCGACCAAGATTTGAACCCGGGACCTCTAGAATACCAGTCTAATGCTCTACCAACTAAGCTACCGAGGAATTGGGGTTTTGACTGGTTATTCGGAAATTCTCTCGTCCGATTCATTTGTTAGTAGTGGGGAGATGTTTAAAGCCTACTGCGGCTTTAAAAACTTGCGACAAATTTAATTATAATTTTCCAGGGATTCATTTTTTTTTAATCCCTGAGGGATTAAATTTACTTCTACTCCCTAGGCTGAGAGACTAAATTTACTTTTAATCCCTTGGGTATTAAATTTTTTTATCCCTTAGGTATTAAAAGTGCCACTTAACTTCCTAAAAAGAGGGATTAAACGAAGCTATTTAATCCCTATAGTGCATAAAAACTTTTTTACCATTTTTACCTTGATTATAAATAAAATTTTGATACAAAACATTTTTATTTTTTGGTATAAGACTAACAAGTCAACACAGATATAAAAATCGGCTAGACGAAATAGCCATATTTCAATGACTAGCAAGACTATTTCCAACCTCTAAATGAACCTTTAACTGATCTATTTTTTTAGTAGACATGACCCAAAAAGTCTCCATATTTCCATGCAAATTACTAATAATTCCAGCGAGCCAGTAAAGTTCTCTTGGTTCTTTGATAAACTCGGGGTAAGGCCCGCGCACCGTTAGGCCATGTTATGGATAATATTAGTATCTAAAATAAAAAAAATCTTCAAACTAGTGCCATCTACCCACAGTTATAATTTATTTTAAAGGCGGAGAGATTGATTAAACTGCAGAACTCTGGGATGTTCCGAAAAATACGTTCTCAGAATGTTTAAAAAGGACATGCTTGGGATGTCTTAAGAGGACGTTCCAGATTGTCCAAATGAGGACATTTGGAGAATATCTTACATAGGACATCCCAAGAACATCCTATGTAAGATGTTCTGGAAATGTCTGATCGGCAAGACCTTAAATGTCATGGGCTATTAGATATATTCTTTTGTGGTATTTTCTTAGAATAAGCACTCAATATAAGGAATACCAAAAAGAAAGGTTCGTGGCATATCGGACACACATTTTGCTTTTCAATTCGATACGACCAGGCCTCTAATAATGGATAGTCCAGAAACCTACAGGCCTGTTTCATCCTTGTTAGGAATCATCAGGGTAACATAGGACTGTACCTGGAGTATGAAGCATAACATAAACAACCACACCCAGCGAATTTAAACAGCTTTTGTCGTGTGTATCCGATATGCCACGAACATTTCTTTTTATTTATTTTTCACGGACAACAAATTCCTTTTTTTATAAGGAATAATGTTCTAATAATTTTATATATCTTTTCTCGCAGTGCATGTGATTTTTATTTTACAATTTTCATCAAAAAAGGGTAGGTAGCCTTTTTATGTCTTTTAATGCTCAAAGGGTATTTTAAAGCCTTAAACTAGTATATTAAGGGCAAATTTGAATAAAAAATGCGCTTCTTCCAATTACTTAATCTAAAAAAGTGTTAATCAAATTTGTATCAAATTTCGTACGATGAAAGTTTAAAGCATTATACCGAAATCCTTTTACGGATTTTGCATAATTTTAAGTTTTTTACATAATTTTATGTATCCTAAAAATGTTTAATTCGCGGTAAAAATTATCGATTATATTAAAAACCACGTAAAAACAAGATATATATATATATATATATATATACATATATATAATTTTTTTTAAACCACGTGAATGGGGATACCAGAAGCCTCCGCAGTGCAAAATTTTGTTAATTTTTGATGTGCGGTTTATCTGTTGAAGTGAACTGTTTTTAGGATTCAAATTCACTCTTAACTTTTTTTAGTATCAAGTTCAATAAAACGTGCCCATGTCGTAAACTATGTGAACACATTTAAAAATATTTCAACAAGTATTTAAATAAAATATTTAAGGTTTATTATGGCCGTACGTTGTCGAATATCATGCGCGAGAAAATTTTGTAGTGGAAAAATTTTCTCTTATGATATTTTGTAAGACTAGTAAATAACAGAGAAAAAATAATTTAAATCAGGTATACTTCAACCGAAAAGAATCTAAGAAGAAAAGATCAAAAGATCTTGTGTGGAAAAACCAAAAATTCAAAACTGGATGTATATCCCACAAGTAAAACATAAAGGACCAATAGCGAAAATAGAAATAAATTAATAGATCTATCGCCCCGGGCAACCAGCTCAGTGTGGACTCATCAGTGGTTTTATTCACTAGTCACCCAACCCAAACATCATTCACCACCATCGTACACTTTGATTTCCAACTTTGAATCGCTCACAAATAGGCTTCGTTCCTCACGCTACTTAGTATAAGTCACCTGATACGGATTCGTCCTAGCGTGTTAATATTACCAATGGGCATATACTGACATATAGGCATATAAGACAATTAAAACAAGAGTCGTTCTTCCATCCAAGATGTTTTAATATTTTCTTTTTGGATTCTTTTCCGTTTAGGTAACTGATTCGGAGATTTTTATAACTTCTTTTTTTCTCTTCTGTCTTGTGTGACAAACAGATATGTTTGTTTGATTACAATTTTCCCGGGCTGGGGTATAATATAGTTCAAATTGTTCGCCATTTTGAAATCTTACGATATATTTATCTTGACATTTAATACAAAAACTCTGAATTTTTTTCATTTAGAAAAACTTGGTGAATTATTGTAAAAGTTACATGGTTGTTACGGTAAATTTATTTGCTGGCCGTTCCTATTATTATGTGCGAAAAGTTCCTTGGTACAAAAATGCTTCATTATGTACTTATCTATCAGAATGCATGTTATTATCCGCTAACTATTTTGAACTATTGTTTTAAGTAGGTACTCCAATTTTTTTCAACTTGTTATTGAAAAAAAATTAATTTAAAAATAAACAAAGGCTATCAATATTACTAAGCAATTATGTAAATTGTAGGTAAGTGACTACATATAAAGGCGAAATAAATTAATAGCTGTACTTTAATATCATTATACAAAAAAAAGATTTTTTTATACAGGGTTCCTAAGATTTTCCTTAGGGATAGGATTTCAATAAATCAAACAGAAATGGCATAGAAAGTTCTGTGCGCACAAAAGAAACAGGTATATTAAGCAATGGTGCCATGGTGTTATTCTCTTCGGACTGCTTTCATGAGAAAAAATTGTCGCCACTCTTTCATTGTGAGCATAAATCATAGTTGCAATAATAACCCTTGACAAGATGTCTGCAAATTCCGCTAGATGGCGGCCACACCATGAGATGATCGAGGAAAAAATTAGATTTTTTCAGGTCCAAACCACAGCTTTTTCTTGCTTAAAGGAGGCGGCAGGGTCCATTATTTACGATACTGAGTGATAAACTCGTGAGGTTGTTAACATTAGAAAGAAATATCTTCGCTTTTAATTAAATTTCTTTCCATTCTGTTCTACTAGTGACATCTTTCCGGAAACGGCCAAACCATGCAGCTAGCACTAGCAGCCAAAGAAATCAATAAACGGCGCTGTTTTCCCTGCAGAGCTTTTTGCTTTCGATATTATTGATTTTAAATAAAGCTGGCCCTACACTACATTTGATATTTTCGAGGTGTTTTATGACATGATCTCGAAACATGTAGCGAACCAAATCTTCAAAACTAGCGGGAGGGTAAAAGCGAAAAATAAGGGGCTGCCAATATTTGTAACACCCAAGAAGGGGTGAAAAGATTTATTTTGCTCTGTTTCTTTCCAAACACGTTTATTTTACGAAAAACTTGAGCTCTGCCACTTTTTTTATTTTTTTCTTCAACTTTCTCGAAATTTTCGTCATACCGTAGAAAAAAATTATTTCCCCCATGGTCATACTCTACTTTTATTCGAAAAAATTTAGAAACAGAGACGGGATCAGTTTTCCTAAAACGGGGGATTTTCGTTTCGAGTGAGAAGATAAAGGGCGCCGCAGGCAAAAATTTTTCAATTAAATTAGCCGAACGCAAAAATGTTAGAAAAACAAAGCACGAAATAAAAATGGCGCCGCTTACATTTTTTTTCAAAAATTACGTAATTTCGGGAAAGCAAAGAAATAGGTCTAAAGAGTATAATTTTTAAGAGAAAAATATAAATTTTCTCGCCTTCCTCCACTGGGACTACAGGGGCCGTGCACAAATTACGTAATGGTCATAGGGGGGAGGGGGGTTACAAAACGTTACGTAGGGGGAAGGGGGTTTTCGACTGCGTTTGCATTTGTGTGAAACTAAGAAAATTTGGAATGAAAATAAGTGAAAATTTTTTTTTTTGGGGGGGGGTAGTGGTCTTGAAATCGTTACGTAATATTAGGGGAGTGGTGTGCCAAACCGTTACAAAACATTACACAGGGAGGGGGTCAAAAATTGGTAAAATCACCGTTACGTAATTTGTGCACGGCCCCACATCTGACTGTTCCTCCTTTTTGATTTCGAATCAAAGTGCAAAACCCGGGTTGGACGTTCGAAGGCGTCAACCCGTCCTATTTGCTTGATAAAGTTTCTACGGACATATCTCAGTCGATTTCTCCGGCCGTGTATGAACGCTTTAGGTTAGGCATTTGTTGAGCAAAAACAATTTTTATTCCAGTCCTAAAGGTATGAAAATGGAAAACATTAGAAAACAACAACCTGGAATGGATTTGCTACGTGTAAGATGTAGTGACAACATCGCTCCATGCCCATCCTTTTCTGCCTAATGTGCTTTTCCGTTTGTCTGCGTCTTATACACGGCTGCTTGGCCCCCTAAGGATTTGCTTAGTAACCCTGTATCTTTATCCAAAACACGATTTATGTAACTGTCCGAAAGTGATCAAACCATGATCACGGGTGTCAAAAAATCACTTCCTTTGACGAAATATATCGTAAAATAAATATCGAAAACGCCCGACGACTAACGCTATTTGACACTGTTAACATTTTAACATCATATAAATAGAGACCTTTTGCACCTCTTACAATCCTCGTTAGGTGACTTTATCGCTTAATAACGCATTTTTGCACGCCGCCTTTGATTTGTTTATGACCGACTTTATACGGTATTTATTATTATAAAGAGAGGTTATGATAAACAGATCGGAATCACTTGACATAGTTGCCAGTGCAAATCAATGTTTTACATTTCGTACGTAATTTTAGCCAAAAAAAGGATTAACCAAAAATTGGCACCTATCTTTACAATTAAAAAGAATACAGAACATATTTGCATTCAAAAATCAATTTAAGTTTTTTGTTTTTCTACTTAACGTTTTACGGTCGGCAACCGTGTCAATTAAAGGGATACGGTATTCTCCCGCAGGTAACGTTAAACTTTATCGGTTAGTAAGGGATTCCGTTATTACCTCGTAACTTCGCATGCTCGAAATAAGCGATAAAGTAAAAAGGCATCAAAATATGATTAAGAGATGCCGTCAAACGCCGCAAACGTACGGAAGGTTAGCATAAGAATTTTGACTTACGAATGACATCCGCATTTTGGTGTTTTGCAAAGCTATCAAATTTCGCGCATTTTGAACAGGGTGGCGCTGTGCTCAGTACCCAAAATACACCCAGCGTGTTTCTTTCATGAATAAAATTAAATAGCTAAAGCTGGTTCGAAAAAAAATGAATACGGCATATACTGATTTTTGAGAATATTGAGCAGTTTATACTCTACTCGGTCTTTTTTTGTTATGACATTGTCGCCTGTTACTTTTTTGTCAACATTAATTGGCCAGTTGTCAAAAGTGAAATCCTTGCAAGTTCTTAAAAATGGCTTCTCATGCTTCCATAGAGCTAAAAACCAAGGATTGCCACGAAACTCGAGGAGGGTTGGTCGCTAGTAGCAGTTGCTAATCATTTTAACATTAGCAGAGCAACCGCATACCGCATTAACAGAAGGTGGATTCAAGACCAGACTTTTAGAAGGAAGGAGGGTTCAGAAAGACCAAAAATCAGCACTGCCGATGAAGATCGAGCTCTTCTGTGGGAACTAAAACAGAATCCTTTTCAAAATGCAAAGGCAGCACGAATATTAGGGAATTATTGAAACGCAGTTAGGGCCCGGCACTAATAAGGCCAGGCACTATTTTGACGCTGTTGACAGATACGCACGCGCAAGAACGACCACATTTAGTGCCGACACTAATAAGGTTAGGACCTGCCCTTATTTGTGGAGGAATTATACTGGGCTGCATCTTGGCTGTGTCTAGCCGTATTTGACGTTTTTGACAACTATTCGCCATTTTTTTTACCTTTACCCTACTTTCGGGAATTTTTTGTGTCGTGACGGCCAAAAAAGCAAAAATTGGGACAAAATAGTTATATTTTTATGAAATCGGATGACATAGCACAAGAAAATTAAAAAAAGCAAGGCTCAAATACTTCGTTTTACCGATGAAGCCAATATTTGTTTGCTACGAAAAGTAGTTCAATAAAATCTCTTCAGAACTCTAAATGGTCCTTCTCTCCACCCTCCTCTGCTTCCAAAACATCATCCATGCTTTTGATCACTCAGAATATAAAAAAAAACAACACCAAATTTCGAAAACAGGCAGCATATATTTGTAGGTTAGAAATAAAGTCGTATCGTCACCGTTTTGCTAGAGGCGCGTTCAATAATTCTATAATTTGCACCTTTTAGAGCCAGGCACAGCCTGTGTTAAGGTCGGCGCTAAGTAGGCACTATCCAGTGCGGCCGTATTTCAATAATTCCCTATTATCTAGGTTTCCTGGACGAAAAATAAATACGTGGCAAAGAATTTAAGATTCTTATTTAAAATGCAGAATGACGGCTAACAAAACTAAGGTCACTCTATGCAGACCAAAAAAAAGCCCGCATAATCTTTGCGTTAAATCATCTCAAATGAGCAACATTTTTGGGACCGTGCGATATTTACAGACGAAAAAATTTTCCAGTCGTCGAAAAATGGAAAACCAAAGTATACAGAGCAGGTAATGCGAGATTTGGTCCACATTACGTGAATCATGGGATGGCGCATGGCAAATTAATGGTAGGTTTGTTGGTCAAAAAGATATGTGGATATTTTAGATAATTTAATGTTACCTAGTGTGTAGCATCTATATCCAGAAAATGACTTTACATATCAGCAGGACAATTGCCCTGTACACATGGCCAATATTGCAATGCAGTGGTTTCAAGAAAACAACGTAGAACTGTTACAATGGCCAAGCTATAGCCCAGATGTTAACCCTATGGACAATGTGTGGGGGGCCATGACCAAAAAACTCTATCAGAAAATTTTTTTGCCTAGAAACCCCGAAGATTTGTGGAATCGTATCGAAGAAGTGTGGGAGGATTATCCCAGAGGGATGACTTTCTAGCACCATTCACGCAGATAAATAGAAGACTCCAAGCAATTATAGATGCCGATGGACACATGACCAAATATTAATTATGTTTGTTT
Organism: Oxystoma pomonae; assembly: GCA_963921995.1. NCBI lineage: Eukaryota > Metazoa > Arthropoda > Insecta > Coleoptera > Brentidae > Oxystoma > Oxystoma pomonae. The sequence continues at coordinate 43,624,444 of OY998172.1, forward strand.
TTTTTATATAATTTGTATTTGGTTTAACGTAAGTTTTTCTCGTTTGTAAAGTTAGCTCATGTGTGTTTGCATTTATTAGAATATTAAAAATTTTGTTACTCCAAATCTCTAGTTTATATAAACTACCTTATTAAAATGGAAAATTGGATAGAAGCCACCTTAATAATTAATGTTGCACGGTGTAGCATAACCAGTACGAAATATACACTGCCCATTATTCTAAAAATTTGCTTCAAGAGTCATATTCATTTTTTTCGAACCAGCTGTACCTGCTATAAAACGCATTTTAATAGAAACAATAGACACTTAAAGTAAATATTTCAACGCATCGGTATCGGTATACCTAACGCGTTCGAAATATAGCCAAAATACACTACATTTTTGCCTTGTTTATACAATGTTTCGAACGATACCCGCTTTTTCGAAGGGTGCGATGACATAACTGGGATGACATCCTTCTGTAGGTAATGAGTGGAATCAGCTGTTCTGTCATCGCACCCGTCGAAAAAGCAGGCATCGTTCGAAACATGGCATGAACAAGTCAAAAATTTAGTGTATTTTGGCTTTGTTTCGAACGCGTTAGGTATACCGATACAGATGCGTTGAAGTATTTACTTTAAATGTCTAATAAATTTGAGTGGGAGTTAATAGACACTTAAAGTAAATACTTCAACGCATCGTTATCGGTGTACCTAACGCGTTCAAAACAAAGTCAAAAGACACTACATTTTTAGGCCTCGCGTCCACTATGACAGCGGGTCTCGTTCAAAACATGGCATAGACAAGTGAGAAATGTAGTGTTTTTTGGCTGCGTTTTGAACTGAAACAACATTTTCTCGGAAATCAACTAAGAAGGCATAAATTTAGTTTAGGAATGGAAAATCAAAGTAAACTAAGGCAGATGTTTTCTCTGGATGAGACCAAAAATTGTACTGGTAAAAGTTTATTTTTCCCTGTATAAATTTATAGTATATGGCGCAATCCATTTCAAACTTGTACTGAGTGTGTGTACAGTAAGTAAAATTAAAAACCGAAAAAACGCACCACTTTCGGAATCAAAAATCAAAACAAGCAAAAGTGGCGGCAGTCAGTTTAAAAAAAATAATTATGAGATACATACTATAACGGCCTTGCCATTGCATTTTACGAAAAAAAAAGCCGTAGCGATAATAACTCTCCCAATCAAGTCAGCTTGGAAAAAATTCAGAGCCAAAAACTCTTCTGGGCGCGAGCAGACTGCGTCAAGCATGCGCAGGAGATTTTGGGCGTTTGCCTTTGCCTTTTCAAAGTTATTATTGTTACACATTTTGTGACACTTGGACCATTATAGTATCTCATAGTTATATGGTTTGAAAGTACAACTGGTTGATTGGGATCATATAGACTCGACCAGGGCCCGTATTCTTCAATTTCGGAAAAGGGAGTACTCCCGGGAATTAAAAACCCAACTGATTGGCCGAATTCTCATTTTTTTCTCACATTTCTGTCAGTTTTGGCACTAATGCTAATGGCATTAGTTGTGAGCGATTTTGCTCTCCTGCTTTATATGAGGAGAACAAACTGACGGTAAAACCGCTCTCGAACAAAGTCATTATTGTCAAAACAGACAGAATAGTGACAGAAAACTGAGATTTCGACCAATCAGGTGCGTTTCTGAGTTCCGGGAGTATTCCCTTTCCCGAAGTTGAAGAATACGGGCCCAGAGAGCACATAAATCTAAATAGAGAGGACCCCGCTCAACTGACTTGAAAACCAAGTGGCGCAGTTATCGTCTTTCTTTAGTTCTTGGCTTGGAAACTTGGTACGCCACTTTTGCTTTAGATCTCGCTTATTTTTGTCGATCCAAAGCAGTGGCGGCGCACAGGAAAATCGTATTCTTTTGGACGAGTTCCGCGTTGGGAAATATCCATAATATCGATGGCCCGCATTGCGGTGCAGATAACAGACGCATGCCGATACAGTCATAGGTGGCGAATACAGAGGGAGGAAATCGACCCCCTCTCCGACAAAATTACGTATCGACTTCCCCAAAAAGTTTTTTTTCTTTTATTTTAAATTAAACATTACTTTTTTGCAAAGTTTCTTCTTCGGCGGTCAAACATTAAAAAAAATCATAATCAGGTGTTAGGTTTGTCTTTCCCTTTTGGAGAAGACTCCCCATGATGGGAATTGACATGGTTACGTCACAACCGCCTCTTTTGGATTAGGAGAACAGAACCATTGAAGGAATATCCGAGGAAAGTTATCATATAAGACCATTAGTTTTTACATTCCTTCTCACCCATTCTGATCTCCTAATCATGTATTTTTCGAACATTCGGGTTTACTAAAATTTGGTACAGAAGCATAGTTTGTGTGGTTTGTTGCAAATGTTTGTATTTTATAGCAAAATTGAAGTAACCTTAGATAGCAAAATATTTAAAAAATAGATAAAGAATTTTTTTACCAGAGAACACCTATCTACTTTTTCCTAAATTATTGCAAGTAGGCAGCTCCCTTACCAACAAGTTTATTTAAAATTGCATTAAATATAAGTATGTATGCCAGTGATATAATCGATATTCATTCATTATTGCCGTTTTAATTTTAAATAAATATTACTCCGGTTCATCCTGGCGCATTCAGCTAAGAGTCAAAAACTCGCTGTGAATCGCGTTGACTTGCTGGTCGGATACTACCATTACGTGTCCTCTCTATTTAGATTTGTATGCCTCGACAGACAAATAGGTCACCTACGTATAAACATTTTTATTAAAGACTGCAAATATTGTTGAAAACATATTTAAATCATTGATACAGCCAGCTGTAACCAATAGGTACTCGCGTTTTAATTTAAAAATCTTTTGCCTGTCGAATAGCTTTGAGAGTTTCAGACCTAATTAATTACTCTTACTGATGAGTAATTGGTGAAACGGTATGTTCCAGAGCTGAACTAAATAACTGGACCGTCCACTATTAGCAACTAATTAGCGTTTGGGTTGAATTTGCCTAGCCTATATAGGGCACAATTCTTGAAATAAATCCATAATGACCAAAAAGAGACAGAATAAAACCAATGACGATTTTCCGTAATTTTCGGACATACTACTGTTTGACCGCGTCCCCATAATAAAGCTGATCACACACAAAATTGCATAGTGCATAGCATGCTACATAAAAAGTTCAACCTTATGGAAATATATTTATGTATATGCAATATGGGGGCTCCAAATTCGTCTCTGATTGGTCGAACTGTTATGCTATGTGTTATGTGAGCATATGCAAGTTTGTGTGTGATCAGCTTAATGAAGGCTGAGCTATTGGGAAATCAATTTAACTGTGGCGTCCTGATTTTTTTGCAAAATTTTACGTCATTGCATTTATTTTCCATGGCAACGCGTAGAGTTTATTTATGTTTGTCCACAGTGGGACACCAGAGATTTTTTAGCACCGGGTCAAAAATTTGGGGGTTAGGTTACTTATTTTGACTTCTAAAGCACATAAGTTTTTTTTACTTTCGCTTTTTTCGTAAAGTGTGTGCGGTCTGGCACGCGTCCGTGTAAGTCATGATACGTTGCTGTAGCCCGAACTTGCCTTACCATCATTACCGCCGCTGTGCCATACAACGGTGCAAATAACTCTCTAGGTCCATGTGACCACGTGTTTATTTTGATTTTTGAGACAAAAAAAAAGAAAACTATTTACTGCAGAATTACTTGCTAGAAAAACGCTACCCAACTACATATTAAAATAACTGGGTTGTTTAAGGTTCGATTTACAAGAGCATTCATAATTGAATTGGAAACACTCCAGGGGCTCGATTCTGGGCGTAATAGAACGATCATACCCTGAGAAGTGATCCATCGCACAAAAGTCATGCGAAAAACGCACGGTGGTCGATTTTCAGAGAAACGCGGACATAACTTGAAAAATTAAAAATTTCAAAATGTGTCTAAATGTCCTTATATGGTTGTCAAGATACTAGAATAGTTGGCTTTTTACGAGTTTGATATTACCCATCAGTATTCAACATCAAATTTCAAATAGAAGACCCAGAGTATGACAGTATTCAACTGTTGATACTCGAAAACAGGTGAAGATCGACATAGGGTATGTTATATAAAACTGCCTAGAATTTTCAAAACAGAATGCAAAAATGCAATAGTATACTAGGTGTTTCATTTGAAAGTTTCGGTTGGCATTCTTTTTAATATTCCCTATATACATAAAAGTATACTAGTATACTGTAACACATATATATTGTTTCAATTACTTTAAACTAAATTTGATTGTTCTAAACTAACATTTTTACCTTCTTAAAAATGTCTTGAGGTAAATGTGAAAATTCACACGATCATCCTGTGTATCAGCTAAAAAAAAATAAATGCTTACTTATTTAAATATTGTAAACTATTTATTTTTTTATTAAAACTTAATATTTTGTACGGTTAAATTACAATGTGGAAGTTTTTTTAATAATGTCCGCGTTTTTACAAAAATCGACCACTGTGCGACGTCGTGCTTTACGAGACGGTCAAGTTGGCCGTAGCATGCGCATTAGTGAGATCTGTCACGTGATGGTTTCATCCAATAGCGTGCTCTGAAATCATACGAGAGACGTTTTTCACAGGAGCTTTCCTACAAGTTCATACTACTAGGTCTAGTCAAGAGAACGGCTTCGCTCAAAAATTGTTGTTCGAGGCAGCTCTGCGCGTGCCCATAATAGATTGGTGATTTTTCGATCGTCTCGTCACTGCTTTTAAGCACGTTTATTGGTTGAACCTGCTTCCTTTCTCTCAGGCGAACGATCACTTCCTATGACTTCCAGAATCGGTACCCTGCTAGCTGCTACCACTGGTTTAAGGACAATTATCAGATTAACTTAAAAAGCATGCAGATTTAAAAATCGGCTGTTCTCTTGGTTCTTTGTTAAACTCAGGGTAATGCCCGCGCAGCGCTAGGCCATTTTCGGCGGGTGCCATGCGGAGTGGTTTTATATTTGTTTTAGAACAATGTTTCTGAAAACATATTTTTGAAAGATAAAGATAACCTCGAATGGTTTTCTGTCAGAAAACGTAAAGATACTCTTCTGCCCCACTGCGGCCCTTGTTGAAAAAACACCTGCAGTTGCCATGGTATGGGGGGCCTTAGGATAGTTGGGGGCTTTGGATTAGAGGGCGCTTTTCTTATTTTGATTTCCCAATACCCAATTTAATGAATTCTGATATATTTTACATTATTTGCCTTACTTAGCACAGAAAAACGATTAAAATAAGTAAAAGTAATATAGTTCTATCAGAGTCTCAATATAAACTTAAAAACTGTTTAAAAATACGATTTATAGTCGCGTACGAGTACGTCTTGATTCTACCAAACAAAAAAAAAACATTCGCGGTGTCCAACACCAACGCAACGTTGCAGAAAAACGCCACTTTAGCTGTTTTATTTTTTTAATTTTGAAACTGGTATTTAATGACATTTAATGAAGGATGTATAAACCCTCGGAGATAGCAATTTTATTTTATATAAAACAGTTTTAAGCACGTCTAAACTTAGTAAGTGAAAATTAATAATACTTAATAATCGCTTCCTCAAATTAAGTTAGCCGGGGATTGTCAAGCAGTGGCGGCTCGCCCGCTGACGCAGGTGAAGCGCTGCTTTACCTCTTATTTGCAGTGTGACTAAATAATTGTTATTTAAATATTTCTGAAAAAATTAAACTTTCCGCTTCCATAAAATAACGTTTCCAAATTTTCTAAATATTGTATCCTTTATTCGATCATCAGGATCGAGCGGAACGACCGCCTGTCCGAGATGCAAAAACTCTCCGCGAGCCAAAACAAATGGCAGGGCACTAGTGTTGGGCATAATCGACATATTTTCATAATCGAAATAATCGATTTCAATAATGTATGATAATTAACGATTATGAATGATGAGCTAAATAAATATTACAAAATTAGTTATGAATTATACTATTATTTCGATTTGCAGAAGGAAGTTTGGGCGAGGAAATGAAAAATGTTATTTATTTTTTACAAATTTATTATTTTTATTAACCATCTACAATTTTGTATTTAAAAAGAGTATTTGATATAAATTTTTTGGTGAAAGTCTGTTTCTCCTGGAATTGGTGATGATTCCAGTTTTTGAAAATATCCTATCATAAGGCAAAGACGTAGCAGGAGTACAGAGATATTTTTCATGCATTATGAATAGTTCAGGCAGTAGAGTTTTGTTTTCTGACCAAAAAATAAGTGGGTTTGAAGGACGTTGGATGTTTGGCATTGACAAATACTGTTTTACCATTACTCTGCGTAGCAGCTTCCTCGTGTCTTTCAGGCTGCGTTCATTGTAAATTATAAATTCCCGAAATAAATAAGTGGGCACAGAGTACCGTGGGGTGTTTGCATGTGATGCAAACTTTTAAGCTGGGTCTTTATAATTTTGTGACTGTAATATCGAACGTCGGGTACCGGGCTATTGCTATTAGACACTTAAAGTAAATATTTTAACGCATCCGTATCGGTATAGGTAACGCGTTCGAAACAAAGTCAAAATACGCTACATTTTTGACTTGTTTATGCGATGTTTCGAACGATGCCCGCTTTTTTGAAGGGTGCGATGGCAGGACTGCTGATTGAAATCGTTGCGTACGTTCGTGGGTCCCTAAATATACGTACATCCTTCCGTACGCAACGAGATTCTGTCATCACACCCGTCAAAGAAGCAGGCATCGTTTGAAACATGGCATGAGCAAGTCAAAAATGTAGCGTATTTTGACTTTGTTTCGAACGCGTTACGTATACTGATACGGATGCGTTGAAATATTTACTTTAAGTGTCTATTGTTTCTCTTGAGTTGCGGTATTCGTGTTTATTATTTTTTTTTGGTAATGTTTCCTGTGTATAATGTAGTTTGTGTTTTACTGGCCAAATCGTTTTCGGGGTGGAATGAAGATGACAAAGAAGACTTCTTAAACTCTGAAAAGCCTTCCTATTTGTAAAATCACGAGCCGCCACTGTTGTCAAGCATTCTATAACAGATGAAAAACCTTGTTTAACTTAGCGTTTCTTGAAAATGGATAATTGCTAATTGTTATGATAGCACAAATTGATAAATTTTTGTCGAACTGTTTTGATTGAAGAAATTATTTTAAAATAAATTATTGTAATGTCGGATAAATCGGTGTGGGCAGTATATTACTTTTGTACAGAAAAAAAATTTTCATTTGTTTTTTTTAACCGCTAATTTTTTAATAATTTTTTTAATTTTTTTTTAAGGATTCCCCTGGACAAAAAAATGCAAGTTTTAATGTGTCAAAATTAGCTGCCAAGTTTTGCCTGTAAGGGGACATTTAATTTATAGATGAATGAATGAACGAATGGCTTATTCAAAATCCAAAGTAAAAAATAATTATAATTAATATAAAATCTGAATAAATAAATAAAATTATAAGGAACAGTGCTTCTGCCAGCGCATAGCTTTTCCGACATTTAATAAAAATCAACTATGGCAAATTTTCAAAAATTGGGTAGATGCCTATTGCTTGAGCTCTTGAACTGTAGGGAGGGAAGAGGGGCAGTTTAATAGGTGTTGCGTTAGTGTATACGAAACAAAAATACTTATTTTTAAAAGCAAGTCTCATCCAGTCTCATTTGCAGATGTGTTTTAAAATGAAGCCTTGAATGCGCCGCAAGCAAAATTTTTTAAAAAATTACACTAAACTGCTTTTTTTTTGCGCGTTTAAAATGTTGGTAACAAAAAAATTGCCTAAAATTATTTAACATTGGTCCCACGCCACAGGCAAAAACAAAAAAAAAAACAAAAAATTCTTTAAAAATTTTTAAAATTTACGATATCACACCAAACACACGTCACGTCACAAACCGGAGTAAAGAGTCAAAAAAAGTGGGGGAGCTATAGCTCTCCCTGGGGCCCTTTGTCATGATTAATTTATTGTAGATTGGGTTGTACCTTCTGGGGGGTTTTAACCCCCAAAAACGCCCCCCCTGGCTACACCACTGTTTTTTAGCGCAAAGATAATTACGCTTTTTCTAAAAATTTGCCCAAAATTTGAATATATTCCATGTAGTATAATAAAAAACCTTAATACGTATATTTTTAATATAAAATAGTATGTAACATTAAGGGTACAAAATCAAAATATTCACACGAGTGCGCAAATCATACACATGGTGATTTTTTATAAATTCTTACCCCCTCTAACTTTGTTATTACCTACTAACTTGTTGTTTATAAAAGTTTTACAGATAAAAGAAAAAAATACTAAAAACATATACCTAACAATAATATAATAACAATAAGAAAAACAATTAAAAATAATAATAATAATTGCTTTGAAAAGTTAAAATACCAACCAACAACAAAAATAATTCTGCTTTGGAAAGTACAGCACCAGTACTTGGCAACACATGTATTTTTTTTTTATTAGGATAGGTAACCATCAACAGCGAATTAATTCCGAAATTATTTGACGTAATCAAAAAACATTTTTTTTTATTAGTTTCAATTTTCTTATTTAAACGTGTTTTTTCGCAAAAAAGCAGTTGAACAAAACTAGGTGTTATTTTTTTACAAACTTATATTTACCTATATAAACTAGGCGGTCCCAATTCAATAAAATCAAAAAACGATAGTACTAGAATTAGATGCTCTTTAGGTGCTAATTTGGTCCTCAAAATAAAAATTAAATGCGCCTCTAGTTTTAGCAGAAATTTGAAAAACGGTATGACCGCTAGATTAACTTTAAGCTAGCGGCCATAATAGGGATATTTTGGAACGCTTAAAATTTTGACAACTTTGACAGCCGCTGTGGTAGTGTTTAAAAACCACTACCACTCATCGATTTTACCAGAATTTTTGGAACACATTAAAAACTGTCACTTGTAAAAAAATTTAGAGACGAGAAAAAATAAAAAATTTGGCTTAATTTTACAAAATAAGTGTTTTATATGTTGAAATCTGATAATATTTTATTATTTTTAAAATTAACTACGCCAAACTTATCTAAAACTAACCAGAAAAATAATCACAACCACAACGAAATGGATTCGTAGCTTACGGCAGTGGTAGTGGTTAATTACCACTACGGAATGACGTTTAGCTATTGCGCAGACGTAGTAATTACCACAACCACTACAAGTGTCAAATAAGCGTTCCAAAATATCCCTAATTCTTGGAGAAAAATTTAATTTTACTATTTCCCAACTACGTGCTCTTTAAGTGCTCCCCTCTTTAAAAAAAATTCAAGTTGCAATGTAATGTTTCCGCATCTTGAGGGGCCCACGATACTATAAAAATATGCCCACTTTCCTCAAGCAATCGGTTGTAAAAATATGAATTTTCAAAGTTTGGCGAAATGGGTCTATGGAGATCCCTATACCAAAATGTCGAAAATGCACTTTTCTCGAATTTTAAGTTGCAAAGTTATGTTTTCACATCTTGAAGGGCCCACAATGCTGTAAAAACATGCCCACTTTCCTCAGGCAATCGGTTGTAAAAATATGAATTATCAAAGGTTGACGAAATGGGTCTATGGAGATCCCTATACAAAAATGTCGAAAATGCACTTTTTTCGAATTTTTAGATGCAATGTTATGTTTTAGCATCATGAGGGGCCCACGATACTGTAAAAACATGCCCACTTTCCCCAGGCAATCGGTTGTAAAAATATGAACTTTCAAAGTTTTTTCAAATTTCAAAGTGCAATGTAAAGTTTTCACATCTTAAGGGCCCCACCCAAGTAACATTTATTTTTTTATAATGGCCATCAATATCTGGCAACTACTTAATAAAACAAAAAGTTTTATTAGGTTCTCTTTAAAACCTTTTCAGGACTCTTATGAACCCCTTATACGTCTTAAGTGTCAGTTTTTATAAAGGGATACTTTACTACTTTCACATGAGTTTTAGTTTTAAAAAATATCTTTAAAAACATTCTCTAACCCTTTATAAAATCTCAAGCCAACTACAAATAGTTTTCAAATGGTTGTCAGAGGGTTTTAGCGCGTCCAATTTGACCCCGCCCCTTATTGATTTAACCATATAATATATATGGTATTTGCTTTCATTCTTTAAAGTTACAATGCATGCGTTTTTTTATAATTTCATCTTTGTTTAAATGCATCAAGTAAAATGTTTACAGAAATGACGAAACTTTTGATGGATATTAATTTCGACAAATGTTTATAGGTTATATTATTATAATATTTCATTGATGTTTATATCGATTCTCTACGAGAAATCCTATCAGCCACGTCGTCTTTATCGTGTAGGATTCATTTCTGCCTTCTAAAAACATGCGCGCTTGAAAAAAACCGTAATTTAAAGAATTTTTAACCAAATTTATGGAGAAAAAAGTAAGGTTAGTTTTCTTAAAGTTCCTGTAATTCAAACAATAGTGAACAAATAACAAAATGCAGATCGAGCGATTAATAAATCAACTATTACTACATAACTTATTATACTGGAATTTAAAGTCAAAAATACAAAATTTTTGAATTATGAAACAGTTTAGGGAAATGGCTGCCAGTCAGATATTTTACGTCAAGTTTTATAAGGGTTATCAAAACCCTTATAGAATCCCAAGAAGTTGTAATTACCATTATACTGGTCACCCTCGATAGTGATTAATTATTTGGTAAACTGTAGTCCTAGTGGCCGCTTAGCCATTTTAACTAACCAAAATGTTTTCTTTGATATTTGACAGCATCTTCCGTCATTGTCAGTTCGCGCGGATAATTTCGTCAGAAAAACTTGTTTTTAAAAACAATAAAATCCATAAAATGTATGTTTTTAAAACTGTGCACACGCGCGAACAACATAAAAATAAACTAACAATAGTGCTACATGCGCGGAAAAACCACGGAATTCTATCATGGCCCCCGCCATCTCGGCAGACAAAATTAATATATGACCCCAACTCCAAGTCTTCACAGGGGAGGATAACCTACCCCTGTAAAAAAAAAGAGAATTGCTTGAAGGTTATGATGCGGCCGAGACAGAATTGAACAAAATGTTAGATATTTCATCCACATATGGACACCAAAAGTTTTGTAGTGATTATCTTTAAAAAGTTTTTATTTCTATCTTATAAAACTTAAATGAATTTAAACCAACAGTTTTATAAGAAGAGTTTTTAAAATGTTTTGCTAACTATTTTATAAGACTTAAACCACTTTAAGCTAAAAGTTTTATTAGAATAGTTTTTAAAAGGTTTTGATTACGATCTTATAAAACTTGTCAACTTTACACTAAAAGTTTTATAAGAAAAGTCGTCAAAAGGTTTTGATTGCTAAATTATAAAACCCAAAAACCAAAAGTTTCATAGGGAGGCTTTTTAAAATGTTTTGTTTGATATTATAAAACCTAAGACAAAAGTTTTATAAATATAGTAATAAGAATATTCTGATTGCTAATTTTGGAAGAATAATGCTCGTCTGGTTGTTCCATTACCTTTATAAACATTAACATGTTAAAGTTTTCTTATAAATTTTGGTATAAATATTCACCACCCCTATAGACCTTTTATAAAAAAGTTCAAAAATAATAAAACTATGTAGCAACCTAAAATTTTACTTGGGCATTATACTGTAAAAATATGCCCAGTTTCCCCAGGCAATCGGTTGTAAAAATATGAATTTTCAAAGTTTGGCGCAATGGGTCTATGGATTCCCATACAAAAATATCGAAAATGCGTTTTTTCGAATTTGAAAATGCAATGTAATGTTTTCGCATCTGGGGGGGGGGGGCACGATACTGTAAAAACATGAACGCTTTCCCCAGGCAATCGGTTTTAAAAGTAGGAACTTTCAAAGTTTGGCAAAATGGGTCTACGGAGATTCCTATACAAAAATGTCAAAAATGCACTTTTTTCGAATTTAAAAGTGCAATGTAATGTTTTCGAATCTTTCAATCTCAGGAAATCGTGTATAAAAATATAAATTTTCAAAGTTTGGTGAAATGGGTCTATGAAGATTCCTATACAAAAAAGTCGAAAATGCACTTTTTTCGTATTTTAAGTTGCAATGTAATATTTTCGCATCTTGAGGGACCCACGATACTGTAAAAACATGGCCACTTTCCTCAGGTAATCGCTTGTAAAAATATTAACTTTCAAAATTTGGCGAAATCGGTCTATGCACTTTTCTCGAATTTCAAAGTGCAATCTAATGGTTTCGCATCTTGAACGCCCCATGATACTGTAAAAACATGCCCACTTTCCCCAGGAAATCCGTTGTAAAAATATGAACTTTCCAAATTTGGCGAAATGGGTCTACGGAAATTCCCATACAAAAATGTCGAAAATGCACATTTTTCAAATTTTAAGTTGCAATGTAATGTTTGCGCATCTTGAGGCCTAAAACGTTACAACGGCAAAACCGCACAAACGCAAAAAATAGTGTAACATATTCCCGTTAGATGGCGACATAGTATACAGCCGACAACAGTTGGACAGCAAAACCTGTGTAATACCAATATATTACCGCTAGATGGCAGTATGCGGACAAGCTTTTCGTAACGGCTTTTGCCGCGCTTGTTTTTTATAGTACAGAATGGGTTGGGTTGGCTCCCTTCAAGGGAGGACCTTGAATACTGCCCTGTAGGCGAGACCAGCGCCGTCTGTACCTAAAATACTGAAGGCGCTGTCAGGCTAACAAATCAAAAGGTGCGCATCACACCGCAGCGCGATCTAGCGGCAATATGTTACGGTATTTTATGTTTGTACAGTTTTGCCCTTGTAACTTTTTGGTATTGTAAGGTTTTAGGCGTACTTACCACAAAAACCACGATATTGGAAATACAGAACTGAAGCACAGTATTATAGGGTTTCTGTTTATAAACAAGTTTAAGAGAAAATTATTTGCTACATCAAATCAAGGCTCAATAACGAGACAAGTATTTTTGGCCTGAACATATTCATACCAAGTTTTATACAACGTGGAGTCAAAATCAAGGCAAAATTAACTAATGTCGTTTCCGAATACTATAAACTGTCTGATTAATCCAAAACACAAATTCTTGAACTTTTATTGGTCAGAAGTAGGCAAAAGCTTAAATTAAAACATACAATAACATTTTCGACGCAATGAACAAGTAAGACGATATTTTTCCGTTGATAAAATCATTCTTGGATGTTTGGCAGTAAGTAATGCTTCGTCAGAAAGAAGCTTCTCCTGCCTAAGAAGATTGAAAACATAAGTACTTAAACACAATATGACGGTAATTCGTCTGTGGGGCTTAGCGTTGTAGCATAACAGACATATTGAAATTGACATTGAGCGAGTTATTGACCGGTTTGCCCAAAAAAAAAACCGAAAACGATCTTTTTCTTATATCTTATATTTGAGATTGCAATATAAAAGGTAATATTTCAACTTTTTAGACCTCAAAAAAAAAGTATTTAGCTATTAGGTTTTGTTCGCGGTTTGTTGGTTATCTATGTTTTTTATAACTGAAAAAATTGTACGCAGTTATTCAAGCGCGGATTTCAAGGGGGAAGGGGGGTAATTACCCCCGCAATCATATTTACGGTACTCGTTTAATTTTGTGTTAAAAATGGCATTTGTAGTGTTATTTTCTTAAAAATTTTCGCCTGCTGCGCTTTGAAACCATTGATATATTTACAATTTTAGTTTAATTGTAAATAAAAAAATGCAATTTAATTAAAAATTTTCGCATGCGGCGCTATGGTACCGTTGACATTTTAATTTTATTCAAAAATTTCATTTTTAATGTAATTTTCTCAAAAATTTTCGGCGCATTTAAACATTTTTTAAAATAAAAATGTTTGAAAAAAACAACTTAAAATCTGAGTTCCTCCCTAGTTTTGGGGACAAATCCGCGTAATTACTAAGTTTTGTTTGCATGTATTGATATCTTCCTCATAAAAGCTATGCTTTTATTGTAGTCGATTCAACTAAAATCTGAGTCCCTCCCTAGTTTTGGGGCTAAATCCGCGTAATTACTAAGTTTTGTTTGCATATATTGATATCTTCCTCATAAAAGCAATGCTTTTATTGTAGTCGATTCTACTTTTTTTTTCATATCGAAACCCGCCCCCCTCCCTCCCGTTTTTCAAATGACTGGGACCGCCACTGATTATAGGCATTCCTTTTTTCACGATATCGGTACATCGCAGTGCCTATATGGGCATGCAGTGTGCAAAGGACCTTATTACGATTACGAAGATAAATAAGAAAATAAACTACTTACATTTCTTTCACAGTTTTAGTAGGGTGCGCGCGCTATAAGGTCCTTTTTTAAAATTTTGATAAATATTTTCTTCCTGATGCCAAAAATGGTATTTCTAACATTACCAAAACCGTTGCCATAAGAGTGGTGTTGAACAAATAATTACTTAAACTATTTTTCCTTGTTTAACATGCACTTATGACAAATTATTTTTTATTTTACCGGGCAACATATTATATATTTTTGGAACCAGGAAGCACAGATCGTTCTGTATTTTCATTCATAAAAAATCACCCTTTACACTGATTTGAATTTTGAATTATAAGTTTATCGCCACTTTTAATACTCCCTGCCAAACGGAGAAAACACATGATTCCATTTGAGGCTGCAAATAAACAACAGCAACATTTTTCGATAAAGCGTTACAAAGGTATGACTAATTAAACAGTTTGATTATTTAAAAATTATAAAATAATAGCAAAGTGTATGTAACTGACAAACTTTTTGATGAACCTTATATGTTTGATATATTTTAATGAATTAGGCCAAATAGTTAAACATAAAGCGAAAATGTAGTAGTAGTAGTAGTAGATAGGCGGCCGTAGACCTGGCAATTAGGCCGTATAATGGACCCTTTCTGCCATACCCCCCCGTGCACCCCCGAGTAATGCACGTGCCTCTTAGGATGCAAGTTTTCTTTCTCTAAGAGGACTTAATTTTTGCCTGACACCTCTTTGTCGAAGGCAGGGATCTTTAGACTGCGTAGCAAGTATACACACTGGACCACCGGCTTTATACCCCCCTCCGAAGGGTATACTTCAGTTAAAATTAGTTAGCAAAACATAACTAAAAATCGTCCATCTTAAATCCGCCATATAATATACTAATTTTGGTTGACATCGTAGGGGGAGAGGGGGTGCCTAATAATACCAAGTTATTGTATTGTTACCGGAACTTTAACCGCATACCAAACTTAAAGACAGGTGGCAGTGGATCATTCAGTTAAAATTGGTTAGCAAAACACGACTAATAAATCGTTCCTCTTGAATCCGCCATATTGAATTTTTAAAATCTGATCAAAAATCCGTATTTATTGAACTTAGGTGTTTTTCCCCCTCCAGGAGGTGCCTAATAATACCATATTATTGTATTATCACCGGAACTATAATCGCATACCAAATTTGAATTCAATCATCTAGAGGTTAGTTAAAATTGAGTTGAAAGATTTGACCCGAACATATGAACATACATACATAGAGGTGAAGTTAAATAAAAGCTTGTAATAAAAAATATGCAAAATTTAAAGCCGGTCCTGCATTCTTAAACGTCTAAATTGAATTGGAATTCATTATTTTCTGGTTAACTTCGCTCACCAATCTGGGTCTCTCTCAGGCATATTGGGTCTACATCGCGTTTTCTTTATGTTCGGTGTACAGGCATATGACATAATAATATATTTTTCACTCTGGTGCATTTTATTAATATGAAAGCTTAATATAAGAAGTTACATTATTATATTAAAGTTAGCAGTTTAGTTATAATGCCGATTACCAAAACCTAGGGCGTTTGATTTTGGCAAACTAAAAATCGGGTTTTTGTTCTACGGAAAGTGAGGTTATGTTTTGTCTAAATAAAAATGGAATGGACTGTACTTATCGAGATCCGATCCTGCGATCTGTGTTCTGCAGGCTAAGATGCCGATCACCGGCCTACGGCGGCCGAATGACTAAATTAGAGTTAAAAATAGCGTGTAGCAAAAATTACCTACAATACATCTTCCAATTTGTTTTCAAAACAAATAAAAATTGCAATAACTCTAACACCAATCAAATATTGCTACTGAAAATAAGGGCTTTGCAGATTTATCTCAGTTTTGGATTGTAACATGTTCGTCGTCGGGGAAATGTAGCTATTTCCGCTTTATGCCTTAAAAAGCGTATTCACTTAGCTTTATCGTACTGCCGTTTATTAAAAAACTACCAGCATGTTTTGAGACACATTAAATTAATTTAACCTGTTTTAATTAGTACGAAAAACGGCTCCGTTAGAAAATAGCGCCTGAAGCACCAGTGCTTTTTAAAATAACGCTCAATTTTTCTGGTAGAGTAGGCTAGGTTTAATAAAATGAGTTTTTTCCTGACTTTTATTCCGCCCAACAAGTAGTTTTATTAAACCTAACCCAATTCACCAGAAAAATTGGACGAACCATTGATTAAAACCCTTGCTAACCCGACTAGCAGTTTTGAAAAGACTTAATTTAAGTATACCCTTTATTTATGGGGCCGTTCATAAATTACGGGGTTAGAGGTAGCGGGAGATCTGGTCAGGCCGTAAAGAACAGACCACGTTAATAAAAGTCTCGCACAGGCATTCTCCACTCTGAGATCCTATACTTTCTAGGACACATAAGACCATTAAGTCCAAGCACAACAAAGTCTTTCGGCGATCGTTAAGTTGCGACGGGAGCAGGACAGTGTAGTGTGGAAGCTCTTAGTGACAAACCGGCACTAAAGCGGCGGAAGCGTGGAGAATATTGAAGATCACTGGAGAATGTTGAAGACAGCAATAACATCTGCCTCCGAGGAAACGGTCGGCTACATACAAAGAAATCATCAAGACTGGTTTGAAGAGCACGACAAAGAAATTCAAGACCTTATTGAGAGAAACAGAAAATCTCATAATGCTTGGAAAAGCCACCCTAACACCCTACAACCTACAAAGGCAAACACTTAGATTAAAAAATCAATGGTGGACAACAAAATCACATGAAATGCAACATCTAGCTGAGTCCAACAACACCAGAGTCTTCTTTTAAGAGACTAAGATGATATATGTTCCCACTACACAAGGTATTAATCTCCTACGATGCAAAGATAGAACAAGGCTGCTTAAAGACAGATCCTCTATCAATTCACGATGGAAAGGACACTTCCAAGAAGTACTCAACAGAGAGGCTCAGGCCGATAACGACATCTTCGACAAAATTCCGGAGAAAACTACACAACAACACCTAAGTGAGATTCCGAGAATAGAGGAGGTAGAAAAGGCAATCACACAGCTAAGGAATAACAAGTCAGCAGGCACAGATGGTATCGCTGCTGAACTCTACAAACAAGGGGGTTACGCACTTAATTCCCAAATGCACACTCTAATAAGTAAAATATGAACCACTGAGACCATTCCTGCAGAACTCAGAGACGCTTCTATAGTTACCATTTTCAAAAAAGGCGACAAGGCCCAATGTGGAAACTACAGAAGTATATCTCTGCTTTCTGTTCCTGGAAAGATACTTGCACGGATACTATCAAACCGATTAATTCCGATTGCTGAACAAAATCTGCCAAGGACACAGTGTGAATCTAGGCCGAATCGAGGCACAGCTGACATGATCTTTAGTGCCAGACAAATTCAAGAGAAATCTAGGGAATAAAATCACCCCCTCTTCATGGCCTTCATAGACCTAGTCAAAGCATTTGACTCGGTCAACAGAGAAGCTCTTTGGAAAATACTAGGAGAGTCATTCCACATTACGACAGGCGTTAAACAAGGGTGTGTTATTGCGCCCACCCTATTCTCTATATTTTTAGGTGCATGCTTTACCTTGTTGAGCAACATCTACCGCCGGGAGTGGAAATTCTATATAGATTTGACGTTGGCCTACTTAACCTAGGCAGACTGCGAGCAAAAACTAAGGTCTCGACGACATCGGTAATCGAACTGCAGTACGCCGATAACAACGTCATTATGGCCGATACAGAGGAAGGTTTACAGCTGGTAACCAACGCATTTAATCAACCTATAAAAGCATTGGCCTAGAGGTCAATCTTGCCAAAACGCAAATTCTTTACCAACCAGAACCAGATATGAATCCCCAAGCTCCAAACACTTCAATACATGGCAATCCTCTGCAGAACGTGGAACATTACTCATACCTTGGGAGCCACATATGATCAAATGCAACTATTGACGCAGAAATACAGCATCGCCTAGAATGTGCTAGCGCAGCGTTCGGACGGCTTTCGGAGAGACTCTTCAACAATCACGACGTCAATGCGGAGACCAAGCTTCGTGTCTACAACACACTTATAATACCAACTCTAACACACGGATGCGAAACGTAGACCACCTACAGAAGGCATATCAAACTACTAGAAAAATATCATCGAAGTTGTTTAAGACGAATCCTGAGAATCAAATGGCAAGACCAACGAACAAACATAAGTGTTTTAGGAGAAGCCAGAACAACTAGTATAGAAGCCCTTATCTTCAAGCACCTGCTTCGTTGGACTGGTCACGTTATCCACATGCCCGAAACACGTCTCCCAAAGCAGATATTTTATGGACAACTGAAGGAGGAAAAGAGAAATCAAGGAGGTCAACAAAAAAAGGTACAAGGACGTTCTCAAAGGCAATATGATGAAGAGATCATGGCAAACGATAGGGCTTCATGGCGCCAAACAGTCCACGAGGGAGCACAAACTTTTGAAGAGCAACGACGTAGACTAAAGACGGGAAAGAGAGAACGTAGAAAGGAGCGACAAAATGGAAGAATGGATCACTAACTAACATCAAAAAATGAACAACAGATAGTGACGATACAGAATAGAGGAAAATCATACTCGGTATCGAGTGATTGCCTATGATGATGAACCCGACTAGCAGTTTTTAAAATAATTACGGGGGTTAGCGGTAGCCTTATTAGAGAGATTTTGGTCAGGCAGTTTGACGGCAAATTTCGTTTTTCTTACGGTTACCGTTACCGTAAATAAAAGTAACTTTAAGAGGTTAAAAACAGAGCTTTTGAACATAGTCAATCGTTTGGCGGTAAACATAACCTTACTTTTTTATTGACTTTTGTTGTTTTTTTCCCAATTCTTTTTTTTATTTGCTTTTCTAACCATCTTACGGAACAAAATATTAATTTAGTGAAAGAACTGGGAGACGGACCCAACATAAATATAGTCAGGCAAATGATTTTGCAAGATATCTTTGGTGGAGTAATAGAAGAAATCGAGCCTCTGCAAACTTATTTGTACTTACTCAAATACTCTTCAGCAAACATATCTGTTACATTAACATAGTATTTACGTAAATCTAAAGTAAACAATATTACATCAAAAAAGTTTTCATAAAATTTACGTAATATTTACATAACATAACTTATGTTACTTTAATTACATCATATTTACGTAATAAGTAGGAAATTTTGTGCATGGCATTATGCAGAAACTTGTAGTTACTTTTTGCCTTGTTGTGACGTCAGAAGTATATAAATTTTATATACATAATATGACTTTAATTTTACATAAATGTTACAGTCTAATACGTAATATTTATATAACATTTATGTTATAAATTTATATAGTAGTTACATAAAGAGTACGTTATTTACGTGACGTCAAGTTTACCTTGATGTTATTTGTAAAAGATATAAATATTATGTAAAAAATTTACCTCAATTTTACTTTTTGATTTACTTTCTAGTTACTAGTTAATCGATATCTGCTGTTTCCCAATTTTTTGTTGCTATGTATTATTTACGTTATTTTAATTACACATTATTATACTTTTTACCTGCCGGCCGCCGTACCGCAGTGGGCAGCGTATCTGCCTACCGCCCGGAAGGTTCTGGGTTCGAATCCCGGCTCGGTGCATGGATATTTTCTGTTTGCCTTTAACTTTGTATAAACTTGGCAACACTGGGCATTGATTCTGTAATGGATAGAAAGTTCCAATAAAAAAAAAACTTGACGTGACTTCCAGTTTACATAGAATTTATGTAAAGAAGTAATCATGTGATGCAACTTTTACGTAATATTTATGTTGGTTGGTTGTCTTTTTAACGGTAAAGGTAGTCGCTATTCGACGCTAATTAGCGCCAGTGGTTACCTTTAATACAGGTAACAGCCTGACAGAGCGCTACTGCGCCTGCCCAGAACAAAGGTAAGGGTAACAGACTAACAAAAAACCTGACCGAAATCTCCCTAATAAGCGTTAAGATGTGAACGTTGGGAAGGGTGCAAACAGCGACCTTTAACATAGGAAAAAAGTGTTTTTTTTTAATATTATTTTTTTCTATTTTAACTTGATCTCTGGGGTTTTCGAATTTTTACGTTACTTATGAACGGCCCCTCAGATACTCAATTACTTAATTCGAAAATCTTGTATGATGAATTAAGTATCCGTGTGTTTTAGCATATTTTTTTTTTGTTTTTCTTCATATATCCTTAAATTTCTTATCTGCTTTTTATAACCTCTCAGAAATCGTAAAACTTATTATTTTTTACCGAGTCATCCAAAATTTTTCCCCCACAGAAATGATTTGAAAAATCCTGTTATATAAAGCCTAAAAAATGCTGCAAAATGAAAATGTACATTTTTTGTTTTCCAGACATTTAAGTTTAGGTGGCGGCCAGAGACAACATAATAACTTACGGAGACTAACAGAAAGATAGGGCGGCGCAGAAAATACGTTCCTGTAGCGCATAGCGCATTGCGGCGGAGAGTAAAAGTAACGCTTGTATTAAGTAAACAGCTACCTTGCCCCGTCTATCTCTTTCTATATGAACATAAAAGAAATATAGAACACTCTTCAATGTCGAAATATATTTCACATAATTTTAATTTTGTACCAGCCGGTTTTTGCCACCGCTTGTCAAAGTCTGTCAAGCCTGGCAAGCGGTTTTTTTAGATTTTCAAAAGTGAGTTATTTTAATCAGTTTTGGTTGGAAAGAGCATGGGACTATTTGAAGATTACAGAGTTAAGCAAGAAAATAATAGGTTAAAATACAACCAAAAAACAAGAGATATAGGTTAAAACATTTATAAAATCTGTAAGGCTTTTATACTGGGATTTTTTCCCAACTAATAAAAGAAAATAACATAATAAAATGTTGTTACCTTTAATATTTGATAATATTGTTAAAAGGTTCAAAAAACTTTATGTAAACTAAAGAAAGTTTTTTAGCTGCATGGAACACTACATACTTGGTTAATGTTTGTATAGAGCTAAAAACTTTCGCGAATGCATTGCTTTTTTAACACTAAAAAGTATGGCTGTTTAGTTTTGTAATAACTTTTTATTAATAAATAAGAATTTTCTGTAAAAAAATGAACCAGAAAAATATATGTATTTTATTATGCATCTGGCTGTACAAGTAGTTCTCTCCTGTAGCCACCGGCTGCGCTCGTGTTGCCGTCAAACAATGTTCCCCAAGTATAACACAGTATCGGTCACTTTCGCGTAGCTATTACTTTCTCTATGGTGGCGGCCTTAAAAATACAGGGTTGCAATTAAAACATTGAGAATGTTGGCTATAAAACGTTTACTTGTCTCGAATAATCCTCGAACGTCCCATTCGGGAAGTTCGAAACGTCGAAACTAGGAGGTCTTGGTGGAAAGAGAATCTTTAATGGACATTATGTTTATAGACTTCTTGATACTAATTTATCAAGCTACAGTTTGAATAACTTTTTGTAGTCTATATATATATTATATTGAGGTTTTTATATTATCTACAATAAAATAGAAATATTAAAACCAGCGCCATCTATGTACAATAGATGGTAATATTATAAAACATCAGGTTTACAAAAAGCTCATGTAAATCTGTTGTATGCAACTTTATGTTATACTGATGTTATTGTTATTAAAATAAAAATATGACATATAACCGTTTACATAATTTTGTGTTTTATCAAGTCTACATTACATACGAGTTCTCTAATCCTTAGCGAATCCTATCGTGATAAAAACTAGTGAGCTCCAAATATCACCAGCTTTATTATAAATTTTTGTTATCTTTTTTACAACAAGTATTTATCTTTTCTTGGATCCTAACTACACGATAACTTAATTAAGACTTATCATGGGACCACCCGGGAATACACGCGCTTCGGTATATCGTGACGCCCCGCCCACTCTCATATATAACTGAGACTTAACAAAGGTATATTGGCAAACAAATACAACACTTAACATTAAATAATATCGTACCAATTTGTCAAAAATTTTAAAGAAATTATTTTTTTTTGTCAGTTGTTTTAGCTTCAAAATAAACTACATATTTCTCTATTTACTAAGTGGAATAAAGAAAATACCACACAAGAACATTATTGGCGGCCCGTTTGGGGGCTCTCACTGAAGGCCCAGGACCTATTAATATTTTTTTTACCCTTTTGGAAAGATTGTTAAAAAAGAAATTCGATTAAATAATTTTATCTAATATCTACTAAATTTCAAAAAAGTTAATTAGGCTGCGCCTCCAAATATGGCGCAAGTAATATCTTTATGTGGTAGTTTATTTATTCCGCTTAGTAAATAAAGAAATATGTAGTTTATTTTAAAGCTAAAACAATTGACAAAGAAATAGATTTTTTAAAATTTTTAACAACTGGGTTGACAGATGTTAAAAAACTTATTTAATCGAATATAACAAGCTTTCCAAAAAGGTGCCACAAGTGGTACCTCCTCATGAAAAAAATGTTGGTAGGCCCTGGGCCTTCAGTGAGGGCCCCCGAATGGGTCGCCAATAATGTTCTTGTGGGATATTTTATTTATTCCGCTTAGCAAATAGAGAAATATGTAGTTTATTGTGATGTTAAAACAATTGACAGAAAAATATTTTTTTTTGACACATTGATTGACAGATGTAAAAAAAACTAGTGCGTTAAATTTCTACTTTAACAAACTGTCCATAATAGTGCCGCAAGTGTTACCTTCTTATTTAAAAAAAATAGTTGGTGTGCCCTGGGCCTCCAGTTGGGGGCCCCAAAATTTGTTTTGATCATAGGCGGAAATCTCACAAAAAATCATTAAAGATTCGCTTTTAGCTTTGTTTAAAACCTGTTTTCTAAAGCCGCTAGAAGCACCGTTCCATTTAAAGAATCCACCCTGTATATAACATTAACTATCTTACATAAATATGGCATGGAAGTTTTCACATTTTAATGTAAAGTTTATGTCATGATTTTTAAATTACTTATACATTACAAACCTTACATACGTTTATGTAACATTGATATAATTTAACGAATAATCATGTTACGTGTAGGTTTTTAAAAAATATTTATATAATTTTGTATATCGTGTTTACATAATTTTTCGAATGTATATTTTATGTGAGCAATTTTACTTCAATATTAAATTACAATCCTTATGTACATTTTATAAATGCTCCTTTATGATAGGACACATAACAATACCTTATATAAATATGGCATATCAGTTTTCACATAGTTTGTTTAATGTAAAGTTTATATCACAATTTTTAACTCACTTACAAGCAAACCTTAAGTTTATGTAACATTAATGTAATTTAACGAATATTTAGGGTATGTGTGGGTTTTTACAAAATATTTATATAATTATGTTTATGTAAATTCTATAACATGATTTACATGACATTTTGCTTTTCACATAATATTTATATAATTTTTTTAATGTAAAGTTTATATCATCAATTTTAAATTACGTTTATAGTACAAAGCTTACGTAAATTTATTATTATTTACCAAATATATGTAGGTTTTACAAAATATTTATATAATATAGTTCCTGTAGATTTTATAACATAATGTTTACATCATATTTACAATAAAAGTTTGCTGGTTAATAGGCAAATATAATGTTTATGTAAATTTTGTGTAAATATTTTTATGTAAAACATTTTACTACATAAAAAGTATGTTATTATAACAATTGTTGTTGCTGGGTCATTTCAGTTTGAATCAAAAGAGTATTCACTCCGAGAAAACATGCTCTCTTTTAGAAAAATTCTAAAATTTAGCTCAAAGAAAGAAATGATAAAACTTATTCAAAACATATTAAATCACAATTTCTTTTTTGGTCTGTACTTTTTTACTTTACTATTTAATCCAGCACCAGACGTGTTACTCTCGAAAAAATATAAAATCTAAAATAGATGCGATGAAACCGATATTTTTCTTTTTTTATATAAAACATAAAAGTGGCAGACGTGCTGGGAAATTTGTTCAATTTGATTATGATAAAAAGCATGTCGTTTTATAAAGGAGCATCTACAGGGTTCCTAAGATTTTCCTTAGGGATAGGATTTCAATAAATCAAACAGAAATGGCATAGAAAGTTCTGCGCGCACAAAAGAAACAGGTATATTGAGCAATGGTGCCAGTTTGTTATTATCTCCGGATTGCTTTCATGAGAAAAAATTGTCGCCACTCTTTCATTGTGAGCATAAATCATAGTTGCAATAATAACCGTTGACAAGATGTCTGCAAATTCCGCTAGATGGCGGCCACACCATGAGATGATCAAGGAAAAACTAATTAAAAATTACATGTTTTCAGGTCCAAACCACAGCTTTTTCTTGCTTAAAGGAGGCGGCAGGGTCCATTATTTACGATATTGAGCGATAAACTCGTGAGGTTGTTAACATTAGAAAGAAATATCTTCGCTTTTAATTAAATTTCTTTCTATTGTTCTACTAGTGACATCTATCCGGAAACGGCCAAACCATGCAGCTAGCATTAGCAGCCAAAGAAATCAATAAACGGCGCTGTTTTTCTTGCAGAGCTTTTTTCTTGCGATATTATTGATTTTAAATAAAGCTGGCCCTACACTACATTTGATATTTTTGAGGTGTTTTATGACATGATCTCGAAAAGTGTAGCGAACAAATTCTTCAAAACTAGCGGGAGGGTAAAAGCGAAAAATAAGGGGCTGTCAATATTTGTAACACCCAAAAAGGGGTGAAAAGATTTATTTAGCTGATTCTTTACAAAAAACGTTTTTTTTACGAAAAACTTGAGCTCTGCCACTTTTTTTTATTTTTTTTCTTCAACTTTCTCGAAATTTTCGTCATACCGTAGAAAAAAATTATTTCCCCCATGGTCATACTCTACTTTTATTCGAAAAAATTTAGAAACAGAGACGGGATCAGTTTTCCTAAAACGGGGGATCTTGGTTTCGAGTGAGAAGATAAAGGGCGCCGCAGGCAAAAATTTTTCAATTAAATTAGCCGAACGCAAAAATGTTAGAAAAACAAAGCACGAAATAACAATTTTTTTTCAAAAATTACGTAATTTCGGGAACGCAAAGAAATAGGTCTAAAGAGTATAATTTTTAAGAAAAAAATATCAATTTTCTCGCCCTCCTCCACTGGGACTACAGGGGCCGTGCACAAATTACGTAATGGTCATAGGGGGGAGGGGGGTTACAAAACGTTACGTAGGGGGGAGGGGGATTTTCGACAGCATTTGCCTTTGTCTGAAACTAAGAAAATTTGGAATTAAAATAAGTGAAAAGTTTTTTTTTTTGGGGGGGGGTAGTGGTCTTGAAATCGTTACGTAATATTGGGGAGTGGCGTGCCAAACCGTTACAAAACATTACATATGGAGGGGGTCAAAAATTGGTAAAATCACTGTTACGTAATTTGTGCGCGGTCCCATATCTGACTGTTCCTCCTTTTTGATTTCGAATCAAAGTGCAAAACCCGGGTTGGACGTTCGAAGGCGTCAACCCGTCCTATTTGCTTGATAAAGTTTCTACGGAAATATCTTAGTCGATTTCTCCGGCCGTGTATAAACGCTTTAGGTTAGGCATTTGCATGTATCTCAGTCCCCAGCCTGTAAACAGTGCGTAAGGACAATGGTTACAAAATGAAAAGCCGAAAAATATTTTTTTTACGATATCTTTCATCAGTTTGGTATTAAAGTCGAGCAAAAACAATTTTTATTCCAGTCCTAAAGGTATGAAAATGGAAAACATTAGAAAACAACAACCTGGAATGGATTTACTACGTGTAAGATGTAGTGACAACATCGCCCCATGCCCATCCTTTTCTGCCTAATGTGCTTTTCCGTTTGTCTACGTCTTATACACGGCTGCTTGGCCCCCTCAGGATTTACTTAGGAACCCTGTATAAGGACGTCTATCGAACAAAGTAATTTCAAGAAAGGAAATAAAACACACCATTTTTTCTAATTGCCTATGGCTCTGGGGGAAGGGGGAGCTTGACGCCCTAAGCACCCTCCCCCACTGCCGTCGCTGACCCCTTTGAGTGGTTGAAATTTGAAATGAAAAATTCATGCTAAAGGAAACAAAATTTATGGTTTTGTAGAGAAAATGATTCTCGAGTAACAATTTTCGAACTTTTAAAAGAATGTGAGGCTAGTCTGCCCAAGCTTTCAAAGTTAGTTACTTAACTAGTTATTAGATTATATTATACTGTAACAGAACGTAATCTAGATTTTTTAAAGAGATATTTCTCACACGTAGGGGAAGAGGGGGGGCAAAACCAAATAGTTATTTAATTTTGATTTATGATCGAATGTTTGGCAACTAAGTACTACAAACTCTTATCTACTGAAACTGAAATTTTGAAAAAAAAATCTATTGTGGTTAAAAAAGGCTTTAAGAAAAAATAATGCTAAATACGGTTTTGCCCCACTCCAATGTATACTAGTCAAACCAATTTTACAATGTTTTATAAGTTTCAAACCTATCCAATTTCTATTTACTTTCCGGATCTACCCTCTTCAAAAATATTTTATTGGAAAGCCCTTGAAAATGTTTCCCAATATGTGTCTGTCGTGCAAAACCTAGTTTGCCCTGAAGTTTGCTAAATTTATTTTAAAGTTTAAAGAGGTCAACACGTTACCTGCAAAAATAATAAAAGTAATTTTTTCTAGTTTTAATAGAAAGATATATTTGAAAAGTTTACAGTTAGATTTACCAAAAGGGTTTAGCCTATTTTAGAATGGTCCTAAGTTTAACTGAAATTTTTGGTTTTCAGCATTTTTGTTGTTTAGTGAATAATCACCTTATGCGAGGTTCTAAGGTCGTAGTTACAATCTGGGGAATTGTTTTTAGCAACACTGTACGGGAAATCAATTTAACTATTTCGACCTGATTTTTTTGCAAAATTTTACGTCATTCAATTTGTTTTCCATGGCAACGCGGAGACTTTATTTATGTTTATCCACAGTGGGACACCAGAGATTTTTTAGCACCGGGTCAAAAATTTGGGGTTAGGTTACTTATTTTGACTTTTCGCGTTCTGCGCCGCTAAAAAAACAAGTAAAATACGAAAATAAAAAAATGCTACCCAGTAACGTATTAAAGTAACTGGGTATGATGTTTAAGGTTGCATTTACATAGCGCTAGACGAAATAATCGTATTCTATTTTAAACAGGAGCGTCAATTACTAGCAAGAGTCTTTCCAAACCTCTAAATGGAGATTTACTGACCTGTTTTGTTAGTATTACTCAAGTATCCATGTGTTTTTTTTTTGCACTCCAAGATTTCACTAGTACACTTGCATATAACTATGCCGCAATAATTTAAATTTTAAAAAAATGTTTGAATCAAAGTGAAAACAAAATTATGTGGGGTTATGGGAGCCGAATGTTTCTATGCGAATTCCTAGTAATCCCAGCGAGCCATTAAAGTTCTCTTGGTTCTTTGATATACTCAGGGTAATGCCCGCGCAGCGCTAGGCATTTTTCGGCGGGCGATCGCACACGCGAAGTGGTTTCATATTTGTTTTAGAACAATGTTTTTGAAAACACATTTTTGAAAGATAAACATAACCTCGAATGGTTTTCTGTCAGAAAACGTAAAAATACTCTTCTGTCCCATTGCGGCTCGATTTAAAGTTTGTTGACAAAACACCAGCAGTTACCATGGAATTGCATAAATTCTACGATCTATCGGCCAACACTTGCACTGCGTGTGTCTCCCAAATTCAATGAAGTGTGATTGATTGATCGGTTTTCTTTTCCGGAGTGCACAGGCTTTTAGAAAAAACGAAACTTAGTTTTTATTTTCGCTAAAGCAAGGAAATATAAAAAGGAAAAATGTAATCCAGAGGAAATTGTGAGTATTTCTCTATTTTTTTTGTAGATTGGGTTTGTTCTAAAGTGCAATTATACTGAGGCTTTTGGGATAGATGACAGCACCAGAGTTTTTATTTTGAAGAAAAAATAATTGAGAATTTTGAAAAATCCTTCGGATATTTTTGTTAAGCATTTAAAAGTGATCATCCCTGCTAGATTTCAGCTAATTCGGATGCTTAGTTTTCCCTGTGCACCCTGGCAAAAGATTAAAAAATTAAAGAACAAGGCGTTGCCAGTTGTACTTTTTTTTACTTAAAATTTGGGGAGAGACTATAGCCTTAATGGTAAAGTCTCTGGAGAAAAAAACTAAAATTGGGGTTATACGTCACTCATTATCAAAACTTACTCTTGTTAATTGATTTCCCGAATAATATGTTACACAAAGATTCACCCCCCGATGCACCATAAAAATATTCGGATTAGTTTAGCTAATCCATGCTTCCTCTTTGTTCATGTATGTGGGATCACGAAAGAAAATGGATGGATTAGATAGCCAATCGCGATTAGGTGCCTACGGTGCATTTAGGGGTTAGATGTGTAAAAAAAGTAAAGAATAGATTAACTTTGCATTTATTTAAAAGGTGTTCTTATTTTTTAAAAAGTAATAAAACCTTAAATGTAGATTTTGTTCACATTTCTGCCACTGTTGAAATGTTCGTTTCAAAATATTAGAATCGCGATTGGCTATCTAATCCATTATTTTTCTCTCTTGATCCCACATATATGAACAAAGAGGAAGCATGGAAAAGCTAATGCAACTGGGGGCTGCGTTCAGATTACAAACTTACTGAAAACAGCGAATTCGGATTTCTTAGCTCTGTTTGTTATCTTGTACAGTCAGGAAAGTTCTCTTAATTGAGCTCTAAGATAACCTCAATGTTTTAATTTCAGTTTGCATATTGCAGTTGTTTTGGTATAGCTTTCGTGCAGAATCAGTGACCTTCATTTATGTCTGTTTTGCCTGTTAGTGCCTTCACAAGTATATATTTTGTTCTTTATCCAGCGTTTGTCTGAACAAAATTGGAGGTGTTATATTGGTTAGTGAACAAATATAAGGTTACTTAATTAATCCTCCTAAAAAATATTAAATTAAATTAAATTAAACTATATTATTTTATATTATATTATATTATATTATATTATATTATATTATATTATATTATATTATATTATATTATATTATATTATATTATATTATATTATATTATATTATATTATATTATATTATATTATATTATATTATATTATATTATATTATATTATATTATATTATATTATATTATATTATATTATATTATATTATATTATATTATATTAAATTAAATTAAATTAGTTATTGGTAGTTTGTCAAATAATAAATTAATATGGTAATTAATTCATTCCATTCTTTGCCAGTTTATTTATTTGAGTTGCGTTCTCCTCTAAACAAAAACTGAAAAAAAAATAGAAAAACTTTGGAACCTTCATAAAAATTACACTATTTTTAGTTACAATTTTAAAACTAATGTGTTATAATAATTATATTTTAAAATATTGCCTGGACGCTTGCGGCAATATAATTTAACAAAATATTTTAAAAAACACATTTTATTTCCCGTAGCGCCATTAGCAGGATATCCCTTGTCTATTTTCTCTTTAAAAATGATTTTCTAGATTCGCTCGTAGTAAGTTTTA
Source organism: Oxystoma pomonae (assembly GCA_963921995.1). Taxonomy (NCBI): domain Eukaryota; kingdom Metazoa; phylum Arthropoda; class Insecta; order Coleoptera; family Brentidae; genus Oxystoma; species Oxystoma pomonae. The sequence continues at coordinate 43,654,190 of OY998172.1, forward strand.
AGGCGTTCAAATTGTATAAAAAGTTCTAAACACACAATTTTCACGCGTTGTAACGCTGACGCCACATTTAAAATGGGTAAAAATATTTTGAAACATAATTCATTCCCGTTTCAAAACCGACGCGTGCGCAGAATTTACGTCAAAATTTTGCCTTTTTAGATTTTGTTTTTTTCTGCTAAAGCACCGTTTATATTTTTTACCGGCGATTAGATTGGGAGACAATCAACGAAACGTTATAATTAACAAATTTGTGAACCGTGATGCAGAAGTTATCAAAAATGATAATAATGAAGTCGTGGTTGAAATTGTTTAAAAAAATATTTCAAAACAATTTTAACGCGAGAAGCCGCCTCTAGAAAAGACGGCAAAGAACACACTTTGCCTTAAAAATTAAAACAGGACAGGAGTATATTAGAGGTCACAATCAAGAAGAAATTGGACATTCGTTGCAATGCTCCAATCGTCTTTTACACTACTTTACTTGATCTGAAACTGATAACATTTAAAAAAAAAGCATGCCCAAAGGGTCTGGAAAAGTTTCTCCCGCTTTATTAATCTTGCTCCAGTTGTCATAATTTAAATTGTATTCGAAGGGTAGCAGTAGGTAAGTATGAAAGGTGCGTATTTTAGGAACACGGAAGTTTCTTGGAAAAACAGTTACCACGTTTATACGCGCCTAAATCCGGTTTTATATAAGGACGGTTTAAAATAAAATTGCTTTCTCCTAAAATTTATACGTACTTCATTAAATTTTAATAAATGAGGAAAACAAATAAAACAACATATCTTTCAGTAAAACCAGGGTTAAGTATTTTTTAAGTTGGAATTAATGCGCTAAAGCGTTTTTAAAGTTTATCGCTAAGATTGTTTTAAAATAAAATCGGTTTACCGCCACTTGCAGCGACTTTTTCTTAATGAAGCGTTAGTGATTTATGTATCTTGCGCCGGTTTTAATGAACAATTAAGCGTCCATTAAAGCATTTTTAGCTAACTGGCCAAAATCGGCCAATTAAAGCAATTTTAAACCGACTTTAGTCAATTCCAAACCGCAATATTTCATGTTTTTTTTTTATTTTGTATTTGTTTAATTTTGTGAAAAATGGAATACCTCGACATGCTTAATGAAGTTCTTGTGGAGGATATTCTAGAGGAAGATCTAGAACTGCTGGACTTCGTAGATATGGATTTTCCCCGTAGACTCTTTCATAGGCCCAACCATTACGAAGAACTATTAGAGTTAGATTTTTTTAGAAGATTTCGCCTAACCAAGCCTATGGTCATGGTCCTTTTCGAAGGGATCAAGAATCCCAGATGATAGGTAGGGCCGAGGGGAAATGGCTTTTTACTGGCAATACCTCATACAGCTTACCTTAAGCGGATTAAGAGTACCGTAAGACGCAAGGAAGATAAACTATAGCAAACGCATGCTGCTGTTCATAGTGTTCGGTAAGCCGCAAGAGGTAAGCGGTAAGAGCAGCATGCATTTTCTATTGTTTATTTTCCTTGCGGCTTACCGCATACCTCGGACCGCTTACACCTGGTTCCCACCTACGACTTTTTCGAGCGTGCCCGCTCACGCGGCACCTGACTGTCATAACATTTCATATTGATATTATGTGACGTGTGAGTGAGCAATCACAAGAAAGTCTTAGATGGGAACCGGGTGTTACCTTACGGAATCCTGAATCCGCCTCTACAGGGGTCCTATTTCGAAACCATACGAAATTATTCGTATGCGATTACTTCCGTCTCTTCCTATACCGTATAGAAAAGGAGGCAAAAGACATGCCGATATGCTGATTCATGGCTAGTACGTGAAAGAACAAACGGCTTTTTATGCGAAACAACACGAATGCCCTCCAACCACTTGTGCAATATTGCGTTAAACCAGTCGAATTCGAACGCGGTCCACACATACCGGCTTATCTTTCGCTTCTCATTTCACACGGTATAGAAAGAGACTGACATAAAAATTTTCGATTATTCAGTACACGTATGCGGATATTTTCGTATAGATTTGAAAATCACACCCTGAAATCTACCTTAAAATTAAAAATAAACAGAAAAAAATAAATTAAATTTTAATAATAACAGTGATGCCACAGCCAAAAAAATCTCTAGGTTAATGCGCTGTTGCCATACTGTCAGGTAGCTAAAAAAAAATCATTTTAGCAAAATTTCCGCAAAAATTAGTACGCGCAAGTCGTTGGAAGTTAATGGATGCTTAAAATTAATTCGTTCTTTTGTTAATGGGCGTTTCAAAAAATGTCGCTGCAAGTGGCGGTTAGAGTTTTTTCTTAAAGGATCAATCTGTTATGCGTGGTTAAAACAAACTTCATGTTATTTACAAAACATAATAATTATTTGATTTGAGTTTATGGGAAAAGTCTAAATTATTCAGAACCACCGATGCGAGTGCGACGGTAAGTTCTACAAAGTACGCAAAAAAAATTTACGCATGCCCGAACCATGCCAATGATTTAGTTTAGCCGCAATTTTGCAATTTGGCTCTTTCTACTAAAATGTTCTTTTTTCTCAACATGAAATTGTGAATAAAGGTGATTTCTGTCGATTTTTCTAAATAACCCTAATACGGATGCCACTGGACTGCCAGACACAGAATAAGCGGGACTAAGCAATACATCGTTGGAAACAAAATTTTATTACTTATAATAAAATATACCACGCATTTTTTTCTTCGGAGCGTAATTTTTGAGAAAAACGAATAAAACTGAAAAAATGCAGATTTTGGAGGGATTGGAGGGAGGTTTGGAGAGGTTTCCCCCAGTTGATTATGGAAGATTTTCTCAGAGAATCTAGAGTTTAGACACTCAATTTTCGATTCATAGCCTGCCTTTTGAAAGTAGTCCCTGGTTCATCTTTCGTAATGGTCCAGCACTAGTCGGCTAACATTTCTCAGTTCCATTTTCTCTTATTCTTTCTTTCCATGTTTAATAGTACCTCTTTTAATGCCGCGGCGAAAGTTTTGTTTCCCTACGGTCGGGCCTACAATAAACTTTATTCACGAGATTTATATACTATTTTATGCACTTTAGAATACGAGAAACTAAAAACAAAAAATAAAAAAACTAACAGTAGACCACTTAACGGTACTCTAGTTTCAAGATTGACAGCTCGTATTACTGATAGATACTTGATTGTTGTTTGCATGGTGGATTCACTCAAAATTTATTGTACGATGGAAGTGTTGCTATGGCACAAAACAAATGTCAGTCAGTTGTTGTTATCAAACGGCGTCACCAAACGGTGAGTCCAGAAAAATCGTACAGCATTTTTTTGAAAATGAACATTGAAGAGGCCGCGGAAGAGGCCATCGCTAGCCTTCTTCTACAAAAATCTCGCGAGGTTTACAAGAAACAGTTTCGTGGTTACCGAAAATGGTGCGCTGAACAGCATGCAGAGAATTTTACGGATGAAAAGGTGCTCCTGGCATACTTCCTACAGAAGTCTAAGAATCTCAAGGCATCTTCTGTATGGAGCCAATATTCCATGATCAAAGCCATGATAATATCTGAAGCAAACATCGACATCAGCAAATATAGTAAACTCACGGCATTTCTAAAGAGACAGAATGACCGAACTAGATTTAAGTAATGCATATGCTAATTATTTTTTTTGTTCATACATTTTAACAAATAAATAAAATTTAAAAAAGCAAACGGGCGACAAAATTTGCCTAACCAAGATAGGTTTTCTGCTGGCATAAAAAACGACAACTTTGGTAAATAAAATCTATAGTCGTTTTTTGGCGTAAGAAGATTTCGAAACCGTTTCGAAATCATGCAAGAAATGTTATTTTGGCATTGAAGTGGTGACGTCACCGTTCAACACATTTCAAAGGATTTCAAAACCGCTCCTCGGGCTGTTTTGGAAGATATTCAATCACGATTCCAATATGGCGGAAGTTGTCATTTGTCAAAATACGCGGATAGTGTCAGGAAGTTAATGAAGTTTGTTAAAAAATAAATAATTCGTACGCACTCGCAAATCCTAACTAGAATCTAAGATAGTTTGAAAAAAAAAAATAATTTCTTTGATAACGGAAGTAGATTTTCTGCTGAAACGTTAGATAAGTACTTAGATTCTAGTTAGAATTTGCAAGTGTGTATGAATTATTTATTTTTAAAGACATTCCTTTAAATTAGTGGTAAAAAACCCAAAAAAGTAGTTTCAGCAAGACAACTTTGGTGGCTATTGGTTACAGAATAAAACCCTTTCTATTCAAATATATAGTTAATACAGTAGCTTTGCTGAAATGATAAAAAATTTATTTCTGTGTAGACATTCGCCATAACCTAACGTGCTGAAATTTTGAATAGCCCAATATGCATATTTAGATATTATTATATGAAAATTAACTGTTTGTTACGTTTAGCTAAAAGTTGGCCTTACTAATTTTTGTGGATCATTATAATTATTGTTACGTGCCAAACTGACTACAAATAAAATAAAATAGTCGCAAAACTCCAACAGGTTTTAGAAACAAATTGCCAAATCAATTGTGACAGTTTTATGTAATAGAACCAACAGATTTTTTTTGGCATTTTTATGTTATGTAGACCGAGATGTAGACCCATTAAAGAAGCGCTGAAATACATGCTATAATTAGATATTTGCCCTGAAAATAAAAAAAATATTTTAGTTTAGATACTTAATCAATGCCCCTTATCCAATAAATGCAAATATCTCTTATGTAAACATAATTACGGTTTTTAACTGAAAAATTGGATGATGGATGGGGAAGGACCTATCATTTTCCGAACCAAATATAATTTAAACGCTTCGCATTCCTAAATTTTTTGAACGTTCCGGAAAATACTAAAACGTAAACAAATTTGTTCTTTTTTATTTTGCCTTATACTGGTGCAGGCCCATCTTTTTTAAAATATCGGGATATAATAGGAAAAAGCGCCCCTTCTTTTCTTGAAAAACTATAACTTATTGAACAAAGTCCTAGTTAAAGTATTTTTTATTTTTATAATACAATCTGGCCCGAAGGTCAATACGATTACCAAATTTCATTATCGTAGGTCAAACCGTTAAGATTTAAAAAAATATTTTGTCACCCTAACCTCACTTTTGGACTGCAACATTTTTGAAGCTATTCATAGGTGGGGAAATATTGAGTGGTCTATAAGTAACCAATTTATATAAATTTTCGATGCTCTTAAGTTTGCGTAAATAGATTTTTTTTTCGAAATTTTCAAAAAAATAGCGTCTGTTCAAGGCCCTCCGCTCACAGGCTAAACATTTTTTTTTGATATTAGGCTAATTGCTAATACGTTGTACTACAAAACCACATAGTTTCAAGTGTGCAGGATAAGTCGTTCGGGAGATACAGGAAAAAATCTAAAAATACATTTCGCCCCCCACCGGCCCCCAGATGAACTAAATGTTATTTTTAAAATTTTATAATACAATCTGGCTAGAAGGCCAATATGAGTACCAAATTTCATTATCGTAGGTCAAACCGTTAAGATTTGAAAACATATTTTGTCGCCCTAACCTAACTTTTTGACTGCAGCACTTTTGAGGCTGTTCACAGGCAGGGTGATGTTAAGTGGCCTATTACTAACCGGTTAAAACAGGTTTCGTAAAATCATCATCAAAAAGCCCACGGAAGTCCATATGCCACCCAACTATTAGGTATATGAAGGCTTAGGATGCGAAAAAATCGTAGCGGCAACGGCCATGACATGGCAAATGGGATAAAGACGGCTCGATCTGAGCCTGCGCTGCCCGTGGGTTTATTCTTGAATCGAGAGAAAGTTTGCTCTCAGGGAGTAAATATCTCTTAGTCAAGACCAACAGAATTACTTTCGATTAATCTCGGGCAAAAGTGAGAGAAACCGATTTTAACCGAAGATTAGGACCAATGAGATGCACAGTAGCGAGAGAATTCGACTCCCTGGTTGCAAATTTTCTCTCGATTCAAGAATAGACCCACAGCTGACGCATGTGCATTGATTTCCGGTACGCTGTTTATCATAGGGGAATACACGGGCAGGGCTTTTATAGTAGGTATCTCATAGTTATAAGGTATAACCAATTTTAAAAGCTTTAGCGCATTGCTGCAAACCCCTACAGAACTAATCAACCCTACTTTTACCGAAAAAACTGTCGTTAACTTATAATTGACCGGCCTTGGTGGCCCGGTCCGTTAGCCGACTGACACGATCAAGTTAGGTTTCTGGCTTGTCGGTGGGTCGTGAGTTCAAACCCCGCGCAGTTCTAAAACACTTTGTCTAAAAAAAAGTAAAAAAGTGTTCGGCCTTGGATAAAACTTAATAGGGTAAAAAAAAAACCGGGGAAGAGTGTAAAAGGTAACTTGGTCCTACCCCTCCATTCACGCTGGTGCACAGTGGGTGAAAATGCAAATCTGGTAACCCAAAACCCTTGACGGCTCTATTGTGTATCGATTTCAATAAATAATTTTTTGTTTGAAAGGTATTGATCCCCAGTGCTCCATTTTTTTTTGTTACCCCGATACACCCCTCTATATATGTGAGGGGGCTTCCGTATACAGGGTGGGACAATAAAGTAAATTTTTTTCAGGGAACACCCTCTATATTTCGACATTTTTGAATTCCCCAACAAATTAGTTTTACAAAATACCACATAGTATAGGTCCGCGTGTATCCGCCTTTGGAAAATTTTAAATTGAATTATCATAGAGCTGTATGGTTGTATACCATATATAAAAGCCGGGAATGCAAATTCAATTGCAAATTTCTCAAAAACGGTTAGACGTAGACCCATACAATTTGGTATTTTTTGGAAAGCTTATATATCGATGAATTTAAAAATGTCAAAATATACAGGGTGTTACATTAAAAAAAGCTGACTTAATTTCTCAAATTTATAAAACAACATACGAACATGACACAGAAAAGTAAGTTAATATAAACGTGGTGAAAAAAAGAACGGGCAAGTCCGGGCGTATGAAATTTAGATATTATTTATTTACAGACTTAGTAGTTTTCAGAACTAGTGGCTAAAATAGTGCTTGTTTTACAAGCGTTGGTTTAAATAACGATCGCAGTGAGGTATTTAAAAACGCGAATAAAAAAAAGCACAGTTTAGCCGCGAGTTGTGAACACAGTTTTTTTTTAATACCTTTATCAAAAAATTTAAGAAAAACAGAAAAATACTTTCCGCTATTTCTCTTTAATTTTGGGTAAAAAACGGACAGAAATCTTTTTGTGTACCCGTGATCAAAAAAAAAAGTTTTTTTGCATGGGTAGCCAAAAAAGTCATGCTTTAGTTATCTGCAGACAGTTACTGAAATAATGTTTTTGATGAAGGTATAAAAAAAACTTTTTTTGGTATAACCCCTTAAACTGTCAATAATTTATTACAAACGTCAGGTAAAAATGTATATTTTATATAAAATCTGAAAAACAACATATCTCTGTTTATACAAGCCATCACGCCAATTCAAAAATCGCTCTAATAAAGGTTCCACATAATTTTAAATTTTATCGAAATTTAAGTAATAGGGTGCTCGCGTTATTCAGTAATATAATATTCAAGTTTGCTCTTGTTTTTCGCATAGTTATGACTGGATTTTTTTTATTGTCAAAATAGAAAGCAATGAACATTTGTCTGTAAAAGTTGGTAAGAATGAGACAAATGAAGTTATATTTTTGGTGTTTTGGGTTTCCAGATTTGCATTTTCACCCGGCGTGCGTTGGTACCCAGGTTGGATGGGGTCGGTATCCCGTGGAAGCGGCCCTAGTTACAAATTCCCCAAGTCGGTAGAATAATGAAAGACAGAAAGACCAGATAAAAAAATATCTGGTCTGGTCAACAACAACTAGGAAACTTCTAATTGTTTTATTTGCGTTTTTCTAAACTAATGAAATAGAATACTTTTTTAATATTAAAACATGTATTTTTTTATACCCTCATCAAAAACATGATTTTAACAACTGTGTGCAGATAACTAAAGCATGCCTTTTTTGGTTACCGATGCAAAAAAACTTTTTTTTTACCTTCACCAAAACCATGATTTTAGTAACTGTCTACAGATAACTAAAGCATGGCTTTTATGGTTACCGATGCAATAAAACTTTTTTTTTGATCACGGGTGCAAACAAACATTTCTGTTCAGTTTTTACCCAAAATTAAAGAAGAATAGCGGAAAATAGTAATATTGAAAAAATCTTTTCACCAAGTATTTACGAAAAAATCATTTATAAACATCGTCCAAATATCAAACTGTCAAAGATTAAAATGTCTCAACAATGAACGTCTCCGAGTAAAACAGCATATCGCTATGGAAACTATTGTTATTTCATTTACCAGCCGCCTTGATTTATAGTGTAAGATGGTGTGTTATGAGAAGTGCTCTTCGTTCGAGATTTTTAAAAGTAATTTCATGTTTTTCTTGAATTTTTTGATAAAGGCATTAAAACATATAGTGTTAAAACTCTCGGCTAAACAGTGCTTTTTTTTTGCTCGCGTTTTTAAGTACCTCGCTGCGCTCGTTATTAAAATCAACGCTTGTAAAAAAAGCAGTAATTTACAACTAGTTGGAAAAAGTACTATTTTTTATCACGGGTGCAAAAAAAGATTTCTGTGCGTTTTTTTACCCAAACTTAAAGAGAAATAGCGGAAAATAGTAATATTGAAAAAATCTAATTCTTCTTGCCTAAAAATTAAGCTATTTCCGGCAGTTTTCACCAAGTATTTACGAAAAAATCATTTAAAAACATCGTCAAAATATCAAACTGTTAAAGATGAAAATGTCACAACAATGATCGTCACCGAGTAAAAAGGCACATCGCTATGGAAACCATTGTTATTTCATTTACCAGCAATCTTGATTTATACTGTAAAGATGGTGTGTTGCAAGAAGTGCTCTTCGTTCGAGATTTTCAAAAGTATTTTCCTGTTTTTCTTTGATTTTTTGATAAAGGTATTTTAAAAAAATAAGGCTAAAAACTCGCGGCTAAACTGTGCTTTTTTTTACTCGTATTTTTAAATACCTCGCTGCGCTCTTTATATAAACCAACGCTTGTAAAAAAAGCACTATTTTAGCCACTAGTTGTGAAAACTGCTATTTTTTTATAACATAAATTTTGTTGTAATTTTTCGAAAAATTAAAGGTTAGTTCATTAGTTTAGCGGGTTGGCATCAGTACTTCGATCAGCTGCTAAAAAACAATTACAATAGAAGACGTACAAACTCTTGGAGAAAGCGATTTTATTTAAAACAATACTTATAAAAAACTGGTTTAGGCGCGTATAAACGTAGTAAATATCAATTTTTTATCCTACATTAACTTAGATTGCCTCACTAGGCATTAGCCCTACATTTAAACGAGGAAAGGTTTACTTTTCGAGTTATTTTTTAGGCATCCATAAACGGTTTGGAGGCTATTGAGATCAGAAAAAAACTTTTTTATTTCCAGTAAAAATAAGTTGTTTGGGTCAAGAAAGACCTAAAACAAAATTTTGTCATGGTGTCTGTCTCTCTGTCTGTCTGTAAAACGATTATTCAAAAACCGCTTAACCGATTTTTGTCAAATTTGGCACCAGGCGGTGAGTTGATTAGTTTTTGGTTGGGTCGGGGTGGTTGGCAAGATGGTAGGAGGAGGATTAAACTTTTAAAAAAATTGTAACTCGCGAACTGTAGGAGCTAGCGCCGCGCGGTTTTAACATTAAGATTTTCAACCAAAAAAAAAATTAACAAAATTTAATTTTTTGCTTTTTCTAAATGCTTTATTTTTTAAGATTTTATGGATGGCTATAGGTGCCTGCTGCCGCCATTTATTTAAAATACTTTGCCCAGGAAACCTCTTACTTTTTTTTTAATTACCCACTTGCTTACGAACGATAAATTAATAAAGCCCTGATGCCGAAATCGGAAGACCTTAAAAGTCCGTAAATGATTTTCTGATAATTAAATGCCCATCCATCATTGCGTGAATATATACGTAGGTTGTACAATATTAGCCCCCTTGAGCAGTTGTTAATGAGAGTTTTAGTTAATCGATGCAAACGGGAATAACAGCCACTTGCACCGACGTTTTTCTAATAGTTCTTTAACAAAAGAACCTTTAAATTTTAAAGGACATTTAATTTTAAATGACTTGCACAGGCTCAATTTTTTTGAACTTTTACTAAAGGCTCTTTATTTTCTTCACAGTACGGCAACGTCGCACGAATTTAGGGATTTCTGGGTTTTTTTTGTTGGTATCTCTGTCTTCAATAACCTAAAACTTTCACATATTTTTTTTATTTTATTTTTTATGGTTCTGTTGTGTTCATTTGATATTTTTGATGATGAATTGTTCATCTAGTCGAGGTAGCTATAGTTGTTACATGGACTATGGATATAATATAGGCTATTGTGCAGTGCTTCAATTTCAATGGAGGCTAAAAAGAGAAAAAGGGGGCTGAATCTTAGTCCCAGGGAGCTGTCACCCATCTTTTCAATACCTATTACTCCAAAACATCCATGGATGCTGCACATGCTAGCAGTGAAACAGCTAGAGGTCAAGGAACAGGACAAAGAGGCAAGTCAAAAGGGTAAGTATTTTGATAACGAAATATAGAAATCTATGTATAATCAAAGACGTTTATGCTAAACAACATTTTCTTTAAAAGTAGTTCTCGGGCTACTTAATTATACTCTCCAGTTTAACAGAAGATATATATATATATTGAAAGATCCATCTATGACAAATTTTTGATGCACTTAATTAATCGCTTCAATCCTTGCAATTCCAATTAAAATATTTGAGAATCTTATTATTATTATTATTATTATTATTATTATTATTATTATTATTATTATTATTATTATTATTATTATTATTATTATTATTATTATTATTATTATTATTAAATTCTTTATTTGGCAAATACCTAGTTTGGTTTTTAATTTATTATAGGGTACCAATCAAAGGAGGCCATCTGCCACCGTATTTAGAATCATGACATCAAGTACTTTAGCAGAGAAATATGACTTCCTAGCGGACAAAAAGAATATGATTGCTGACACCACCCTAAAAAAGTTGAAAAGAGAAGCATTACATACTGACAAAGAGCGTCAACTCCGGAAGAAAAACCTGGAGATAAAAATAGAAGGACTCTCTGATTTTTTTTAACACTATGCAATACATTCAATTGACTGCGAAAGTGGATTTGGTCACATTTAACAATTCAATTAAATATATTCATCTCTATGAAGCTTTAGGAGAAACCAATCTCTTTTGAATGTGTTACATATTACATGAAAGGTACCTGCCGTTTTTGCATTTCATTAGTTTTTTAAAATAGGTAACTTATAATTGTTTTTTTTGCGCCTTAAAGGAGATTTGTTGTTAAAGTGGTTATTTTGCTAGATAAGAAAAATTTGACTGTTTTTCACAGGGTTTTACTGTTAGTAGTAGTATAAGTTTAAGAGTTGTACTTATGTACATTTTGTTACAAATTATTTTGTCTCAGGCCTCTTTGGACTTTTGCAATCGAGCAAAAAAATCGCCTTGTGTACAGAAAAAACAACACAGTTTATTAAAATAAAGAAAATTTAAAAAATCTTGTTTATTGTTTATTAATTATCATAATCAACAATTTAAAAAAAAAACAGCAATTGTAAAACCCTAAAATGCACAGCTGCTTTTTTGTACGTTATAATTTTGCCAAAGAAATGAAATTATTTTTTATTTTTTTTAGCACATAATAAATAATTTCCTTTCTGCACAACATTATGACGTTGGTGGTCTTGATCATACATTTCAATTTGTTGAGTTTGCATAAGATAATTTAATATTCTTCCTTGTTTATATCTTTATTATTGGGGGCTCTGGCTCGTTCATTTCTTTGGCAATATTATGAAGCACAGAAGCAGCTACTATTATTGTCAGAACTGTGTCCAATATAAGGCAAAGCCCATAAGCCATAACTGGAAACTAACGTTTCCAAATGTAGGTTCTATTGAAGTTCTTGTTCGAATTAAGGCTTCATTATACAGTTGTTCACCTGGTATAATTGGATTTGCCAAAGGTGTCAGGAGGTAATTTGAAAGACCAAATCCACTCCTGAAAAAAAAAGTAGGCAAGGAGAGGGCTATAATTTATTGACAACTAAAACAGTCACAGTTTATATGATATATATATCATTCATTCATTCAGATAGCTGTTGGAGAAGCTTGTTTATAAACACTGGATTATTATAGTTTTGATCAATATTAGCTAAAAATAATTTCATAAAAAATAATAACTGATCCTGGAAAATGATCAGAGTGTTGGGCAAAAATATGCATCCAATGTATATAAACAAAAACAATTGCAATTATAAACATTTTGGGAACCAACTTTTAACCCCCTCTCACCCCGTGTAAAACATTGACTAAGTACCTACCTGACATCTGGATATTCCAATAGATCCTCAACGTGTGTTAACCTGAATCTTCGAGGCACCTTCGAGTGAAGCCAAAATTAACAAAATCCAATATTTCAAGATCATCTTCAAGAGCATCCTCTATTTTTTTCATTTTTCTTGCGTTTTGAACAAAAATAAACTATTCCATGAAAAATGGGTCGCAAAACTAACCTCAAAAGAGCTAACTGAGCTTTAAAGATCGGTTAATTGACCAAATTTGGCCAGTTAGTTAATGCTCCTTTAAAGAACGTTTAAAAGACCATTAAACTCGGTGAGAGACACAAAATACGCTAAAGGTACTTTAAAGGTCCTTTAGCCTAAAGGACCATTAAAGAAAAAGTCGGTGCAAGTGGCTGTTAGTCACCTAAAATTGTAATTAGAATTAGCACAGGATACTAATTGACCACAATCAGCATGGAAGTTTCTTTGTCTGTCTAGAATAGTAGCGGATGCAGCTCTCCCAAACATAATTTTGATCAATATGGGATGCTATAATATAAGGTGATCAACTCCCGAACAACAAAATACGGGACGCGGTAATAGTACATTATAAACCTAATAACTTAACTTAAACCTAATAACTAAAGTGCCTATTTAATCCCGCGGTGAAAGGTTTGTACAATTAGCCAAGGAATTAAAATACACTTTAGTCACGAGGTTTATATACTATTTTATGCGCTTTAGAATTCCAGAAACTAAAAACAAAAAATCACAAAACTAATAGCAGACCACTTAACGGTACTGTAGTTTCAAGATTGACAGCTCGTATTACTGATAGTTGTCATTGATTGTTGTTGGCATGGTAGATTCACTCAAAATTTATTGTGCCGTGATCTTCTCTCACTAATTATAGCCTACCAACTCGGTTGTCAGAATAGATCAGCTGTGGATAGAAGTTTCTAACCTGTACCCTTCCGGCCACATAAAATGCGTACGCCAATTTTATATAGTGTATTATGGGCCTCGCAACTCAGTAACTTTTTAGGTATTTAAATTGACAAAAAATGTCACTGTCAGATTTTCTTGTTGTCATACGCTTATATTTAAAAATGCCACAACTAAATGAATTCGAAAAAGCCCAAATTTTGCCAAAATTAGACGGTGTTTGGTCGGTTCGAAGAGTAGCGGCCCATTATGGACGAAACAAGGCTACAATTGTAAGAATAAGAAGAACGTATCAGGAAGAAGGAACTGTTCGACGAAGGCGAGGCACTGGCTTGACCTAAGTCAGTACGGGCTCAGCAGGATCAACAACTGATCGACTTTCTTGAAGACCACCCATTTGCGATGGCCCCAGAGGCGAAAATTGAGGCACAGTTTCATGGGTCCATAAGAACGACGCGCAGACGGACTTAGTGAGGAAAAGAAGCAAGCCAGGTTAATTTTTGCACTAAACTATTCACTACAAGAAAAATAATTTTGGCAACAAGTGGTCTTCACGGATGAAAAAATCTTTCAGTCCCACAATGACAGCAAACAAATTTTGGTATATCGCCCGCC